>CM061142.1:797680257-798280547 GCA_030789695.1 Scilla litardierei | reverse complement strand
ATCTTCGATGGTGATGACGGAGATGAAGTTATAGGAGGCGATAGGCTCGATCTCACGAGACAGACACCACTTCTACTTCTCGACGAGATCATGGGTCTCATGGTCGACGGGCTTAGAGCTCTTGGTGCTCTCTGCTTTGAAGGAACAGATGAAGGAGGAGAGATCCAATAGAAGGAGAGCTCAGTCGAACGTGCTCTATCGGAGTCAGACGAGAGGGAATCTCGGTCAGATTTACCATTAGCTCGGAGACAAGGGATTCCATGCAGAGTTAACCTGTTGGTTCGATCTCATAGCTCTGACTTATGATGTATGTCCTTTGTACCTTACCGTCTGTTGCACATGTTACTATACTTTGGTGGCAGAAGCGACTAAATTCATCAATTTGCACACGAATTTAGCTCAATGTGTCATTGTTATTTCGGGATAATGGTAAAGAAATTAGAGAGTATGCATAGTGCCACATACATTAAAAATAAAGGATAGATGCGTATTTAAATATACTAGGATTTATGACTAAAATAAGTTATGCCTTTTAAGTCATTATTGGTTTCAAACTTACTAACCATATCTATCAAATTTAATGGACCTAATTACTCTTTGTTGGGCCTACCGTTTTTGTACATCTTCTTTTATTGTTTCAATAAATTAATTTTATTGTAACAAAAGTTTTGTGTGAGAGGAAATGCATTGCCCTTATTTGTCGATGTAGTGCAAGAGAATTATTGATTTCATTTTTGTGCTCTCCTTCTTTTAATATTATAAAAAATCTCTGATTGTTATGGATGAGGGAGGCCAAAGGCCTCCCCTCATCTTTATTCACCCATTACTCCCCATGAAGCTTACTAATGGGGACCTTTGGTATCACATGTCCCATGGCATTCTACTATTATGAACAAATAGAGAACCATGGCTTTGTGCAATGGTTACTCATTGTCTTGATTTACAACACATTATCAGCACTTTAGCTCTACTTCTTGAGTTTCTCCTAATAATCCCCTAAAATCACCCTCACCGCGCTTAGGAATCTCTTATTGCAGTGATCCGTTGCGGCAAAGCTATTGTGACGTCGATTTGCGGAACGGTGATTATTTTTTCTTATCTACGGATTACAATTGTTCTTCCCTAAATCAACGATCTAGAGGTATAATTTCTTATCTCGTAGATATATAATATGCAAAAATTATATACATTTTTACTAAAAATCAAGAACATACACCTTGTTAATTGAGATTAGCAAAAATCTTAAGCCAATACTTTTATTTTTTTTGTTATGCTTGATCTGTTTGTACGATCTAATGATCTAGTGTTAATAATCTGGAAAATTTGCGTGAAACATAAGTCTGAAATGTGCCTAAAATCTCATAATGTTTTCTTCCCCGGATGGGTGATCACTCTATATTTTACACCTTTTTTCTACATGTTTGCATGCCATTTTGATCGCTCGAATCGCGCTTTTCACGATTTTTCGGCAATATTGCGATGCTTTTCACGATTTCTTGTTTTTGTCGAATTTCAGGAGATTTCGAGCGATTTGGAGTGATTCTGATATGCACCCACTCCAGGACGTCACCCGTGACTCTCCCGAGAGGAATTTTGCTATTGGAGATGAGTGGAAGAAGAAAGAACGTCGTATGAGCGACGAGGGAGCAAAAATACGAAGATTGGGCATTTTCAGCATGTCACTCGGCCGAGTGAAGGAGTCACTCGGCCGAACATCGAGAGCCCGCTCGGCCGACCAGATCGGACATGCAACAGACTGAGTATCAGCGTGCACTCGGCTGAGCATCGCCAGCCCACTCGGCCGAACCACGGAGACCCCACTCGCCCGAGTGGCATCAAGACGATGGCAATGAAAAAGTCCAGACTTACTATAATTTTACAGTCGTTTCCCGAGTTCCGACTCAGCCGAGTGAAGAAGTCCCCTCGGCCGAAGCAAAGAAAGTCACTCGACCGAGTGACTCCCGAGGAGCCAACCCCCAAAAGTCTGAACTTAGTGGAATTTGTCAGGGTTTGTCACTCGACCGAATGAAATTTGTCACTCGGCCGAGTGAGCCGCGCTGCCTGTAGCGTAAACTGCGATTTTGAGGCTACGCATGGGCATTTTCGTCACAGTTTTTTGGGCGTTTTTGGGGGTATTTAACCCCAGTTTTTAACCTAGTTTAGAGAGCTTTTTCAGAACTTTTTGCAGCCTTTTTTAGGTTACTTTTTAGGAGATTAGATTGAGCTTTTAGGGGGGGAGAGAAAAGTGTTATTTTGTTTGATGTTATTGGTTCTTCATTGGTTTGTCTCTCTCCCTATCAAAAACTCCATTTTTATTGATATAATGAATATTGCTATGAATTCTATTGATTTTATTTGTGAATCTCTATTGAATTTCATTATGAATTATGAGTAGTTTTACCGTCTTATGGCGTAGGGATGAACCCTACGAACCCTATCTCTAATTTGTGATGAATGGGTGAAATTATTGTTAGAATTGATTAGGGTTAGTTTGGGATTGATTTAATACGAATAGCTAGGGATTCATACCGATTGGGATTTGCAAGAGATTGGATCCCAACTCGATAGGAAGCCCTAGATATTCGAATTGGGTTACAATTGGATTTCTCCGGAATCGGTTTGGAAGAGATTTGACTGAAACTAGGGTTTTCGATTGCAATTCTATACCAATACCCGTTTGCAAGAGATTGGACGGGTAGGAACTATCCCAACCTAGGTCGTAGCTCGAGTTTGCACGAGAGTGGGCTCGAGATGCGATTGAACGATGATGTTGTCCTTCACACTAGCTTGCCTAGGTTAGGGTTTGCAAGAGATTGGACCCTACCCTAGGTTTGCTATAGACCGGCAATAGCGCGAGAGAGTGAGCTTGGTTCTACATTTAGTTGCAACTAGTTCACCTGAATTTCAAGTCTAGCAATTGTGACACCTACGAATCACAATGACAAGACACGGTTTGTAGCGAGGATTCCCTACCCCTAGGCGTCTTTATTAATCTGATATTTCTTTTTATACAATTGAACGACTGTGACCGCTTTATAGCGAATATTTCTAGACTGTTCTTATAGCCAGGTGAGTTGAAGAAGACACTATCATTTGGCCTCCTCGTGTTCGATACCCGCTCGCCGCTACACCGTGCACTTGCGGTAAGACTAGCGAGTCGCGTGCCCCGGTTGCGTGTTCGCGCACCTCGGGCATCCGATCAAGGTTTTGGCGCCGTTGCCGGGGAGGTGTTTTTGACGGAGTTCAATTTGGATCACCCGGTTATTTTTCAATTTCTTTCTTTATTTATTTCTTCATTCTTTACTAACTCTGTTTACAGCCCTATTTGCACACTCTCCCAAAATTTTCCACAAGATCTTAACAGGTAAAATGGGGGATGCAATTCCAATGACTGAGTCTGGCCAGGGAGGTGATGAATCCTTTACGGAGCTCCTTAAGGAACTTGTTGACGAGGTCCACGCTACCGGAGCTTTTGCTATTAATATCGAGGACCCTGTCGAACAATTGTTTGCTAGCTTTGTGATGGATCAAATCTCCCCGGATGGGACTATTGGGGGAGATATCAGAGTTGATGTGAGGGACGACAAGCTATATTTCGAAAGCGGTTGAACATGCGTCGAAGAGTACTACACCCCCGAGGAATCCTTCGAGCAAACTGATATTCAGGGAGTTACACTATACGACCCCACTCTTGCATTTATGAATCTGCTAACGTATTTCTTGATCTCAGGAATGAACCGGAGCAAGGTGGTGGTTCTATCGATGCTAGCGTAGAATTGGAGAGCGTCTATTCCGATGCACCATCCTCACTAAGGAGCGATTCTGAGCCTCCACTCGAGAGTGAGCTAAACTCAGATGTTGAAGGAGAAGCCAAACTCACACAAGATGATGAAGCAGAGGGTACGACACCCTTTGATGTAGAGCTTAAACAATTACCGCCGAATCTAAGGTATGCTTTCTTGGGTAGTAAATTGACCTTACCGGTGATTGTTAATTCCCACCTCAGCCATGATCAACTTGAAAACTACTAGAAGTCCTTAGGGACCACAAGGATGTCCTTGGCTACACTATCTCTGATCTAAAGGGAATAAGCCCTAGGCTTTGCACGCATAGGATCCACTTGGAAAACACTGAAGCCACTTCTATTGAGCCTCAAAGGCGGTTGAACCCGAATATGAAAGAGGTAGTCAAAAAGGACATCCTTAAATTGCTTGAGGCCGGCATTATTTATCCAATCTCAGACAGTAGATGGGTTAGCCCCGTTCACGTCGTCCCCAAGAAAGGGGGGATGACCGTTATAAAAAATGAAAAAGGAGAGCTCATTTCTACATGCACTGTCACGGGATGGCGGATGTGAATTGATTATCGAAAACTAAATAAAGCCACCCGAAAAGACCATTACCAACTACCCTTCATAGATCAAATGCTTGAACGGCTTGCTAAACATAAATACTTTTGCTACTTGGAAGGGTATTCGGGGTTTTTCCAAATCCCTTTGCATGAAGACGACCAAGAAAAGACTACTTTTACTTGTCCTTAAGGCACTTACGCCTACCGTAGAATGCCCTTTGGTCTTTGTAATGCACCCGCCACCTTTCAGAGGTGCATGACCTCCATCTTTTTCGACTATATTGAAAATATTATGGAAGTTTTCATGGATGATTTCTCAGTTTATGGAAGTGAGTTTGATTCTTGTTTGGCTAATCTTACCAAAGATCTTAAAAGATGTCAACAAAATAATCTTACTCTTAATTGGGAGAAATGTCATTTCATGGTCACCGAAGGGATAGTTCTTGTGCACCTTGTCTCCTCAAGAGGGATTGAGGTTGATAAGGCAAAGATTGAGGTAATCGAGAAACTCCCTCCTCCTATTAATGTTAAGGGCATTAGGGGCTTTCTTGGTCATGCGGGGTTTTACCGCCGCTTTATCAAGGATTTCGCCTTGATTGCCCGGCCCCTTATCTCCTTGCTTGCTAAAGATGCTCCATTTGTTTTTTCAAGAGAATGCTTGCGGGTATTCAACACATTGAAAGAAGCACTAATTTCTACGCCCATCATACAACCACCGGATTGGAGCCTTCCCTTTGAGCTCATGAGTGATGCAAGTGACCAAGCCATTAGAGCGGTGTTAGGACAAAGGAAAGACAGAAAGCTTCATGCAATATTCTATGCAAGCAAAACATTGGATGACGCACAGAAAAATTATACAACTATGGAGAAAGAGCTTCTAGCGGTCGTGTATTCCATTGAAAAGTTCTGCTCCTATCTCCTTGGATCAAAGGTAATTGTCCACACCGACCATGCGGCATTGAAGTATCTTCTAAACAAGAAAGAGGCCAAACCTAGGTTGATTAGGTGGATACTTCTATTGCAAGAGTTTGATTTAGAAATCAGAGATAAGAAGGGTACAGACAACGATGTGGCGGATCATTTGTCTAGGCTTATTCGTGACAAGGAGGACGAAAGTTTGCCCATCGATGACTCCTTTGTTGATGAGAGGCTATACGCTGTAAGGCCCAGGGAAGTTCCTTGGTATGTGGACTTTGTAAACTACTTGGCTTGTGGGATTAAACCATGCGGGATGCCCACACAGCAAAGGAGAAGATTTATGCATGAGGTCCGTAGCTATTTTTGGGAAGATCCGTATCTCTTTAAGATATGCAAGGATGGGGTTATTCGGAGATGTATTTCTAAGGAGGAGGCCACCTCCATCATCTTGCATTGCCACGGTATGCCATGCGGGGGACATCACGCCGCATCTAAGACTATCGCTAAGATATTGCAGAGTGGATTCTTTTGGCCAACAATGTTCAAAGACACGCACGACTTCGTCAAGGGGTGCGATAGATGCCAACGGACCGGGAATATTTCCAAATGAAATGAGATGCCAATGAGGCCCATTCTAGAGATTGAGCTCTTTGATTGTTGGGGAGTGGACTTCATGGGACCATTTCCATCAAGCAAGGGTAACAAGTACATCTTATTGGCCGTGGACTACGTCTCCAAATGGGTAGAAGCCATCGCCACCCTACCAATGATGCGAGGGTTGTCTCCAAGTTTTTCAAGCAGAATATTTTCCCGCGCTTTGGGGTGCCCCGTACTTTGATAAGTGACGGGGGAAGTCACTTTATAGAAAACAAATTTGAAGCCATGTTGAAAAAGTACGGGGTAAACCATAGAATTGGCATGGCCTACCACCGTCAGACGAGCGGACAAGTGGAAGTTTCAAATAGAGAAATCAAGCAAATTCTTGAAAAGACTATAGATCGATCTAGAAAAGATTGGTCCATGAAGTTAAACGATGCTCTATGGGCATATCGCACGGCCTTTCGCACTCCGATTGGCACCACACCGTTCCGACTTGTTTATGGGAAAGCTTGTCACCTACCGGTAGAGTTGGAGCACCGCGCGTATTGGGCCATCAAGACACTCAATTATGACTATAAGAGTGCGGCGGTGAGGTGACTCTTGGACATCAATGAGCTTGACGAAATTAGAAGAGATGCCTACGAGAGCTCACGAATTTACAAAGAAAGGACCAAAATTCTCCACGACGCTCGCATAACTGTCACGGACTTCAAGGTCGGAGACAAGGTCTTGCTATATAATTCCCGACTCCGACTATTCCCCGGGAAGTTGAGGTCACGGTGGTCCGGACCTTTCACCATCAAGCACATACAACCGGGAGGAGCATTTGAATTGGAAGGGAAAGACGGAGCCACTTTCAAGCCGAATGGGCAACAGCTAAAGCATTATTCCAAAGGAGACCCTATGGGCGAGGTAAATAGAATATATCTACTCAAGGGACGGCCGGATGACCTTTCATACCTCCTTGATGAGTTCATTGAAGAGGCTATCCCCTACTCCATCGGTGCGCTCCACGATGATGGCTTCGAAGAAGGCCAAGATTCGGTCGAAGAAGAGAAGATGGAGGACTCTCCCAATAGCTCCACGGCGAATGATGATGGCGACGCTGATGTCACGAGAATACGAGAGCTTTGCAAGCTCTCAACATTGAAGAGTCCAAAGAAAGCTCCACCAATTCGAAGATCGGTGTCACCGACGAAGTCGAGGACCGGAACAAGCTCAAGGTTGGGGGAGCCATCCCCCAATATTGCTCATGATGAAGGGGCACTGAGTTAGGCCACTCACCACCATGATCCAAATCCGAGCGGTCTTCCCGACAAGTTCGACGGGTGCATTTCATATGCACCCAACATCAAGCGTTAATTGAAAATCCAAAGGGGTCGAGCTCAAGACCTTAAACGAGCGCTTGTCGGGAGGCAACCCAACGGTTTTTGCATTCTTTTTATTTTGGTTTTTATTTTTGTTTTAGACTTTATTAGTGTTTTGAGTCTTTTTGCCCATAAAGACCGTGACGACGGGTCTTGATTTCTATGACATGAGAGGAGAAAAGGAGATATCTCATATGGAGGAAGATAGAGACAAGGAAGAGTGCTCCAGGAATGCGCTCAGGCCTTAGGAGGAGGAAGAAACCAACTGGAGGAAGAAAAACAGAGAGTAGAGCGAAAACGGAGCCCCGAAGCAGAAAACAGCACGTCACTCGACCGAGTATCATATGTGACTCGGCCGAGCAAAGGACCCCATTCGGCCGAGTGGGGCACCAACAAGGGAACTCTGAAGAACCCAAATCTCTGTCTTTTTTGTGCATTTCGTATTAACTGTCACTCGGCCGAGTACGTTTAGTCACTCGGCCGAGGGAAACGGATACCCTCCTAGGCTGAATATTGCCGAGTAGCTTGTGCCACTCGGCCGAAGGAGTTTTTTCCCTTCGGCCGAGTGAACATAAGCCACTCGGTCGAGTCGTAAGTGGCTGGGAGAAATTTAAAATTTTCTTATCGATACGTCACTCGGCCGAGCAACATAGTCACTCGGCCGAGTCGTATCTACACCTATATAAGCTGCTGCGGGCTCGGCGCGAATTCCAACGCAGCCATTCACCCAATTTCGCCCGAGCCCGTGACCTTTTGACTCCCCTCGCCCGCGACAGCACCCCCCCTCGACCGATTCACCTCGCCGCTGGCCCGATCGGCCGACCACCGCCGGCGATCGCCTGACCGCCGACGCCCCGACCTCCGGCGACACCCCCCGCCGCCGGCCGACCCCCATGTCACCTCGGTTTACCCCCAAACGCCGGTTTTCTCCTATTTTTCTCGATCCGTAGACCCGTTGAGCCCAAAAATCAAATTAAATTGTTTATCTATCTATTATACCCCATCTCCCCCATGTATTTTGAATATTACCCGCTGATATTGTTGTTTGCTTTGCAGGCTATCTTGGGGGAGCTTAGGGGAGCTTCAGGACGCATTTTTGGCTTCGCGGAGGCAGCGCTCTTCATACACACTCGCTGATTTGCTCTCGTGGCATGTTCAGGTACACTCGCTCCTTTTATTAAGCACACTGCATTACATTTTTATTGGGTGAGCACTCGCGGCACACATGCCGCCCCGCACTAGGCCACGCACGCAGGGAGCCTCTTCCAAGCGGAAGAGGACCGACGATGCCGGTCCCTCTCACGCTAGGGAGGACTCCCCTCCCCCTAGTCCACCACCCCCCACACAACCGCTTCCCGCCGATCCCATCCACGCATAGCCCATCCCTGCCGACCTTATCCCACCACCGGCTCCTGTTGTCGAGCCGCTAGGGATCACGTTCAGAGACGACGCACAGCGCGTCCGATTTGAGCATATCGCCCAGCGATCTATAGTGCCCTCTAGGTTTGCACACTTAGCAGACCTGGACCGCCTAGGGGTGCTAGAGGGGATGCTCACGTTGTACCATAACGTGGGTTGACACGACTTTTTGTCAGTGTCGGCGGACACCTACGTCCGTCCGACACTTGAGGTCCTTAGCTCGATCGCCCAGATCCCTGGAGGATGCACATTTTACCTCATGGATCGAGAGTGCGAGGTCACTCTAGACATGCTTCGTGCATTCTTCCAGTGGCCCACTGTCCCCGTCCCCGACCGAGCCTACGCACCCACTCACATCCCACCACCATCATTTGTCACTTCCACGTTCTAGACACGTATCACAGGCTTCCACCATGGCTTTGACCCTAGTAGGGCCAAGGCCTCAGCCATCCTACACCCTTGCCTCCGCATAGCCCAGCGCCTCATGGCGACCACCTTCTTGGCGAGGTACGAGCCTGGGACGATGTCTACGCCTGAGCTCTATATGCTCTATGCGATGACTCGCCCCAGAGTTCTCGATAGGGATAGTGATGACCTGGTCCCCGCCGTTGAGATTGATATTGCTAGCTTGTTTTTAGACCGCATCATCATTTCGGTGAGCGCTCGCTCACCGATTTGCTGTGGCGGTCTGATCACTCTGCTAGCCCTGATGACCAGCGTGGACCTTCCTGCTGACCTTAGACGAGCCCCGGGCCCCACTGCACTCTCGATAGACGTCATGGCCCGGATGAAGATGCTTCGTCCCCACGGCCAGTAGCACTGGGTGTGGTTGCATGGTCCTTTCAGTGCCGATTACATGATCCTCCCGAGCCTAGCTCGGACACATATAGGACCGGCCCACGAGGATTGGATCCCAACGATGGATCTCCTCATCCCAACTGCTTACATTCTTGAGGCTGAGGGCGCTGAGCAGGCACCCCCTGTGCACCCTGCACCTCCTGTTGACCCCGTGATCCCTCAGCCCGAGCCTACGCTTTCTGCACCTCCCTGCACTTCTGTCCCCACTTCTGCCAGTGTCAGGAGTACCCTTGCTGAGCCGTCCACCACGTTCGCCACCACCCCCACCACTGTTGTGCCTATCTCGGTTGAGCCTATTTCTTCACTTCTTCCCGATCGTCTACCCACCATACTTGAGAGCGGTGAGCCTTCCTTCGCTGCCGTCGTGGGGACCCTTTTCGGTTTGATGTTCGATGGGGTGTCACCTTTTGGTCCTAACACTTCCTCCCCAGCGGTCGACCTTTCTGTCTCCACCGCAGCTGTTATATCCGAGAGTGTCATGACGTCTGTCCCTGCTTCTGTGTCATCGACCTCTCTTGCTGCCTCGTTGCCGATTTTGTCTTCCACCACCACTGCTGCTGCCTCCTCGTCCCAGCCTGTGTCCCAGCCTCGCACTGAGGCTGGGCATCCACTAGTGAGCACAGCATCTCTTCCACACCTACCTGCTGGCCCGATTACTTACACTGCCTGTATCAGACAGCCCCGACCTTCACAGCCTAGACCTGTCCGTCCCTCCGCTCCACCACTCCTTGACGCCTTAGTTCATAGCATCCATGCTCTTGAGGGGGCGGTGAGTGGACTCAGGGGAGATTTTAGGGCTCTCTCTGCCGCGGTCAGTTCCATGGAGACCCGCGTCGCCATGCTTCCAGATATTCAGGTTTGCCTGAATCAGATCCTAGCACGACTGCCTCCCTACACCCACCCACCCAGCAGACACGTCCACCACCCACCCAGCAGACACGTCCACCACCACCCCCACCACCTCCTCCACCTCCTCCACAGGACGGAGATGGTGCAGCACCACCATCTTAGGCACACCCTTGATGCCATTGACCTTTTTTGTCGTTATGCTGCCCATTCTCTACTGGTCCTGTCGATATATTTTTGCCCCCCTCCTCCCCTCACTATTTTTTCCCTACTCTGATCACATCATTATATATCTTTTTTGGGAGAGAGGGAGAGTATTTTTGGTGACACATATCTGCATCACTCCCATCTTTGCATGCATCATTCACATCATCATATTTTCTTTTTATTTATTTTTACCTTTTTTTATCATGCATGCATCCTCACCCTCCCCGCCCATTTCCTGTCTCTCGGTGTGCCACACTTTGCACATTGAGGACACTGTGCACTTTAGCTTAAGGGAGTGAGTTCTCACATTTTTGCTTTCATCACCTTTATTTTTAGTTTTATCACGTTTTTCCGCTTTTGCACCCAGTTTTCATCACTTTTTCATTTTTTTTACCATGCATCACGTTTTTTCTTTGTGTGATGCATTGTAAATAGTCTTGTTTTCCTTTATCTTTATTTCTTTCATCCTTTGCTAGAGATGATTTTTCTGTGATGATGATGACATGGTATTAGCTGTTCTCTATATGCGTGCTAATTTTGTCATGTCATATCTTTTGTTTCTGATATCATATGCTATGTCCAGTTTGCATTTAGAAATAGTAACCCACTTCTTTTTCCGTATAAAAATGGATGAAATTCTATTATTAGCTGATGTCTGATGATTCATATGTATGCTATCGTAGAAAACACACCAAGATTCACGCATTGATGCTTATATTTGGAGTACTGCTTTCTTTTCTCATATCACTTCTTATTGCATGATTTGTACGCTTCACTTCAGGTTGATTGAATGTTTGCTAGCATTGATAAATCTGGATTAGTTTACTTTTTGAGATCAAACTGAGTAGATTAGATTACCCTGCTGAAGTTGTCATGCACGTCCTATAGAGTGAACCGAGAGATACATTTATTTCTTTCTCCACACATCTTGAACATTATTTCTCTATTTTAAATTCATTGGTGAATCTCCCCTTAGCAATTCTATTATTGGCATCCCCCCGTTATTATATCACATGCTCCAAATTCCCCAAAACCCAAAGAAAAAAATACGTGTATATCCTTCTCTTTGATTTGGGATCATTTGTATATATATGCTATTTAAAAAAAAGAGAAAAAGAAAAAGGAAAAGATTTGAGAATAAGAAAAGAAAAGAGAAAAGAAGTTCGAAAACGATCCCATCTCATATCCTTTCTCTCTTTCTTCCCTCTTTTGCTTTTATTTTTGTTTTCTTTGACTTTTGGAGCTTAATAAGAAACGGGAATGTAAATATTGTTTTGTATATGCCACCACGCTTATGGATAAGCTTGGGGGAGAGGATCCAATGATGTGTGTGAGAGTGAATACTTGATGGTGCATGACAACCTAGGCTAAGTAATATTTTATACTCGGTGAGATTGCTAAAGTTTTACGAAATCCAGAAATCTACGCTTAGCATTCATTTCATGAAAACCACACTTTTCTATTCTTACTACTCTATTGTGTGATATCTCTTATACTCCTTATAGAAAGCATTCAATTGAAAAGTGTGTGATCTACGATATTGTATACCGCTTTAGATACTTCAGACGATGCTAATTCTAGAATTATTCCATTTTTCAAGCTATATTGATATTCTTGGGTTTTCTATTTCAAATGCACATTTATACTATGATATCGAGATAAAAGTCTTTGACATGTGTTTGGTATTCGATGCGTGCTATTTGAGTAAGCAAAACCCACGTCCTGAGAAAAATGATCTAGCAGCTTCCCTCTTCGTTTTCTACTTTGTTTTTCGTTTTTCATTTTCCGCCTTTCCATCGTTTCTATTTTTCTTTATCCACCGGGTTCGCTTTTTACTCATCTTCCTCGAGGACGAGTAAGAGGTAAGCTTGGGGGATTTTGATCACTCCATATTTTACACCTTTTTTCTGCATGTTTGCATGCCATTTTGATCGCTCGAATCGCGCTTTTCACGATTTTTCGGCAATATTGCGATGCTTTTCACGATTTCTTGTTTTTGTCGAATTTCAGGAGATTTCGAGCGATTTGGAGTGATTCTGATATGCACCCACTCCGGGACATCACCCGTGACTCTCCCGAGGGGAATTTTGCTATTGGAGAGGAGTGGAAGAAGAAAGAACGTCGTAGGAGCGACGAGGGAGCAAAAATACGAAGATTGGGCAGTTTCAGCATGTCACTCGGCCGAGTGAAGGAGTCACTCGGCCGAACATCGAGAGCCCGCTCGGCCGACTAGATCGGACACGCAACAGACTGAGTATCAGCGTGCACTCGGCCGAGCATCGCCAGCCCACTCGGCCGAACCACGGAGACCCCACTCGCCCGAGTAGCATCAAGACGACAGCAATGAAAAAGTCCAGACTTACTGTAATTTTACAGTCGTTTCCCAAGTTCCGACTCGGCCGAGTGAAGAAGTCCCCTCGGCCGAAGCAAAGAAAGTCACTCGGCCGAGTGACTCCCGAGGAGCCGACCCCCAAAAGTCCGAACTTACTGGAATTGTCAGGGTTTGTCACTCGGCCGAATGACATTTGTCACTTGGCCAAATGACATTTGTCACTCGGCCGAGTGAGTCGTGCTGCCTGTAGCGTAAACTGCGATTTTGAGGCTGTGCATGTGCATTTTTGTCACAGTTTTTTGGGCGTTTTGGGGGGTATTTAACCCCAGTTTTTAACCTAGTTTAGAAAGCTTTTTCAGAACTTTTTGCAGCCTTTTTTAGCTTACTTTTTAGGAGATTAGATTGAGCTTTTAGGGGGGGAGAGAAAAGTGTTATTTTGTTGGATGCTATTGGTTCTTCATTGGTTTGTCTCTCTCCCTATCAAAAACTCCATTTTTATTGATATATTGAATATTGCTAAGAATTCTATTGATTTTATTTGTGAATTTCTGTTGAATTTCATTATGAATTGTGAGTAGTTTTGTCGTCTTATGGCGTAGGGATGAACCCTACGAACCCTATTTCTAATTTGTGATGAATTGGTGAAATTATTGTTAGAATTGATTAGGGTTAGTTTGGGATTGATTTAATACGAATAACTAGGGATTCATACCGATTGGGATTTGCAAGAGATTGGATCCCAACTCGATAGGAAGCCCTAGATATTCGAATTGGGTTACAATTGGATTTCTCCGGAATCAGTTTGCAAGAGATTGGACCGAAACTAGTGTTTTCGATTGCAATTCTATACCAATACCCGTTTGCAAGAGATTGGACGGGTAGGAACTATCCCAACCTAGGTCGTAGCTCGAGTTTGCACGAGAGTGGGCTCGAGATGCGATTGAACGATGATGTTGTCCTTCACGCTAGCTTGCCTAGGTTAGGGTTTGCAAGAGATTGGACCCTACCCTAGGTTTGCTATAGACCGACAATAGCGCGAGAGCGTGAGCTTGGTTCTACATTTAGTTGCAACTAGTTCACCTAAATTTCAAGTCAGCAATTGTGACACCTACGAATCACAATGACGAGACACGGTTTGTAGCGGGGATTCCCTACCCCTATGCATCTTTATTAATCTGATATTTCTTTTTATACAATTGAACGACTGTGACCGCTTTATAGCGAATATTTCTAGACTGTTCTTATAGCCAGGTGAGTTGAAGAAGACACTGTCATTTGGCCTCCTCGTGTTCGATACCCGCTCGCCGCTACACTGTGCGCTTGCTGTAAGACTAGCGAGTCGCGTGCCCCGGTTGCGTGTTCGCGCACCTCGGGCATCCGATCAATGGGGCTGTTTTTTATATCTTACACCTCTAGGCATAAATAATTTTGCAATCTGAAGGGCCCCTGAGGTATTCTGCAATCTGTATATTTTTTGTGACGCCCTCCCTGTCAATTTTTATCTACGGATCAACAAAATTTTAATTGCCCTGTCAATTTTCTTCAATCTGAATTGGAACTGAAAAAAATTTGGGTATTCTGCAATCTGGGTATACTTCAGATCCTTCGGGGGGGGCTCCTCCATGTAGCGTGTTCCACCACCCCCCTGCAGGGGCACGACCACCGCGCCACCCCCTGACGGGGGTGGCTCTCCTCCGCGCCGCCCCCCTATCGGGGAGAGGCTCGGGCTCAGGTCTTTCATTGTGTCGACGATCCGATCGTCGGGGGAACGCTGCACCAGATGCGACGCTCCTATCTTTAGGGGGCCGCCGCACCCGACGCGTTGCTCCACTCGTCGGGGGAGCGCTGCTCCACTCATCGGGGGAACGCTGCACCCGAGGCGCCGCTCCGATCTTCGACAGTGGATTTTTCCTCTCGCCGCTCGACATTCTCATCAAAGAGTATAGAGTTTCTGCAAAGATTTTTTACAGGACAGTGTCATTATTATTATGGGCTGATGTGCATTCATTCAATTGACCAAACCTACTTATAAATCAAATTTATCAAATTTCTTTTAAGTGAGTGGGGAAATTTTTCCTGCCCCATGCCTCTCGGCCAATAAGCCAGTGCTGTCTAACAAAAAATAATAATATTTTTGAGAGTTAATCTTATTAAATATTTTCTTTATTTTTTTTGGTTTATAAATTTTTTTGAGATGATTTTTGGTTTTGGTCCAAAAATATAATATTGTCGGGGTTGGGGCTTCATATTGCCGGCCCCTCCATGTCGGAGGGGGAGGGTCTCCTTGCACGCCCCCCCCCCCCCCCCCCGGTCGGGGGACCCCACCCCACCCCCTGCCTCCTAAAACCCTAACCCCAAGGTAATGGGGAGAAGAGGCATGTGCCTTCCCTGATGGGCTATGAGCCCAGTAAATAACAAAACAAAAAATAAAAAATGGGTATTTTTTGTCTGACGGGCCTGCAGTCCGCAACCAGCCCGCGGGCCTCTGGCCTACAGGCCAAAATATTTTTAATTCATATAATACCCTACTAAAACCCTGAAAATCCGAAAAAACTCTGGAAAAATCCAGAAAAACCATGGGAAAACAGGGTGAGGATATTGAGTTTTATTAACTATTTATGGGGTATTTGGCACAAATTAGAAATTTGTTAATGAATTTAATGTGTAATTCATTATTTATCGCCCTATTTTTAATTGGATAAAAATTTAATTTACGTTTTAATAAATTACAAGGATCCTGAGACCGCTCTATCATTAGGTTAGTTACCTAACCTAACAGGTAATGACGTTTTCCCGTGGTCCAAGTAACTTTTTAACGTAAATTTAATATATTTATCCAATAAATTTTCCTGCGATATGATCGCTCCGGGACGTGCACCCAAAGAACGGTTGTAGTTTTACCGCAAGCGCACGGTATAGCGGCGAGCGGGTATCGAACACAGGGAGGACGAATGACCGTGCTTGCTCCTAATCAACCTGGCTATTTAAGAATAGAGAGAATTGCCTTGGGCGATCCTGTCACAATCGTCAGACAAATGTGCAAAATATCAAATCAAATAAAGAACGTCTAGGGAATGGGGAATCCCCGCCACTCACCGTATTTCATAAATGTGGTTCGTCGGTATCAAAATTGCTAGAATGAGAATTTGGATGAACTAGTTGCAACTAAATGTGGAACCAAGCTCACGATCTCGCGCTGTTGCCGGTCTATAGCTATCCTAGGGTCGGGTCCAATCTCTTACAAACCCTAGCCTAGGAAAGCTAGCATTAGGATCAACATCATCGTCCAATTGCGCACCGAGCCCAATCTCTTGCAAACTCGGTCCACAATCTAAATTAGGATAGTTCCTACCCGTCCAATCTCTTGCAAACGGGTATCGGCACGGAATTGCAACCGGAGATCCTAGTATCGGTCCAATCTCTTGCAAACCGATACTTCGAAAGTCCGACTCCAACCCAATTCGGATTTCTAGGGCTTCCTATCAAATTGGGATCCAATCTCTTGCAAATCCCAATTGATATGAATACCTAGCTATCCGTAGTAATTCGATCCCAATCTAATCTCTAATTATTGATTCTAGCACAATTTCTACCAATTTATCACAAATACGAAATTGGGCTTGTAGAGTTCATCCCCACGCCCCAAGACGTGGAGACTACTCACAAATCATAGCAATAGCACAAAAATAATCAATGAAATAGGCAATGGAATTCATCACAACAATGATATAAACAATAAAAATAGAGTTTTTGGGGAAGAGAGATGCAAACCAATGTAGTTCTTCAATTAATCCAACAAAAATCCAAGTTTTTCCTCTTCTCCAATCACAAATAATAAAGCTAAAAAGTAGTCTCAAAAAGCTGCAAAAAATCTAAGAGATGGCTCCCTAAAACTAGGGTAAACAACAGGGCTTAAATAGCCCCAAAAATCGTCCAAAAATCCTGACCAAAACTCCCCTGCACAGCCTGTATTCCGCAAATTTCGCTACAGGCAGCGCATCGCACTCGGCCGAGTGACAAAAGTCGCTCGGCCGAGTGAAAACCCTGTCATTTTCCAGTAAGTCGGGGGCTTCAAGGGTCTTCAGTTCGGAGGCGGCTCGGCCGAGTGAGTTGTCGTCACTCGGCCGATGGCTTCACTGCACTCGGGCGGACGTGGTTTGCCACTCGGCCGAGTGGGTCTTCTGAAGCTCAGGTGGCCGAAAAACAGAAACTTCGATATTTTGGAGGGGCTTCGTCTGGGCGCCACTCGGGCGGACGTGGTATAGTCACTCGGCCGATGTGGACTCCGACGCTCGGCCGAGTACACATGGAAATCGTGTCTGAACGGGTCGGCCGAGCAGTGTCTCGCTGGTCGGCCGAGTGGCTCCTCCACTCGGCCGAGTGGGACACAAAAGATGCCCAATCTGATTGTTTTGGCCTCCTCGTCGCTCCTGCGACGTCCATTCTTCTTCCGCTCCTCTCCAACAGCAAAATATCCCTCGGGGAGGTCGTCGGTGGCCGTCTAGAGTAAGCGCGTCTCGAGATCACTCCAAATCGCGCCAAATCACCTGAAATGCGACAAAAACAACAAATCGTGAAAAGCATCGCAATATCGTCGATATATCGTGAAAAACATGATTTGGGCGATCTAAATGGCATGCAAATACACGGAAAAAAGGTGTAAAATATGGAGTGATCAAAATCCCCCAAGCTTGCCTCTTACTCGTCCTCGAGGAAGATAAGTAAAATGCGAACCCGGTGGATTCGGAAAACGAAAACGGCGAAAAACGAAAAAAATGAAAAACGAAGAAGAATGAAAAACCAAATGAAAATAAAGACGAAAGAAAGAAGCGAAGAGGTAGGGTGCTAGATCATTTTCTCAGGACGTGGGTTTCACTTACTCTTATAGCATGCACCGAATGAGAAATACATGTCAAAGAATCTTATTTTGATATCATAGTATAATAGTGCAAATAGAAATAGAAAACCCACGAACAATGATATAATCATGAAGAACGGAATGATTTTAAAATTAACATTGCCTGAATCATTTAAAGCGGTATACAAATCACAGATCACACACTTTTCAATTGAACGCTTTCTATCTGGAATATAAGAGTATCACACTATAGAATAGAGAGAATAGAAAAGTTTGGATTTCATGAAATGAATGCTAGGCTTAGATTTCTGGATTTCGTGAAGCTAGAAACAATCTCACCGAGTATAGAATATTACTTAGCCTAGGTTGTCGTGCAATGTCAAGTAGTCACTCTCTCACACATCAATGGGTCCCCTCCCCCAAGCTTATCTATAAGCGTGGTGGCACAAAAATATTTACATCCCCATTTTTATATAGCTCCAAAAGCAAAGAAGAGAAAGAAGAAAGAAAGAAAGTGAGATGGGATCTTTTATTGAGGATTTTTCCTCTTTTCTCTTTTTTTTTCTCTTTTTTTATAAGCAATATATACACAATGATCCCAACTCAGAGAGAGATAATGATATACAAGAATGTTTTTCTCTCTTTTATTATATATATATATATATATATATATATATATATATATATATATATTTAGAAGAAGGGATTTGGAGCTAGGAATTAATAGCGGGCGAAATGCCATAAAATAGAATCACTAAGGGGAGATTCACCAATGATTTTTAAAAGTAGAGAAATGATGTTCAAGATTTGTGGAGAAAGAAATATATATAACTCTCGGTTCACTCTGTAAGACATGCACGACAACTTCGGCAGGGTAATCTAATTTACTCAGTTTTGATCACAAAAAAGCTAACTAATCCAGATATATCATAGCTAACATCATTCAATCATCCCGAAGTGAAGTGTACAATTCATGCATATAGAAGTGATATAGGAAAAGAAATCAGTACTCCAGATATAGGCATTCAATGCGTGAATCTTGGTGTGTTTTCTGTGATAGCATACATATGAATATTCAGGCTCAGCTAATAATAAAACTTCATCCATTTTCATGTGGAAAAAGTGTGGGTTACTATTTCTAAATGCAAAGCAAGTCATAGCATGTGATATCAGAAATAAAATCTAAGACATGACAAATATAGCATGCATATAGAATAAGCTAACTCCACGTAGACATCATCACAGAAAATTCATCTCTAGCATGAGATGAAAAAGGAAAGAAATAAAGATAAGAAAAATAAAACTATGCAATGCGGCACACAGAGAAATAAGAAAAACGTGATGCATGGCAAAATAAAAGAAAAATAAAGAAAAATGAGTGCAAAAGTGAAAAAAAACGGTGTGAAAAACTAAAAATAAAGATGGCAAATCGAAAAAGAACGTGAGAACTCACCCCCCCAAGCTAAACCGCACAGTGTCCTCAATGTGCAAAGTGTGGCACACAGAGAGACAAGTAATGAGAGGGGCAAGTGAGGGTGCATGCATGATGGAAAGAAAAAGATAATAAAACGAAAAATAAAGAAATGAAAATATGATGCGGATATGATGCATGCACAGATATGAGTGATACGAGTATAAATGGGTCACCAAAAGCTCTCCCTCTCTCCCAAAAAAGATATATAAAGATACGGCAAATGAGAATCCCAAAATAAGTGAGGGGAGGGGGGTGGACAAAAAGGCATCAGGACCCAGCAGAAACGGGCAGCACAACGGCAAAAGGAATCGATGGCATCAAGGGTGCCTAGGAAGGTGGTGCTGCGCCGTCTCCGTCCTGAGGCGGAGGTGGTGGTGGTGGTGGTGTACGCTGCTGAGCTGGGGTGGGCGTGGAAGTGGAAGCAGGTCTAGTGTGTATGGAAGTGTGTGTGGGAACCTGCTGGGTGGGTGGGGGTACGCGCGGAAGACGCTCTAAGATCTGTGTCAGGCAGTAGTGGATCTGAGGGATCAGGTCAAAGCGTCCAGCCATCGTAGAGACGGTGGAGGACAGGGTCCTAAGGTCACCTCTAAGACCACTCACCGCCAACTCAAGAGCACGTATGCTCTGCAGTACAGTGTCGGGCGGGGGTGGTGCAGAGGGACGCACCGGTCTAGGCTGCGCAGGGCGGGGCTGGCGTACGCGAGTGGAGTATGTAACGGGCTCAGCAGGGAAGGGGACAAGAGGTGCCGCGCCAGCAAATGTGGGCCTGGCCTCAGTGTGAGGCTGGGACACCGGCTAGTGAGAAGTAGAGGCAGCGGCAGCAAAGGAAGCGTGCAAAAGTGGCAACGAGGTGGCAAGAGAGGTCAGTGGCCCAGAAGTGTGGACAGACGCCACGACGCTCTCGGAGAATACGGCGGCTGTGGAGACAGAGGACTCACCGCTGGGGCGGAACTGTGTGGACCAAAAGGTGCAATCCCAGCGGAGATCATGCTAGCCATGGTCTCCACGACCGCGGCAAACGAGGACGCTCCACTCTCGACAAAGGTCGGCGGGCGCTCGGGGAGTGCGGAGCAAAGAGGCTCCACGGACAGAGGGCCAGAGGTGGCAGCGGGAGTGGTGGGGACAGCCTCGGAAGTGGTGACAGTGGTGGAAGTGGGCTCAGCAAAAGTACTCTCGACACTGACAGAGGTGGGGACAGAAGTGTCAGGAGCAGCGGAAACGTCAGGAACAGGCTGAGGGGCCACAGGGTCGACGGGGTCGGCAGCAGGCTCGGCAAGGTGTGCAGCAGGGTCTGCGGGAGCAGCCTGGGCAGCGTGGGCAGCGTGGGCCTGCTCGGCCTCCTCGGCCTCGAGCACGTACGCAGCGGGGATGAGGACATCCATCGCTGGGAGCCAGTCAACATGGGCCGGTGCAATCTGGGTCCGAGCTGGGCTCGGGAGAATCATGTAGTCGGCACCGAAAGGGCCGTGCAACCAGACCCAGTGACGCTCACCATGCGAACGCAGCATCTACATCCGGGCCATAACGTCTATCGACAAGGAAGTGGGGCCCGGAACGCATCGCAGGTCGTCAGGTAAGTCCTCGCCGGTCATCATGGTAAGCAGGGTGATCAGACCGCCGCAGCATATCAGTGAGCGAGCGCCCACCGACACAATGATACGGTCTAAAAACCAAGCCGCAATGTCGATCACGACGGCGGGGACAAGCTCGTGTCCATCCCTAGATAGAGCTCTGGGACGTGTCATCGCATAGAGCATGTAGAGCTCTGGCGTAGACATCGTGCCCGGCTCATATCTGGCCAAAAAGGTGGTCGCCATAAGGCGTTGGGCAATACGTAGGCAGGGGTGGACAATGGCCGAGGCCTTGGCCCTACTAGGGTCAAAGGCGGCGTGGTGGCCTGTGATACGTGCCCAGAAGGCACCGGCGTCGAAAGAGGGTGGAGGGATATGTGTGGGGCCGTAACCGCGATCGGCTCCGGGGACTGCGGGCCATGAGAAGAACGCTCTCATCATATCGAGAGTGACCTGGCACTCTCGATCCATGAACCTGAATGAGCATCCCTCATCGGTCCGGGCGATCGAACTCAAAACCTCAAGTGTCGGGCGGGTAAAAGTATCCGCCGACACCTGGAAAAAATCTCGCCAGCCCACGTTGTCGTACAACGTGAGCATCCCCTCAAGTACCCCCAGGCGTCCTAGGTCAGCGAGGTGTGCAAACCTGGAGGGTACGATCGAGCGCTGGGAGATACGCTCGAAGACGGCGTGGTGTGCGTCGTCTCGGAACGTAATCCCGAGCGGCCCGACCAGTGGAGCCGGTGGTGGTGGCTGTGGATCGGCAGGGAGAGGCTGTGCGGGCTGTGGGTGCACTGCAGGCTGTGCGGGGTGTGCGGGGCCTGCAGGCTGTGCTGGGTGGACAGCGTGTGTGGGGGAAGGCGGAGGAGAGTCCTCCACCAAGTGGGAGGGGCCGGGCTCGTCCGACCGCTTCCGCTTAGCGGAAGCTCTCGTCGACCGCGGCCGTGTCCGGGGCGGCATATCGGCCCCGAGCGCGCCGAAAAGTGAAAAAGTGTGGCGTGTGCAAAAAGAATGGAAAGAGTGTACCAAAACACGCCGTGAGTGCTAAGCAGTGGAAGCGTGCGAAGTCCGCGCCTCCACGAAGTCCAAAACAGCCCGTAGAAGCTCCCCTAGGCTCCCCTAAGCTCCAAAAAGCAACCTGCGAATGGAAAAGCGATATCAGCGAGTAATAATCAAAATGTATGGAGCGATAGGGGTATAACAGATAGATATGGGAATTGATTCGGGTTAGGGGTTCGATTAATACACGGATCCTCGAAAACTACGCAAAAAGAGGAGAAAACGGGCAAATCAAGCTATACCGGAGGTGATCGGAGACAAGGCCGCCGGCGGCGACTCGGGCGGGGTGCGGCGATGGTCGGCCGGCGGTGGCTGGCCGAGCGGCAACGCGCGCGGGCTTGGTCGGGCGAGTGGGGGCTGGGTGAAGCGAGATCGGGCGATGGGATCTGAGGGGGCGCGGGCGGATTTGGGATTTGCTATTTCGAAATCCGCGCCCCCCCCTCGCCACTTATATATAAAAGAGTTACGACTCGGCCGAGTGACGTGATCACTCGGCCGAGCGAGGCAAATAAAAATTTTCTCCCGGATATCGCTTCGGCCGAGTGGCTTTGCCAGCCTCGGCCGAGTGACGTAAGTCCATTCGGCCGAGTGACTCAAGCTACTCGGCATGACTCGCCCTAGGAGGGTATCCGTTTCACTCGGCCGAGTGATAATGTATACTCGGCCGAGTAGCAGTTATATCGAAATCAAGAAAATAAACAGAGAGTTGGGTACAGCAGACTTCCCTCGTTCGTGAGCGGCTCGGCCGGACGAACTTGTGTACTCGGCCGAGTGACTAGTATACTCGGCCGAGTAAGCCTTGTGTTCTGCTGTTTGTCTTCGTTTGGGCTCTAAACTCCGTCTTTCTTCCTCCAGTCGATTTCATCCTCCTCCTAAGCGTCGAGCGCCTTCTTGGGGCGCTCCTCGTCATCTCGTTCATCCTCCTCATGATGGATCTACCTATCTCCTCTCCTGTCAAGAAAAATAGGACCCGTTATCACAAAATTTTTGGTCGAATGACTCAAAACACTAAAAATCTCTAAAACGAAAATAAAGAAAAAGTAAAAATAAAGCAAAAACCGTCGGGTTGCCTCCCGACAAGCGCTCGTTTTAGGTCGTGAGCTCGACCCCCTATAATTTTCAATCAATGCGGGATGTTTGGTGCATATGAGATGCACCCGTCAAACTTCCCGGGGAGCGCGCTTGGATTTGGACGTGGCGGCGTAGCGTCCTCCCTCGGAGGTCTCTTGTCTCGAATAGTGTTGGGGGGAGGCTCCCCCAAGCTAGCATTTGCCCCGGTCAACGGCTTAACCGGCGATGCCGATTTCCGTACCGACGGAGCTTTCTTTGGAGACTTTAATTTCGAGAGCTTGCAGAGCTCTCGAATCCTTGCGACATCAGTGTCGCCTTCATCTTCATCAGCGGAGAAGTCGGGGGAATCGTCTTCACTCTTTTCATCTTGGCCTAAATCCGGGCCTTCTTCAAATTCTTCATCAAAAAGGGCGCCAATTGAGTGAGGAATCGCCTCCTCTATCACCTCATCGAGGAGGTCCATGTAATCAAGCTCCTCGTGGTAAGGCATGTGCTTCATTGCCTTAGGAATGTGGAGCTCCACCTCGATGTTTCTGACGTTTAAGGTTAAGGTACCTTCGCGCACGTCGACGATGACTCCGGCGGTGGCGAGGAATGGGCGTCCAAGTATCAATGAGGTGTCTCCCTCCTCCTTAACGTCCATGATGACGAAGTCACATGGAAAGCATATTCCACCCGGGACTTGAAGTGGGATGTCTTCGGCAATCCCCACCGGCCTTGTTATCCGGCCATCGGCTAATTGAATGCGCATGTCGGTGGGTTTTAACTTTGTCCCGGTGTTAAGCTTTAAGAACATGGAGAGGGGCATGAGACTCACACTAGCCCCAAGATCGACCAACGCCTTTTGAAGAGGCACGCCGCCCAAAGTGCAAGGAATCCGAAAACTCCCCGGATCTTTAAATTTTGCCGGCTCCTTCTCTCTCTTGGTGAACCAAGAGCCCTCCTCGGCTAGCATGATCTTCTCCTTCCTCTTCCTCCCCGAAATCAAGTCCTTCAAGAATTTAGCATACGTGGGGATCTCCACGATGGCGTCGAGGAAGGGAATATTGAGGCTAACTCCTCTTAGATACTCGAGGAATTTCGTTAGCCTTTTCTCCATTTTCGCTTTCGCTAGTCTTTGGGGGAATGGGACAGGTGGCATGAAGCGCCTCTCCTCAATTAATCGCTCCGCCCTAGATTTCTCCTTGTCTTGTGGCTCCTTCTCCTTTTCAATCTCAACTACCAGCTCAACCGGCTCCAAGCTTTCCTCCACGGCCTCCTCGGTAGGAATCATAGCGGGGGTGGTGTCCTTCCCGCCTCTAGTAGTAACGGCAACTACGGCATTGATGTGGCCCGTGTTGCCCCGTGGGTTTTGCTCCGGTTGCGCCGGCAATCTTTGAGTGTTCCGATTGAGCAACGCCAATTGCTCCGATATTTGAGCCACTACGGTATTAAGAGATTCTTGCCCCGCCTTCAAAGTAGCATTCACCTTATTTTGCTCGACCATGAACGCCTCGACTCTAGTTTTGAAGTCGGATCATTGTGGAGCTTGTGGAGGGTTTTGATTTTGATTCCTCCACCCTTGGTTGTATCCGGGAGGCCTATATGGTGGAACTTGTTGCTTCGGTTGAAAGTTTTGTTGAGTAGGCCCCCTCGGTGGATAGTTTTGTTGTTGGGGTGGTGGTGGTCGAGCTTGTTGAGGCGGTGGTTGTGGCGGGTTCAAGGCTCCTTCATTGTTGGCGTAGGAGAATCCCGGATGATTTCTTGCGGCCGGATTGGACCAATACCCTTGGTTCCCCGCAACATATTGTACTTGCTCCAAGGATCCTTCTCCTTGCTCTCCTCCCGAGTACATGACTTGAGATTGGTCTTGCCAATCACACATTTGGTTGGTCGGTGCGGAGGTGGATGGGCTTCCTTGGGGCTCCGTGATAAATTTCTCCAATCTCTCCACCACCTTGTGGAGAGAATCGAATTTGCTCGTGAGCTCCGTTACGGCCTTCGCCTCGTAGATGCTAGTTGGCTTTAAGGAGGATGTGGAGTGTCCTCGCTCATCGCCCCATTGTTGGTTATTTGAGGCCATCTCCTCAATTAGGGCCGTAGCTTCCTCGGGAGTCTTTGACAAAATTGCACCATTCGCCGCGGCATCAATAATTTGTTTGGTCCCCGGTTGGAGACCGTTGTAGAAGCTATGAACTAGCTCCCAATCCTCTATACTGTGGTGCGGGCATTGATGCTGCAAATCCTTAAAACGCTCCCATGCTTCATAGAGCGTCTCCTGTGGTCCTTGCTTGAAGGACATGAGAGCGCTACGGATCTTCACCGTCTTGGATGGCGGATAAAATTTGTCAGTAAATGCACTCGCCAGCTCGTCCCAAGTGGTGAAGACACCCTCAGCTTGCGTCCTCAACCAATAGAGTGCCTTGTCCTTTAGCGTAAAGGGGAAGAGAC
The DNA here is from genome assembly GCA_030789695.1 of Scilla litardierei. Taxonomy (NCBI): domain Eukaryota; kingdom Viridiplantae; phylum Streptophyta; class Magnoliopsida; order Asparagales; family Asparagaceae; genus Scilla; species Scilla litardierei. Next base: position 798,255,187 of record CM061142.1, on the reverse strand, counting down.
GCAGTCTGATAGCATCGTTGGAGACCCCCGGCATCTGGAATGTGGCGCACTTCGACAAGAATAGTTGGATGTGGTAGTAGGGGTTCTCATGTGCGTTCCCATGAAATGGGTCTTGTTGCATCAAAACCACCAATCCAGTCTTTAGCTCGAAGTTCTTGTCAGCCGCCAACCCTGGCATGGCAATGGACGAGGTGGTAGAAGAAGTCTTAGGCCGAAGCCTATCTCGAATAGAGATTATCCTTGCCATCCTTGCCGCCAATTCTTCAGGAGTTTCCGGGTTGGTCATATACCTCCCTTCCGGATCTTGTCTCTTTTCCGCTCTAAGTCTCCGCGCGGTATGTTCGATCTCGGGATCAAATAATAAGTCTTCTGGGTCCGCCGTAGATCTCGTGTTCATGCACAGGGGAAACAGAGTTTCAAAGAAATGATTAATACCGTGGAAGGGTTAGGTAAGAATAGTAAAGGAAATAATAATGGTAACAATAAAAAAAATAAAAATAAAAGAAAGAAGTAGCTAGGGTGAAAAAGAATCAAACGTAATCGCCTCCCCGGCAACGGCGCCAAAAACTTGATCGCTCCGGGACGTACACCCAAAGAACGGTTGTAGTTTTACCGCAAGCGCACGGTATAGCGGCGAGCGGGTATCGAACACAGGGAGGAAGAATGACCGTGCTTGCTCCTAATCAACCTGGCTATTTAAGAATAGAGAGAATTGCCTTGGGCGATCCTGTCACAATCGTCAGACAAATGTGCGAAATATCAAATCAAATAAAGAACGTCTAGGGAATGGGGAATCCCCGCCACTCACCGTATTTCATAAATGTGGTTCGTCGGTATCAAAATTGCTAGAATGAGAATTTGGATGAACTAGTTGCAACTAAATGTGGAACCAAGCTCACGCTCTCGCGCTGTTGCCGGTCTATAGCTATCCTAGGGTCGGGTCCAATCTCTTGCAAACCCTAGCCTAGGAAAGCTAGCATTAGGATCAACATCATCGTCCAATTGCGCACCGAGCCCAATCTCTTGCAAACTCGGTCCACAATCTAAATTAGGATAGTTCCTACCCGTCCAATCTCTTGCAAACGGGTATCGGCACGGAATTGCAACCGGAGATCCTAGTATCGGTCCAATCTCTTGCAAACCGATACTTCGAAAGTCCGACTCCAACCCAATTCGGATTTCTAGGGCTTCCTATCAAATTGGGATCCAATCTCTTGCAAATCCCAATTGATATGAATACCTAGCTATCCGTAGTAATTCGATCCCAATCTAATCTCTAATTATTGATTCTAGCACAATTTCTACCAATTTATCACAAATACGAAATTGGGCTTGTAGGGTTCATCCCCACGCCCCAAGACGTGGAGACTACTCACAAATCATAGCAATAGCACAAAAATAATCAATGAAATAGGTAATGGAATTCATCACAACAATGATATAAACAATAAAAATAGAGTTTTTGGGGAAGAGAGATGCAAACCAATGTAGTTCTTCAAATAATCCAACAAAAATCCAAGTTTTTCCTCTTCTCCAATCACAAATAATAAAGCTAAAAAGTAGTCTCAAAAAGCTGCAAAAAATCTAAGAGATGGCTCCCCAAAACTAGGGTAAAAAACAGGGCTTAAATAGCCCCAAAAATCGTCCAAAAATCCTGACCAAAACGCCCCTGCACAGCCTGTTTTCCGCAAATTTCGCTACAGGCAGCGCATCGCACTCGGCTGAGTGACAAAAGTCGCTCGGCCGAGTGAAAACCCTGTCATTTTCCAGTAAGTCGGGGGCTTCAAGGGTCTTCAGTTCGGAGGCGGCTCGGCCGAGTGAGTTGTCGTCACTCGGCCGATGGCTTCACTGCACTCGGGCGGACGTGGTTTGCCACTCGGCCGAGTGGGTCTTCTGAAGCTCAGGTGGCCGAAAAACAGAAACTTCGATATTTTGGAGGGGCTTCGTCTGGGCGCCACTCGGGCGGACGTGGTATAGTCACTCGGCCGATGTGGACTCCGACGCTCGGCCGAGTACACATGGAAATCGTGTCTGAACGGGTCGGCCGAGCAGTGTCTCGCTGGTCGGCCGAGTGGCTCCTCCACTCGGCCGAGTGGGACACAAAAGATGCCCAATCTGATTGTTTTGGCCTCCTCGTCGCTCCTGCGACGTCCATTCTTCTTCCGCTCCTCTCCAATAGCAAAATATCCCTCGGGGAGGTCGTCGGTGGCCGTCTAGAGTAAGCGCGTCTCGAGATCACTCCAAATCGCGCCAAATCACCTGAAATGCGACAAAAACAACAAATCGTGAAAAGCATCGCAATATCGTCGATATATCGTGAAAAACATGATTTGGGCGATCTAAATGGCATGCAAATACACAGAAAAAAGGTGTAAAATATGGAGTGATCACGATATTGAATAATTGTATTGATTATGTTTGTGTGTTTGCGTGGTTGATTTTTATATTGCCTGTAGCATATATAAACTATGTGGATGTTGTAAATAAATCAGTCTTGTGGTTTGTGATCAGCCATTTTGAGATACACCTTTTTATATTCCTCGCTTTCTTTTTCTGTTTTGAGAGATTTTGTAGTGAGGTTATAATGTAAAATGCCAATGACCAGAGCTCAGCCAAATTGAAGACATAGATGAAATCTGCTTTATGCTGGGACCCAAACTGGGTTTCCAAGTTGTATTTTTCATTTCTTTTTGTATTTCATTTTTGGACTGTATTCGGACATTTTTAGACATTTTCTTTCTAAGGGTATCTGGCCGATCCCCACATGACTGTTTATTTACTTTGCGTGAATTTATTTTTTGCAAATATTAATTCATTTATATTCAATTGCATAGATAAATGGCAAAATTGGCTTGCGTCGATTTTGATGTCCTTGACGCAGGAGGAAAGAACTACCTGAGCTGGCGAGTGGACCTAAAGTTCCACTTGCATTCAATGGCACTCCTTCACTCAATTTTGGCCCCCGCAGCGGCCGAGACAACTACTAGAAATTCCCCGGCAGTGGCCCAGCCAGCTGGCAGTTCTACTACCGTTGTCTCTGACATGGATAAGGCGAAAGCCATTATCTATATCAGGAGACACATAGATCGAACCTTAAAGGCCGAATACTTAATGGTAGAAGACCCTCTTGAGTTGTGGACAGTGCTTGAGGTACGTTATAGTCATCAAATTGATATCATACTACCACGTGCCAATTATAAGTGGGAAAATCTCTGTCTTTAAGACTATAAGTCTGTTGCTGAGTACAACTCAGCACTTCATAATATCGCCTCACGCCTGAAGTTGTGTGGTGAAGAAGTCTCGGAGCATCGCATGTTGGAAAAGACATTTACATCTTTCCATGAGAAAGATGCAATCCTCATGCAACAGTACCGTGAACGCAACTTCACGAAATTCTCTGATTTGCTCTCTTGCCTTCTTAGGACAGAGCAGAATAGAGACTACTTGCCACTCATAATCTTCGCCCTGCTGTTGCTGCTCCTATCCCTGAAGCCCACCATGTTTCTCTCCAGAAGTGGAAAACCAAGAAGAAGGCTAGTACGAACAAAGGGAAAGCTGAAGTGAAGCCAGCAAGAGCACCATCCCAGAACAACAACATGGGGAAGAAAAACTTCACATGGAAGCATAAGAACACTGATCCAGTGCAAATTCCAAATAAGAACTGGAAGAACAAATGCCATAGATGTGGCATGACTGGACATTGGTCCAGAAACTGTCGCATTCCTCGCCACCTCCAGGACCTGTACCAGGCGAGCCTAAAGCCTCCCCTGAAACAAACCTGTCAGATATTCAAGCTCTGACCAAGTTCAATGTACAAGACTTCGAGAATGATGATCTGCTCGATCGAGCCTTATCTTAGTTTGCTTTTTATCTTTGCATTTTAAATACTAGTTTCCTTCATCTATATTTCCTTTTTGGAACTTTATGAATGCATATATAGCTTTTTTATTCATTCTGATATATAGATGAAATGTGAAATATTATGGACATACAACGAGACTATAAGATACCAGTGAAGTATTAAAATTGCTCACACATACAACGAGACTATAAGATGCAAATTTCTCTCCTTAATTATATAGGAATCTCCCAAGTTTCAAGGATATTTCGTTTAAAACGAACATACCTTGGAAACTATGGATAATAATCCTTATATAAATGGTCAAAACGGATGGCCAGAAGACCATCTACAAACCATTCGTTGGACCCCCGTCTGGTCCATATCATTACAGATATTCATCCTATAAAAAGCCAACTTGACTGAGCACCAAAAGTGCCTTTCATTGCCAGAGTTTTCAACTCTGGTACAATAGACTTGATCATCCTGGATCAGCGATGATGGACGCATCATCAAATGAATCCTTTTGAGAACCTGAAGATTCTTCAAAAGATTGAGTCTTCTTGTCCCCCTTTGTCATAAGGGAAAACTTATAAAGAGACCTTCCATCCTGAAAGTGGGATTAATGTCTCCTGGCTTCATTAAGAGAATACATGGTGACCTTTGCGGGCCTATTCACTTCGCAAGTGGCCCATTTCGGTAATTCATTGTATTGATAGATGCATCTACTAGATGGTCTTATGCGTGCAGATGGTCTTATGCATGCCTTTTTGTCCACCCGTAACCTAGCTTTCTCAAAAGCTGATAATGTGGGTGACTGAGACTGAAGCTTTCACACCCTAAGTTTCGCGAAGTCTCATTAAATAGGCACACAGTCTAAAGAAGCCTGAAGCTTCTAAGACCATATCATGGGACACAAAAGTCCTAATCTCATCATGATCCGCATACTATTTCTGTGTGAAGATGAGATCCAGAAGATCCTTCACATTCAGACTAATGTACATCAATTGGTAGATAAATTCACGGACAACCATAAGCTTGTTCGTTCACACGTCCCTGCTGCCAACATGCCAGCTAGGATTGACATCCCCAAAGATGAATGCAATCCACCAGCAGCAGAATTGGATGTACCTCAATTGAAAAGAGGATGTCCGCCAGGTTCAAAAGATAAAGTTCCTCGAAAGAGGAAGATTCCTGGAAATATTAATATAATCCCTCCACAAGATGTTGTGCTCAGACCAGTGACCTCTCCCCTCCTAATTTTCCCTACAGAGGAAACAATAGGAGAAATATCATTGTATAATGTACGTACTGGAGAGGTACTGGACAGATATAGCACAGTCATCGACGACGGTTTTGTTTTCGCTATTCCCGTTCACGTCGCTGAATACGACGATGACGTCAACCCACTTTTCTATAGCATAAACGCATATATTGGCCAAAGTGGGATGAGGCAATAAGAGTAGAGCTAGACTCACTCTAGAAAAGCAAAGTATTTGGACCAATAGTCCATACACTGGAATGTGTAAAACCTGTGGAATATAAGTTGTGTTTTCATAAGAATAAGAAATGAAGGAAATGTGATCATTTTCCTATTTCATACTACGCCTAAACATCTCTGGAAAAGCCAAGAAATGCAGCTCATGGACGATGTGACTGCATATATATACGGCTATATAGATATAGAGATCTATATGAAACTTCCAGAAGGGTATACTCTACTGATTCGGGTTCAATATTACATATTTAACCCCCCATTTAGCCCTATTTTGTGCTCATGTGATGCTACATTGTTCTCTAATTCATACGTATTTTCCACACATTTATTTATTAGAGAAAACACACTATTTGAGCATAAAACAGCATTTAACGACGCATTTCTGCACTTTTTATATTTTTCGTAGCTTGGTCTCGATCTCACGATTCCAACGACTATTTATTTGTATTTTTCTGAGATCTGTGCTAATTACTGTGTATTTTTGAATGCAGAATACTATTTAAAAGGAGAAATACGCACGAAAATACGAAAATACGCGGAAATACGTGACACGTGGCATCATCGTAACCGCTCCCACTCAATCTGACGATCATCATCAAGAGGGCGACGTGGATTTTTCTGCGCCGTTGGATCGTAATCCAACGGCCATCCGCAACGCAGAACGAAGCAGCGGCAATCGAGATTGACGGGCCACGTGGCACGATCGTGCACGTTAGCTATTTGATCCGATGGCAGAAAGTAGTCCAACGAACGAAAGCGGAATCGGTAAGATGCATATACCGCAGGGACGCGTGGCGCGATCTCCGCCGTCCCGCCTACAATCCAACGGCTGCGAGCGGGCGATGTATGTACAAAGCGGGAATTCAAGCGTGCGACGTGGCCAAGCAACGGCCACTCGATCTTCATCCAACGGCCGCTGTCAGCTCCGAGCTGTGTTCGGATTCGATTCAAGCGGTTGCGGGCGCCCGATAACGGTGGACACGTGGCGGGATCTCATCAGATCCCGCCCAGATCGAACGGCGGAGGAAGCGGGCGATCAGCGGGTTTGGGTTTTGGGCGGAAATGCAGCGTGTTTCAAACCTGATAGCTCATTAAACCTGCAATGCCTATTATATAAGCATATTCTAGGGTTTTTGGGCGTATATAAGCAGATTGGGGCGTATTTTGGGCGTATTGGAGGCTCTAGGAGCCGTATTTCCCCTCTGTAAAATTCTGTAAAATTCCAGAGGTTGTTATTATTTTTTTCAGAGAGTTTTGAGGCCTAACTTAGAGATTTGGTGATATATTTCTAAACTTCTACTCCGTATTTTGGTGTTTTTCATCGTATTTTGCTATGAACTTGAAGTATTTGGCTATGAAACTTGTTTATTCTTTCACCATGAGTAGCTAAATCCTATTTGTGCATGGTATGGCGTAGTTAGGGGATATGATGCGTGTTTATTTGGTTGTATTCCTTGTGCTAAATCTTTAAAACGTCGTTAAAATTGTAATCTTTGTTCGTAAATCGTCTTTTTCATCTTCCAAAAGAAGTGATTGAGTTGATGATCGCCCTAAAAGGGTGAGTTTTGATCTCCCCAAAAGGGAGTTTCATACCGTAGTTTTGATCTCTCCAAAAGAGAGTTTCATATCATATTATAACTTTAGCGACGATCTTATTGAATTTTGTGCTTGAACCCCCAAAAGGGCATCTTCCGATGAGTTGCTCCCAAAAGGAGAATTCATTGAGTTATATTGGATATTTTCCGGTGAATTGCTCTCAAAAAGAGAATTCATTGTGTCATCAACCAAATTAATACGAATCATTGATCCTAACGAACCTATACCATGTGCATACTTTTTAATATTTTCATACACGAATTTCTTTGTTCGCATTGTTCACCACCATTAAAATCATCACACCGTCATCATTTAAAGTGGTTAGTTTCTCTTTGTTGGATTTCTATTTGATTTGAATTGTGGTTGCAACAGATTTCCTCCTGAGGATTTGACATCTGGACTCCCAGATTATATTACTTGTACGGACTCTTGCACTTGTGAGAGAGCACCTTTTCGGAGCCAACCAAGTTTTTGGCGCCGTTGCCGGGGAGGAATGGTTTGTTACCACGGTTTATTTCATTTAGAGGACCTTCGGTGAGATCTTTCCACTTTACTCTATATAAATTTTTGTTTGAGTTTTTTGTACATAAACTTTTACTTTTTTTAAAATGGATTATATGAATTTCTATTGCACGAACAATCTGTATGATGCACGGTATGCTAATGCACACAAACATAGGATGGAAAAGCTCAAGATTGTAAATTTTAATCAAACTGATTGTGAAACTTTCTTTCAGGCCTGGAGGAGGTTCACAAACATAGTATCGAGCTATCCGCAGCATGGGTACACAAATGAAGAGCTTATGGTGTCCTTCCTAGATGGACTACAACCCTAGCTGCAGGAATTATTGGGAGGCATGACGCCGACAGAGGCGTGGGAATACATGGAGTCTCTGCAAGAAAATGAAGAAACCATGGAAGAGACTTCAAAGAGCGATTCAACGGAGCCTTCGTGCCTCGATCAAGGGGAGCAACGCATAGACGTACCCTTGCAATCCTTGAAAGAGGAAGTTCACTCGATTATTCAGACACAGGAGGCCACATCCCATCAATTCCAGGAGAATTTCCTTGCTCGGAGTCGGCAGATTCAAAAATCTATTGAAAATCTTAATTTGTTTGCCACTCGCTTAGAAGAAAATACTTATTTTGAAATTCAACTTCAAGAATCTAATACGATTTTATCTTCTATTGCAGGAAAATCGAGCAAGCCATGTCACATTGAGGACACGAATAAAAATATCCACATGGCAGAAAGTGTGTGCAAAAGAGAGGACGAGCTAGCAATTTTGAATGAACGAGAGGAGGAGACAGCTAGGGACAAGGGTTTTGAGATTATCGCCATGGAGTCAGAACCATGCCCTCCTCCAGTTTTGTCCCAAAATCATTTACCCCTCTCTCCATTGATTGAGCATCGTACGGAGAGTAGTGCATATCTTTCAGGGAGTAGTCGTCAACTCGCTTTAATTTATTTCACTTATTTTGACAACTACATTTGGAATACTTTTATTGAGAAGAATTTTAAACTAAGTTGGATTGACATGACTCATCTCTTGCAGGAAACTGGTAAACAGCTTATAGAGATGCTTGGGGTTGTGTTGCTGGAGTCCAGTTTAGTCATTGGAGGAAGATTACTCGCCGAGGAGCGCAAGGAGCAAATTGAACAACTTCCTCCACAATTAAAGATTCGGGATCCGCCATTTGATCACGGTGTGTTCTTTCCAGTAGTGTAGTTTTTATATGCTGTCTAGGTTGCTTGCTTGAATAAACTCGTACCCCTTTCGACATTGCGGACAATGTCCATTTTTAGTTGGGGGTGTGTATGAGACCTTAGGATGTTTTTTTTGAGAAGAATATATCACTAAATCTCATCTTTGTAAAACTCCTTCACATGCCTCAAATGCGGATGATTATGCATTAATTGTGTTCTAAAAATTGTTTATGGCTTGATTAAATTATTTTTCCTTTATGGAATTACCGTTAATATGATATTCATGAAAACTTTCAATTTCCATGATTAATATCTCGAAATAGTTTGAATTTATTTCATGCATGCTAATGTGATGAAAAAAGCTTAAGTATACACGATTTATTGGAATAGTCTTCAAGTTGAAGAGGAATGTGGCCATGGTTACTAATGTTTACGTTCGAAAATATGGATGTTGAGTTGCTTACAAAGAAAAAGAGAAAGAAAGAAAAGAAAAGAAAAGAAAAATGAATGAAAAATGAATGAATAAGTATGTCACTAATAAATAACTTGGTTGGCTCGAGTAGTACAGTCCGAGGGGTCCTTCTTGGCCTAATGCCCTATTATCGTCTGATTTGGGAGCCATTGACCGGAAACTCACTCATTTGATGGAGCGATCCAAGTTATACATTTTTCTACAAATGTTGCTTGATGCACGTTATGTAGAACGAATAAAAGAAAAGAAATGGTGAATATACTAAGCAACTTTAATACCCATCTCTTGAATGATTGTTTTGATAGGCCAATTCCTTGGAAACAAGAAAACTGGAATATAACGACGTGTTATACTTTCGCTTGCGCAAAACGATGCTTGTATGTTATTTATTCATACTAAATTAGAGAAAATATCATGTGATTGATTTTGTTCATGGATGTGTATATTGATGGTCAAGATCATGTTGGAATGCGTATTATTGAGCCATGCCATGAGCAATTTGAAAGAACTTATTGTTTTATTACTCATCCGTATTTATCGCTCTTTTTGCTAGAGACTAGCAAATCGCTAGTTGGGGGGTGTGATTTGGGTTCAATATTACATATTTAACCCCCCATTTAGCCTTATTTTGTGCTCATGTGATGCTACATTGTTCTCTAATTCATACGTATTTTCCACACATTTATTTATTAGAGAAAACAAACTATTTGAGAACAAAACAGCATTTAACGACGTATTTCTGCACTTTTTATATTTTTTGTAGCTTGGTCTCGATCTCACGATTTCAACGACTATTTATTTGTATTTTTCTGAGATCTGTGCTAATTACTGTGTATTTTTGAATGCAGAATACTATTTAAAAGGAGAAATACGCACGAAAATACGAAAATACGTGGAAATACGTGACACGTGGCATCATCCTAACCGCTCCTGCTCAATCCGACGATCATCATCAAGAGGGCGACGTGGATTTTTCTGCGCCGTTGGATCGTAATCCAACGGCCATCCGCAACGCAGAACGAAGCAGCGGCAATCGAGATTGACGGGCCACGTGGCACGATCGTGCCCGTTAGCTATTTGATCCGACGGCAGAAAGCAGTCCAACGAACGAAAGCGGAAGCGGTAAGATGCATATACCGCAGGGACGCGTGGCGCGATCTCCGCCGTCCCGCCTACAATCCAACGGCTGCGAGCGGGCGATGTATGTACAAAGTGGGAATTCAAGCGGGCGACGTGGCCAAGCAACGGCCACTCGATCTTCATCCAACAGCCGCTGTCAGCTCCGAGCTGTATTCGGATTCGATTCAAGCGGTTGCGGGCGCCTGATAACGGTGGACACGTGGCGGGATCTCATCAGATCCCGCCCAGATCGAACGGCGGAGGAAGCGGGCGATCAGCGGGTTTGGGTTTTGGGCAGAAATGAAGCGTGTTTCAAACCCGATAGCTCATTAAACCCGCAATGCCTATTATATAAGCGTATTCTAGGGTTTTTGGGCGTATACAAGCAGATTGGGGCGTATTTTGGGCGTATTAGAGGCTCTAGGAGCCGTATTTCCCCTCTGTAAAATTCTGAAAAATTCCAGAGGCTGTTCTTATTTTTTTCAGAGAGTTTTGAGGCCTAACTTGGAGATTTGGTAATATATTTCTAAACTTCTACTCCGTATTTTGGTGTTTTTCATCGTATTTTGGTATGAACTTGAAGTATTTGGCTATGAAACTTGTTTATTCTTTCACCATGAGTAGCTAAATCCTATTTGTGCATGGTATGGCATAGTTAGGGGATATGATGCGTGTTTATTTGGTTGTATTCCTTGTGCTAAATCGTTAAAATGTCGTTAAAATTGTAATCTTTGTTCGTAAATCGTCTTGTTCATCTTCCAAAAGAAGTGATTGAGTTGATGATCGCCCCAAAAGGGTGAGTTTTGATCTCCCCAAAGGGGAGTTTCATACCGTAGTTTTGATCTCTCCAAAAGAGAGTTTCATATCGTATTATAACTTTAGCCACGATCTTATTGAATTTTGTGCTTGAACCCCCAAAAGGGCATCTTCCGATGAGTTGCTCCCAAAAGGAGAATTCATTGAGTTATATTGGATATATTCAGGTGAATTGCTCTCAAAAAGAGAATTCATTGTGTTATATTCATCAACTAAATTAATACGAATCATTGATCCTAACGAACCCATACCATGTGCATACTTTTTAATATTTTCATACACGAATTTCTTTGTTCGCATTGTTCACCACCATTAAAATCATCACACCGTCATCATTTAAAGTGGTTAGTTTCTCTTTGTTGGATTTCTATTTGATTTGAATTGTGGTTGCAACAGATTTCCTCCTGAGGATTCGACATCTGGACTCCCAGATTATATTACTTGTACGGACTCTTGCACTTGAGAGAGAGCACCTTTTCGGAGCCCACCATCTACCCCATGAGATGAAAGAGAGACGTATGAATGTCTCCTCTATAAAGGCTTCAAGGATCATTATATGATCTTACGCAATCATGAAAAATGGGGTATAACAGATTTAGCGAATTCCTTGCTGAACAAGGATTCCCTAATAATGAAATCTGCCCATGTATCTTTATCACAAGAACATGGACATGATTTGTATTATTCGCCGTCTATGTGCACGACTTAAAACTAATAGGATCTCCTGCAGAGACCATTGATATATCTGATAGCCTTAAGCATACCTTCCTAATGAAATACATAGGCAAAACAAGGTATTGTCTCGGTTTACAGATTAAACACCTTCGTGGTGGAATCCTTTTATACCTATCATATTCTTCATACACCAGGAATTTATGAAGAAAAATGTCCATTTGCAATCTATTAAAAATGGATGCTTATTTATGATGCCTTCTAATCGTTGGAAGAGGGGGATGACATCCTAGGTCCTGAAAAACCTAGCTCCTAGAAGAGGGGGAGGACATCCTAGGTCCTGAAGAACCTAGCTCTAGTGTACTAGTTACACTCCTTTATCTGGTCAACTGCACGTGTCTCTAATAGAACGTCTACAGTAAAGCTGTTAGTCAGATAAAGTGCTGCGCTAGAGAGCACCACTGGACCAAGGATAAGCTGCTTCTGCATAACTTCCAAGGGTCAAGGATCAGCATCCAAGGAATAAATATCGCATATGCAGGTTTACAGACCATCGCGATGACTAAGCACAAATGGCCGGCCACCTCTTAAAGATCTACGCATTATCCTCCAAAAGTCTACATCTTCTGAGAAGATCTTCATCCAAAAAGCATATCTAGAATACGCTCATCCAGGTCCAGCAGTACCTTGCAGACACGGTGTAGACTGAGTAAAAGAATACATACGTGGACTCATCTACCAAACTTCGAAGAGCATATCACTCCTGAGCGCCACTGTTTTCCAGTAGCCGCTAGATATGAGTGAAACTTGTATAGATGAGTGATGATTGTATTTACTTTCAGAACATGATGGATGTATAGACGAATAGGAAATGATTGTATAGATACATAGGAGATCTGCAAGCCTAAAGCTTGTACAGATCAGGGGGTGTTGATAGTAGAGTTGTACTCTTTTTCCCTTAGCTATGGGTTTTCCCATTAGGTTTTCCATAGCCAAAGGTTTTAATGAGGCAATCTCATTTAACTCTGGACCCTGAAGTGTCCACCTCTAATGAAAGCTGAAAGACCTACAAGCATAAGGCTTGTACGGATCAGGGGGAGTAACCTGCGGGTTGCACTCTTTTTCCTTAAGCTGTTGGTTTTTCCCACTGGGCTTTCCACAGCTAAGGTTTTAATAAGGCAAACATGACTACTCTGGATCAAGAAGTATCCATCCCCTTAGCTTTATACGCTAAGACCAAAGTAATGGATGGATAAGGGGGAGTGTTATGAATGAGGGAGGCCTTTGGCCTCCCCTCATCTTTATCCCCCCATTACTCCCCAGGAAGCTTACTAATAGGGACCTTTGGTATCACATGTCCCTTGGCATTCTACTATTATGAATAAATAGAGAACCATGGCTTTGTGCCATGTTTACTCATTCTCTTGATTTACAACACTGATACCTTTTTTATGGTAATGGCAATATTGAGTGAATTACATAAATTTTTATTTCTTGATGTCTGTTGCAACACTTTTTTTGTTGATTTTTTCTCAAATTTGGGATCTCCATTGGGTTTGTGACAAGAGTTTGAATCTCACGTTTGGAGTTATTGGTGCTCTCTTTTGTTGAAGAAGATTGACGTAGTCGATGTAATTCTCTCTGATCATATAGTGGAAACCATCGTCGGGAAGCTAGACGTAGGCACTGTTAGCAAACAGAACCAAGGTAAACTCTGTGTCGCTTGACTTGTTACTTTCATGCTTTTGTTACTTTTCGTATTGGTTGTTTTGGTTGGATATTGTGATATTGTGGTGTATCTATGAAAGATCGCGACGTAGCGATTGTTGGGTAAATATCCACCGAAGAGGCCGCTTCCGCTGTCTATTGGTTGTTCATCGGTTTCCCAACAAGTGGTAAAGAGCTTTCAGGTTGTCATAGGTTACACAATGGCAGAGACATATTCAACGTCTAGATACAAGATCGAGAAGTTTACCGAAAAGAATAGCTTCACTCTATGGTGCATGCGGATGAAGGCTATGCTCAAGCACGAAGGGCTTTACAGGATAGTCTTTGACAAGAAATCTATTCCAAAATCTGTCACAGACTATATGAGATTAGAGCTAGAGATAAAAAGCACACAGCGCTATTCAGATGGCCCTATCAGACAAGACCTTTTGCAAGGTTGCGAAAGAGGAGACTGTAGAGGCGTTGTGGAAAAGGCTAGAATCTTTATGCTTGACTAAATCACTTATAAGAAGGCTGTATCTACTAAAAAATTGTTCATGCTTAAGATGAAAGAGGGGACATTGTTATAGGATCATCTTGATCAACTGAACCAGTTGGTATTGGATTTGATAGCGGTGGAAGAGAATGTAAGTGATGAGTACCAAGCAATTGCACTGCTTTGTTCTCTACCTGAGGAGTGCTTATACTTTATCGAGACCATGACACAAGGAAAGGAAAAAATCTCTTTGGAGGAGGTCGAGGCAGCTCTACACTTGCACAGCATAGAAATAAGGTGTCGAGTGGCGACACAAGCACCGATGATCAAGATGTGGCTCTCTTTAAGGGTCGTCAATGTGGACGATCCAAATCTAGCTCCAAGTTTGGGAGACCCAAGTCCAAGGGTCAAGTTAGTAACGACCAGACATGGCATTATTTTAATAAGGTAGGACACTGGAAAAACAAGTGCACACTGTTGAAGGTCAAGGGTAAAGAGTCTACTCAGCCTATAGCAGCTTTTGGAGGTGCATGCATAGATGCTGATAATGGAGAAATATTGGCTGGCTTCTTCGGAAAACAATCGGGCTTCTTGGATTCTTGATTCAGGGTATGATTCCCATATGACTCCACTACTGAGTCATTTTGTGACATGTACTCCTAGAGATGGAGTGGTTGGAGTCGGCACAGTTCGGTTCAAGATGCAGGATGGAGCCACTCGAACACTTACGAGTGTTAGGCATGTACCAGATTTGCAATGGAATTTGATTTCGCTTGGGGCCTTGACATGTGTGGGGTCTTGCATGGTGCTCAAGTGAGAGCGACTACGGGTGTCCAGGGGAGATCGTTTTGTGATGGCGGCAAGGAAGATTGACAATCTTTATAAGCTTCAAAGTCAAGCGATGTTGAGTCAAAAGTCTGATGTACTAAAGAGCTTTAGTGGATGAGCGTTTGGGACTCATATGGACGTCGTGATAGAGGAGCATGGCCGGTTATAGGATGGGATAGTTGTGGTGTGCAGCAAATGATCTTCAGGTGATGTAGTGCAAGTTATATCCCATCATGGTTCAGCTCCATATGCGGCTCAGATTGTCTAAGGGGAAGCAGATGGCTTTAAGGTAGAGTTGCAGTCCTCATGGAATGAGTTACTGAGCACAAGGAGGAGTTGGGTATTCGGGTAGAGCAGTTGCACACAATGATGTGCATTCACGCAGGCTACGTGGGTGGCATGGCTCAAGGTGGACATGACGCAGTTTGTCCAAGGAATCATCTGAAGTGCGCAAACCCAGCTTAGAGATTACTAGGAGTAGTGAATCTCACAGAGATCATATGGTGTTGTGGTGACGTCCTATTGGAGAGTTAAATCCCAAGGCGGTAAGTTGAGGTTGTCAAAGCCGGATGAAGATGTTGCTCTTACTTCATGTTTGGCGAAGGTGGTGCATGTTGCTTCCTCAGAGGGTTGAGGCGGATCAACTCAGTTGACTATTGTACATTACAACCATTGATCGACTTCGAGTACTTTAGGAGACACAGGTTTGGTGTCAATCCAGTCGATGATGGAGCATAAGTTTGTAGTGTCAACCTCAAAGAGAGAGATCGCCACAAGTAGAGTGTCGAGTATGATTCATTTCTTCGAGCTCAAAAGATGTTTGGGCTTGAAAGGTATCTTGGAGGTTGATGCGACAAAGGGCGCAGTTCCTGGTGACAGGTTGGTGTTTTCTTGATCACTAGAGAGGTCTGGAATCTGAGTAGAGCCGTGAAGAGCCTATGATGATACGGTTCATTGAATGATATTTGAAGCAATGTAGAGTTTGTTGATATGTGCTTCAAGTTTGTAGTTTGGGCTTGAGACAGCTGTGCCACAGTTAGCACGACTGTGCCTTATTTTACAGAGACTGTGAAGTTCTAGACAGACTGTGACACGGCTGTGCTGCATGGACGTGTCACCAAAAACAGAGAGTCAGTAGTATTTTCCTACAGGTCCAATGCAACCGTGCTGTTTTCTAGCACGGCCGTGTCACCTGTAGTCGACCCAAATACGTGATTTAGGTTAGGATTTTCATCTAAAACATAATCTAATCGGACGGTTGAGATTCGACACGACCCAAAGGGTTATTTAAACCCTTCCTAGGGTTTATTTTGGAGAGCGTATGTCATCATCAAGTTTCTTCTTCCTCTCGCGTTTTGGAGCTTTGGGGCATGTTTTGGTGAGTGACTTCTTGAGATTTCTTTGTGAAATTCATTGTAATCTTCTTCTTGTTATCTCTCTTTTTTAGGTTGAGGGATTTTGGTGAGAGATTTTGTTTTCTTCTCTTTTGGTGAGATTTGAGATCTCTATTTGGTTTGTGAGAAGAGTTTGAACTCCACGTTTAGAGTTATTGGTGCTCTCTTTTATTGAAGAAGATTGAAGGAGTCGGTGTAATTTCTCTGATCATACAGTGGAAATCATCATTGGAAAGCTGGACGTAGGCGCTATTAGTAGGCCAAACCATGGTAAACTCTATGTCGCTTGACTTGTTGCTTTCCTGCTTTTGTTACTTTTCATATTGCTTGTTTTGGTTGGATATTGTGATATTTTAGTGTATCTCTGAAAGATCACGACGTAGCCATTGTTAGGTAGCAATCCGTCGAAGGGGTTGCTTCCACTGTTTATTGGTTGTTCGTCGTTTTCCTAACAAGAGAAGCAAGAGAGAGAGAGAGAGAGAGAGAAACTGATGGATAGGCCAGTTTAATTTTTGGTGGTTTTTTGGGAAGAGAGGAAGGGAAGTAAGAGAGGAGGATGGTGGCTGCGCTGCTTAGGTTTGATTTTTGGGGAAGAGGGGGATAGAAGCAAGAGGATTAATTTTTTCGGAGAGAGAAGTCGACTCTTTAATTTTCTTAGGGTGAGTGCTGATCTGAGAAGTGTTTAATATTAAAATATTTGGGTTTTTGCCCTAGGCTACCTACGCACCCCCCATGCAGTTACACCCCTAGATGAGAGAAACTTATAAGATTAAATTAGACATTGATGGCCAGAAGAATGAGCGTGATTGGACCACGACTTAGATACTTGCATAGACAAACAACAAGTTAGGGACACAAATATTCTGATAAGATAAATGTAAAATATTAAATTACACCTTAATTGCAAGAAGAAGAAGGAGCGCGATTGGACCACAACTCAGATACCTACACAGACAAACAACAAGTTAGGAAAAGTCTGGATGATATCCGACCTAAAACTCCTTAATGCTTGTTGCGTCATCAGGCCAGCACTCGAGGGGGCTCGTTCAGCAAGAGACTAAAGCCCACAAAGCCCACGAAGTAAATCTGAAGCAAACTCAGTCAAAACCCACATGCCATTCATCGTTGCACTCCCGCCTAATGTGCAAGAGATCGGATGAACCTCATAAATGATGGGGACGTAAGCGACGGTTATTCCTATTAAGGGGAAGGATCATGACACCATAATTGGTGACCGTTATCCTTACAACGTCACTAAAGAGATTGAGGAGGTATATAAATATAGAGGGGAGGTACAGAACATGGAGGTACGAGATCCGATACTCTGACATTCTATACTCCATCTAATATTTTTTCCTCTAAAAAGCTTGTGATACCTGAATCGAGACGAGCCTCCGTGGGTCGATCTTGGCAGCTCCATGCTTCCAACTTTAAGTTCCTATCCTACTTAAGTATCGGAGGGAATTTGGGTCAGAACCCAGATCTGACCCCCCGACTGACGCTTCCTTGTGGTGCAGACTATCGAGGCTTGATTTAGTGGGAGGCTCATATGACAGCCATTCATTAGGAGGAAGGTTGTTCAGGTGCCCCTCAATATCAATTAATCATGGCTCGATCTATTCGAGGGTCGAATGAGCATCATAAGTCAACTACAAATTGTCAACGACCTCGGTTCTACTAACTTAGGGTCCCACTCAACTGACTGACGAGGCTCCAACCCAGCAAGAAAGGGTACACGTCAGCATCATCATGGTTTCGGTCATTTTGGCCTTATCAGTTGGCACTGTCTTTTGGAAAGTTCATCAGTTCGACATCCTAAAGCAATTAACAAGCTATGTCAGCTGGACCCAGCAACATCGGATCAAACCTTGATCCAAACGAGAATCAGAACACAAATATCGTCCAGGTGGAAGATGTCGTAGAATCCGCATCCTCATCAAAAGGACCCAGAAGGGAAACCAATGTACCAAAGGTGTCCCAGGAGCAATTCGACCGATTTGCAGAGAGGGTCGACATGAGCATCAGTCTATTGGCAGCTGTGGTGCGTCAAAGCATGGGAGGCCCGCCACCTGCAAATGAGCAACCACCGCCTCCAAATCCAACTCTAGCATCAACGAGGGATGTTGCCACGCCTAGGGATCCAAGAGATCCCAGATCGGACCGACTGGAGAATGCACCGCTCAATACCACACCTACATCTCACCACAATGGAGAAATGTGGAATGATAACCGTGCATTCGGCTTCCAGGGAGGACCCAGGCCCTCTAATTATAGACGTGTAACTCGCAGCATCGTGGATCAGGTAATAAATGGGTTCACTCAAGGCCATACCCCTCTTGATTTTGCAGGTGGAAATGAGAGGAGAGAGGCAGAAGAAATTTCCAACTGATCCTCAGAAACTACTTACCTGCAAGGCGGGGATGGGTGATTCCAACTTACCCATCCCGCAAATCAACGGACCCTGTTGAAGGAGAACATCATGTTTGCTCCTTTCCTCCCGAAGTTCAAGCTCCCCTCCTCGCCGATGTATGACGGCAAAGGCGACCCGTGGGCACACGTCTGTAAATACCTAAACGTGATGCTTCTTCATGGAGCAGACGATCCATACCTCTGTCGAGCTTTCCACATTACCCTAATTAACACAGCAGAAGGGTGGTACAACAGATTACCCGATGAATATGTCAGGTCATTCGACGAATTGTTCGATCTATTTTACAGGCAATTTGTTGCGGGTCGGTATCCCAAGAGAAAGTCCTCCCATCTCTTCACTTTTAAGCAGAAGGAAAAAGACTCAATTCGAGCCCTCGTCCAGCAGTTCAACAACGAAAGCCTCGAGGTAGAGGACATGTCTGATGTGACTGTCATCGCGGCTTTTACTCATGCAGTGTGGAACAAGTATTTGCAAAGGGCCATCCACCAATTTCCACCTAACAACCTCATGGAGCTATTCAATAGAACAGATCAGTTCACCGTCTCTGAAGAAGCGAAGGAGGCACTTGAAACTACTCCGCCGTGGGGACACCAAACGAGAGAAGCAATCCCAAGAAACCCTTTGCCAGGAAACGTTGGATAACAGATAGAGGGAAAGGAGCTCTCGAAGCAAAAGAGTGCCCAGCTTATTCAAGACCAAATGCTCTTAAGGCAGTGGTCCTAGCTTATGCCCAGCGAGAGGAACTTGTTCAAGAGTCTGCAAAGAAGGGCAAGTATGAAAAAAAGGATGAGCTCAAATTCTGCAAGTACCACAATGATTATGGGCATGATACCAATGATTGTTGGACACTTAAAAATAAATCGATGAACTGGTCAAGCGTAGGTACCCCAAGAACCCAGTCGGTGACCAGCCAAGCAAAGAAGGGGTCTCAAAGCAAAAGGACAAGATGACATGGTCACCTGTCACCAAGGTGGTCGATTAGCGAGCTTATAAGTCTAGGATCAAATAAAGGCATGAAAAGAAAACGATCCCTGGCAGAAATCGAAAATGCATGTACACTTTTTTCTTCCTTTATTAAACATGTTTTTCATCAATACAAGTCTACTTCCTTTTTGAAACAACTTTCTTCGATAGGGAATTTATGAATTTTATGGGAATTATCCCATCAAGCTCCTTGTTACAAGGATCCAATCCTTAGGAAAATTTAGTTGGACCACATTCATTTAACAATCATATTGATGAAAACTGACGTATGCACTTTAACGTGCATCAGCCACAAGTTTAAGGGGCCACCCCCTCACTACTGAACGACCCTCTCGCATCGTCAACCGTAAGTCGAAGAGGCTATCCCCTTACCACTGAACGACCCTTTCGCATCTTCATCCGTAAGTCGATGGGGCTACCCCCCTCGCCACTGAACGACCCTCTCGCGTCATCAACCGTAAGTCGAATGGGCCACTTCTCCCCACTGAATGACCATCTCACGTAGTCAGTCGTAGGTCGAAGGGTACACCCCCTCGACACTGAATGACCCTCTCGCATCGTCAGCCATAAGTTGAAGAGGCCACCCCCTCGACACTGAATGACCCTTTCTCATCGTCAATCGTAAGTCGAAAGGGCTACCCCTTGCTACTAAACGATCCTTTAGTGTCGTCAGCCGTAAGTCGAAGGGGCCACCCCCTCTCTACTGAACGACCCCATTGCATCGTCAACCGTAAGTCGAAGGGGCCACCTCCTCACCACTAAACGACCCTTTAGTGTCGTCAGCCGTAAGTCTAAGGGGCCACCCCAACGCCATTGAGCGACCCTCTCGCATTATCAGCCGTTAGTCGAAGGGGACACGCCCTTGCTACTGAATGACCCTCTCGCGTCGTCAGCCGTAAGTCGAAGGAGCCATCCCCTCGCCATTGAACAACCCTCTCGCGTCTTCGGCCGTAAGTCCAAGGGGTCACCCCTTCGCCACTGAACGACCCTCTCGCGTCATCAGCCGTAAGTCGAAGGGGCCACCCCTCGCCACTGAACGACCCTCTCATGTCGTTAGCCATAAGTTGCAGGGGACACCCCCTTGCCACTGAATGATCGTTTCGTGTCGTCAGCCGTAAGACGAAGGGGCCACCCCCTCGCCACTGAATGATCTCATCACATCGTCAGCTGTAAGTCGAAGGGGCAACCACTATGGTACTAAACGACCATCTCCCATCGT
The DNA here is from genome assembly GCA_030789695.1 of Scilla litardierei. Taxonomy (NCBI): domain Eukaryota; kingdom Viridiplantae; phylum Streptophyta; class Magnoliopsida; order Asparagales; family Asparagaceae; genus Scilla; species Scilla litardierei. Next base: position 798,234,409 of record CM061142.1, on the reverse strand, counting down.
CAGTCGTAAGTCGAAGGGACCACCCACTTGCCACTGAGCGACCCTCTCGCATCGTCAGTCGTAAGTCGAATGGGCCACCCCTTGCTACTGAACAACCCCATCGCGTCTCCAGCCGCAAGTCGAATGAGCCACCCCCTCGCCACTGAACGACCCTCTCGCGTCGTCAGCCATAAGTTAAAGGGGTCACTCCCTTGCTACTGAATGACCCTTTCGTGTCATCAGTTATAAGACGAAGCGGGCCATCCACTCACTACTAAACGGCCCTCTCGTGTTATCAGCCGTAAGACGAGGGGGCCACCCCCTTTGCAACTGAACGAGGTGATCTAGATTGGATATGGTTCAACGACTCAACCCTTGCTATCTTGAGCAGGGGCTTAACTAGTCAAAAGGGGCCAACAGGCAATACAACCACCCATACGAACAATGACAAACAAAGAGATATAATTCGAATTTTCTGGTATTGTATTACATTACAAAATTTTCATCGTTTATATGGCGAGTACCCCCTATATATTTGTAAATTTCAGTGGGATAAGAAGAGCATCAAGATCCTTCAGCGAGTCAAGATGCCCTTGGTCTCCCTTAAGCGTAGCAACAAGCTCTTGATCCCCCGGAGCACCAACATCCGCATCTTCGCCCGTCGTAGAGACAACGCCAACAGGAGCGGCCCCCTCCGTGCCTTGACTTAAATCATCGCCATCGATGACCGGAAAAAGCATAAGGATCTGGTCAATCTCAGCGACGATATTTGGAAATCGATCCTTCACTTTCGACCGACATCGCTCTTATCCATGCGTATACAGTTCGTCAAAGTCAGGCAATGAATCCTTATATTCTTGGACCACCTCCCCACGATGGCCGATGTGCCAACTCCCTGAAATCTGTCAGCGAGTCGGGCGAGGAGCTCGTTCTCTTTGACTTCCCACTTGGTTTTATCCTCCATCAATGTCTTTTTCGCTCTCTCCCTCGAGGCAGCTTGGGCAGCTTCCTTCCTACGAGACTCACTTAACTCGTGCTCGAGTTCGAGCACCCATGACCGTCTCAGTTTACACAGAAGCCCCAGTCTGTCCAGCTCCACCTGAGATTTCTCCATGGCCTTCTTCACGGCCCCTAAGGTGACTTCGTGGTTAGCCACCACCGATGCACATCGATGCAACGTGGCATTGGCCACAAGAGCCTACATACAAGTCACAGCGGTCAATATCCATGCCTGCTTCATCCATAATGAAGGCTAGCGCAATAGTTACATGGACGTTCGTGTGGAGGCAATTGAAGTGAGCCTCTCGTAATTGACCCTCTCCAGGATGGCCCTATCCCGCGGAAGGGTCACATTTTTGACGATCCTAGAGACAGTGGCGGAGCCAGAAAACTTTGTTGGGGGTCAAAATAATAATAATAAAATATTTTGTTTTCATATAAAAGAATACAATTGCAAAAATCAGAGTTTCATCATTAATATAAAAATTGCGCAGAACAACAAATTAGCGTAAAAAATTGCGCGGGCATCATTTGTCGGCGCGGAGCAACGCACGAGTGCATTCAGTGCGGAACAAAAAATTCGGCGCGGGCGCCTTTGGTGCGGAACAACAAATTAGCGTAAAAAAATTTAGCGGACGGGCGCCTACTTATACTAAACCAGAACCAACTCATACCCCTATCAAAACAACCCAAACCAGTCATATTTATACTAACCCAAAAGAATACAACTGACATGAAGACCTAGATTAATAAATAAACAGTCCTTTTTGCTCAACTAAACTCACATGAAGAGTTAGATAAATAAATAATAATAAGTCAAAATGCATGCAATGGGATTTGAAGCCTAGGATCTCGGGTTTTAAGAGCAGCACCTTAACCAGTCGGCATCCAAGAGTTAGTGATATCGAATGTTAAATTTCTTTATTTTAATTACTTGTCCGAGGGGCAATAGCCTACAAAATAAAATCTGAGAATGTCCGGGGGGGGCAATAGCCTACAAAATAAAATCTGAGAATTGCCCCCCTTTGCCCCCACCTGCCTTCACCACTGCCTAGAGGTAGTCCCGAAAATCAAAAGAGCAGAATCATCTCTCTTGATTGGAAATTCCATTTGAAGGAGCTCCTCTGCAGAACAATCAAATGGGGCTTGAGGCGATCGACTCTCCAGCAGAAGTGATCTGAATTCTTCAGGAATATCCTCAGCCATAGACACTGGAGGGAATAGGCCCCCCAAGGCCCGGAATCCAGATGCAGAAGGGGCTCCGGAAGAGGTGGGGATTCACCTGAATCTCCCTCTAAAAGAGCTCATTGTTCCTGCTTGTGGAGATGGGCCTCGCTATGCAATTGACTCACATCCGAAGACACAGGTCGACCCACGGCATCAGTCGATCCAGACGACTCCGAGTCACTAAGGCGAAGTTGTCGCCTCCTTATCTTCCCCTCAACTGCTACCACCTCAAATTTCGGTGGGAGGCTTGTCCTTTTTCTTCCGCTAGAGACGAGCCAGCTAAGGAGCCCCATGATCGACAATGGAAAAAATCCTCTGAGGTTCGTGCCACTCCTTCTAGAAGGGGCACTTAAGGAGATAGCAAGCTCTCATAAGCTTCTCTAATAGAAGCCTCAACCCCCTCCCTACATTCAGGGTCCACCTGGAACTCTAGACCAACCATGCCCGCAAGTAAAAAACATGTTATGAAATAAAACGAAGATCAAACAGTTGATGAGCAGAATTGGGTCGACCTTTTGTCCATATAGTCTGACACAGCACCAAGTCAGACCACACCCATTTCGTCTTCCTTATACTCTCTGGCAGGTTCGACAATGCAGCGGCGGCTTCCTTCTCTGCTTTGGATAAAGGCTTGTCCTCGGCCAGATCCAAGTCAGGCACACCCCATTCGGTGCAAAAGCTCGCCTCGTCTTGAAAGACCACAAAATACGAACTCGTCTTTCTAATTTGAATTCGAGGTAGGGAGATCGTCAAATAGCTTCCTGCCTCGGGGGGATGTTATCATGTATCAACCCGGAATCTTGAGGGGAGGAATTGAGAAGAAGTAATTGAACAATCCCATCGTCGGTTCAACCTTCTTCATCATGCACAGAGCGATGAAACCAACCAACACACATATGGAGTTTGGCATCAACTGACAAAGAGAAATTTTCAATGTACTCAGTACGTAACCCATGAAAGGATTCATGGGAATCGAAGCCCTCATTGGAAGTCTTTGATGTAAACCCCAACCTCCCGATTGCCGAGACGATGAACCCTTTCATCCCTCTCTGGCAACCGGATCTGGTAGTCGAGCCCAACATATTTTTTCTGGAATCCGGGGATTTGATCAGCTTTAACTTTGCATATTTGGTTGGTGATCAGGCTGGGCACCACTGTTTCCTCCTTGTTCTACTGCATGACAGAAGCCGAGCTTCTCCCAGAGGCATGGACAGATGACGAAGCTATTTTCAAAAGGAGAAAATCTAAGTTAGGAACAATGAAGATGGTGACTTCAACTTTTCCATCTGGAGCCGTCTTATTTCGACAAGACAACCTCAACGTGTTGAGACACGTGTTTGAAGATCCGAGCCTCTTAGTATCTTGGATTTCGAACCGGCAAATCATCCAAATCAGCAAATCGGGCGCTTTGGTGCCTAAAACTCGAGTATTAATTCCTCGACTGTCGTGCCCCATTAATGCGATGTAACGTCGCTTGACCCCAACAGGCAAACTGTCTGAGCTCGAGCGATGGGGCCATTATTGCGTCATCAGGCCGGCACTCGAGGGGGCTCGTTCAGTAAGCGACCAAAGCCCACAAAGCCTATGAAGGAAATCTGAAGCAAACTCAGTCAAAGCCCACGTGCCATTTGACCGTTGCACTCCTGGCTAACGTGCAAGAGATCAGAGGAAGCTCATAAATGATGGGGACGTGTGCGACGGTTATTCCTATTAAGGAGGAATGGTCATGGCGCCATAATTGGTGACTGGTATCCTCTCAACGTCACTAAAGAAACTGAGGAGGTCTATAAATATGGAGGGGAGGAACAGAACATAGAGGTACGAGGTCCGATACTCTGACATTCTATACTCCATCTAAGATTTTTTCCTCTAAAAATCTTGTGATACCTGACTCGAGACGAGCCTCAGTGGGTCGATCTTGGCAGCTCCTAGCTCCCTTCTTTAAGTTCTTATCTAACTTAAGCATCGGAGGGGATTTGGGTCGAAACCCAGATCCGACCCCCCTGATGCTTCCTTGTGGTACAGATGATCGAGGCTCGATTCAGTGGGAGGCTCATATGACAGACATTCATTAGTGGGAAGGTCGTTCGGGTTCCCCTCAATATCAATCGATCGTGGCTCGATCCATTTGAGGGTCAAACGAGCTCGCAAGTCAACGACAAATTGTCAACGACCCTGGTTCAACTAACCTAGGGTCCAACTCAACCGGCTGACGAGGATCCAACCCAACAAGAAAGGGTCAACGTCTGCATCATCATTGTTTCGGTCATTTTTGGCCTTAACAATGCTTAAACTAAACTTCTTGGTATTTTAGGTGATTAGAGGCTAAGGTAGGTTGAGCATATCTAAAGGTCGAAAGGTCTACCTATTTATAGGTTTTTCATGAGGGTTAGATTGGTTATGCCTTGATGTAGCCTAACTTATTTAAAAAGCTAGGGGTGAGAGTATCCTTGGCAAGATAGACTTCCTCTACTAATGGAATTATATTTTGCAAAATACTTGTAAATATTTCTAGATGCATTAGTCCTTTTGACAACACTGGGTCATGGGTGTCACTCTATTAAAATCATGAAGTGGGACTCATGGGTTAGTAAATGGGCTGGAGTCCTAAGCTTCTCGTGGGTTGTATAATCGAGGAGGAACAATGTCCTCTTGCAATGTTTCCTTTTTCTGGGATACATCAGAAAGCAGGAATCGATTTCTTGACCTCTCACTAGGGAGGGAGGGCATATACCACTAAACCAATTGGCTCGGGTTGCAATGTTTCTTCATATGCACGATCATGTTGAGAAATTTTGATATAGCTTCCGTATAATAGTTGACTATGGCATTGTTGCGGGTCAAGTCCGCCAAACAATAAGATTTGTTTAAGGGTAATCAAAGGTAAAATGATTACAAGTAGTTGGGTTGTAGAAGAGGCTAATACGCCTTAGGATGTGCTTTGTAGGCGAATGATCCAAGGTCACCGATTGGCCGTCGACTAGACGCCGATCGCCTGGTAGGTGGGCCGAGCTTCCTGTGGGAAGAACAACTCGTCAGAAAGGTTGGGCTGGCTGTCAACCCGTAGCCTCTCCGATGGTTAAGTCCGTAAATGAATCTTTTAGGAGTAGGTCGGACATGCTAGCCGATCTTAAAGTAGATCAGCTTTGCGTGGCAAGCTTAAGTGGAAGTCACAGATATATGGACGATATCCAACCTTGTTGTATTGAATGTAAGTTGATGATTTTAACTAACCAAACCCCTCATTGGTGGTTAGAGGGGTATTTATAGTGTCGAGAGTCGGTTGAGCGTCGTCTAATCAACTGTCGCTTCTGCTTAGCTGGAGCATTTATGGGTACGTGATAAGTCGACAAGGGTGTCAAAGATATTATCGAACCGCCTCAACCTAGCATTAAACGGGTATCAAAGAGTGTCAGAGATATTTGTGTATTAATGGAGACGTGACGGGCGATCATCGGTTCTCGTTCTTAACCTCTGGCATTAATTGGAGGCGTGGGTGGCCCTACGTCACCATGTCAGAGATATTTGTGCCTGGTAGGTCGCCCACAGGGAGAGCCAAGCTCGGCGTCCGAGCTTGGCATCCTAAGTCTTTCTCTGGTCGTGCTTCTTGTTTGGAGAGTAGGCGAGCTTCTTCTATGCTAGGCTGGCGAGCCTCCCGCTCGATCAGATGTTGAGCTTTTCTCTTGACTTGGTCGGCGAGCTTCCCAGTGACAGGACGAGCTTCCCGTTCGGGCTTGTTCTCATTTCGGATGGTCGGAAAGCTGTTCGCTTAGGGCTTCAATTATTTGGGCCTTTATTTTCTTGGCCGGCCTTAAGGCCGTAACAGGCACAATGGAGAGGCACCGTGGAGAGTATAACATGTCAACATAATGCTTTTACCTCGTTGTAATTTCTATTAATGCCAACTGAACTAAGCTTAGAGAGCATAACTTGTCTTTTTAGTGGAAAGTCATATGGTATGTAGTACATAACTAAAGAACAAACAAAAAGGAGAAGAAGACCTAAAGAATCAACATCCAAAGACAAGCAATGTTCCTTGTGCATCTTTCTAGCCCTCCATCATCCATAGAATATTCTCTCCCTGCTCATTATAAAAAGCAATCACAAAAAAGTTTTTAATATGAAAATTCCAATCTCTCAATATCACACAACAAATTGATCTCTCTCCCTGTATAAAGCAAAATTGACGGCCCAAAACAAATCCCACTGGCATCCTCCCCTGTCAACAAGCACCTTGACCATTTCATCATAAGACTGTAACCAAAACAAATAATATTTAAGCATATCGTGGCCATCTCGTCATCGTAGCCTTCTTCTTGAAGAATATCGGATCATGATCACGATCACGTGTCGTAATCACGTTAGACTTTACATTTATAAGCATAGTAGTAATCATACAATTTACTAAAGTTTGCTTTTTTTTTAAATCCATCTAATTAAATCAACCACAAAATTTAAAATTTTTTAAAATAACTAACATCTCCGTATTAAACCTCAACACTCATCTGTTTGTCATTATTAACAACACCATTAGCATGATCAGCATCCTTAATGGTCTGTCTCCGTGGGTTCCCGGCCCGGCCCAGCCCGGCCAGGGCCCAGTCCCAAGAGTTGAGCAAGACGTAGGTCCCAATCCCGGCGATGAGCGCGTAGGCAATCGAATAAGTGAGCGGCGTCAGGATCAGCGTCATGAACGCCGGGATGGCCTGCCGCATATCGCCCCAGTCAATATCCGCCACCGACCTCATCATCAGCACCCCCACCAGCACCAGCGGCGGCCCCACCGCCCACGCCGGTATCGACGCCAGCAGCGGCGTGAAGAAGAACGACAGCCCGAAGTACGCCGCCACCGTCAGCGCCGTCAGCCCCGTCCTCCCCCCCTCCTTGATCCCCGTCGACGACTCGACGAACGTCGTCACCGGCGACGTGCCCAGCAAGGCCCCCACGGCGATCGCCGCGGCGTCCGACATGAAGGCGAAGTACTGCCCCTCGAAGTCCCCGTTCTCGTCGGCGAACCCCGCGAACCGCGCCATCGAGTAGAGCGTCCCGGTGGTGTCCAGGATGTCCACGTAGAGGAACGTGAGCAGCGCCTCCCAGAAACGGGCCTTTCCGATGCCGGAGAAGCTCAGGGCTCCGGCGGTCGACTCGATCATGTGGAAGTCGACGATCTTCTTGAAATAGGAGTAGGACTCGTTGCCGGACGAGGTGTCGGGGAAGGCGGTGACGGGGGTGTGGCGGAGCCACGAGACGGCGGTGACGAACACGATGCCGTAAATCATCGCGCCCTTTACGTTCTTGATCAGGCAGAAGGCGATGATGAGGAACCCGACGGCGGCGAGCCAGAAGGTGGGGCTCTGCATCCGGCCGTGGAGGCAGAGGATGTCGCCGGAGACGGCGGCGCCGGGGATCAGGGCGATGGTGCCGTTGTCGAAGACGCGGACGGGGGCGAGGGATGCGAGGGCGTCGCGGGGGCAGGCGGCGAGGGTGACGAGGGTGGAGGGGCTGTAGCCGACGAGGCCGACGCCTTGGTTGTTTTGGAGGCCGATGAAGGCGAGGAAGAGGCCGATGCCGGCGGCGGAGGAGATTCTGACGGGCTTGGGGATCAATTTGGCGAGCTTCGTGCGGAAGCCGAGGGCGCTGATGAAGAGGAAGATGACGCCCTCGAGGAAGACGGCGGCGAGGGCTGTACGGTAGGGGAGGTTGTTGGCGCCGCCGCCGTGGAAGCCGACGATTGAGTAGGCGAAGTAAGCGTTGGCGCCCATGCCAGGGGCGAGGGCGAGGGGGAGGTTGGCGAGGAGGCCCATGAGGAAGGAGCCGATGAGGGAGGCGGCGGCGGTGGCGGAGATGAGGTCGCGGCGGGCGAGGGAGAGGCAGGAGGAGTAGGCGGCGGGGTCAAGGGAGGAGGAGCACGTTGCGCCGGAGTCGGAGAGGATGGAGGCGTTCACGGCCAGTATGTAGGCCATCGTGAGGAACGTGGCCGTGCCGGCGCGGAGCTCGGTGGTGAAGGTGGTCCCCCGCTCGGTGATCTTGAAATGGCGGCCGACGCGGGAGGATGCCACGGATCGGTTGAGGCAGGCCAGGCGGCCGCTGGCGGCGTCGGCGGCGTCGGCGGCGGCGTCGGCGGGGGAGGAGGAGATATCCATTCTTTTAGGAGGGAGTAATTTGCAGAGAGGGAGTATAGCGGGTACACGTATAAGTAAGGGGGAGAGGGGGATCTTATTTTATTTTATTTTATTTTTTGGATTTAGGATTGAGGGAAGACAAAGAGGGGCTAATGGTAAATTATATTAATAATTTATTGCGATTAGGCTTTTAATTAGTTATTAATTAACTGGTAATGGGAATGCTTTTTCGCTTTGGTTTGGTGGTTTTCAACTGATGATGTATTTTTGATCAATGAATTGGATGCACTTGCTTGTTCTTTTGAAGATTCAACTCAGAAAAGAAGTGCACTGGTCTGCACCAACTTCTGACTACAGTGTGAACACTTAAAAGTTTTATGTTTTTTGTTTTGATTCATCGCAAAGGATTCGAACCATCGATCTCACACACGGGTATCGGTGAGCTAAGAAGCTCAGGTGACTGCTTAAGTTGGGTATGCTGACAGTGTGGATAACCTTTGACCGCATTCATGATACTAAAAATTAAGAGATTTTGATGTGTTTTAGATTTGCAACATACGGCAGAAAAATCAACGTTTAGAAATTGTCGTGGGATTTTAACGTCTTGTTCACAAAAGATCTCTTTCCTCCCCTTCATAAAGAGAATAATGACAAACATATGATTAGAAATGTCTCTCTTTATTTTTAAAAGGATCGGCTCTGTTCACTCTAATGTTCATATTCTAAAACCTCAAAAAAAAAAAAAAATTCAAATTTTGGGTAAATCCAAGTCTTTTTGCTTGTCAATCCAAGGGTGACAAAATTTCATCATAATCATAGCCTTCATCCAAAAAAAATTTGGGGCCGACTTCATAGACTCAAAAGAAAGAATGACAGCTCGTGATCACGTCGGATCGTAATATCGAATACCCGTTTTACATGCATTGCGATCTAAAGCTTTCTCTGTTGTCAAACCAATGTATTTCATATCCGTTCTTATCACTTCCATTCCATGTCTTATTTTGATGGTGGACTATTTTGATGGTGGATTGATATTGAAGATGATGGGTGGAGGGGAGTAGGCCACCGGCATATGCATAACCAAATGAAATTACAAGCAAAGCATTGGCATGAAGGGGAATTTATATATGATGATGGAGAACAGAGGGAAAGAGAATAGGGGAGCTGGCTGGTTTAGTGAGTGTATCTTGGTCATTTCACACACCTTTTTCCAACGTGCAAATCACATGTTTATAAGGAAGTGATGGAGTAGACTTTTTGTTAGTGATCTTTCGGGTTGGGGCCCGTCGAGCAGTGGGCCTAGACAGACCTGAAGGCAGGACCCACGGTGCTCGTGTACGAAAGCTACACATTTCCCCAGTGACCGTCCAAAAGCAACTTGGGAGGTCAGCCCGACCAAGGTGCTAGCACGACCCTACCAAGCAGATCTACTCCCCCCCGACCTAGGTCGGGAATTTCCAGCAGGGACATCCTCCGCGACATCTGCTTCCCCTGGCTAGCAAAGGAGACCTTCACTCGGCTGCTCCTTCAAATAGCGGCAACTCTACAAGGACGGCCTATACGAGGTCGGCTCCTTAGCACCGGTGCACCTACATATGTGATTTCTACGAGGTCGGCTCCCTTAGTATCTACTCCACATGGATGGCCTTCATGAGGTCAGCTTCCTCAACAGCTACGCTCCACAGGGATGACCTCCACGAAATTAGCTTCTCAAATAGCTCATCAGGATGACCTCAGCGACACGCACCTGAGGTTGGCTCCTTCTGCTACAGCAGCTAAGGGTCTGCCTGCCTGATAACTCAGCTTCCATAAACAACACCATGCACGACCATTATAAGCGAGAAATCGTCTAGGTTCATCCAACCACGTAACGAACAGGTGTGCCTAACTTGGAAGCCTATGGGTACCCTTCTTTATCTGTCCACAACGCAACATGAGGAATCGGTTATGCGCTGAAGATCCAAGATCTCCATAACTTATGCTGACGTGGCGTAATCAATCCTTATCCTATAAATACATTGGATTGACACAATCCCAGGTACACGCACAGAGCCACTTGAAACCCTTGCATCCTTCCTCATGCTTGGAACTATCTTAAGCATCAGAGGTGAATCGAATTCCATCCCCTCTGATCTGTTCTTCTTTCTGTTTCATGTAGACATCGAAGGAGCATCTTCCTCGGACTAACAAACACTGTTTTGGCTCTCTGTTGTATGAATCCTCATGCTAGTTGTCAGATCCCGGCTTTGCAAATTCTGGGCATCAATCGTTAGTGCTAGAGGAAGGGCATTGTGACATCTCTCGTCACATGGGCTCCATCATAGCAATCTCTTCAGCAGCTTCATCATCAGAATCATCTTTGTCTCCTCCTTGATGGTAAACGATAGGACGATGATGAACGACCAGCCCATTGGTGCGGCTAGTCCATCCTATGGAGGACATCCAACCCATTGTCGGTCCACCTCCACAGCCATCCAATGCCCTCATAGCAGCTCTTGTTGCTCCTATAACAGTTGAAGATCTGGGAGGCTCAGGCCTATGATGCCAAGAAGAATGAAGTGCTACACGAGATGTACATAGATCTGCTCCAGATAAGGTCCAATGCCCCTCACATGGAGCGCATGGAAGAGGTGGGCAGTAGGGAGACACATGTCTCCAATGTTGTGCCCTGCTAAGCTACTGCACACGTACTAGAGGGGGGGTGAATAGTACTTAAAATAATCAAGATAGTTATTCCTAATTATTGTGCAAGAAACAAACGACAATGCGGAATAATACAACAATCAACAAGGAATAAACAACGCAAACAAAGGATGTTACTGGGTTCGGATCCACCCAAGTCTCCCCGACTTGTTCCCGGTGATCCTACGTCCCAACCACCCGGATCCCCTCCGGATACTTGAGTTAGCAACCCTAACTCAAGATTTCCACTATGAAACACTTGTGAAAAACCTTCACAAGTCAAATCATACAAATGACATGTGACTCCCACAAACCGGGATCACACCCTCTCTCACAACCGAGAGACACAATTCAATTACGATAGAAATGAAATAAACTCTTACCTTACAAAATCCTATGCCTTGAGTATACTTACCAAATTAGGGCAATGATGGATTTTGAGGAAGAGGATGTCACCAAACCCTAGCTTCAAGAAGATGACCAGTAATGGAAGCCTAGGGTGGAGTATGGTGACTAGAATCAAGCTCTTGGCTTGAGATGCTCACAATGGAGAGAATCTCTGTTGAGGAAGATGGCTCAAAGAGTGAAGGGAGAGATTCTTGTGAGGGAGAGAGAGCTTTGAATTAGCTTGGGAGAGCTCTTCTCTTAGGTCTGAAATTGCTTGTAAAATGGACCTTCAACCTTGCCTCAAACGTATCAAGTTTGTATTTATAGAGGCAAGGAAAATCGTGTTGGAAAAGTTCCCAACGGCTCTTTTCTGAACCCAACTAGTTGGTCAAAGAACAACCACCGACCGACTAGTTCATCAACTAGTCGGTCGGTCAATCAACGTAGACCGACTTAATGGAAGAACAGCCAAAAGTCGAAGTTCCAGGCAAAGACAACTAGTCGGTCTAAGAAGACTTGTCGACCGACTAGTTTCACAACTAGTCGGTCGGTGAATGATCTTTGACCGACTAACGTCGAAATAGAATAGGCAGACTTCAAGTTGACTTAGTCGGTTTAAGAACAAATGCTGACCGACTAGTTTCTCAACTAGTCGGTCGACAAACGTTCTTTGACCGACTAACTCGAAACAGTAGCTCAGGCTGAAAAAGACTGTACACAACTAGTCGGTCTAAGAAGGATTACTGACTGACTAGATCGTCATCTAGTCGGTCGGTGACTCTTCTTTGACCGACTAACAGTAGACAGGGAAAGAGCTGAATATAGAGAAGGCAAACTAGTCGGTTCATGTAGAGTTGCTGACCGACTAGATCGTCATCTAGTCGGTTGATGACTCTTCTTGAACCAACTAACATGCACACGAAGCCGATGGAAGAAGCGATAGGCTTCGGGAAAGTTTCTAATGGCTTCTATGAATATCCTAGCTCTAAGATATGAACGAAATGAAGATTATAAAGTAAGTCCTACTCAAGGCTTCACATTCTAATCATGAAGCTAGAAGACTATAAAATAAACCTTATGAGCCGTCTTCAAAGCTTCAATCTTCATTCCTCTTGACTTCTATATTGCTCCTTGAGCTTCAACGAAGCTCCAGGCACACGATCACGCGTATTGAGAAGTCTTGAGATGTCGCTTTTGATGTACGTGGTATTTTGGCGACGATCTCGATAACTGCGCTCACAAATAAGTTAGTATACATTATTTATGTTTGCTCATCATCCAAAACAAAATCCGGGGAATCATATCACAACATTCTCCCCCTTTTTGGTGATGACAAACCAACATAAATAATAATTAATAATAATGATCCAATAGAAATTTACTTACTCTCCCTGCATTAATGACACGTTAGTTCCATATTCAATAAAATTCATTCGCATCATGCAGATGAGGAAGATATGAAATATGAACCACATATTGACATATAGGATCTAAATCCATTTTATATCTTCACTCCCCCTGAATCTAACACATCAAATTAGATTCATGGTAAATTCCTTTGAATTATTAATTAGCACATTGTCATTATTATATCTCTCCCCCTTTGGCATTAGCAAAAAAAAGAGCGGGAGGAGATCAACAACACAACCAATGGCTAAAAATAACGCATGTGAGTCGAAGAATACGACCAAGGTCTAAAATAACACCAATGCAAAATATCAAATGCAAAATACCGAATAAAAGCAAAGCGTGTCAAGGAGACCAAAGTCGAAAATCGGAAACCAAAATCATCAAACCATAGGCGAAATACGAAATACGAAATCATCTAGCCATATGTGAAACTCGAAAACCGAAATCATAAAATCATCGGTGAAAATCGGAAAACAAAATCACCAAGCCATAGGCGAAAATCGAAATACGAAATCATCAAGCCATAGGCGAAAAACGAAATCCGAAATCATCAAAACCAAATCGATTTCACTAATTGAGTTTTGGAACGTACTCTCCCAAATCAACATTAGAGACAAAAATTCCAAAGAGAATACCAAATGTAGCATGCAAAAAACATTTGAATGGCATACACTAATCTAGCATACTAGGATTCAAATTGAAACAAAATGATACCAAACGTAATATATTCTACCAATGGATACCAATGTGAATCAAAAGTATGAAAATACTTACAACATTAAGCTCCCCCTACTTTGGTGCATCACTTAAGCACCAACAACTTCATTTGAATGAAAATCCTTGCAAATCACGGAGTTGGTAGGGTTGGTATCCCATGGTGAAATTAACATAGAGAATATCATTTTGGTATCCAAAAATCTCTTTGGATCCTATGGGTTAGGCAATAAATTTAGAGAACTAAATTCAAATTAAATGCAACCCAATCTTACCATAATTGCTTTGGTACCCATAAAAATGAAATTAAACTTATGGTACCAAGCAATGAAGGGTCAAAGGAAACTAACCCTTCGGAAACCAAGTCCAAGAGGAACTTGATTTCCCAACATAATCATCATTCAAAATAACATCATTAATAAAAGATTGCACATACAAATTCTTATTATGCATGCTTGTGTTCTTCGTGTTGGATCTTGTGGATGGCAAGCAACACTAGAAGGGGGGGTTGAATAGTGTTGATCAAATACTAAAACTTTTTCGCTCAATGATATTAACACAAATAAATTCCTTCTAACGTTGCCTAAGATACCAAGTAGAGTGATCTACGCTTGGTTCTTAATCAACAATATAATTTTAAAGTGCACAGCGGAATTTCACAGCAGGTAGTCGACTCCTTATGAGCAGTAGTCGACTCCCAGAGAATATGTTAGGACAAATAAGATTATAAATATGAATTTCAGCGTATATAGATAAAATTGATCTTTGTTGTAAATAGAAGATATGAATGAAAAGATAATCAAACACAGATCAACAATCGCAAACAAAAGGATTTTATCCTGGTTCCCCGCAACCCGGGTACGTCCAGTCCCCGACCAATCCGGTACGAGATTTCCACTATCTGCCTTGGCAAATACAAGCACCTAACTTCACTTGTTAGGATTTCCAACGACCTAGCCTTGACCAGGATTTCCGAACACAACACCTAGACTTGTCTAGGGTTTTACCCTTGTCTCACAAACCGAGGACTTTCCAACTGGCAACAACTAGACTTGTCTAGTGTTCCAACAATTAACACAATAAGAGATTTGTCCAATACTCTACAATAAATGATAGAGATTGGAAAATACACCCGATTCTATAGCCAATCAAAAGATAGACAATTTGTGTAGTGGCTTAATAGAATGATAGTCTAGATCACACAAAGATACGAGATAAGTTCTTTGTGATCTAGAGCTTTTTCAAGAATCCTTCAAATAAAATTAGAGAGAAATAATAGAAAGGATTTTGAAAAACAATTTAGCCAAATAAAAATAATAATATGATCTTCAAAAAGGAATGAGAAAATATTGCAAGATCAAAACTGAAATTAAATTGGCTAGAGAGAAAAATTAGAGAGCTTTGATTCACGAGAGCTTTTACGAATATTGATTTTCAATGTTGTGTTTTTTTCACAAAAGAATTAAGCTCTATTTATAGGGAAAAACTGAGATTTGAATTTCAAATTTTGTTTGACTTTTGTCCCAAAAATTTCGGAGAGAATTGCTCAAAAGATTTTAAAATTCAAATTCAAAACGTCTGAAAATTTCCAGCAGGTAGTCGACTCCCTCCTATAGGTAGTCGACTCCCAGAGGAGTCTAGGAAATTTTCATCCCTGACAAGTAGTCGACTCCCTACTTTTGGTAGTCGACTCCCAGAGGAGTTTTTCCTGTTGTTCTAGTCAAAAAGGGTAGTTAGCTCCAGGGTGCGTGGAGTTTCACTACGAGAATTATGAAGTGACTAGAAAAGCTCTTGAAAACTATTTTGAAGATAGTTAAAAATTATTTCGAAATCATTTGTGTGTGTGTGTTGTTGACCGACGCCCCGCTTGCGTCGCGGCGGCGCGGTGTCGTTTACCGCAAGTTTCACGGTTAGTGTAGGGTGCGGGAATATCGAACTCAGGGAGGCGAGGTTGTGCTTGGGTCAGGTAGGACCTAAATCACCCCGAGGGGCGAGCTAGCCCGAATCGGTAGATGGTTGTCACGAAAGAAAATAAAAGGGTATGAACGAAAGGAAAGTAAACCCGGGACTTTGGTTTCCAACCCGACGAGAGACTCTCGCCGATACGGCCTACGGGTATGGATAGCGATCGGGATTAGGGTCTAATGGTGAGACGTTGCCTCATGAAAGTGGTACAGGCGTCCCATGGGCCCGATATTCCGGTCGGTGCCCAGGATGATACACCGGACTTCCCGGATTCGATCAGTGGGCACTCCCGTGTCCATTAACACTGATCGATCCCGGGAGAACTAAGCCCGCAACGATATCTCCCAACGTCACGTCCTGCCGCTCCTGCGTGCTAGGATTCGGCGTCTACGCTAAGGGCGTGAGCTATGGCTAGGGAGTCAACCGCCAAGTTTATTCCCCCTTGGCCCAACGGTCAAAGGCGGTCTTTTTCCCGCCAATGACAATGAAACACCCCGCGTAACCATTAGATTCCTACTCCCTATCGATTTCCTAACCCTATGGACGCATCGGAAAGAGCCCCCGAAGGGGTTTCCACCAAAATCCCAGATTTGGGAACTACTCACAAAAATTCATGAAAAAGCAATCTAAATGAAATTCAACCGTTGAAATCATAATCGGACAATTGCAATGCGGAAGTAATAGAGTAATAAAGACAATACTAAAATTTTAGAAAGATCTAAAAACTTACAAAAGAGTAACAATTACAGCCGTCACAAGGAAATAAAACAGTAGAAAAACAGCAACTCCCGTTTCTGGAACCCTAGGGGTTCTATTTATAGACCTAAGCATCAACCGATTGGTTGACAAGTCAACCGATCGGTTGATCCGTTACAGATAAATAACAGAAAACAGCGAGTTTTCACCCGATCTCATGAACCGGTCGGGTGAGTTCTTGAGTGACCGGTTGGATCTTGGAGCAGTCGGGTGAGTCGATCGGTTCGACGTCCATGTCTTCAGCTCTTCTTCTTCAGCTACAGATGAACCGATCGGGTGAGAGTCACCCGATCGGTTGGAATTCTGCTCGAAAAAACAGAGAACAGCCGCCCGCAGAACCGGTCTGTGAACCGGTCAGGTGACTTCTTTGTGAGCTGCGGCAGAGACCGGGTGGTGCACGCGTGCATCACCCGATCGGTTGAAGATGACCAACCGACCGGGTGAGGGGCTGAAAGATGAATTCTTCGATGTTTGACCCCCTGGATCACGCGTGACTTCTCCCGTTGCTCCGGGGACTTGGGATATCATCGTTAAACGTCCCCTACGTGGTCGAACCCCTGCAATCATGGATAAACAAAGAAAAGTGAAAGAAAACGGGAAAATATACGAAAACGAATAAGAGACGGCGGAAAAACACGGAGAAACACAAAAGAAAACGTGCGTGAATATATGAAATATAAACGCACGTCAAAATCCCCCAAGCTGAACTCTTCCTCGTCCTCGAGGAAGACGAGTGAGAGTAGGAGCTCGGAAGGGAAAAATAAAGAGGAAGAAAGAAAAAGAAAACTCTAAGCCCTAGATCGTCCATCAGAGCCACCAAAATCGAAAACGACACACCAAGCAAGCAAACGCCAAATCACACCACTAAACCTAGGAAAGCGAGTCCAAATAAGTGTCGTGGGTCCACGCAGTGAAGCGCGAGTGAGCGTGGTCGTGTGCTAGCAAATGGTGATGCTTTCTACGATGTGCTATGAGGCTCGATATACATAAATCCAAGATATGACCCAAAATATCGATCTGAATTGAATTAAGTGGCGAATATAAGTTCAAGCATGCATGAGAAGAGTTAGAATAGAAGCGTATCATGCATCGGGGACTCCACAACTAGGGTTAAGGAAATCACGCCACTATAGCCTAGATACTAGCTAAAAAGTTCCTAAGCCAAGTGTTTTCGATAACGACGGGGGTTGAGATGATGTGGAGAAGAACACTCGGTGCAAATTCTCGCCTTCCCTTTATTCTTGGCAAGTATGAAAAAATATTCACACGGAAATTTTTTTTGGGTTTTGGGCATTTGTATTTTTTTGGATTTTTGGGCTATACACAATTTTTCTTTTCTTTTCTTTTTGGGTTTTTCTTTTCTTTTCTCTTTTTTTTTTGGATTTTTGGGTTTTTGGCTATACACATGTGTACTCTCCCAAGTGGGAGAACGGTACACGACGAGGGGATTTGCACCAAGTAAAACAAAAAAAAAGAAGTCGAAATCTAAACACTTGGGCAAAGGAAATTATTCTCGCTAAATAGAGCGTAGGCTAAATGGGTTATCCTAGTCCTTAGTTGTGGAATCCCGACGCATGCGAATTGAAGTATACGATATAAATATAGCATGCATATAGTGGAAAGAAATACCGCATATTCAAATCGGAGCATGGTAATCTAGGGGTCATTCCTGGACAGGCATATAAAGTAAAATCACAAGGCAGAAGCACACCAAATGCTAGTCACGACACATGACTCACAAAAAGCTAAGTGGACCCACGATGCGTGAAATGCAAGAGGACTCGAAATCCTAGGGTTAGTGAGTGTGATTGTCGATGCAATGCTAGGTGTGTGTGACTTTGTGGCGATTCATCATAGGATTCATCTCTAGGAGAAAGAGCTAAAAAAGAAGAAAGAAAGAGAAAAAAAAGAAAAAATAAAAACACGATGAAAACGACACAAAAAAAAACAGAAAAAGAAGGACTAAAACGACGCACACAGTGCGACTCCCCCAAGTTGAAGTTTGCATTGCCCTCAATGCAATATGAGTGAGTACGGGAGGGCTATGAAAATGGGGGGGGGGGGGGGGAATACGCACTGACACAAAAAGAAATGAAAACGAGGAAAACACATAGATAAAATTGAAAAAGAAAGAAAGATCAAAATCAAAATCAAACAATACGAAAATAAAAATAAAAAGGCACACGACACGACACTCAAAAAATGAAAAACAAGCACACACACAAAAAATGAGAAAAACAAACAAGACACGACAGCACACCAAAATAGACGTCCCTCAAGCTGGACCAGAAAGTGCTAGCGAAATGATGTGATCAATGAAATGTAGAGATGTGCAAGGGGGAGTCAAAAACAAAAGAGGTGAATCTAGAAAGCAACACGCAAATAGTCCCCTCCCTCCGACAGAGACAAAGCAGGGCCCCGAAAAAACAGATGGGCACAAATATGGGGGGGGGGGGGGCAAAAGTGGGATAGTAAAATTAAGCAGGGGCACCACCCTCTGGGGGTGGTGACGGGGGCCTGCGCTGTGGACCAGGGGTCGTGGGGGGTGGAATGTGGAGCTCGGAGACGTCGGGTGGGTCTTCGCGGATGTGGCGAATGAAGCTTTGAAGAAAGGGGAGGTCTCGGTCGACGGACTCCTCGGTTATCCGACCACCCTGCCCAGCTAGGAGGATCATGGCCATGAATCGATCGGCTTGGTCTTGATCGGGGGCAGGTGGGTTGGAGGTGGTGGGCTGAGCGGGGGGCTGTGCGCGACGAGCACGACGGTTGGGCCTAGGGTTCAAAGAGCTGGCGTCGGTGGGTTTAACACGGCGGGGAGGCATTGTGCGGGTGTCTTGTGTGTGCGCGAGTGTGTAAAAGTACAACGAATTCAACACAAACACGAAATACGACCAACAAGCAATTGAAATATTTGGGGTAAGATTAAAATTAAGTAAAGGAGCGAGTTTACCCAAATGAGAAGAAGATAGTCGATCGTAGACGCCCCGATGCTACTCGATTGGAGCACGCTGTGAAGCCGCAACGATCTCTTCAACAAGTTCCGATGTTGGTGAGAATGGGTGAAATTTAGGGTGTGTGTGGAGGGAGATGGCGGGGGAATGGAGAGAAATGATGGTGGACGGGTAGGGATATGGCGGGGGAGGAAGATCGAGGCTGATCTTGGGGAAGAAAGTAGGAAGGCGCACGAGGGGAGTCGAAACGGCGGCAATTCGGGCGATCGGGCGAGGGTGGGAATGAACGGGTGTCGGGGGGGGGGGGGGGGGGGGGTTTATATAGGGTTTTAAGTCGAACCGATCGGGTGACTTGTCATCCGATCGGTTGACGGTTAGGTCGAAAATTTTGCCGAAGAAATGCTACAGGCAAACCGGTCGGTTGACTTTTCAACCGACCGGTTGGCCGCTCCACTCATTTTCCCGAGAGCTTAGGGCTGCTCACCCGGTCGCGTCAACCGATTGCGCTAGAACTCAACCGATCGGTTGACATTCCCCAAAAATTTCCGAGAGTTCTCCCCAGCTCACCCGGTCTGCCACCCGGTCTCTTCATTACTCAACCGATCGGGTCATATGGGGACAGATCTCGGCATGTATCAGATACATCCCAACCGATCGGGTGAGTTGTCAACCGGTCGGTTGGGGCTTGTTTCCTGCAAAAACCAATAGAATTGTTTAAGTCCCCGAACGGATGTTCTCGCGGCTGATTTTATTTATAAAAATAGACAAAATAAAGTCAAAAATAACGCTAAAAAGTGGGGAAAAAGTTTAGAACATGGGTTGCCTCCCATGAAGCGCACTTGTTTAACGTCGTTGGCTCGACGCCCGCAAGAGATGCTCATGGTGGTTGGTACGGGTGATGCCCAAATTTCGACATCTCTTTCTCATTGGAGCTGAAGGCGCTTGGAGTAGTCAGTGGCTGGAAAAATACTTGCTCGACTACCCCCCCTTTGTTCTTGGGATCCGGGGGCTTTTCCTTGGTGTTGGCGCTTCCCGCCATCTTCTTCAGGATCCGGACCTCGTCTTTAGTGAGGTCCATGGGCTCTTTCCCCGTTCTCCTCACAGGAGGAGCCTTGGGGAAACCGGGAGGGGTCGTTCTTGCTGCACTCGGTTCTCCAGCAGCTTCTTTGTTCTCGGGGCCGTCTCCATCTTCTGAATCCCCCAAGTCATCGGGGGGGGGGGGGGGGGGGGGTTTCTTAAGAGAATCTCCCAGGAGCTCTCTTCAACAGCCTTTTCTTCTTCTATCTCCAGCAGATTACACCCAGGGTCGTCAGGGGGATCGGGGTACTTCATGTATAACCCCAGATCAAATTCGACTTTTTCTCCGCCGACGTTCAAAGAGAGTTTTCCGTTCTTCACATCTATTAGAACGCCAGCAGTGGCCATGAAATGCCGTCCCAGGATAATGGGGGTGTGTGCGTCTTCGGGCATGTCCATGACTACAAAGTCCATAGGCACATGCACCCCTCTCACATTCACGGGGAGGTCATCCACAACTCCCACCGGATATTTGACCGATCGGTCAGCTAGTTGTAGGGTCATACCAGTGGGCTCCAAATCGCCCATCCCTATCCTTCTGTACATTGACAAGGGCATCAAACTAACACTCGCTCCGAGATCGACGAGTGCGCGATGAATCTTCACTGCCCCGATCGTGCAAGGAATAGAGAAGCTCCCCGGGTCTTTAAGTTTCGGCGGATTTGCCCTCTGGATAAGAGCGCTACACTCCGCCGTCAACACTACTTTCTCTTTTCTAGACCCTCTAGTCACCAAATCTTTCAAGAATTTTGCATAAGAGGGGATTGTTTCGATTGCTTCTAGGAAGGGGATCTGCAAACTCAGGTCCTTGACCATGGCGAAGAACTTGCCATATTTCTCATCAATTTTTGCCTGAGCCAACCGTTGTGGAAATGGCACAACGGGTTTATACACTTTAGGGCTCTCTTCCCCCCTCTTCTCCTTCTCTTCTTCAGAGACTCCCTCCGGAGTCATAGGATTTGATGACGAAGCACCGGTGTCGTTTGATTTTTCGATCGGTTTCTCAACGACCAATGGTGCTTCCGGGTTGCTAGGGGGCACTCTAGTAGGAATTTGTGTCCCGCTTCTCAGAACGATAGCGGACACATTTGCGTGCTCGTGCACGAGTGCCGATGTTTGGATTGCTCCCCTCGGGTTCACCTCCGGTTGTGGCGGTAATTGGTTTTGTGACCTTGCAAGGTTCGCCACTTGTAACCCCAGCTGGGTTACTTGGGTCCGTGAGGGTCCGCTGACCCATTTCCAGCTTTTGGTTGATCCTCTCCTGGTTGGTAATATATTGAGTCAAGAGAGACTCAACCGGAGAGACGGCCCTCTGTTGGCCATACTGCTGCTGCTGCTGGAACGGCTGCTGATTCCTGGGGGCGTAAGATTGTTGCTGAAATGGTTGCTGCTGTGGCCTAGCCGGCTGATAAGTTTGTTACTGCGGCTGCTGAGGCGGTGAGGGCTGAAATGGTGGCCGGTAACTGAAGTTCGGGTGGTTCCGGTTGTTTGGATAGTAGGCCGGGTTGGAATTTGTCCTTGGCGGATACGGCGCATTTCCCGTAGGGTTGTAAAATAGTGCGCTCGCCTGATCCAACGGTGGCGAGATGTCACCACCGTCGAATTCCCCAAAGAATTCGGACTCTACCGCAGAAATTTGCTGTGTACCGGCCCCACCGGCTCCTACCATTAGTGCGGAGATCTGGGTCGAAAGCAAGTCAAACTTGCTTGAAAGTTTGTCGACGTCCTCGACTCTGTGTATACCCCCGGATCTTGGTGTGGCTCTCTCGTCACACCACCGCTCATTGTTGGATGCCATATTTTCCAGAATATGCCCGGCATCCTCCTCACTTCTAGACATGAAGGAACCCCCATCAGCGGTGTCCATAGAAGATTTCAGGTCATCCCTCAACCCATTGTAGAACAGATTAATAATCTGACACTTCGGAAGCTCATGGTGAGGGCATCTTCTTTGCATCTCTTTATATCTCGTCCAAGCTTCATGCAAGGACTCGTGGCTGGCCTGGGAGAAGGAGGAGATCTCACTCCTCAACTTCATGGTCTTCCCCGGAGGAAAGAACTTTGTCAGAAAAGCGTTGGAGAGCTTCTCCCAGGTGTTGAAAGTGTTGGGGTCCTTCCCCCTTAGCCATTGCTTGGCTTTATCTCGCAAAGAGAAGGGGAACAGCTTTAGACGGATAGCCTCTGTCGTGACACCATTAATCCGGAAGGTGTCACACTTCACCAAGAAGGAGTCTAGGTGCTCGATCGGGCTCTCCATGGGTGCACCCGCAAACTGATCCTGCTAGATCCATGTCACTAGAGACGGCTTCAGCTCAAAGCTTTGAGCCGCAATAGCTGGAGGACGGATGGCGGAAGTGGACTCGATAGATGGCATCGAGTACTCCAGCAGAGACTTTTGAGGTGGGGTGTTCTCCTCCATGGATTCGGGATCTTCTCTTCTTCGCTTCTCGGCGGCCAAACGCCTAAGGGTGGCGTTAATCTCTGGATCGAGGGGAATCAAGTCGTCAAGACTCCTTGAACTCCTGCGCATGAAAAACAACAAACACCCGTGAAGCGACAAGTGGGAAAGAAACAGATATAATAAGAAATAAAAATAAGGAAGAACAAAAAGAAAAAGAAAAAGGAGAATGCGAAAATTATCGCGAGGTAGGGATGTGAGCTAGACACGAGGGTTCAAGAGATCCTAAAATAACAAGCACGTTGCCTCCCCGGCAACGGCGCCATAAACTTGACCGACGCCCCGCTTGCGTCGCGGCGGCGCGGTGTCGTTTACCGCAAGTTTCACGGTTAGTGTAGGGTGCGGGAATATCGAACTCAGGGAGGCGAGGTTGTGCTTGGGTCAGGTAGGACCTAAATCATCCCGAGGGGCGAGCTAGCCCGAATCGGTAGATGGTTGTCACGAAAGAAAATAAAAGGGTATGAACGAAAGGAAAGTAAACCCGGGACTTTGGTTTCCAACCCGACGAGAGACTCTCGCCGATACGGCCTACGGGTATGGATAGCGATCGGGATTAGGGTCTAATGGTGAGACGTTGCCTCATGAAAGTGGTACCGGCGTCCCATGGGCCCGATATTCCGGTCGGTGCCCAGGATGATACACCGGACTTCCCGGATTCGATCAGTGGGCACTCCCGTGTCCATTAACACTGATCGATCCCGGGAGAACTAAGCCCGCAACGATATCTCCCAACGTCACGTCCTGTCGCTCCCGCGTGCTAGGATTCGGCGTCTACGCTAAGGGCGTGAGCTATGGCTAGGGAGTCAACCGCCAAGTTTATTCCCCCTTGGCCCAACGGTCAAAGGCGGTCTTTTTCCCACCAATGACAATGAAACACCACGCGTAACCATTAGATTCCTACTCCCTATCGATTTCCTAACCCTATGGACGCATCGGG
The DNA here is from genome assembly GCA_030789695.1 of Scilla litardierei. Taxonomy (NCBI): domain Eukaryota; kingdom Viridiplantae; phylum Streptophyta; class Magnoliopsida; order Asparagales; family Asparagaceae; genus Scilla; species Scilla litardierei. The sequence goes on along the minus strand of CM061142.1, from coordinate 798,210,745 downwards.
AAGAGCCCCCGAAGGGGTTTCCACCAAAATCCCAGATTTGGGAACTACTCACAAAAATTCATGAAAAAGCAATCTAAATGAAATTCAACCGTTGAAATCATAATCGGACAATTGCAATGCGGAAGTAATAGAGTAATAAAGACAATACTAAAATTTCAGAAAGATCTGAAAACTTACAAAAGAGTAACAATTACAGCCGTCACAAGGAAATAAAACAGTAGAAAAACAGCAACTCCCGTTTCTGGAACCCTAGGGGTTCTATTTATAGACCTAAGCATCAACCGATCGGTTGATCCGTTACAGATAAATAACAGAAAACAGCGAGTTTTCACCCGATCTCATGAACCAGTCGGGTGAGTTCTTGAGTGACCGGTTGGATCTTGGAGCAGTCGGGTGAGTCGATCGGTTCGACGTCCGTGTCTTCAGCTCTTCTTCTTCAGCTACAGATGAACCGATCGGGTGAGAGTCACCCGATCGGTTGGAATTCTGCTCGAAAAAACAGAGAACAGCCGCCCGCAGAACCGGTCTGTGAACCGGTCGGGTGACTTCTTTGTGAGCTGCGACATAGACCGGGTGGTGCACGCGTGCATCGCCCGATCGGTTGAAGATGACCAACCGACCGGGTGAGGGGCTGAAAGATGAATTCTTCGACGTTTGACCCCCTGGATCACGCGTGACTTCTCCCGTTGCTCCGGGGACTTGGGATATCATCGTTAAACGTCCCCTACGTGGTCGAACCACTGCAATCATGGATAAACAAAGAAAAGTGAAAGAAAACGGGAAAATATACGAAAACGAATAAGAGACGGCGGAAAAACACGGAGAAACACAAAAGAAAACGTGCGTGAATATATGAAATATAAACGCACGTCAGTTGTCTATTTGATATGGCTTTGACAAATACCCTAAAAGACACGACACACTCACACTAGACTCTGAACATGTCTTCGGAAGTTTAGTCAACTTGATGAAGTGAGGGTGAGCTTCTCTTTGAGCTTCTTGTTCTGTTTGAGCTTGAGCTTCATCACTTGAGTTTAGTCATGTTCGTCTTTGTCGTGGAGTATTGATGCGTGCTTCTTGGAGTATTAGTAGAGCTTCACGAAATCTGCATACTTAAAGTGTAGTGTAGTTAGTACACTAAGCATTCATTTGGTGTGCTCATCATCAAAATCACTTGGGGTGGAATTCAATTTCCATCACTCTCCCCCTTTTTGATGATGACACCCAAATGAAAAATTTGAAGCAAGACATGAATATGAATAATATTTCAAGTATACTTACTCCCCCTGCTTTGATGCGATTCTCCCCCTGCATCGAAGCTATTAGAAATACAATTCACATTTTTGCATTATATATTTTTCTCCCCCTTGTCATCAACAAAAATAAAAAGTAATTTCTACGGATCATTACAATAAGAGGAATTCAATTCCATATGCCTGCAATGGAGATGTTAGTTCATAGGAACAACTAACTTTGGCATAGTAGATAACTTCATAGTAGCTAGCATCACACAATAAGAGTTATTACAAACCATAGTTTAGAGAATCATTTTTTTAAAAAAAACATTGTTTTGAAAGAGAAGTTCATGAGGCTAAGGATGACCGCTGTTCTTTTTCAGTTCCTTGATCTCTTCAAGGATCATAACAAGCGTCTCCTCAGTCATCTTGTTGCTTTTCACTACGATCTCCTTGAGGTCGTCCACCTTTTGATTGAGATCTTCAAATCCTTTCTCCTGTGAGATCTTCAATTTTCCAATCTTTTTCAGGAGCATTTCCTGAAGTTCAAGGATGTAAGCAGGAACTTCTTCTTCTTCCTCGCCACTTTCTTTTTCTTCTTCTTCACTTTCTTCATCTGAATCTGAAATGACAACCTTCTTACCTCGCCTTGAGGATGATGATCCTCCTTCGGTAGCGATTTGCTCTTCAGGGACATTCTCATCAAGGTCATGATGGAGATTCATTCTCCCAAGAGCATGAACATCAAAGACACGGGCAGGTTCTAGAATGGTTGTTTTATGATCCAAAGGCACGTTAAAGCTAATGAATAGAATGGTCAGATAGTGCCCATGAGAAAGAATGGAGGAAGGTCTGTCAGATGAAGCTGAAAGTAGGATGGAATCCATGATGACTTTGGCCCAATTCACACGACTGTTACCAAGAATGGCATAAATGCATTTAGCTTGTTTTTCAGAAAGAATAGCATGACTCCCAGATTTTTGAGTTATGTTATACAACAAAATATTAGCTAAGATTCTCGCCGGATAGCGAAGATGGCTACAAGGAAGTTTAGTCTGAAAGTGTTTACCAGGCAGATACATTCTCTCTAGGATATTCTCGTCAGTCATCTCAATTTTGTCAAGGATCATACCGGAGTATGGGATTCCTAGGGCTTCACCTAGGGATTTTACAGTTATTGTAAGTTTGGTATCCAGAACCTTAGTAATGAAACGACTTTTCACGAGATCATACTCCATGTTTGCATAAAAGAGATGAACAAGCCTAGGATAACATAGATACACATTTTCAGAGGAGAACAAATTTGCTAAGTTTTGGAAATCTAGCAGACTGTCAATACCGTAATTGATGACATCATGAAGTTTGACAAATCTTTCATGCAAGATTGGTTTCTTAGAAACTTTAACAAAATGTTCATAGGTAGTTGATTTGAAGAGATAGGGTAGGATGATTTCTTTCTCAGAATCAACATCAGCAGTTGCAGTTTTTCTCTTCTTAGGGAAAGCTCCTTTGAAAGGCATCTAGATAGAGTAAAACAACAACAAAAACTATATTTTTACACTACTAGATAACCAAGAGAGGTGAAATGCTAAAGTTCATGGCAGTACAAAATTTTTTTACCTTTGAGTAAATGTGAAGGAAGATGAAAAAAAATTTCTCCAAAAGTCCAAGCTTCAAGATGAAAACTCAAGAGAGGAGAGGGGAAAAGGAGGTAGTCGGCTACCTCTAGGGTTTTCTTGGGCTTTAGTTTGAAGAGGTGAAGAGATGAAGAGAAGTAAGAGCCATTAGATCTAGATTTGGGTGGCTAGGATGAGTTTTAGGTTTTAGTGGGTAAGTTATCTTAACGGATCTTGACCCATCCACTCAAATAGAACCCAATAGGAGATAGTCAAAAAAAAGAGCAACCCAGAAATTTACGCACTGGTAGTCGACTCCCTCCTGTAGGTAGTCGACTCCCTGCTGGGTTGAGTCGTTTTCTCATCCCGGAGAAGGTTTGATCCAGGTTGAGCGAGCTTTTTAAAAAAAAAAATATTTTTAGCAATAAAACACAATCATACATACAAATTAACTTATTTCAACTCATTTAAATAATTATATAGATATATAAAAAGCATTTGTTCCGATTCAGCCGTTTGACTTCCTGAATTTTCTTCATTGTTTTCCTCCTTTTTAGAGCACCTGAAAAAAAGGCGTTTTATGGTACTCTTTGGTTTTGAGTCCGAGGAGTTAGTCTTTAGGAAACCAAACCCAATATGGTTTAGTTCCTTCATGAACAATATATTTATAATTTTTGTTAAAGTGAATCTGTTGAACAAAGTTAGTAGCGTACCTTTCTTTTTGCTGATCAGATAATCTTTTTGGTACCTAGATGCTTAAAACATTGTCGTTAGCATGATGCATCCTAGTGTGCTTAACCCGTTTCTTGGTATGATGTGAATCATAGCCAAGTCTGGTTTTGCTAGATGAAGCTTTTTGATTATCTATTATATTATCTAGCTTCCCTTTTCCTTTATTGAAATTCTCAATAATTTTCATCGTAGCGTCGTATTTATCTTTGACGGATACGAGAAGATTATTCAGACTTTCAACCTTTTTATTTACTAGCAAAATATCATTTTGTAGAAGATCATTTTTCTCTTTAAGAAGACTATTTTCTTTAATGACTTCTTTTTTTCCTTAGTCTCTCTTTTAGCAATTCTAAGTGTTTTTCTATGTTCTTTAATGAGCTTTTCATGCATCTTGCATAGCTCTTTATATGCTCCCCTATAGTCCAAGTCTTCATCATCGCTTAACGATGACTCATTGTCGCTAGATGAATCATGATGCGAGCTTACCTTGGAGGATGTAGATGCCATGAAGCACATGTGTGCCGTCTCTCTTCTTTCATCATTATCTTCGTCTGAGGATTCGTCGGATGAAGAATCGTCGCTCTGGTCGAAGGCTGCATAGGCTTCATTCTTTGGTCGTCGAAACTTGTTTCTTGTATTGGTTCGTCTTTCATTATTCTCTTTGTTCTTCCCACGATCTCTGGAATCACGGTTGTTTCTTTCCAATGGACAATCTCTCTTGACATGCCCTGGTTTATTGCAACCAAAACAAATAATACCGTTAGTGGGTCTAAAAGATCATTTTCCATACTTACTTGTGATGAACTCTTTAAAGTTCTTTGAAATGAACGCGATGTGATCTTCTTTGTCCGTGTTGTCGGAGTCTTCTTCTTGAGCTTTGAACGCAAGATTTTTCTTCTTTGGTTTTTCTTCGATTTTCTTGTCTTCTTCAAGCTCGATCTCATATGCCATGAGATTTCCCATCAGTTCTTCGATGGTGAGATCCTTTACATTATGAGCTTCTCGAATGGCCGTAGTCTTTCCCTTCCATTCGGGTCGGAGGGATCTTAGTATCTTCATTACCTGTTCATACTCGGAAAGTTTCTTTCCTAGTCCTGCAAGCTCATTTGTAATGTTAGTAAAACGAGTATTCATTTCGGTGATACTCTCTCCTTCTTCCATTTTAAAAGTTTCGAATTTTGAATGTAATACATTTATACGAGATTCTTTTACCTTTTCTGTACCTTTATGACTTACCTGAAGAGTATGCCAAATTTGATGTGCTGTCTCACATTGGGAGACTCGATTGAACTCATTTCCTGTAACAGCGCAAAACAAGGCATTCATTGCTTTTGCATTGAGGTTAGCTCTCTTCTTGTCGTCGATAGACCATTTTCCAAACTCAATGTCGGTGGGTGCGATGTATGGGACTTTGGTGATAGTCCAGGCTTCAATGTCCAATGACTCTAGGTGAGTCTTCATTCGGATCTTCCAGCTGGCGTAGTTGGTTCCGTTGAATAGAGGTGGTCGCATAGTGTTCAGTCCTTCGGAGTGAAAAGATGTTGATGCCATCACTATTGTAGCCTCGCTCTGATACCAAGTGTTGGATCCTGTGGATGGCAAGCAACACTAGAAGGGGGGGGGGGGGGTTGAATAGTGTTGATCAAATACTAAAACTTTTTTGCTCAATGATATTAACACAAATAAATTCCTTCTAACGTTGCCTAAGATACCAAGTAGAGTGATCTACGCTTGGTTCTTAATCAACAATATAATTTTAAAGTGCACAGCGGAATTTCACAGCAGGTAGTCGACTCCTTATGAGCAGTAGTCGACTCCCAGAGAATATGTTAGGACAAATAAGATTATAAATATGAATTTCAGCGTATATAGATAAAATTGATCTTTGTTGTAAATAGAAGATATGAATGAAAAGATAATCAAACACAGATCAACAATCGCAAACAAAAGGATTTTATCCTGGTTCCCCGCAACGTCCAGTCCCCGACCAATCCGGTACGAGATTTCCACTATCTGCCTTGGCAAATACAAGCACCTAACTTCACTTGTTAGGATTTCCAACGACCTAGCCTTGACCAGGATTTCCGAACACAACACCTAGACTTGTCTAGGGTTTTACCCTTGCCTCACAAACCGAGGACTTTCCAACTGGCAACAACTAGACTTGTCTAGTGTTCCAACAATTAACACAATAAGAGATTTGTCCAATACTCTACAATAAATGATAGAGATTGGAAAATACACCCGATTCTATAGCCAATCAAAAGATAGACAATTTGTGTAGTGGCTTAATAGAATGATAGTCTAGATCACACAAAGATACGAGATAAGTTCTTTGTGATCTAGAGCTTTTTCAAGAATCCTTCAAATAAAATTAGAGAGAAATAATAGAAAGGATTTTGAAAAACAATTTGGCCAAATAAAAATAATAATATGATCTTCAAAAAGGAATGAGAAAATATTGCAAGATCAAAACTGAAATTAAATTGGCTAGAGAGAAAAATTAGAGAGCTTTGATTCACGAGAGCTTTTACGAATATTGATTTTCAATGTTGTGTTTTTTTTCACAAAAGAATTAAGCTCTATTTATAGGGAAAAACTGAGATTTGAATTTCAAATTTTGTTTGACTTTTGTCCCAAAAATTTCGGAGAGAATTGCTCAAAAGATTTTAAAATTCAAATTCAAAACGTCTGAAAATTTCCAGCAGGTAGTCGACTCCCTCCTATAGGTAGTCGACTCCCAGAGGAGTCTAGGAAATTTTCATCCCTGACAAGTAGTCGACTCCCTACTTTTGGTAGTCGACTCCCAGAGGAGTTTTTCCTGTTGTTCTAGTCAAAAAGGGTAGTTAGCTCCAGGGTGCGTGGAGTTTCACTACGAGAATTATGAAGTGACTAGAAAAGCTCTTGAAAACTATTTTGAAGATAGTTAAAAATTATTTCGAAATCATTTGTGTGTGTGTGTTGTCTATTTGATATGGCTTTGACAAATACCCTAAAAGACACGACACACTCACACTAGACTCTGAACATGTCTTCGGAAGTTTAGTCAACTTGATGAAGTGAGGGTGAGATTCTCTTTGAGCTTCTTGTTCTGTTTGAGCTTGAGCTTCATCACTTGAGTTTAGTCATGTTCGTCTTTGTCGTGGAGTATTGATGCGTGCTTCTTGGAGTATTAGTAGAGCTTCACGAAATCTGCATACTTAAAGTGTAGTGTAGTTAGTACACTAAGCATTCATTTGGTGTGCTCATCATCAAAATCACTTGGGGGTGGAATTCAATTTCCATCACTTCGGACCCCAAATAGTGTATGTCTTGGGAGTCCTAATCCTATTGGGAACATGCATACGTTGTTGATTTCTATGTGATGCATGTCGTGGGTAAGCATATGGCATGCGATGCAATGGTGCATGACGATAATTATTCATATGAGAATGAAGATGAACATATGAATGTGGAGGAACACGTGCATGAGTGTGTCTCATATGGTGTGCACGTGCTCGTGGATGCGGAGCATAGAAATCGGCATATGTGCTAACATGTGGGGTAGGATTTGTGTTCCTACATGGCATGGTATACATGAAGGCATGACCCTTCTTTGGAGGTCCACCCAAAGTGGGTTTCTTTCCAAATGGGGGCGTGTTCCTAGCGGAAGCACCATTGGTAGAAGATCTACCCATGACGTGTTTACTTCCACTAGTAGAAGCATCGGAAGATGGCCTAACAAAGGTGGCGGACGATTTGGATGACTCTCCCATCTTATACCCCAAACCAATGTGATGATTGGCCGGAGGTAAGTCATTTAGGATATCATCCAACTTGCCCTTACCTTTGTTGAATTCATGAATTTGGCCTAATGTGCTCTCATGCTTCTCGGTGAGAGAATGCAAAGAAGCATCCAAAGTGGACACTTACGATGCGAGTGCACAAACACGTGATTTAAGATTTTTATTCTCAATACTCAAAGTTGAGATTTGAGACGTCAAATCCGCTATCACATGTTCATCCGAATCCTCGACATGAACATGCTCAAGTTGAGATTTGAGATTTTCAATCTCATTTCTCAACCCTTCAACAACGGTGTCGTTATTGACGATGATGGGCTTAGGCGAGTTTTTAAGACTATCTAGCTCATTTTTAGTCTTATTAAACCTAGTCGCCAAATTTGAGAATTTAGTCCAAAGTTGTTCATTGGCTACTCTAAGTTGATCATTGGTTACCTCTTCGCCTTCATCCTCGCTTCCATCCTCGCTTTCATCAGAGGAGGTCTCTTCATCACGATCCTCTTTGCCCATGAAGCACGTGTGTGCTTTCTCCACGTGTTCATCATCCGACTCTCCACTTAAGGAGTCCGAGTCTGTGAAAGTGCCGATAAGTCCTTTCTTATGCTTTCTTGACTTGTCGCGCTTGGATGCCTTCCATTTCCCCTTGTGTTTGTAGAGAGGACAATCCGGCTTGATATGTCCTGGCTTATTGCATTTATAACACACGGGAGTAGAAGCATTAGTCGAACTAACTTTAGATTTATTTCTAAAGTTACCTTTTCGGAAGCATAAGTAGAACTCCTTTGCCATTTCGGCTAGAGTTTCCATGTCCAATTCTTCTTTCGATTCTTCATCATCGGTAGATGGAGCGGCCTTGTATGCAATCGCCTTTTTCTTAGGCTCGTCTTGCTTCAAGTACGCTTTCATCTTCTCCTTCATCTTTATCTTGCTCTCCTTGCGTACCTCGTAAGACAACAAGGTACCCATTAGTTGTACAACCGTGTACTTGTTCATATCGTTACCTACCTCGATGGCGAAGGTACGCTTTTCCCAAGAAGAGGGAAGTCCGTCGATAATCTTTGCGACTTTCTCCTTTTGGGTATAGAGCTTCCCGAGAGCTTCCAATTCGTTGGAAATGTCCACGAACCGAGCATAGTAGTCCTTCATCGTTTCACCCTGTTCCATGTGAAACAACTCAAATTCTTTATTAGCAACAACGAGTTTAGAATCTTTTACCGTGCTTGATCCTTCGTGCAAGATGAGGAGGGAATTCCATATTTGATATGCACTCTTACATGTGCATATCTTGTTGAAGTCTTCAGGCTCCAACGCACATTGCAAGGCATTCATTGCCTTGGCATTGCTTACCTCCGCGGCGACCTCCGTGGGAGTCCATTTCGCAAAATCTTCTTCGGTAGGCTCGACATACTCTGTCATCGTGGCTCTCCAAAGTGAAGCGCTCCGGAGGAAGGTTTCCATCCGGTATTTCCAGTACCCATAGTTGGTACTGTTGAAATGAGGAGGCCTGACAGAGGATTGTCCTTCCATAACTGAAGATGATCCGTGTCGATCCTTGAAGACGTTGTAGTCGTTGTTCGTCATAGCTTTGAACTTGTAGCTTTAACCTTGGCTTTGATACCAATTGTTGTGCCCTGCTAAGCTATTGCACACGTACTAGAGGGGGGGTGAATAGTACTTAAAATAATCAAGATAGTTATTCCTAATTATTGTGCAAGAAACAAACGACAATGCGGAATAATACAACAATCAACAAGAAATAAACAACGCAAACAAAGGATGTTACTGGGTTCGGATCCACCCAAGTCTCCCCGACTTGTTCCCGGTGATCCTACGTCCCAACCACCCAGATCCCCTCCGGATACTTGAGTTAGCAACCCTAACTCAAGATTTTCACTATGAAACACTTGTGAAAAACCTTCACAAGTCAAATCATACAAATGACATATGACTCCCACAAACCGGGATCACACCCTCTCTCACAACCGAGAGACACAATTCAATTACGATAGAAATGAAATAAACTCTTACCTTACAAAATCCTATGCCTTGAGTATACTTACCAAATTAGGGCAATGATGGATTTTGAGGAAGAGGATGTCACCAAACCCTAGCTTCAAGAAGATGACCAGCAATGGAAGCCTATGGTGGAGTATGGTGACTAGAATCAAGCTCTTGGCTTGAGATGCTTACAATGGAGAGAATCTCTCTTGAGGAAGATGGCTCAAAGAGTGAAGGGAGAGATTCTTGTGAGGGAGAGAGAGCTTTGAATTAGCTTGGGAGAGCTCTTCTCTTAGGTCTGAAATTGCTTGTAAAATGGACCTTCAACCTTGCCTCAAACGTATCAAGTTTGTATTTATAGAGGCAAGGAAAATCGTGTTGGAAAAGTTCCCAACGGCTCTTTTCTGAACCCAACTAGTCGGTCAAAGAACAACCACCGACCGACTAGTTCATCAACTAGTCGGTCAGTCAATCAACGTAGACCGAATTAATGGAAGAACAGCCAAAAGTTGAAGTTCCAGGCAAAGAAAACTAGTCGGTCTAAGAAGACTTGCCGACCGACTAGTTTCACAACTAGTCAGTCGGTGAATGATCTTTGACCGACTAACGTCGAAATAGAATAGGCAGACTTCAAGTTGACTTAGTCGGTTTAAGAACAAATGCTGACCGACTAGTTTCTCAACTAGTCGGTCGACACACGTTCTTTAACCGACTAACTCGAAACAGTAGCTCAGGCTGAAAAAGACTGTACACAACTAGTCGGTCTAAGAAGGATTACTGACCGACTAGATCGTCATCTAGTCGGTCGGTGACTCTTCTTTGACCGACTAACTGTAGACAGGGAAAGAGCTGAATATAGAGAAGGCAAACTAGTCGGTTCATGTAGAGTTTCCGACCGACTAGATCGTCATCTAGTCGGTTGGTGACTCTTCTTGAACCAACTAACATGCACTAGAAGCCGAGGGAAGAAGCGATAGGCTTTAGGAAAGTTTCTAATGACTTCTATGATTATCCTAGCTCTAAGATATGAGCGGAATGAAGCTTATACTGTAAGTCCTACTCAAGGCTTAACATTCTAATCTATGAAGCTAGAAGACTATAAAATAAACCTTACGAGCCGTCTTCAAAGCTTCAATCTTCAATCTTCATGACTTCAAAATTGCTCCTTGAGCTTCAACGAAGCTTCAGGCACATGATCATGCATATTGAGAAGTCTTGAGATGTCGCTTTTGATGTACGTGGTATTTTGGCGACGATCTCCATAACTGCGCTCACAAATAAGTTAGTATACATTATTTATGTTTGCTCATCATCCAAAACCAAATCCGGGGAATCATATCACAACATCCAACACTAGAGAATCAAGAAGCAATGACCAAGCACACTACAATAACAAGGGAAAAGCTATCGTCACCCGATGTAACAGAAGTCCATCGCTTGTTCCAAGCAAAGATTGCATTCCCACCTAACAGTGAAGAAGGTCCATGCAGTTGATCTCAATCAAAGGCTCAATGTGAGGTGAGTGGCTCATGATCTCTCAATGGCAGAACTTATTGTCGAACCACAGCGACAGATCAACTCGCTTCGGCAAGATGACATCGAACCTCTCAAAGACACGAGTTTTCACTCTGTCTCGCCCTTCACCTCCTCTATTCTGAGCTCTTCCTATCTACAGAATTACAGTCTTCCTTCCAAGGATGACATCCCAAAGTACACCATGGTGGGTGACCCGATCGAGCACCATGAGACGTACGTTGAGTACATAGAGTCGAAGGGTCATCTTTCAGACCTAATGTGCATGGCCTTCCCGAGTTGCCTAACTGGGGTGTGCCTATAGTGGTTACAGTCTTCCTTCCAAGGATGACATCCCAAAGTACACCGCGGTGGGCGACCCGATCGAGAACCTTGAGACGTACGTTTAGTACATAGAGTCGAAGGGTCATCCTTCAGACCTGATGTGCATGACCTTCTCGAGCTACCTAACTGAGGTGCCCCTACAGTGATTTAGGAATCTGCCCAAGGGGTCGCTCAGCTCTTTCACTGACCTTCGAGGGTGGCTCCTATATCACTTTACTACACAGAAAGTAACAAAGAAATACCCCGAGTCCCAGGCTTCCATCAACCAGGGCCCAGACGAGTCCAACATAGCTTTCCTAGCTCGCTTTTATCGAGCTTGCTCAACCTTTGCAGACAATGCAAAATATATTTAAAAGTTAACCGCGAGCAACACGGATGTATACAGCGGGTGGCGAACTCTGGGAGGAAGTGGTATGAGTACCAGTTAATCGTGTATTTAGTTAGCTACATGGATAAAAACAAGAGAAGGGGTAATTACACTAAAAATACAAAAATAAAGAAAGAGTGACATGGGCCAAACGTCACCGCTAGTGAGAATTGAGCAGGTGGGTTGACCTAGCTTCTCGAGCAAGCGGGTCGTAGCCCTAGATGATAGTCAAAGCTCAATCCTTGTCCGCTTAATGTCTAACCATCAGAGAACTCGAAGAATAGGTTGGATCCCTTACTGTAGCCTTGAAGGTCAGTTAGACACTATGGTAGTGGCGATTCTAGTGAGTGTGCCCGACGGTTGGTCGGTGCCTAGCATTAGATAGTCAACCCTCTTCAGCTATGAAGCGGGATGAATTAAGCTCATCCAAGCCTATTCCTAAGACCAAAACCCTAATTGGAATGATATTTGGGACGGTCCACCCACATAAACAACCTACACAAGGGTTTTGCTAAGCCCTAGACACAAAGATATACTCTATTAACATCACAACAAGAGACAAACAAAAAATATGGGAAAACATCACAAACGCAAGAGAAATGAAATTAAAGACAATAAATATGAAATTAAACTAAAAGCAAACATGAATTCATTACATAACAAGTAAAATAAAGAGTCTTACAATTACAAGGAAGAACAGCCCCCAATGGGGGAGAAAACCCTAAAAATCCTGAGTGAAAAGAATCTCTTCCTCCCAATTCGCTCACAAGAATTTATACTACAGGCGAAAATATAAGGGCGCACAGCCATGCTGCAAATCGACAGGCCGTGCAATCGCCAAAAAAGCTAGGGCACGGCTGCGGCCGCTGCCTCGAGCACGGCCGTGCCACAAGTCGGTACGGCCGTGTTGATCCTTCTTTAGGCCTAATTCAGCTACAGGCAGCACAGTCGTGCAAGACGCCTGTCTACAGGAGAAGCAATCAGCCTTCTGCAGAAGAATTAGCACAGCTGTGCAGCAAATCAGCACAGCCATGCAAATGTTGCTGTAGCTCCTCCCTTGGCCTCATGATATGACACGGCCGTGCGTTTGCATGCACATCCGTGCTACCTGTTTCTTGGCCAGTATCTCCCCTTATTTAGCTCCGATATTCACTAATCTTCACCGTTATCTCTCCCAAGCTCCACAAATCATAGATTGACATTGTTTACATGTGAATTACCTAAAATACACAAAATACATACCCAACGCATCAAATGGATAAAAACATGTAAAAATGGGAGAAATAACGAGAATTCTATGGAGTAAATAAGGAAAATGCGAGAAGAAAATAGTGGAAAAGGTGTGTAAAATGGGCCTAACAAAATCCCTCAAGCTAAACTCTTGCTCGTCCCGAGCAAGATAAGAATAGAGTACGGGGAGAGATTGTCAGGAGAAATCTGAGGATCGCCCTCTTGAATCATGCATGCGCACAGGTCATGCATAAAAAAAGGTTTAGGGATCAATTCCTACACATGCACCAAATTTGCCCAACGTGGCAGGGGACTAGAACACTACCATCTTCACGACGTCGGGTCTAATAAGCACATATCCGCGTAGGGTTAACCACGAATCAAGAATTCTCAGTAGGCTTAGACTAGAGAAAATCAACACTAATTCAACACTCGCGAAGGCAGAAATAGCAAAGGCATAAGATAGAGGCTAAATCTCTCTAGGTTTGGGAAGACAAGGCCGTTTTCATTATACTATGGTAGCAGGCATGTTCATAATCATACATTTATTCTTCTTTTTTCTCACTATTTTTTTGTAGGGTCTAGGCGATTCAGGTAGCGAGGTTTCGGTCAATGACTTCCGACCCAGATGGGTCTAGTGCATTGGGTCAAAAGGGAACCCTCGGGCCTATTCCCTCGAATCATCTAAAACCCCTTATTTTCATGCACTCCCCCAAACCTCACCTTTCGGCGCGAATCTCAGAGATTCCTGAGACCCGGAGACCTGGCTACTCGGTCAAGTAAGGAAAACGGTGCATTTATTTGATATTTCTCTTTTTATGTATTCACATTTTTCTCTCTCTTTTTAACACGCCGACATCATGGTATAGGGAAGAATGATCCAAAAAAACAAAACCAAACTCTATTGAGCTAAGTCTATCGAATCGGAAGAGCCTAAGTTTGCGTGGCAAAAGGGTTGATTAAACACTAGCCTAAACTATCGGAAAAGAGACGGAAGCTAGCACTATCTCACCACAGATAAGGGTTAGAAGTGAAATCAGGGGGGGATGTGTGTGTGGAAGATGTGCCACCAAAAAGAAATAAGTGTGCACGCGAAAAAAACCGACCCTAAACAAGGATATGCAAAATGGATACAGGAATGTGGTTCTCCTAGAGGGGTCATCTCCTATAATTTCAATGGAAAATGGTGAAAAATGGAAAAAAGAAAAGTGAAGTGGGGATGGAAATTTTGAAAAATAAACAGAAAAGTGGGTAGCTCCTCCTAGCTAGGTGTGAAACGCCTCTCTTCCAAACTAAACTAAGCATTTCCTCAATGCTTGGGGACCATGAGATAAGGGCAAAAGATGTGTAGGGGAGGGTGGATGGGGTAAGATAGGGGAAATGAAAATGCAATGTGATGTCATTAAGTGCAAGGGAATATGTGGAGCACACGGGAGAGTCTCCTCCAAGCTAGAGTGAAGCATATCCCCAAATGAAATAGTTATGCGAAAAAATAGGGGCTAAAGTGTACTTGGGAGGCTAGTGTAGAAATTGGAGCTAAGTGGAAAATAGAAAATGTGTGAGGCAAATAAGATATGAAGAGATTTATTGAAAGAAAAATCTAAAGACTAATACGCTCCTCTCGCTAATCGAGAGGAGACGGGATTATTAAGAAACTACACTAGAAATCAAGTAAAATATCAACACTACTGGATTAGGATACACCTGATCAAAAGGCAGATCCTTAATCTTTATTGGTGCAGGAATCTGTTCTACCTGCTGCTTTCGTGACTCAGCTAGCAGCTTTACTCCGTGAATGTCATAAGACCCCAGCAACACGACTCCCAGCATTCCCTGAAGGTGTCCACCTTTAACCGGTAGGGTACGAGCCATGTCGGCCCAACGAGAAAAATTATTACCACCAATGAAATTAGTCCAGGGATAATCATCAAAATGCAAAAGAAAATCTAAAGCAAGTTGATGAATACTTCCTGGAGGAATTTCGCTACACTCGGGGTGTATGACTAGATCATTGTTCTCATCGTGATCTATCTGGTCAGGTGCTGGCACAACCAAGCATGCCTCAAGTAGATATGTACTTGTTTCCTACGGCAGACACGTTGCGTCGGAAATATTTGAATCTATGAATGAATGAAATAAAGCATAAGATTCAGATATAGAGAAATCAGAGTCTAGGAAAATTCCCTGATCGATGTGGTGATGCTCGAGCTCTGGTGGGGCGAGGAGCTGTAGTGGTGCAAATGATGGGGGAGAACATGGCTCAGGCAAGATGAGATCGGTCATTGCACTTGTGGTCAAACCCATGTACTCCTTGAAGGCGTGCACATGCATCGTAGTCTCCTCGATGCTCGTGGATGGCTCTAACTCGGGGACCTGACAAAAAGAAAAGGTTTGCACGGGCTCTTCAATTGTGGTGTCTCGCTCCTGCCCGTTCAAATCTATCTTATTTCAGCTCTAAACTGGGTCAGGAGCCCCTCAATATTTGCTAACACCCCATGAGGCTTTTTATTTATTGTGGGGGCGTAGCTCGGAATGACATCATTGGCATGAGATGTGCCAATGGTGCCACCTGCAACTGAATAGGCAAACTTATTAGAAAACAAAAGGTTTTGCGCAAATAAATTACCTCCCGTAGTGTATGTGGCCGTTGACGTATTGGGCCAATGGGTGTCCTCTACTATAAAAGTGGATTCTCCTCCACCGAGCCACGGAGTGGCGGATAAGCTTTACGTCGCCATAAAATATTCCATCTTGGTTATAAGGCTTTCCTCGGCTTCCGGCAGAGGCAAATATGGCGGAGGACCTAGATGGGAGTGGGTTGGGCAAGGATTGTAGGTATGTGGGGGTGGGTCATGGGGGATGGCATAGTATGTGTAGATGTTTGTGGCATGCACTAGAAGACTGCACATCCCGCAGTTACATGCAACCTGCAAAAATTGGTTTTGTGCTCCCATCCGAGCAACATTATTTTCCGAGACATCATAATTATATGAAAATGTTCCGTCTGGCATCCGCATCGTGACTCCAAGTTCACCTGGCTATAAGGATAGAAGAACTAAATAAAGATCGTCAGTGAACAACAAGTAGCATAGGTGGAGGGTACAAATTTTCTTTTATTTGTTTTTATGTGTAGTCTAGTAGAAACACAATTAAATTGATATCAAGCCGAATGCCTCCCTGGCAACGGTGCCATTTGATTGATCTTTGCAGACGATGCAAAAGATATTTATAATTTAACCGTGAGTAATACGAGTCGTATGCAGCGGGTGTCGAACACAGGGAGGCAGTAGTATGATTACCGGTTAACCGTGTATCTAGTTAGCTACGCGGATAGAAACAAGAGAAGGGGTGATTACACTAAAAAATATAAAAATAAAGAAAGAGTGACATGGGCCAAGCATCATCGCTAGTGCGAATTGAGTAGGTGGGTTGACGATCCCAAGACATACAAGACCAAGTTCTGCGACTTCCACTGTGGGTACGACCATCTCATCGACGACTGCAAGGTCCTCTGTGAGTAGATCGAGTGCCTTATCTAGAGGGGGTGCCTCTATGAGTTCAAAGCTCGAGAGCTAGGCCAAGCTGAATGGTCTCAGAACAAGGGCATAGGCATCGTCGGCCCATCCAGTTCAATCGACCTCATCTTTGGTCCGATCACCACAGTCGATTATAACATAACTCAACTATCCAACCATGCAGAGAAGGTCCTCACTCGTCTGGCACACTCACCTCCAACTGATCTTGACTCTTTCGTCACTAAGAGGGCCTCAAAGCAGCTCAGGCTGTCTGAGGAGTCTATACTCTTCACTGAGGTTGAAGCAAGAAGGATTCACCAAACCCACTATAATGCTATTGTAGTCAACCTCCCGATTGCCAACTACAAGGTATGACATGTCCTGATTGAAAATGGGAGTTCTGTTGACATCCTCAATATGTACACGTTCCGATAGCTGGGGATAATTAGCGACGTCATGTAGCCCGTCCACACCAATCTTTTTTGGTTCACATGAGCTCAGCTAGTCTTAGAGGTGATGGTCTCCCTCCAAGTGGAGTTTGGCATGTCACCGTGCCACCAGTGTGCAACGTTATCTTCCTCATGGTTAACTAGCCTAGTACATCAATGCTATCATAGGGCAACCGACCCTTAACGCAACATGTGCAGTGACATCTATATATCATCTCCTTGTCAAATTCCCTAATGCACATGAGGTTAGGGTACTCGAGAGCATCCAGTCAGAGGCCAAGGAGTGCATGCTCCAACAACTGTTCGCACATCTGGCCAACCCATGGTTATGCCATGTCCAAACTCAACAGGCGTAGCCCATGTCAACGGCTATAACATCTAGAATTTTACCCCACAAGGTCATGCTATGTCCAAACCTGGTCACCAAATATGATGGGACCTGTGCTGATGTAGCACATGGCTAAGGCTCTGATCTCTGGCTAGCTCATGGTTATGCTATGTCCAAACCATGCCACAAGTTACATTAGGGCCCGAGCTGGCATATCCCAGGGCTACAGCTATGACATTTAGTCGACATATGGTTGCGCTATATTCAAAATCAGCCAGCACATCCTATGGTCATAGGTTTGACCTCTGGCTAGCCCACGGTCATGCTACGTTCAAACTGACACATAGAACTCACACTAGTCGTGCTGATCCAAACCCCTAAAGGAGGCCCCTAGCTTAGGCTAGGGTCTCTGCTAGTTTGAATTTAGTGTCCCAGTTTTGTCAAACATCAATCGACCCCGGTCATGCTGAGCCTAACCCCGAGCTTATGCTGGGGCTTCCGCTGGTTTAACCTCAGGGTCCCATCTCTGAAAAGATGCACATGACCCCGATAGTGCTAAGTCCAACCAAGCCCCTAACTCAGGCTAAGGCCTGGCTGGTTCGACCTTAAGAACCCAGCTGGGGTGAGAAGCACACGACTCCAGTTGTGCTACCACCAACAAAACATTCAGCCCAAGCTAGGGCCCCTGCGACTACAACTCCAAGATCCTGGTTCAGATTACTTTCACCATTAGTTATGCCATGCCTAGCAGATCCATGTCACAGATAGAATCCCATCACTACAACCTCATAGGTTCAGGCTGAGGTTGCAATAGATCAGGTCCAGAGTTGTAGACTCTTTCTCAATCAATAGATGATGAGTATTTATTATATAACTTTTTCATATAGTTTTCATTCGCACTTCATACCACTCCACCACACTTTTCGCACCATTTCTTCCACTTTTGTTTCTTTTTATACTTTGGGTTTCCTTAATGTGTTTTAAGTCAAAACATGGAATTTTGGGATCCATGAGCGAGAATGAAAGTTTGAGGAGCGATCAGGGATGCGAAGAGGTTCAACCAATCAAAGGAGTAGGAGCTGGAGACATGACCGACACGGTCTTTTGGCTTTTCACAAACGACCGTGTCGGATATATTAGGTATTGGTGTTTCATACCAATATTATTTTGATGATGATCACAACAACATATGTTGTTGCTAATGTCTCTCATGTTTTAGTCTCATAGTTAACAAATGAAGAATATCATTTTTGGAGACTAAATGCTTGGTGCAAGTATTGACATTAACATGAGCAATGCCAAAGCTTGGACTCAAGGAGTGCCAAATCTTGGAGATGATGAAGAGCATCAAGGTTGAAGCTTAGATTATAAGGGAAGCAATGTAATCCATGTAATTTCATTTGCTTGCTTTTTTCTCTTTTTGAGCATATGTTTAATGTAATGCCTTGATAGGTGGATTAACTCATTCATGCATATGCATTTTCCATCTTAGTAAGCCTTAGGATTATCATAGAAATCATCCTAATAAGTTCACCATGCCTTAAACTCAAAATGGAGCTTTTGGCTCTCCTATAGTCGACTTCTGAAGGCAGGACATGCGACTAAATGACCTCCAGGCGCCTGGCCAGCCTTCTACAGCCGACTAGTGTACACAGCTCAAGCCAACATTTCTTGACTCTTTCTTGATCTCTTGAAAATAGATGACTGCTGTTTATTTTATAGGCACATGTATTCCATCAGGCGCCAGGGATTTGTTCTCCAGTCGTCTGTGTGCCAAAGTGCGTAATTTGCATTTTCTGGGTTTCAACCCACTTTGCAAGTCAGAGCTTCTCCTCTCCGATCTAAGTCCTCTCTCTCGATTGATGAGAGGTTTTTAGTCGCTTGTCAAATTACAGGCGCCTGAGAATTGGTCATCTATCGTATGAAGGGGCTAGTGCGAAAGTTGGACTCGCTCCTTCAACATATAATAAACATGGAAGTAGCGATCCACCATTTCTTGGGCATGTACTAGAAGAAAAAAATAAGGTTAGGGCCTGAGCTTGGAACTTTGGTACATGTTACAAAGGAAGGGTTTACCTAGCTCAGCTGCATCAGAGCCTCAAAGAACCCCTTAGTAACATGGTCAAGAAGACTGCTCACCTTCTTTTTCTCCTTGATCATGAGGGGGAGCATCCTCTCCCATATGGACGGTTGCCTCGCCCCCGAGCATTTGCCATGCTCACCCACCACTGGTCTTACTTCAAGTTGAGCTGAGCTCGAGCACTAGTCAGCCTCCTTCTCAACAGTCACTTCCTTGGCTTTCTTCTTTGAAGTCTTAGCGGCCTCCTATGGAATAAGCCCCCCATGCAATGGCTCAGGAGCTCCCACCTCCATCTTCTTCCATTTCCACCTTTTTAGAGTGACATTTTCATCGTCGTCATCATTTCTTGACTCGAGTGGCCACCAGAAGAGGCCCTGTCACTTCACTCTTCGGTATGGTGGTAGTGGAAGGCCCCTCTCTATGTGGAATGATCGTGAGAGCAACGGAGTGCCCTCGGACTGGAGCCCTGAAGTCGCCTTTTCTTCTCCCCATTGTTGTTTTTTGAGTCTCCACTTCGTGGTTATTTTGATGATGAACAACATAATATGGTATTGATATCTCCATTAAGTATTGTGTATAAGTATTATGTCATTCAAGCTATCCTATGGAACATTGAAAATCAACTTATGATAGCCAAGCCTTTGAAGTGCTCACAAGCTTAAGAGAAACCAAGACATGCACTCAAGGATGGCGTGATGAGCTAGCAAGGGGATGAACCATTAGAGCTAAATCAAGAATAAAGAAGAAGAAGATTTGGACGTCAATGTATTTATTTTATGTATTTTTCTTCATTTTATTTAGCTTTGCAAAGCCTTGCAAGAAGCGCGTGCGCGCGCACACACACAAGAATAGCATCAAAATGTTTTCAAAACTCTTTAAATCATATTTCCAAAGTATAAAATTATTTTGAAATACTTTCACAAAGTTTTAAAGCTTAAAACCCCATTTCAGAAAAGTAGTCGACTGATTTTTGATTTTAGTCGACTGATTTGAATGGGAGAAGAACTTTACTCCTTGCACCCCAAAGTAGTCGACTAATTCTTACATGGAGGTCGACTAATCTTAACAATGTGGTCGACTATTTTCTGATTTTAGTCGACTAATTTGACTTGACGATTGATTCACAACATAAAACATTTTCATTTTTACCCTCGTTTTCCAGCCGTTTGAAGGGTATTTTAGGAAAAAATTTCTGCATAATTTGGGCTATATGAATAAGGGTTTGGTGTGAAATTTATTGGAACTTTAATATCTAATATTTTCAAGAGAAAAAGAGCAGTTCTTAGCCCAAAAGCTTTTACGCACAAAATTCCTTCAAGGCCAAAATTCTTCATTGTTTTTCAAATCATTGGCCTAAAGTTGTAGATCTCCACAAAGCTCTCAATTTCTTCATTCTTAGGAGATCCTCACCATAGCCTTCACACACTCTAAAACTTCAAGCAAGGGTATAGGAAAAGAGTATTCTTTCTTTATCAAGTGTAAGTAGAAAATTCTCAAAGGATTGAGGTGGTAAGTTTGATTTTTCTTGAGAAGTAATTTGTAAGAAAGACCTCTTTGGAAGAGGCAAGTGTAACTATTTTGAGAAATAGTGGATTTAAGTCAAGTGGGACTTGGGCGTTACTGGAGTAGGATACAAGGAGGCAAGTGGGACTTGTGTATCCGAACCAGGGTACATTTTGTATTTGGATTTGGTTTGCTCTCTCAATCTCTTAATCTCTTTGCCTCTCTTTATCTTTCATAATTGAGTTTAATTTCGATGTGCATATTTATATTGCAAGATTATTTTTTGATTTGAACTTACTTGGGCAGCTCCATTTGTAGTTCTAGGTAGATTTATTAAAGGGAATTTTTAAGTTTTATTGAGATACTAATCACCACACCTCTAGTATCTACTTGACCATCCACAGGATCCCAACACCCACCACTGAGGTCAGGCGACTAGGGGCATTGCTTTCCTTGGAGCAACAGCAGAGGCCTTCCCAGCATAGGCCTTTTTCCTTGCTCCCTTATGACAGGCGGCGACTTTCTGCTCCCGGACGGTGTGGAAGGCTCAACTCTTTCCAGCATGGTCCACATTGAATCTTCCCTTCACTGCAAAGAGAAAAGGGGAAGTTAGAGATGAAGAGATAGGTTTGAGTTGCTAACTTTTAGGCTGGTACTTGCCAGTAGCATGTGTAGCCTCACTGAGCTTCCTATCTTTCTTTGTAGGCATGATCTACAGTGAATGGAACACCTGATCCAACAACAGTACGTCGTTGGACTTGTCGACAGTAGGACGTGCATCCATCCATGCACATTAGCTCAGCTCGTTCGTCTGAGCAATCTTTAGAATGATGTCAGATTCCCACTTACAGGGCCACCTGAACTGGTGAGGCACCCGCTCATCGACATGGATGGGCCCATCCTCAAAGCTCTCCTATCTCCCAGTGACCCAAAAACAATTTTACTTCCAGTGCTTATTGTTGGGAGTTTTATATATTTATAACCACAAGCGCACGGTTGTCGTCATAGTGCTAATGGGTCATCTGTAGGGAGATTGGATGATTGAGTACTAGATCAATCCTAAGCCGTGGTTAGCTACATGTGGATATATGGGGTATGTATAGAATATGGAGGAATAAGTAGAATAAAAGGAATCTAGTGCTAGGTTTCACCCAATTGTGGATTGGACACAGATTGACTTGGGTCGATCGGTTGTTGAATTCATGGGACTCGGGAGAGGTCGTCTAACCTAAGAGCATTCTCCTACCCCTCCCACTCTCGTGATGCAATGATTGGATATTCTCTTATGTTATTCCTACCTCCCACTCTTGTGATGCAATGATAGAACTACCCAACCTATACGATGTCAAGTCTCGTTGATGCATCGGTATACATTAGGTGCATTACGTCCGACGAATGTCCTCAATCTTCCTCCACGCCACTTCCATGGATTAGGACTAGGATCTATGTTAGGAGAGCTCTAATCGATGCCTGACTTTTGTCAGCCACATCGATAGTATGGATCAAATGTAAGGATTGAAACCCCTGGATTAGCCCTGACTTCCGTCATCGACTAATCTAATTATCCACAAGGGGAGAGATCAATTTACATTGATAATTATTATCCTAACATATCCCTTATCGTCAATCATACAACTAGGGGTGGCAAACGGGTCGGGTGGGGTCGGGTTCAGGTCGGGTCAGATTTGACCCGACTCGGATAGGGGTAAACCCTAACCCGACCCGGATTAAATCCGGTCGGGTTCGGGTGACCCGAAAAATTTCCGGGTCGGGTTCGGGTTAACCCTTCAGGTTAAGATTTGACTTATACACAAATGCTTCTTTTCATGTCCAGCTATTTATTAAGAACCACCGACAATTTATTAAGTTTTGCATAATTTCCAACAGCTCGTCGCTTAAATCATACTGATGACAGAAATGGATTATAATTAACTTTACCATTTTATTAACGAAAGTAATAAAATTAACTAAAAAGTGGTATGTAAAGGGAATTGAATACAAGACCTCTTATAGAAGAGGTCAACAATTCAAACCGTATAAGCACAACTCCCCTTGCAATTGTGTGTTGAAGTTATTATATAAATTTTTATATATAGAGAGAAAGTAAACCGGGTCGAATTCGGGTCATCCAGGTTGACAAGCCAAACCCATACCCGGCCTGGATTTTATCCGGGTCAGGTCGGGTCAACTCGGATCCTACTTGACCCGGATTGGCCTCTACCCATACCCGATTAAGGATGTCGGGTTCGGGTCGGGCTCATTTTGCCACCCCTACGTACAACAACCAATCAAATCTCATCAAAATATGCTCAAATACACAAATAGGGATCCGCTGTTGCCCTAGATCACGAATCTACTCACTACACATATATGAAATCACATAGAAACACATAGAATCAATAGAAAGAACAAAGAACAATTATAAAACAAGAAATAAAGAAAAATACTTAGCTTTCAATCGTTGTAATATAATATATCCGTGTTACTTGCAAATCCACGAAGAGAAACCAAGCCAAAAAAACTAATCTAACCTATCCTACTCCTAAAAAAATAAGAGAAGAAGATGAATATAGGGTGGGAAGCCTCCAATGGTCGGCTCCCCCCTCTAAACACATCCAAAACACTTAAATAACCCCTAGAAACCCTAACAGGGTGGGAAAAACCTGACCTAAAACGACTGTTTAGATTATTCTTCGCGATGGCGTGGATAATCCTGCATTACAGCCTCGTCTTCCAGAAAATATATAAAATCATTCCGATCTCGAAAAATACAAATAAATATGTGTTGGAATCGAGACGAGATGCTCTTTGAAGGAAAAATAATATCGAGTAAATATAACACAGAGTTGTGAGCAGATTGTCAGTCTTTGTAAGGCTTGTGCTCTTTCTTGTGGCATCTTCTCCATGCGGTTGCATGGAGTAGCCAAACGACCGCGTGGCTCCTCTTCTCTTTGACTTGGTTTGAGCCCATCTACACTTTTGAGTCAGGATCCATGCAGTCGCATCAATATTGTCTGCAGAATTCCAGTAAGTTGGCCCCTCGACGCGGTCGCATTGATTACCTCATGCAGTCGCGTCCATCCGCATTTTCCAGCTTCTTTTCTCCATCTTGGCTTCTTGCGACGTGGTCACGTGGGACATACCCATGCGGTCGCATCGAATGCTCTTGTTGGTTTAGGTTGCTTCTTGGCTCTCTTCCATGCGGTCACGTGGGGTATCCTACATGGTAACATGGAGCTTGTTTCCTCTAGATTCTTCTTCTTTTGATTCCATCTCCTTGCCTTGTTTGCTCCTTGCACTTCTTTGACTCTTTTTGGCACTTTTTCACCTTTTACACACTCTAGAGCCCCGAATTCATTTGCTTTTACCTGAAAAGGAAATAATGGACCCAAAAAGTGAAAAGGAAACAAAAAGGGGGAAATGGAGTGGAACGGTGGTTAAAATAATGAAAAACGTGCATAGAAAAAGCGATATATATATATATATATATATATATATATATATATATATATATATATATATATATATATATATATATGACGAGTAATAATCATCTTTATTGAGTATGAAGAAAAACAAAACCAGAACAAAACATAACATTCACCATGAAATTGGATAAGAGATATTGGTTATGTGTATTGTTGTATGTGGATATGTGTATTGTATAAGAGATAATGGATAAGAGATATTGGATAAGAGATATTGGATAAGAGAATTTGGTTTTGGTTATGTGTAATTGGGTGTGATGTTTATAATTTATAAAGTTTGTATATAGGGTATGAGAAATTCAGTATGAGATAATGGAAATAAGAAATCACATCAGCCTAATGGAAATAAGAAATCACATGAGATAATGGGTTTTGATCACATCACAGAACTCACATCAGCCTAACATAATTTTTTTAAAAAAATTTCAAATCAACATTTTCGTTTGCATCATAGAGGGAAATTTTGATCATATCCCAAATCGGAGGGAAACACATTTCAATGGGCGGGAAATTTTGCTCACATTAGAGGGAAATTAGCCCGCAATTGCTCACATCACAACTAAGCCCCTGCAAGCTCCTCGCCATCTTCTTCTACCTGAAATTTGCCCTGCTTCACACCAGCACATCAAGAAGAGCACACGCCAAGATCAAGCAGCTCAACGTATGTTTCTTCAACCCTCATCAAGAAGAGCACACGCCAACCTTCATATAATTTTCATAATGTTAATAATTTTTTGAGTAATCTTCTGAGTAATCTTCATAATTTTAATAATTGTCCTGAGTAACCAATTGTCCTGAGTAATGTTAATAATTTTTTGAGCAATCTTCATAATCTTCATAAATTTTTTTGATAATAATGTTACTAATGTATTCAGCTTCAAGCTCACGTTGCAGCCATCATCTCCCTCAATGCAGGAGGTGAGTTCGTTTGGGATTTTTCATGTTTTTTTCAACATTTTATTTTGGAATTTATCTCACGTTAGCCATTTTCTTTTGCAAGGTGGAGGGTATTTATTTCAATTCTATTTACAGGTAACTGATTCATATTCATATCACCTTTCAATTTTAAATTCAGAATTTAGAAAGTTAGATTTTTTATTGGTTATTTATCTCACATAGAAGGAGATATTTTTTATGATGTATGAAGATTCAAGTAGCATATGTGATAACTCAGATTTACATATGTGATAAACTTTGATCATATAAGAGATTTGTGATGTTGGATGTGATTTTGATCATATAAACTTTGATCATATATTGAAAGTAACAACTCAGATCATTTACATAGAAGTGATGTTGATATCCTGTTAATTTAGATTGTCCTGTGAGTTGTGATGTTGAAGGATGTTGTGATTTACATAGAGTTAGATGTTGGATAAATTTATAAATGATCAACTCAGAGTTAGATCAACATCACAACTCAGATTTCCTTCAAAAATGTTGATATCCTGTTAATTTCAACTCATTCAAATTTTGAACTTTTTGGTATAAATTTTGAAATTTTTGAAAATGTCCTGTGAATTGCAACAGGATCAATTTTGAAATTTTTGGTATAAATTTTTTGAAGGATGTTCAAAATTTATCCAACATCACAACTAAGATCATTTACATAGAAGTGATGTTGATCATTTATAAATTTACTTGAACTCACAAATCTCTCACAAAGAAGGAGATATTTCAACTTTGATCAATTACATCACAACATGTTGGATCTCATTTATAAATTTACATATGTTGGATATCACATTAGAGGGAAACTTTGATGTAAATCTCATTTGTAAATCTCATTGTAAATCTCAGATGTGATAAACTTTGATGTAAATCTGATTCAAGTAGCTTTTTTATAATTTATATAAACTTTCTGTGATATATATATTGCAAATGTCCTGTGATATATTACAAAATGTCTGGGTGATATATTGCAAATTATTCAATATTTGATTTTCACTTGAATATTCAACTGTTACTTTCAATATACTCACTTTCAATATATCACAGGTTTGCAATATACTCACTTTCAATATATCACAGGACACGTTGATATTTTCCTGTGAATTTTTGAATGTTATATGTGAAATTATATGTGAAATTTCTCATATGCAAAATTATTTGTGAAATTTTTGATATCCTGTTAATTTGGCTGGTTGACATTTTCATGTCTTTGCAAGGTGAATCAAAAGTGCAAGGTGGCTGTGTGTCTGGGTGGCTAGGATCTTCAAAAGTGCAAGGTGGCTGGGTGTGTTAGTCATTCAACCTCAGGTGAATCAAGTGAATTCAAAATTATTCAAATTGAAGGGTTCAAGTTGGTGTTTTGGACTTTTCATCTGTGAAGAACTTTTCATATGTGAATAATTTTTTTAATATAACCAACTTGAACTTTTTGATCTTTTTGCACTTTTTGAACTTTTTGAATATACCATAAAGGGTTCAAGTTGGTGTTTTGAACTTTTTGAAAATTTTGACCTTTTTGAATATAACATTTGAATATAAAACTTGAAAAATCAGTTTTGAACTTTTTGAATAATTTTGAACTTTTTGTAATTTATTAAAATTTAAATGTGATCTAATTAGAGTTGGTGTTTGTTTCAGAGTGTTTTCTCACTACAAAGCGTTGACCGTGGAGAACCCGGTCAACGTGGTCAAGGGGCCCGCTTTGGGTCCCTTGGGGGGCTTCGAATTGGTGCAGAAGGGGCGAGGGGAAGCCTCGGCCCTTGTTGAGATGCTCGGCCTCGGATAGTCGTGCTCGGCCTCGGCTGAAAGGGGGACGAGGGGTAGCCTCAGGCGCCCGGGTAGATGCACGGCCGACGGGAGGCGAGGGGAATCTCGAACCTGACTAAGACGCTCGGCCTCGGTGGGGCGCGCTCGGCCTCGGCCGGTTGACGGTGAGGGGAAGCCTCACTATCCAGTCGGACGAGTGGTCGGAGAGGGGCGAGGGGTAGCCTCGGCCCGTTGATCAGCTGTCCACCTGCGTAGACGAGAACGCTCGTCAGGGGGCCGGACCTTGGTTCCGGCCAAATCCCCTCCGATGCCTAAGTCAGATAGTGATCTGAGAAAGGAGGCCCGGCGGAGACGGTTCGACTCGTGAGGAGATCATAACGGCGTCTCTCGGCGCGAGCGGGGGAGGAAGGAGATGAATTGGGGGAACGAGGTCGTTGATGGAGTACCTTCGGTTTTGTTACCTGAGATGCGGTCCCTTTCTTCGTCGTCTTCCTGGCCCTTTTGTAGAGCTCCCAGCGCGGTTGCCCCTGGCCCACGTCCCACGCCCGCCATCGATCGTGCCCCATCAGTCCCCCCTCGCCGCCGCCCTTTCCGCCATGCCAGCACCTTCCCATTATCGCCATTAGTGGTCGCGCATCCGGGGGAGTGGTTTTCGCAGGAGTGGGCGAGTGACCAGTGGGTTATTGGGGCCCGGTCGGATCGACGTTCGAGAAGGTCCCTTATAGGGCCTTTGCTCAATGGGCTTTTGAGGATGCAGATGGGCTCTTGACCTGTGGTCGGGCTCCTGGGCTCGTGTCTTTTGGGTCTCGGTCAAATAGGCGTAACAATTGCCCCCATCGGTCGGGTTGATCGGCCTAGGCCGGTTTAACTCGGCCGATGTGACTTCTGCCGATTTTGACAAGCTCTCCAGTCGATGCCGACTCATTTATTAGTCGTCATCATGAGTTGGCCCGTTCGATGTTTTTAAGGCGCGGGTTCCGAAGCGCCGTCAGCCTTCGGATGTTGCCACGTGTAGCGGCAAGCTTATCCCTGCCGTTCGCGGAGTCGTCTTAAGTGGAAAAGCCGAGGGATTCGTGAGCCGCCATCCCGTCGCCTTTCTTCTTTGTGCTGATCCCCCTTCCGTCTGAGCTCTGCCCCATGTCGTCTTCCTCTGTTACGGGTTCGGTTCGGTCGGAGCACGATGCGGCTCCAGGTCTGGCGGGTGGCACTCCTTCGGTGATTAGTCAGCATGGGGATGATCCTTCAGGGGTTCCTTCTGAGGTCTTGGCGTGGCCTTCGTCGATCTGTGCCACCGCCATCGGGAGTATGCGCTCCTCCTATCTGCTTCCGCCCTACTCGGCTCGTGCCCCTGGGGCCGACGAGCGGATCTGCTCTCCTGGTCCCAATGAGGTCGGAATATATGAGAGGTGCTTTCACTTCGGGCTCCGTTTCCCGCTTCATCCTTTTATCGTGGAGTTCCTTCAGGCCCACAATGTGTGCTTGTGTCAATTCTATCCCAACGCCGTCGGGATCCTCGTCGGGTTCGTTGTCGTCTGCATGCTGAAGGGTGTGGTGCCCTCTCTCCGCCTCTTTGCCCAGTTCTACCGCCTGAGCCTCCACCAATCGGGGGCGTGGATTTACATCAGCGCCCGCCCGAAGATGTCCCTGGTGCTGGGGTTGCCGAGCTCTCTGAAACGCTGGAAGGGGGAATACGTGTTCGTCACATTCCCCTCGAGTGTACACTTCCCGGCTCGGTGGGTGGCGGCCGGTGCCGTTGTTCTTAATCTGGGTGAGCCGACGGTCGCTGAGCAGCAGACGGCGAGGGACATGTTGGCAATTCCTCCGAGGGAGCGCTCGATCGACTTCCTCTTTAGTGACCTCAATTTGCGTAAGACGGTGTGGCCCCTAGGTAAGCTGCTCCGAGCGTTCGCCCCTCGAGGTCGCCTAGGTTCTGCTCTGTCTCTCATTTATTCTTTGAGTGCAGGTGGGTTCCCTCTCGGTCCTTCTCCTGCCAGCGCTCTCGTGCAGGCCCCAAACCCGGATCCGCGCAGAAGGGACCATGTGTTGGCGGTCCGGAAGAAGCAGCGGGTTGTGACCGCATCCGGAGGCTCGAAGCGAAAGAAGATGTCGTCTCCCTCTCTCCCCTTGCAGGGATCTCCCAAGAGGCTCCGTGAGGGGGTCGAGGGGGTCGACGTTCAGCCGACTGCTGACCGACCTCATCCTGCTCCCGTTGAGGTTGCTTGGCCGTGGGCCGGCCCTTCACCTCTTCCGGACGGCTCTCTCCCTGATGCTTACAGTCGGTATCTTGGGACGTTCCGCTCTGCTCCTGGCGAGTTCCCTTCGTCAGGGGAGGGTCTTCTTTATCCACGCTTTCCAGTGGGTGAGAAGGAGTCGGTGTTCTCGAGCCGTGGAGCCGCCGCTCGAGTGGCCGAGAACTGTTGTCTCCCTCCCGACCAGGCGGTGTTGGACGGAGTCAGAGGTGATTGCTTGGCTACCTTCGTGATCCAGGCTGGTCAACAGGTAGTGTGTCTCTGCTTGTCCCCCCGTTCTCCAGCTGTTTTTGCCATCTTACCTTCGTCGCTTTGGCACAGTTGTCCTCGGTGGGCCTCTCGATGAGGCGCCAATTCGCGGCTCTTCCCAAAGCCAAATCCGTGGCTGGGCTAGGCCCTGAGGTCCCTGGCGAGGAGGAGGAGGAAGCTGGTCAGTTGGAGGAAGCACGGGTCCAATCCCTGAACTCCCGCATAACTGAGCTGTCCTCTGCCCTGGAGGCGGCGGATCGTGAGAGAGCTGTGGCTCTGGCCACGAAGTCCGAGGCCGAGACGCGGCTCGCCTCTCTTTTAAAAGACGTCGACGCGTCTGGAGGGGTCACGCAGGTCCCCGGCCCGGCTGCTGCCTCCGAAGCCTCGGAGCTCTCCGATCGTCTGGATGCGGCGGAGGAGCAGGCGAGGGCCCTTGCTGCCCAACTAGGAGAGAAATCCCGGGAGATCGAGAAGGAGAGGGCGGAGCACCAACGCCAGGTAGAGACCCTAGAGGCTCGGCTGCGTGGGCTCGAGGAGTTGGATCCTGCCCGGATCGCTCAGGATGCCGTGGCGGAGTATGCCACCTCCTTTGTGGAGACCGCCTTATCGGAGGCGTACGAGAAGGGCTTCGCCCGGTGCCAGTCCGAGATCCAAGAGAAGTTCCCGCTCTCGGGGATCAACTTCGAGAAACTTCGGATGTACTCTGACGCCGAACGGAGTAAGGGGGGAGACCCTAGTGAGCCTCCAGCCTGTGGCTCCCCTGGCGCCCCCGGAGAAAAATGAGGGAGGGGAATGCCCCTCGACCTCTTCGTGTATCCTTCTGTATACCTTTTTGCTTTATCTGGAAGGGAATGAATTTAAAACAAATTTATTTCATAGGAAACGATACATCTATTGAAAGTACTTGCGTAAATATTCCGCATTCCAAGTGTGAGTGAGAACTCTCCCTTCCATGTCGGCTAGTCGGTAGGCTGCGGGTCCGAGGACCTCGACGACTTTGTAGGGTCCCTCCCATCTAGCCGCGAGCTTCCCTTTGCGAGCGGTATCGGTGGTGAAGCCCGCCTTCCGGAGGACCAGGTCCCCGAGGTGGAAGCTTCTCCCCCGCACCCGGGCGTTGTAGTATCGGGCCACCTTCTGCTTTTGGCGGACGATGGTGGCCAGTGACTGCTCCCGTCGCTCGTCGAGGAGCTCCAGGCTGAGCCCTAGGCCCTGCGAGTTCCGGTCTTCGTCAAAGTATTTGAGGCGAAGAGATTCTTCACCCAATTCGACCGGTACCACCGCCTCGGCCCCGTAGGTGAGCATGAAGGGGGTCTTGCCAGTAGCCTCCTTGTGGGTCGTCCGGTATGACCAGAGTATCCCGGGGAGCTCTTCCGGCCAGTTCCCTTCGGCGTCCTTCACTTTCTTCCGGAGGGGCTCTATGATACACTTGTTGGCCGCTTCTGCCATCCCGTTGGTTTGGGGGTGTGCTACCGAGGCAAAGAGGAGCTTGATTCCCCATTCCTCGTAAAAATCTTTAAACCCTGCTGAATCGAACTGCTTCCCGTTGTCTGTGACGATGGCCCGTGGTACTCCGAATCGGGAGATGATGGAATTCCACACGAAGCTTTTCGCTTTCTTCCACGTGATGGTTGCCAACGGCTCGGCCTCGATCCACTTGGTGAAGTAGTCCACTGCCACGATCAGGTGCTTCCGCTGCCCTCGTCCTGGCTTGAACGGTCCAAGGATGTCGAGCCCCCATTTCGCAAAGGGGAGGGGGCTCACGATGGGGATGAGCTCTGACGGAGGAGTCGAGATGTGGTGGGCGTACCTCTGGCATTCTTGGCATTTCTGCACGTAGCTTGTAGCATCTTTGGCCAAGGTCGGCCAGTAGTACCCCTGCCTTAAGATCTTCTGCGTGACTATCTTGCCCCCGTGGTGATTCCCGCAGATCCCGTCGTGAACCTCCCGTAGGACGTAGTCAGCTTCTTGCGGTCCGATGCACTTCAGGTATGGGAGGACGTCCGTCTTGGTCCAGCGTCTCCGGTAGAGCGTCCCCTCATGGATCACGTATCGGAGTGCTTTTCTCTCCAGGGTTCGGCGCTCATCCCCATCGGCCGGCACCTCTCCGTGGGTGAGGTATCGGATGATCGGGTCCATCCAGGTGGGCTCTTGGTCGATCGCCATCACCTCGTGCTCCATCGTGCTGGGGGACGGCAGGTTCTCTACGTAGATGGTGTGGCCCAGCTCCTTTGGCGAGGACGAGGCCAGTTTTGACAACGCATCGGCCCACGCATTCTCTGACCGTGGGAGGTGTAAGACCTCCACGTCCTTGAATTTGGACATCGCCGCTCTGGCGACTGGGAGATATCTCTGCATCGCCTCCTCCCGTGCCTCGTAACTCCCTAAGAGTTGGTTGACAATGTGCTTCGAGTCGCTGAGGAGGCGGACGGACTCGGCCCCGAGCTCCAGGGCCAGCCTCAGGCCGTTGATCACAGCTTCGTATTCCGCCACGTTGTTCGTGGCCGGGAACTCGAACCGCAACGCGTATTCCGCGATGTTCCCCTCCGGAGATCGGATCGCAATCCCGGCACCTCCTCTTGACTGCGTGGCCGACCCGTCCACATGAACTATCCACGCTCCTGGATCCTCTGGTTGAGAGTGGTCAGCCGAAAGAAAGGACAAGGGTTGAGCAGTTACCGTCCCCGTGCCTTCTCCCTCTGGGGGGCCATTTCCTTCCGTCGTGCATTCGGCGATGAAGTCGGCTAGGGCCTGTCCCTTGATGGCCGTGCGCGGTTTGAATCGGAGGTCGAACTTGCTCAGTTCCACTCCCCAGTTTAGCATCCTTCCCATTCGATCGAATCTCTTGAGGTTCTGTTCCAGCTGTGAGTCGGTCAGGATCAGTATGGTGTGGGCCTGGAAATAGGGTCGGAGCCTTCGCGCTGAGAGGACGAGGGCGTACGCCAGTTTCTCCATGGGCGTGTATCGCACCTCCGCCCCCTTCAAGATCCGGCTCGTGTAATATACCGGCCATTGCACCCCGCCGTCCTCCCGGATCAGCACCGAACTCACAGCTTCCTCCGCGCACGCCAGGTAAAGGCTCAGCGACTCCCCTTCCCGGGGTTTGGACAGGAGAGGGGGGCTGCGGAGGTACTCTTTGAGGTCCCCGAACGCCCGGGAGCAGTCTTCGTCCCAGAGTATTGTCTTCCTATTGTTCGGAGGTTCCGCGATTGCTTTCCTCAGGACCTTGAAGAAGGGAAGTGATCTTTCCGCTGATTTGGAAAGGAATCGCCCCAGGGCTGCGATGCGCCCGTTCAGCCTCTGTAGCTCTTTGATCGTCGTCGGCTCGCGCATGTTAACCAGCGCATCGATCTTGTCGGGATTAGCTTCAATACCACGATTAGTTATCATAAATCCCAAGAATTTGCCAGATCTTACCCCGAACGTGCATTTCGCGGGGTTGAGCCGAATGTGGTGTCGCCGCAACCGCTCGAAGGTCTCCCGCAAGTTGGCGATGTGGTCTTCCGGTCGCCTTGACTTGACAAGCATGTCGTCGACATAGACTTCTAGGTTCCTTCCGATCTGGGAGCTGAACACCTTGTTGACCATTCTCTGGTAGGTGGCCCCCGCGTTCTTCAAGCCAAAGGGCATCTTCCTGTAGCAGTAGGTTCCCCGGTCCGTTGTGAAGGCAGTCATCTCTTCGTCCCGGGGGTCCATCTGGACTTGATTGTACCCGGAGTAAGCGTCCATGAAGCTTAGCATCTCGTATCCCGAGGCGTTGTCCACCAGGTGGTCGATGCGCGGCAGGGGGTAGCTATCCTTGGGGCAGACCTTGTTGAGGTCACTGAAGTCCACGCACATTCGCCACTTCCCGTTGGGGTTTTTGACCATCACCACGTTCGACAGCCACTCCGGGTACCAGACTTCTCGTATGAAGCCGGCATCGAGGAGACGCTCCACTTCCTCGGAGGCTGCCTTCATCTTCTCGCCGCCCAGGTTACGCTTCTTCTGCCTAACCGGTTTGAAGTTGGGGTCAGCGTTGATCTGGTGGACGATCACCTGGGGGTCCACGCCGGGCATGTCTTCGGGCGACTAGGCGAAGATGTCCATGTTCGCCTCCAGGCATTCGATCAGCTGATCCCTCAGGTCCGGGCTCAGCCCTCTCCCGATCGAGACGAACCGGCCCTCGATGTCCGTGACCGGGATTTGCTCCTGCTCCTCCGCAGGGGTGGGCCTGGGCCCACTCCTTAAGTCGAGCGCGGCCATCCGGTCAGCTAGTCGATCCTCGGGACCTTCCTCCGCCAGTTGATAGCAGGTATTCGGTCTCCCCGCGTCGCCTTCGACTTGCCCCCTCCCTCCCGGCGTTCGGAACTTAATGGTCCGATGGAGGGTCGAGACCACCGCGCCGACGGCGTTGAGTAGGGGTCGGCCGATGATCCCGTTGTATTCCGACCCAATCCCCAATACAATGAATTCCACCGCTAGGGTCACAGAGTCTGGTGTGTTTCCGAGCATTACCAGGAGATGGATAGTGCCGATGATGGGGGTGGAGTGACCCGTGAATCCGACCACGGGACCCGAACGAGGTCGCAAGTCTTCTTTCTGCCGGCCCATCTTCTCCAGGGTTGACATAAATAGGACGTCACAGGAGCTGCCGGTGTCGACAAGCAGCCGTCGCACTAAGGTAGTGTCTATGACCACTGATACCACCAAAGCCACGTCCGAGCTGCGTGCCGTTACGGGCGCACTTGGTCTCCCGACCGGTGGGGAAGGGGAGGGCATCCCGGCCCTTTCCCCACAACTCTCCTCGCGTCGGTCCCGTGCCCCTTCTTGGCAACGATGGCAGGCCCTGTCGCCCCGCGTCGGGGCCTCGCCCTTCTTTCACCGAGAGGAGGGAGGCCGCGTCATCGCAGATTTCGTTTGTTTCTTCGTGGGACAGTTTTCGTTCCAACAGACGGCGCCAGATGTTTCAGAGTGTTTTCTCACTACAAAGCATTGACCGTGGAGAACCCGGTCAACGTGGTCAAGGGGCCCGCTTTGGGTCCCTTGGGGGGCTTCGAATTGGTGCAGAAGGGGCGAGGGGAAGCCTCGGCCCTTGTTGAGATGCTCAGCCTCGGATAGTCGTGCTCGGCCTCGGCTGAAAGGGGGACGAGGGGTAGCCTCAGGCGCCCGGGTAGATGCACGGCCGACGGGAGGCGAGGGGAATCTCGAACCTGACTAAGACGCTCGGCCTCGGTGGGGCGTGCTCGGCCTCGGCCGGTTGACGGTGAGGGGAAGCCTCACTATCCAGTCGGACGAGTGGTCGGAGAGGGGCGAGGGGTAGCCTCGGCCCGTTGATCAGCTGTCCACCTGCGTAGACGAGAACGCTCGTCAGGGGGCCGGACCTTGGTTCCGGCCAAATCCCCTCCGATGCCTAAGTCAGATAGTGATCTGAGAAAGGAGGCCCGACGGAGACGGTTCGACTCGTGAGGAGATCGTAACGGCGTCTCTCGGCGCGAGCGGGGGAGGAAGGAGATGAATTGGGGGAACGAGGTCGTTGATGGAGTACCTTCGGTTTTGTTACCTGAGATGCGGTCCCTTTCTTCGTCGTCTTCCTGGCCC
This sequence comes from Scilla litardierei, assembly GCA_030789695.1. Lineage (NCBI taxonomy): Eukaryota > Viridiplantae > Streptophyta > Magnoliopsida > Asparagales > Asparagaceae > Scilla > Scilla litardierei. The sequence goes on along the minus strand of CM061142.1, from coordinate 798,175,772 downwards.
TTTTGTAGAGCTCCCAGCGCGGTTGCCCCTGGCCCACGTCCCACGCCCGCCATCGATCGTGCCCCATCAGTCCCCCCTCGCCGCCGCCCTTTCCGCCATGCCAGCACCTTCCCATTATCGCCATTAGTGGTCGCGCGTCTGGGGGAGTGGTTTTCGCAGGAGTGGGCGAGTGACCAGCGGGTTATTGGGGCCCGGTCGGATCGACGTTCGAGAAGGTCCCTTATAGGGCCTTTGCTCAATGGGCTTTTGAGGATGCAGATGGGCTCTTGACCTGTGGTCGGGCTCCTGGGCTCGTGTCTTTTGGGTCTCGGTCAAATAGGCGTAACAGTGTTATATTCACAAAAGTTGATAATGTTATCTAATTAGATAACAGTTGATAACTTTAACATTCACTCTAATTTTTTGAATTCACTTTGGTGAAACTTCTGCAAGGTGATTTGAACCCTTCAAAAATGTTGATATCCTGTTAATTTCAACTCATTCAAATTTTGAACTTTTTGGTATAAATTTTGAAATTTTTGAAAATGTCCTGTGAATTGCAACAGGATCAATTTTGAAATTTTTGGTATAAATTTTTTAATTGTCCTGTGAATATAATAGTTGAATATTCAAGTGAACTTTACCATTAAATGCAATATCTGTGAAAATTTGAATATGCGCTTCATACCCAGCATAATTCATGATATGGTTGTCTGCAAATTGAACCCTTCAATTTGAATAATTTATAAACTTAATCCAAGTTGAATATTCAAGTGAACTTAATTCAAGTTGATTGCAGGATATTTGATTGTTGATTGGATCACATTGTCCATGATTGTAATTCTAATATCAAATGCAAATGAACTCATGGATATTAGAATCCATGATTTGAATATTTTTGAAGCATAACTCAAAGTCCTGCAACTTTGAAATTTATAAACTTGGATTAAGTTTATGATATGGTTGTCTGCAAATTGAAACTTGGATAATCAAAAAATTGAACCTTGCATTTTTTGATATGGATAATCAAAGGCAATTTTTATGTTTGTCTTCAATTTTTATGTTTCCTTAAGAGATTATAAATTTGGATTTGGATTCCTGATATCAACAATTATAAATTTGGATTCCTGATTATCAAACTTGGATACTCAAAGGCAAAATTGCAGAAAAAATTGAACTTTGCATTTTTCACAAACTTGGATAATCAAAGGCAACAATCCAAGACTATGTGAATTGCAAGCATAACTCAGATTGAAAACATATCATGAGTGTGAATTGCCTGAAAACACAAACTTGAAAGCATTCACATATATAATTTTTTCAATCTTCAATCTTGAAAATTATATATTGAAACACATATATAATTTGGCTGATTATATAATTTTTGAAACACATATATAACTTCAATGTGAATGTTTTAATCATTCAGCTAATGTTCTGAAAACATTCACATTGAAGATTAATCATTCACATTGAAGTTTTCAGAATGTATTCAAGACTATATTCAGAATGTATATGTGTGTGTTTTCTGAAAACATTCACAGCCAATTTTTGAAGATTAATCATTCACATTGAAAACATTCACATTGAAGATTAATCATTCACATTGAAAACATTCACATTTCTGAAAACATTCACATTGAAGATTAATCATTCACAGCCAATTTTCAGAATGAAGTTATATATGTGTGTGTTTTCTGAAAACATTCACATTGAAGATTAATCAGCCAATGTGAATGTTTTCAAGTTGCCAATGTTTTAATCTTCAATGTGAATGTTTTCAGAATGTATTCTCATTGAAGTTATATATATGTGTGTTTTCAATATATAATCTTCAATGTGAATGTTTTAATCATTCAGCCAATGTTTTAAACACATATATAATTTTTTCAATCTTCAATCTTCATATATAATTGCAAGCATAACTCAGATTGAAAATATATAATTTGAAGATATATAATTTTTTACTCTTCATTTAAGATCAAAAATTCCAAGACTATGTGAATTGCCAATGTGAATACACCCATAACTCAGATCAAGGAAGACCATCAAGCAAGCATCAAGAACTCATCTTTTAATTTTCTTCTTTTAATTTGCATTTTCTCATTTTCTTCTTTTAAATGACCCTCACATTTTCTCATTTTCTTCTTTTAAGATCACGGGAGAGCTCAAGCACCCTCTTGGTGAGCTTTGTGGGTTTGAGGCCTTCATCACATCCTTTGTGAATTGGTGAGCTTTGTGAACTTTGCCTTTCAGCTGTTTGGTTATGTGCAATAAACATTTATATTATAGGAAAAAACAAATTTTTGCAATCTTATAGCCATGAAAAAATTGTAATATAAATGTTTTCTATTTGTTTTTATATTACAATTTTTTTCCTGTTGAGTTAAACTATACATAAAACAGGACATATAATCTTTCAGCTGTTTTCCTATATGAAGATCTCATGTATATGTCCTGTTTTAAAAAAATTATATATGAAGATCTCAAGATTAACATTTATATTGTTTTTGTATATGTCATGTATATGTCCTGTTTTAAAAAAATTATATATGCAGATCTCAAAATTATATATGAGTTAAATTATATATGAAGATTTCATGTATATGTCCTGCAATAAACATTTATATTGTTTTTTTCATATTCAGAAATTGGATGAGAGCTTGATATGAAAGAATATTGGATGAATATTGAAAGAATATTGAGAACTGAGTATTGGTATGAGATTTGTGAAAGAATATTGAAAGAATATTGAAAGAATATTGAGAGCTTAATTTGTGGATAAGAGATTTCAGCCAAACATTTCAGCCAATATGTTATGGGTGTATAACAAAAGAAAAAGTTTACTTATTAGTGTATTTGAGTGTATTTGAACATTTCAGCCAATATTTTTAGTTCAGCCAATGTGAATACACCCATAAGCAGATTGGGTTAATTTTCATCACATACATATGGGTGAACTAAAAATTTCATTGGCTGAACAAAAATACACCCTTACACATGTTCAGCCAATTTGAGTGTATTTGATATATGAGATCTTCATATATAATTTTTGACTGTTGGGTTTAGTTAATCTTGAAAGACAGGACATATACTTGAGTTTGCAATTGAAAGAATATTTTAAGAATAACTGAATTTTATAAACTGAATTTTATAAACTGAATTTTTGAATGTTGGGTTTGAGTGACAGTCAATATTGAAAGAATATTGAGAAATGAGTTTGAAAATGAAAGCTTGAGTATTGTTTTTTTCATATTCAGAAATTGGATGAGAGCTTGATATGAAAGAATATTGGATGAATATTGAAAGAATATTGAGAACTGAGTATTGGTATGAGATTTGTGAAAGAATATTGAAAGAATATTGAAAGAATATTGAGAGCTTAATTTGTGGATAAGAGATTTCAGCCAAATATTTCAGCCAATATGTTATGGGTGTATAACAAAAGAAAAAGTTTGCTTATGAGTGTATTTGAGTTTATTTGAACATTTCAGCCAATATTTTTAGTTCAGCCAATGTGAATACACCCATAAGCAGATTGGGTTAATTTTCATCACATACATATGGGTGAACTAAAAATTTCATTGGCTGAACAAAAATACACCCATACACATGTTCAGCCAATTTGAGTGTATTTGAACAAAAATTTCATTCAGCCAATGTTCAAATATGTTCAAAACCCTTGCCATCAAATACACTCAAATTTTTAGTTCAGCCAATATTTTTAGTTCTTTGAACATATGGGTGTATTTGAACATATGGGTGTATTTGAAAATTTCAGCAAATATGTATTTGAGTGTATTGGCCAACAATTCAGCAAACAATTCAGCCAAACATTTCAGCCAATATGTTATGGGTGTATAACAAAAGAAAAATTTTGCTTATGAGTGTATTTGAGTGTATTTGAACATTTCAGCCAATATTTTTAGTTCAGCCAATGTGAATACACCCATAAGCAATTTCATCAAATACACTCACATTGGCTGAACATTTTTAGTTATGGGTGTATTCACATTGGATGAATGAAATTTTTGCTTGATCAAATTACCTTGATGAAAATTCATCAAGAAAAATTTAACTGGATGAAAATTTTTCACATCAAGTTAACACATGAATGTTGGTCTGCAGTTGGGTGTATTCACTGTGATTTTTGTATATGTTGAATGTATTCTAATATCTTGATTTTTAATATCATTCACTGTGATTCTTTTAATGTCATTGGGTGTATTTACTGTCATTTGGCTGAATGATATTACAAAAGTCTATGCTGAAATTTAAATGTATTCAAGTTAACATATAAAAATTTGATTAAAGATGAATGTTACTCACCAATTTCATTTCTTATCCATTTCCTCATAACAAAAGCTTATTTCAAGTTTCAAACAAATTTCATTTTCTCATCAAGTTTCATCAAGTTTCATTTTCTCATCAAGTTTCATCAAATTTCATTTTCTCATTTTTTCATCCAGTTTCAAACAAGTTACAGTTGAAAGAGAAAAATTTCAAAGAGAAAAATTTCCACTCATATCCATTTTCTCATAACACAAGCTATTTCCCATAACAAAAGCTCATTTCAGATAACAAAAGCTCATTTCAGATATTCTCAAAATGAAATAGTGATGGTTCATTAAAATTTTTCAAACCAATTTTGTATTAACAGGACATTGCTATTAGCAATATTGCCAAGACTGAAATATTGAATATTGAATATTGAACCTTGCATGTGATCAAATATTGAACTTAAAAATAAGCATAGCTAACATGAATAACTGAATTAAAACTCATATAATTCACTTTTTGTTATGGATTTCAAAATTTTGAGTTATTTATCCTCAATTCATAGCTAACATGAATAACTCATATCCTGTCAATTTTCACTGTCAGTTATTTTACTGTCAGTTTTTCATCCTCAATTCATAGCTAACATGAATAACTCATATCCTGGATTTCAAAATTGACATGGATTTCAAAATTTTACTGTCAGTTATTCATGTCAATTTGAGTCACTCACTTCATTATTGGTTATTTATCCTCAATTTTGAGATATTCTTCATATAACTCATATCCTGTCTTTAGGTTAGCAGTCTCATATAACTCATATTCTTCATATAACTCATATCCTCAATTATTGAAGAGCTTGATGTTGTTAATTTCAAAATGTTGCACCTCAACTCTTATGAAATTTGAGTTTAACATGAAATTAAACTGAACTATGGTATTTGATGATATAAGAAAAATGTTGACCTTAACATTAAATTATCAAATGAAATTTGAGTTATTGAACTTGAAATTGAATTTAATTTTGAACTTGAATTTTTCTAATGCCCAAATTCAAACTTGAGTATTCAAATTTTTCTCAAGCAGTATACTCTTTTGAAATTTGAGTTATTGATATGGAATTTGAGTACTCATATTCTGAAATTCTCAAATTTCAGAAGAGTATACTTTGGGAATATTTCTCATGTAATTTGCAATTCTAAAATTTCTGAAGATATGGAATTTGTGCATTTGACATTGAAGTTCAATAACTACTCAAATTCTGAAATTCTCAATTAGAAACTGGGAGTGTTCATTCTCAAAATGAACATATTCACCCAATTCCAAATTGGGAGTATTTTAATTGAACATCTACCATATTCTCAAAATGAACATCTAATATACGCTAATAATGTATTTTAATTGTAATTAGTTTGGGCTTAATTTGGATAGGGCTTTAGCTCGACGCAGTAGGAGAGAACGAGAACGAGAACAAGAACAACATAACATGTCTCACGCTCTGCCTTCTGACGGTGTACTTGATATACCTCACATAACACCAGCCATGATAACGTCTCCGGTTGAACAAGAACATGCTGTCTCATCCTCGCGTAACGATATGATTTCCGGGCAAGTTCCTGGACCATCTGGCAGGTCATTATCAACTCGACTGTACATAAAACCTTTTCACCAAGCCATGTATTTTAGTAGTGTTTATTTTTGTGTTTAAATTTGGATAGGGCTTTAGCTCAACGCAAAAGGAGAGAACGAGAACAGGAACAACGAAACATATCTCACGCTCTGCCTTCTGACGGTGTCCTTGATATACCTCACATAACACCAGCCGTGACAACTTCTCCGGTTGAACAAGAAGATGCTGTCTCGACCTCGCGTAACGATATGATTTCTGAACAAGTTCCTGGACCATCTGTCAGGTCATTATCAACCTGACTGTACATAAAACCTTTTCACCAAGCCATGTATTGTAGGTGTGTTTATTTTTCTGTTTAAATTTGTATAGGGCTTTAGCTCAACGAAAAAGGAGAGAACGAGAACAGGAACAACGAAACATATCTCATGCTCTGCTTTCTGACGGTGTCCTTGATATACCTCACATAACACCAGCCGTGACAACTTCTCCGGTTGAACAAGAAGATGATGTCTCGGCCTCGCGTAACGATATGATTTCTGGACAAGTTCCTGGACCATCTGTCAGGTCATTATCAACCCGACTGTACATAAAACCTTTTCACCAAGCCATGTATTGTAGTTGTGTTTATTTTTCTGTTTAAATTTGTATAGGGATTTAGCTCAACGAAAAAGGAGAGAACGAGGACAGGAACAACAAAACATATCTCATGCTCTGCCTTCTGACGGTGTCCTTGATATACCTCACATAACACCAGCCGTGACAACTTCTCCGGTTGAACAAGAAGATGCTGTCTCGGCCTCGCGTAACGTTATGATTTCTGGACAAGTTCCTGGACCATCTGTCAGGTCATTATCAACCCGACTGTACATAAAACCTTTTCACCAAGCCATGTATTATAGTTGTGTTTATTTTTCTGTTTAAATTTGTATAGGGCTTTAGCTCAACGAAAAAGGAGAGAACGAGAACAGGAACAACGAAACATATCTCATGCTCTGCCTTCTGACGGTGTCCTTGATATACCTCACATAACACCAGCTGTGACAACTTCTCCGGTTGAACAAGAAGATGCTGTCTCGGCCTCGCGTAACGATATGATTTCCGGGCAAGTTCCTGGACCATCTGTCAGGTCATTATCAACCCGACTGTACATAAAACCTTTTCACCAAGCCATGTATTTTAGTTGTGTTTATTTTTCTGTTTAAATTTGGATAGGGCTTTAGCTCAACGCAAAAGGAGAGAACGAGAATAAATACAAGCAAGCACATCTCGATATATGACTCCTACCAGTGTACTCGACATGCCTCAAAGCACATATGCAGTACCAACTTCTCCCGTTGAACATGTAGATGAGGTCTCAGCCTCGCACAACGCTACGATATGTGCTGAAGATGATGAACCATATGCCAGGTTATTATTCATAAGAGCTCCTCTGCTTTAATGTAACTTAATTTTATTTAATTATTATGGTTTTATTTTGGCTAGGTGTTTAGCTCAATGTCACAGGAGAGAACGAGAAAAAGCTCAACGAAACATATCTCGATATATGACTCCTATCTGTATACCTCAAATAACACCTGGATTAACAACTTCTCCAGTTGAACAAGAAGACGCTGGCTCATCCTCGATCTTCCGATGTCGGTCAACTCAGCATGGCTCTGGTCCACCAACTCTGGTTGATTTTGGTCGGCACCATCTTGGATTAATGAACATTCCATGCCCTCATTGTTCAGCCTTACACTGGTTGGATGAACAGTTGTCGAAGTCAACTTTGAGAACACATCTTTTTGGAACATGTTGTTTGCAAGGAAAAGTAAAATTGCCGAAACTTAATGAAACCCCTCCATCACTTAGAGAATTATATGATGGTGACAGTGAGGCATCAAAATCATTTCGAATGTATACTCGGGAGTATAATGCAGCTAATGCATTTACCAGCCTTGGTGTGACAATGGATCAAAGATTGATTGCTGGCAGGGGCCCGAACATATTTACAATTCATGGAGAATTACGCCATCGAACAGGATCACTTCTGCCCCAACCGGATCAAACAGCAAGTTATTGTCAACTTTACATATATGATCCGGATTCTGCTATGGAGTTCCGAAGTAATAGAAATCCACATTTGAGCAAGGATGTCTTACAAATTATTCAAAATTGTTTATCGGGCATAAATCCATTCATCAAACTATATTGTCAGGCGTATTCTGTTTTATCTCAAGCAGATTCATGTGGTCATGATCTTCCTGTATATCTGCATTACAATTCAAACAAGGATCGTCGCCGTTATAACCTCCCAACCGTAGATGAGATTGCGGTTATTTTACCTGGCGATGGCTATCGACCTTCCGGGATGCGAGATATAGTTTTACATCTTCGAGGAAATCGTCAATTAATGCAAATCAATGAGACTCATCCTGCATACTTACCATTACACTACGTCTTATTATTTCCTGATGGTCAGCTTGGATGGGAACCTGAGTTGAAGCAGTGGGATCCAGTTCAAAACATAGCATCAAGTAGACGCCTGACTATGTGTGAGTTTTATAGCTATCGTCTGTTTGAAAGACAGAACGAGTATTCTTCAATTTTGAGACCGGGAAAGTTATTCTAGGAGTTCATAGTTGATGCTTGGGCAGCAATTGAGCAACATCGTTTGACATTCATCAAACTTAATCAACGAAAACTCCGCTCAGAGCTCTATCAGGGTCTTGCAGATATCGATGCATATGCCAGATGCGACCAAATTGGACAGCGCATGATACTTCCTTCATCTTTCACTGGCAGTGCACGTCACATGTTTGAAATATTTCAAGACTCGATGGCTATCACACGTTATAACCAGCACCCGGATATTTTTCTTACCATGACCGCAAATCCAAAGTGGCCAGAAATTACTTCGGCTCTACTGCCCAATCAAAAGGCTACCGACCGTCCAGATTTAGTCGCACATGTATTTGAGTTAAAAAGAAAGGCTTTGATGAAGGAGATTGATGGCAATAATGTATTTGGAAAGAAAGTAGCACATGTATTTACAATTGAATTTCAGAAACGGGGTCTTCCACATATGCATGCTCTTTTCTTTCTTCGTGGACCCGATAAGATTCATACATGTGATCAAGTGGATAGAATTGTATGTGCTGAATTTCCTTATCCTGCTCAAGATCCTGCATTATTCGATACTGTGTCAAAATGTATGGTACATGGACCATGTGGTGCTCGGAATCCAAATGCCTCATGCATGGAAAATGGTAAGTGTACTAAGAAATACCCTCGAAATTATGCAGATGCAACAACCTTGGATCGTGATGGATATCCTATTTACCGTCGTCGTAGTAATGGGCATCTATATACTGTAATGGGGCATCAGGTTGATAACCGCGATGTTGTGCCGCACAACAGGTATCTCTCAAGGCGCTTTAACTGCCACATTAATGTCAAAGTTTGTGCCTGGGTAAGATGTGTGAAGTACATTCATAAGTATATTTATAAAGGTCATGATCGGACCACAATGGTATTGGGCGCAGTAAATGAGATCCAACAATACCTTGATGCAAGATATATTGGACCACCTGAGGCTGCCTGGCGAATATTCGAGCATCCTTTGCATCAAGAGATTCCGTCAGTTCAAAGATTGATACTTCATTTACCAGGGCAACACCGTGTTATTTTTGATCCAGATGAAGATGTAGATGCAATAAGGTCTAGGGCTGAAAATGATAAGACAACTTTGACTGAATTTTTTACATGTTGTGCTTTACATGAGTCTGCGCATGATCTCACATATCAAGAATTTCCCCAAAAGTTTGTGTGGCATTCGTCAACAAAGGTCTGGACTCCAAGACAATCTGGATATGCCATTGGCAGAATGTATTTTGCCTCCCCTAATTCTGGTGAGAGATTTTATCTACGGTTGCTACTAACAGTTGTTAAAGGGCCAACATCGTGGGAAAATTTACGCACATTCAATTCGATCGAGTACCCTACATTCAAAGCAACATGTATTGCAAGAGGTCTTCTTGAAGATGATTCCGAGTGGAGACAATGTCTTGCTGAGGCTTCAATTATGAAAACAGGATATCAATTACGAAGACTGTTTTGTATTATTCTTATCGAATGTGTGCCGATCGACCCCCTTGCATTATGGAATGAATTTTCAATGCACATTTGCGATGATCTTCCACATAAATTGCAAACTTTATTTGCAATTTCTACCCCAACTCAAGGCCAACTTGAAGATTATGGATTATTCCTTATCAATGAATTGCTTGTGGAGTACGGTAAGTGTCTATCCGACTTTCCACCAATGCCACTTTCTGCTGGAGATTGGAATGAAATTGTTGGCAATAGATTGTTGCATGAACATCAGGAACTTATAAATAAAGCGAAACAATTGGATGCAAAAAAAGACATTGATTGCCTCAATGATGCACAACGCAATGCTTATTCAGCAATTACTTCATCAGTATTTGAAAATAAAGGTACTACATTCTTCTTGAGCGGTGGTGGTGGAACTGGAAAGACTTTTTTGTACAATGCAATAGCAACAATGTTGCGTAGTCTTGGAAATATAGTTATCACCGTCGCGTCTTCCGGTATTGCATCATTGCTACTTAGCGGAGGTCGGACTGCACATTCCACATTTCGTATCCCGTTAGATGTGCATGATACTTCAATTTGTAATTTTAGCAAGCAATCCATGCAAGCTCAATTATTCAGAAAAGCAAAACTTATAATATGGGATGAAGTACCTATGCAACATCGGCACTGTGTTGAGGCAGTGGATCGATCGTTACAAGATATGTGTGATAACCCCAGAGCATTTGGTGGTATTACTGTTGTTCTTGGTGGGGATTTCCGACAAATCTTGCCTGTCATACCAAAGGGGGTTCGAGAAGAAATTGTTGGTGCCTCATTGAGACGATCTTTATTATGGTGCTCTGTACAAGTTTTGATCTTGGATCAAAATATGCGGTTAAATAACTCATCTGTTGAGAATGCAAATTTTGCAAAATTTATTTTGGAGGTATTTTATTTCATGCCTAATTTAATTTTACTTACTATTTTTATCTTAGCCATTCCTTCACTAAAATTATATCTATATGTATTAGGTTGGGACAAATCCTACAAAAGTGGTAGAACTTCCTTCTAACATATTCAGGTGCAAGGATTTAAACGAGTTAATACTTCGAATTTATCCGCAGCTTGATATTGCGGGTGCCGTGACTTCGGCATATCTTACTGAACGAATAATTCTTTCTGCACGGAATGATGATGTTACTTTTATAAATGCTGCTGCATTAAACATATTTCCGGGACAGAAGATTACGTATCAAGCTGCAGACAGTTTTTCTGAAAATGATGAAACCGATCCAACCATTATGAATAGATATCCAACTGAGTACATAAACTCTTTGGATCCTCCTGGGTTGCCACAATTTACACTTGAGCTTAAGGTTGGTTGTCTTATTATTTTATTACGAAATATTGCACCAAAAGTCGGGCTCTGCAATGGCACTCGATTGATGGTTGTCAGATGTGCATCACGTGTCATTGAAGCTCAAATTTTAAATGGGGATAAAGCCGGTTGTTTTGTGTTTATTCCAAGAATATCTTTGTCACCATCGGCTACAGAATTACCTTTTCATATGACAAGAAGGCAGTTTCCTGTCCGTGTGACATATGCTATGACGATTAATAAAGCCCAAGGACAATCTGTAAAATTCGTTGGAGTTGATTTGCGGACCCCGGTTTTCAGTCATGGACATCTTTATGTTGCACTTTCAAGGTGCACATCTTTTGATCGTGTATGTGTCCTTCTTCAGCCCAACATAAATAACACAGTAAACATCGTTTACCCAGAAGTTCTGCTATGATTTCCAATGTATGATAAAAATTGTATGTAAGTTTTTTAACTCTCTTTCTTTACATTGTTTTATTTATATTATTTGTTTAAATGATCTTTTAAAAAATTATTATCGATTGTTGTCTAACATGCAGGTATAGCATTATCATACGTTACCAAGCTTTAAAATGTGGACCCACATTACCATATATGGCAGGGTAAGAAATTTTTTCCTTTACTACATTTCATTGCATGACTTAATTGTTTTCGGTATGCATTGTTTGATAAAATATTGGTTTGTATTTTTATATAGATAGATGATGATGCAGATTTGGCAAAAACTGTAAGTTTCTTATCATAATTCTACATTATATTTTTAATATACTATGTTTGCATTAATATTTTTCTTCTCACAGGTTCTGTTACTTCAAAACAATCACATAAATGTCAGGCTACGGGGTTATATCGGATTTTGTTTTGATAAGGTATGCATACCGTTACAAACATTCCCATTTTGAAATTAAAAATAAGTGACTGTTTATTATTATTATTATTTCCAGCAAATTGCTAAAAGAACTTTACAAGCAACGGCGACGAGTCACATTGAAGACAAAGCAATCTTCTTTTCCGAGGTAATATAAAAATCTTAGATTTTGTTTTTCAAAATATCCTCTTCATTGACCATCCAAATACCTTTTTTGTTATAGAAGTGGAAGATGGTTCTTGCCGAGCTTGCTTGGTTCCAGAAAGCACGACATCCACCACTCCAACGAAAAAAGGTAAATAAATGTATAAATTTAAAATTTTCCATATTTTCAAATATATATTAATTTTTCTAGGAATTTTATGTTATTAATTTATCTAGGTTATTGCTCATCCCATTAACTCTCCACTTTGGATTGAGCTTGACACATCATCTTTTTATAATGTGATGATGAAAAGGTTTTCTGCTTAAACACGATGAAGGTAATAAAAGTGAGTTGTACAAAGTAATTAGATATTTCTTCATTTCTAATTTTTCTATTCTAAGCTATGATTTTATTTTTAATTTTCAGGACACACGGCCCTAGCTTCAGATGTAAATTTTGTTGGTTTTAAATGCCGGTGTGAGAGATGGTGTTTTTGAAATTGGACTGCATGGTTGTTCAATCCAAAATGTATTTTTGTGTATATTTGTTCATAGTTAAGGGTTTTTTCTTTTGGCATATAGTTTAGGTTGTGTGATATTATTATAAGTCGATGTAAAAATATGTTGCCTTAAGTACTATTTTGGTTCAAATTATGATTTGGGGAAAACTCCCTTCAAAAAATCACTGAGTACGACTATATCCTTTGTAGAAGAAGGAAAATTTTTATTAATATCCATGCAAAAAGTTTGTGTGGTCTTTTGGATTTTTATTTCCTTCTTTGTGTCATTTGGGAAGTGATGCCGATCTAATTTTTGTGGATTTTAGTATCCGTATTTTTTTTGGTTATGTTGCTTCATTACAGGTTCACAAGGAGACTTTGTGAATTTTATTTCAGTTGTTGGGTTTTCACATGCGAGGTCCCAACAACTTTGTGAATTTTATTACATAACATATCTGCATTTGGGGTAGAGATCTTGCTTTTTGAGTTGCAACCAAGGAATGCCCACAAGACAAGTTCAGTAGGAAAAGCATCTCATATCTGCATCACTACACCCGTAAAATTGACATTCCATGGATTGTTAGATACCGCCTGGCCTTTCTATTTTTTTGGAGCTACAACTGGTATGCATTCCTTCTTTATTTGAAAATGAGTTAAATGTCTTTTATGTAATATTATGGCTACATTTTATATAATAGTACACAAAGTTACCTATCACCTTTATAAGAATTGGCCACCATCATGGTTTTGCATTAAGGGGAGGTTATTAAGTCATCTTCATATCCTGACAACTTTAGTATATGTTTACATCTATCCATGCTAATAATTCATTTGTATTAGTTCACTCTTGCAAACAAAATGTAGGGTTTTTTGCATATATTTTGTTCCTTCTTTAAATCTTAGTTTTCTCATGCTTTGTTTTCGGTTGCTTTTTCTTTATGAAGGTTGATGACATGCTCTTTTGCTTTATAGAGACATGAACAGATTAAAACAGAGAACATCTTCTTCTTTTACGGGTCAATGCCTTGAAGATGCCATTGCGCATACATTTTGAATTACATTATTTGGTGCTAGGACTTTAGAAGTAGTTAATGATATGAAAATATTCTAATAAATGGATTGTTTTTATAAGTGAACATGAGATTGAGCTGGTGATTAATATCAAATATATAAACAGAGTGTTCATTATGCATAATTCTGTGTTAAATATATTTGCTGGAGATTGTTCATTATGCATGATAACATCAGTGTTAAATATATTCATTATTATGCATGATGCATAATGAACAGAGTGTTAAACATATTTGAGTGTTATGTTGTTCATTATGCATTATGCTGAGTGTTAAACATGTCATCATTCTGAAAGATGATATTTACCACAATGCATGCTGATGTGTTAATTTATTATGCATAATAGCTTCAATAACATATTTGACACTCACAAAGACTAATACTGAACTTCAACAGGATATATTTAACACATCAGCATAATACATCATGTACTATTCATTATGCATAATTCTGTTAAATACAAGATGCTCTCATAAAAAATGCATTATGTTCTCATTTTTTTGAACTTTGGTGTTTATTCTCTTTAAATAAATATTTTTGAACTTTGGTGTTTAATTAAAGCACGTTGCTTAAGTACTGTAGGCTTTCCATGATTGTGATGTTGGACCATCCATCTTTGTTATATGTTTTTATTAGCATGAAAGTTCTAATAGGCTCAGTATTTGTCAAATGTAAAATTTATTTGCTAAATAGCATCCCTATGTTTTGACGGATTTAATGGATTATATGTCTGTGTTCTCATAAGCTTAGCATGTCTTTGTTATATATTTTGGAATAGCATGAAAGTTCTCAATGTCTTAATGAATTTCTCTTACTGCATTTGATTCTTTTTACGATTGTAATGGCATGCGTATCACATATGGGAAAGCAACTTATGTTTATATGAAAACATCTCAGATTAAGCATGAAGAGTTTTTCGGTGGAGCAAAATTCATCTCAGATTAAGCATGAAAGCAACTTATGTTTGTTTCTTAGCATTATTCATCTTTTAATTTGCACAGCTTATGATTATGTAGTGATGGTGATATTAGTTAAAGATTGTTTGCTAACTAATACACAAATGTCTAATCAGTTATATGTATTCATTGGATGATTGGATGATTGGATGACCTAATTCCATCAACTAGATAATTGCGATCAGTTCAGGGGGTGCAAGAGTAGCACGTGAAACCATGAAGGTGGAGCGATGTGGGAGGTCGAACTCATGGGCAAGCACATGTAAATTCGATTATGTAGTTTGTGAAGGTTTTGTGGACATATTAAGTGTATAATATGTTTTGATCTCTTTATTTGTAACATGGTTTGGTTTTTGTCTGCCATTGTTTTGGTAATTATATGTATAAATGGAACTTTTTAAAATGTTTTACAGTTTGGTTACTAAGTTTGGGAATGGAGAATGGTTGATTATGGTTTGGTTATTAAGTGTGTGAATGGAGCTTTTAAAAATTTACTATTGTAGATTTGATTTGTTACTTTCTTTTTTCCTTTTTTTCTTGCTTTCCCTACACTGAAGCCATGGGAGGGGGGGTCTTGATTTGGCCAATTTTTTAATCTAATAGATCTTGCATGAAGATGAATAAAATGGTGACCATCAATTGTACATGTCAAAGTGAGGACTAACAACCGAACATGTGTCAATATATCTTCTTAAATAAGCTTAGGCTTGACCATTCAACTAACTATTGATGATAAATTCTTAATTGAGTTTCTCTTATGGGGTTTCTACAAGTGTTAAATCATCATCCAAGAGCTGTGTGATTTTTATTGTCTGGCTTGCATGAAGATTGAAGACCTCATTTTGTTGGAGGAAAGTAGCTTTGTTTTTTAGTTTGTACACATGTGAACAACTCAATGACATTGTGTTAAACTGTAAATTTGAAACTCTAACTTTCACTTGAAAACTAATTTGTGTTTCTAATTAATTGTTTAATGATATGTAGGTATATACTAAAGCTCCCCTTTGCTAATTTTTAGATGATTGTAATCATCTAGATGACTGAGAGATTGTAATCATTCATAATAGGAAAAAATTATGTTGCATATTCTCTGATTTGTTTTAAATGTGATTTGAAATAAATGAAATATTTAGACGTTAAGATTTTTTAAGGGAAAGAAGTAAATTTAATGACATAATTGAGATGGAATTAGACAACCTTAATTAGTGATATTTCTTTTATTGACCCCCAAAAAAAGAAAGAAAGCCACACGCCGAAGCGAAATTTTTGTTCGTTTAAATTTTGGAGGGGGAAATAATTTTTGGTAAAAACAAACATTTTGAGGGGATATCTTAACTGAACCGCGCCCGAAGGCGCTCGCGCCCGAAGCTAAATTTTTGTTCGTTTAAATTTTGTAGGGTGAATAATTTTTTGGGAAAAGAAAGAATTTTTGTTCGTTTAAATTTTGGAGGGAGAAATAATTTTTTGGGGAAAACAAAGATTTTGAGGGGATATCTTAAATGAACCGCGCCCGAAGGCGACCGGGTCTGCTAAATTTTAAACGCTAATTTGTTGTTCCGCGCTGAAATTGTTGTTCTATGCCGAATTTGTTGTTCTGTGTCGAATGTGCCTATGTCGAATTTGTTATTTTGCGCCAAAGGCGCCCATATCGCTAAATAGTTTTATGCTAATTTGTTGTTCTTTTAAATTTTGGATGTGAAAATAATTTTTTGGGGAACAAAGATTTCGCGGGGGAAAATCTTAACTGAACCGTGCCCGCGGGCACGGGGTATGACTAGTATATATATATGGCACAAGCCGCTTTTCACGGAGGCGGCGTTCCGTGCGATCCAGGCGAGTTAGGGCACATCGCTGATGGTGAAAGTGACGGTCCGGAGGGCTTTCAAGAGGGAAGCACCGCTGCGACTTCGAGACTGGAGAATGAGGAGGCATCGAAATCAGCGGGTGATTGGATTCGGGTCACAAGGAGAAGAGCACCTCGGGTAGGCGACAACAATGTCCAAGGTAATGCTAAGTCTGCTAGGAATGGGCGACAGCAATATACACATCGTCCCAATCAAGGACACAGTTTAGGCAAACAAGCAATGGCTCAAGAGACGAAAGGAGATGGAAAGATACCTTATGCCAAGAAGGTGTTTGACAGATTGCCCATTAGACCGAAGGTAGCTCTAACAATCAACACCTCGAGTACTAAACTATCCTTTGCTGATGTGTGTGCAAATCGGAGGGCCTATGATGAATCGATGACGATGTCATTCATCCCCCCAAAAATTAGAGATGATGGCTCCCTCATTGCTCAAGTCCCAGGTGCTTTGATAGCGAAAGGGTCTGAAATGTGGAGGAACACCTTAGTTGGGTATGTCTTGGGTGATGTTCCCTATTATGGTCAATTGCGAGCGTGGGTTGACAGGTTGTGGAAGCCTAAGAAAGGAGTACACATATATAGCCGAGACAATGGGTTCTTTTATTTCCGGTTTGAATGCGAGGAGGAATGTGAAAGAATATTGTATGGGGGGCCATGGCTCTTTGATGGCAGAGTGACAGTTCTGCAACGCCGGTCTCCTACTCTACAACATGATCGTGACATGCTATCTTCGGTTCCAGTTTGGGTTCAACTGCATGGTCTCCCGATTAACATGTGGACCCGTGACATACTCAATATTGTCGTCTCTGTCCTGGGTACGCCCATCTGCTTGGACCATGCAACTGTAAAATTGGAAAGGCTATCATATGTGAGGTGTTTAGTGGAGGTAGATGCGAAGAATCCGCTGCCAAAGTCTCTGGATGTTGAGATTGATGAAGGGGAGGTCATTACTATTGTTACAAAATTTGAGGGGGAGCCTCCGCACTGTAACCATCGTGTATGCTTTGGTCATACAAATGCCAAATGTCCAGATGCCATAAAGCTTCATTCAATCCAAATAGAAGAGACTGTAACTCATAAGGTGTACAAGCCACAGGATTCTCTTGTCTCTAATCAAGGTACATGTAACTTGAATTGTGAGGCTAGCTCTTCTGTACAAAGCCCTGTTGACATACAGCATGGGGAGGACTTTGTGCAAAGTCCTAATAGCAAACTCCATACGGATGACATTATTGAAGGAGGGGACACATGTTGTGAGGTTCATATGCAGGTGGATACAGTAGATCAAACTGATTGCAAAATGGATGAAGATCACAAATCAAAGGGCAAATGCAAGCAGGGGGACCTGGGGTTGGACCGAGTGAGGGACACTTGCAAAAACAAATCTGGGGAACCATTAAATATGCTGCAGCTTCGACCGAGGTATTGCAGATTATTGGAGAAGATGCTGCAGCTTCGACCCAGGAACCTCATAAATCGCCAGTGGCCATTACTAGAAATATGGTAATGCCATCATTAGAAGAAGGAAATGAAGCTGAGAATGAGACAATGCCAGAAATTCTATCTGTGGTCAATCCTGAGTTTGAAGATGAGCATGAGGAGCTGGGCCTCAAACTGGGAACCTAAAAAAACATTGCCTCCTCAAAGCGGGTACAAGCAGCGAATGTCCGTAAAAGTTCGCGACTGAATAGTAGCCAGTCGCGAGAACAACCTAACCCCTCTCAATGACTGTGTTCATCTGGAACACGAGGGGCCTCAACAATTCAGTGAGGCGCAGGGATCTTAAAGACAGGCTTGGAGTTCTGAACCCGACCATTGCAGCCTTGTTGGAGACTAAGTTGAAGGCTAAAAATGCCAGAATGAAATCTTGTATCCCCAATAGCTGGAATCTTATTGATAACTACTCCATGCATCATGGTGGTAGGATCCTGATTGGTGTGGACCCGAGTGTATGGCACGCTGATAAGCTCTACTCCTCACCGCAACACATTACTTTGAGATGCAAGAATGCTAACGGCCTCACCGTAATACTAACAGTGGTATATTCTTTGAACACTAGCTCTGAAAGGAGAAACATGTGGCAACATCTACGGAGGGAAGCTATAACCTTAAATGGAGAAGCATGGTTAGTAGGTGGCGACTTTAATTGTGTCCTCTACACAAAGGATAAAAATAGGTGGGCGTAAGCTGGAAGAGAGCATGGTGGAGGAATTTTTTATTTGTGTTAATGCTTGATCACTTCAAGGGATGAAGAGTGCAGGTTCCAGGCTGACCTGGTGCAACAAAAGAATTGGAGGAGGGAGAATTGCAGCTCAATTGGACAGGGTGCTTTGCAACAATGAATGGATCACCAAGCTTACGGAATCTTTTGTTGAATATCTCGATCCGCATACTAGCGATCATTCCCTATGGTGATCAATTTGCACACTCAGGTATCCTCAAACCCCAAGCCATTTAAACTCTTTAATCACTGGACAAAATGGGCAGGATTCAATGGAATTTTGGAAGAAATTTGGAATCGGCAAATTACAGGCACTCCCATGTATCGCTTGGTACAAAAGCTTAGACTCCTTAAACCTATTTTACGCTCTTGGGCTAAACATCAGGAGGCTGAACACAATATTCCCTTATGTCGCAAGGGTCTTGAGGAGGTAAGATCTGACCCGGTTCTTCACCAGAATGTTGACCTTCAGCATAAGGAGCAGCAGTTATCATACAAACTTGCTAGATTATTGGAGATGGAGGAGGAGATGTATCGTAAAAAAAGCCGGTTGTTGAGTATTGGTGTTTCATACCAATCTTATTTTGATGATGATCATAATATTATGTTGTTGCTAATGAATCTCATGTTTTAGTCTCTCAGCTTATTTCAAGGATATCTTTCTTGGAGACTAATCACTTGGTGTAAGGATGGACATCATGTGAAGAAGAGCCAAAGTTTGGACTCAAGGAGTGCCAAAGCTTGGAGATGATGGAGAGATTTCAAGGCATCAAGATTGAAGACTTAGACTCTTTTGAAAGCATTGTAATTCATGTAATTTACTTTATTGCTTTCTCTCTCTATTGAGTCTAGGGTTGATGTAATGCCTTGCTAGATGGTTTACTCATTCATGCTCATGCATTTAACCATCTTAGTGAACCTTAGGATTATCATAGAATCCAACCCAATAGGTTCACTTCTTCTGTCAGTCGCCTGTTGAGGGAAACACAGTCAACTGGGTGATTTCCAGTCGCCTGTAGATCCTTCTACAGTCGCCTGATATGCACTGCTCAAGTCAACATTTCTATTGACTCAAACTTGAGTTTTACGCACAGTCGTCTGTCAATCAGTTCCCAGTCGCCTGTACATTTACAGTCGCATGAGATTTGGTCACCAGTCACCTGTCTAGCGTAAGTGCAATCTCTGCATCTCTCTGTCTTCTCTCCATACTTTACAGTAGTCGATTGATGAAGAATATACAGTCGCCTGACTATTTCGACAGTCGACTGTAGTATTAACATCACTCACCTGTGCGAAGAATTGGAGAAAGAGTGCAGCTCTCTGTTTCGAACCATCCCCTGCAGCAGTCGTCTGCTAAAGGATTAACAGGCGCCTGTCCTGTTTGTCAGTCGACTGTATTGACTTCGTCAGTCGACTGTACTGGCTCAGATTATAGCCGTTGGATATTTTCTAGCCGTTGATTAGTCGACTGTCTTATGATCATCAGTCGACTGTTCCTGTCGTTTTCACCCAGTTTCTAGTCGTTGCTGATTTGATTTTCTGGCTGTTTCTTTGGGTTTTTGGGCTTGATATAGGTTTCCTATATATATGAGTGTGCTGCCATTCTTGAGAACTCTTGACAACATTTGATAAACTCTTGACTCTATAGAAAATCTCAAGAGATCAATAAGCCACTCTCAAGCTCCCCATTTCCCTTTATTGAGCATTCATCTTTCTTCATGCATTGAAGTCCAGCTCAAGGGAAATCATCCAAGTGCTCTCACGCATATTCCAACACTTGGAGATCCTCTTCCATATCTTGCATTCATTCATGAGTAAGCATCTCAAGGCATAGGTAAGAGTTTTACTTTACAAGGTGTAAATTGCTTTCCTATTTCTCTTTGTGGGATTAGGACTTTCTCTCTTTATGGGAGTTTCTCTCTTTATGGGAGGTTGTCTCTTTGTGGGACTTAGGATACTCTCTTTGTGGGAGTAACTCTCTTTGTGGGAGTTTAGTGTCCTAGTGTAGGACTAACCATAATTCTCTGAGTGGGAGTTAGTGATTCTCTGTGTGGGAATCTTGATCCTTGTGTAGGATTGGTTGAGTCCTTGTGTAGGGCATAAATCATCTTTGTGAGGTATCTCTTTGTGGGATTTGTATTCACTTCTCTGTGTGGGAATATAGTGAATATTGGTGTGTCTGGATGTACCCAAGTTTGGGGAACCAGGGTAAAACTTTGTGTTTGCGTTTGGATTGATTGTGCCATTTAATTCCTCTTGCATTTATAATTCCGCATTTGCAAGTTAAATTTTATTTGGACAGTTTTATTGCCATTACACTATTCACCCCCCCTCTAGTGTGTGTTGTTATTATTGCAAGGGTTAGACGATCCCTACACCGGTAAGATTGGCTAAGCCTTGGAGACAGAAATACAAAGTTCTTTTACACAGCTATGAAGGTGATGCAAGGGTGCAACAACCTGGGACACCTTATAAATACAAATGGGGAAAAAATTGGGACCTTTGAAGAGCTGCAATATGAAGCCCCATTATTCTACGAGGATTTATATAATCAATCTCATTATTGGTGGATCTTCCCAAAGCTTGTTACTAAACGTATTATTACAAAGGAGGCAGCCAGGTGGTTTGAGAGGAGAGTCTCTAAAGAAGAGATTAAAAATGCTGTCTTTCAGATAGGCGCTGATAAGGCCCCGGGGCCTGATGGATACAATGGCTACTTCTACCAAAGAAACTGGAATCTCATTCAAGATGATGTAGTAAATGCGGTTCAGTCATTTTTCAGATCTGGGGAGTTACTTGGGCGGATAAAACACACTTTACTAACCCTTGTTCATAAAGGGGCTAATGCTACGGGTTTAGGAGACTATAGACCAATAGCCTGTTGTAATGTGCTCTATAAGACTATCAGTAAGGTTATATGCAACAGGCTTAAAGAGGTAATTCATGAGCTTATATCCCCCAATCAGTCCGCCTTTCTCAAAAATAGACTACTTGCAGATTGTTCTTTACTGGCACATGAGCAGATTAGGGACTTCAGTAATCCGATGGGGGCCAGGGGGTGCATTAAGCTTGATTCTGAGGAAGGCCTTCGACAGTGTGAACATGGAGTTTATTTACTACATGCTCCATCGCTTGGGATTCGGACGCAAGTTTATCATTTGGATTCAGGAATGTATTTCTACACCTACCTATTCAGTAATGGTTAACGGTACACCTACAGGAGACTTTCAGGGAAACAGAGGACTGAGGCAAGGTGATCCCCTTTCTCCGTATCTATTTGTCATAACTATGGAAGCCTTCTCCCTTCTGATGAACAAAGCCGTTGCTCAGAGGACCATTCATCCCATGAGGTGAGTAGGCTCTATCTCTCACCTACTTTTTGCAGACGACCTCCTTGTCTTCGGCAGGGCAAATTCTTACTCACTCAGGGGGCTGCATAATTTGCTGGTAGATTTTTCAAATCTAACCGGTCTGTAGGTCAATTGGGAGAAAAGTGCGGGGATATTTAGTAAGGGTACTAAACAACTGGCCGAGCTGGCGGCAATTTGGGGATCAAAATTGTTACGATCATCACAACATACTTGGGTCTCCCCGTTTCATCTAAATACTCTAAGTCTCCAATGTACATCAGATTGGTAGACAAATGCAAGAAAAGGCTGATGGGGTGGACTTTGTCGTCGCTCTCCATAGCGGGGAGGATTGAACTTGTAAGGACGGTCATTCATGGTATTGTGTCCTTCTGGATGCAAGCTTTCAAGATCCCCTTAACTATCCTACGCTCTATTTCGAGGGCCTGTAGAAAATTCATATGGGGGACTACCCGTATCTGGGCGTGGAGTGATGGATGCAAGCCCAAAGATGAGGGCAGGGTGTGACTCCGGATGCTTATAGATTTGAACACTGCCTCGGGTGTCAGACTTACGTGGAGAATGCTATCTAATGAGGGGCTTTGGGCAGAATATATGGGTCAGAACTATGGGGGTTTGGACAATTTTTTCGGTTCCTCTGGTGTTGTTACCCATTTCGGGACATGGAAGTTTCTCTTACTTTGCAGAATTTATACCCAGAACCTTATTAAAAGAGAAGTGAATGACGGCAAGTCCACCCTATTTTGACACGACAACTGGCAACCCTGCGGACCACTCAAGAACATCTATAATACACCTGAAGGCGAAGGCGAAGGGATGAGGACGGTGAGCGACTACTGGAGTGGAGCAGCCTGGAGAAACAATTTGGCAATCACCCAATTAATGCCGCTGCTAAATTCCATCCGCCTGAGACCGGGAGCTGACGCATGGAAATGGAGCCCGGGTGAGAAATTTAGCTTACAAGCCGCCTGGAATGGAGTGCAAAGTCGAGGCTCCTTCTTCCCATTTCACAGGCTCGTTTGGTTCAGGGGATGTATACCGAAAATGGCTTTATCACTTCTGCGAGCATTCAATGACAAACTATTGACAAAGGACAAACTTAAGAGGTGGGGTGTAGAGATAAACACAGACTGTGTGCTATGTGGTGGGGAGCATGAAGAAAGTACTAGCCACATCTTTTTTGACTGTGATTTCTCGTAGTACATTTTGCACAGAAGCTTTTTGAAGCTCGGAGTTACGGCGGGTATATTGCCCAATTTATTGGATAACAGAGAATTTTATCTAGGACACTATGGGGGAAGGACACACTGAGCATATTAGCTAAGACAGCTCTTGCGGCTATGGTATGGCATGTTTGGAACGAGAGGAACAGGAGGGTTTTTAAAAACACCAGTAGGAGCAAAATTCTCCTATTTGAGGACTTTGCTGCAGACGTTAGGATCGCCCTAAAAGACAAAGATCTGGATGAAGAGGAAGCAGTGGATGCATTGGCGAATTGGGGTTTTCGAGACATGGGTTGACTTGTAGGTCAATTCATTTTGTTTTGAGCTTTCATGTATTTATGAGATGTTTTGAGCTAATTTACCTGCTGGTTTTTAGGGACTAGGATTTGATAGTAGGAAGTGATGGCGGTTGTGCCCTATCCTTGCTCTATTAAAAACTTATTCCTAAGACGAAGCACATTGTATTGTTCTGTACAGATTGAAATAAAGACTAACACTTACCTTTCATATATATATATACTAGTCATAACCCGTGCCCGCGGGCACGGTTCATTTAAGATTTTCCATGCGAAATCTTTGTTTCCCGAAAAATTATTTTCACAGCCAAAATTTAATAGAACAATAAATTAGCGTAAAAATATTTAGTGGCACGTGCACCATCTGTACAGACGTCTTCGGCGCGAAACAACAAATTTGGTGCCCGCGCCTTCGGCGCGGAACAACAAATTAGCGTAAAAAAATTTAGCGGGCGCCTTCGGCGCAGAACAACAAATCTCAGGTTATTTTTACGCTAATTTGTTGTTCCGCTAAATTGTTTTACGCTAAATTTTTATTTTGTTTAATTTAATAGATCATGCTTCTCCACAATCTTTCCCAATGCACTTTTAATTCAAAGTTTAGGTTCCCACAACACTTTTCCCCCCAAATTTAATCTCCACAATCTTTCCCAAGGCATTTTTAATTTCAAAGTTTAGGTTCCCAATGCACTTTTCCCCCCAAATTTAGTCTCCACAATCTTTCCCAAGATATTTCTAATTTCAAAGTTTTGGTTCCCAAGACACTTTTCCTATCAAAATTTAACTTTTTTTCACTAAAATTTTCACAAAATCCAATCCCAACCATTGATTTACCAAGATTAAATCTCAGCCACTCTTTATCTTGTCCTAGTCAGCCCTAGAATTCAAAAAACACCGTCAAATGTATAATAGATATATATATATATATATATATATATATATATATATATATATATAAATGTGTGTATATATATAAATGTGTGTATATATATATGTATATACATATATATGTATATATATATATATGTGTATACATATATATGTGTATACATATATATGTATATATATATATGTGTGTATACATATATATGTATATATATATATATATATATATATGTATTGCGATGAGCGTATATTGCGGACTGGCGATTGCGGGCGACTCGGAACCAGCGACGGCGGCTGATTCTTGCTCAGTTGGCGGTGGCCGTGGTGATTTGGGTGCGGGTACTTCGAAGACCACTCCGATCGGGGGCGATGTTGATGCTGATCGACCCAGATCTAAAACTGATGGCAATCTCAAGTTGGTGACTTCGGATGGTTGGAAAGAGGTCCGTAGGGGTCGTACACGTCTCACTAAGCTTGGGGCTAGCACTTCGCAGGCTGGTAGGAATGGAGCTAACCATGGGCGGCCTCAGCTTCGAACCCATGTTGCTGCGGCTAAGAATGTGTTTGCAGGTACGGATCCCGCTCACCAGGTGTTTGGCAAAATTCCCCTTAGACCAAAAGTTCCGATTACTATTGATACAAGTGTTAAGAAGCGATCGTGGCTTGATGTTTGCGCTGATAGGCGTTCCTATGGGGCGGGCTTATCTATGTCCAAGGTTCCACCTATGCTTACTGTTGATGGTGCTCCTCGTGCGAGGGTCCCTGCTGCTTTGGTTGAACCGGGTGCGGAGAGATGGAAACACACCCTAGTTGGCTACGTACTTGGTGATGTCCCTTACTATGGACAAATTGTCACATGGGTGGAGAGGCTGTGGAGATTGAAAAAAAAGAGTTCAGGTATATAGTAAAGACAACGGTTTCTTTTATTTTCGATTTGAATCGCCCGAGGAATGTGAAAGAATATTGAAAGGTGGCCCTTGGCTTTTTGATGGAAGACTGGTGGTGCTGAAAAAATGGAGCATGAATTTGCGTCATGACCGTGATATCCTCACCTCGGCTCCTGTTTGGGTCCAATTTCACGGGGTTCCGTTGTATATGTGGAATCTAGAGACTCTTAATATTATTGCTTCTGTTCTTGGCACTCCTATGTGCCTCGACCGAGCAACGGCTAATTTAGACAGGATCGCATATGCCCGATGTCTTATTGAGGTGGATGCTTCAGCCCTGTTGCGGAAATATGTTGAAGTGGAACTAGATGGAGGAGTTATCATTACCATTGAGGCAAAATACGAAGGAGAACCACTGAGGTGTAGTAAGTGTGTATGTTTCGGTCACTCTGACGCTCAATGTCCAGCTAGTCCGGAGCACCCTTCAATCCAAGAAGACGGGGTAGTTGAGCAGCTTGTTGATGAGTGTTTGGGTAGTAAAATCACTCAACCTGAGGCCTCAGTTTCTGCTGAAAGTTCCAGCACAACTATGGGAGATAAGGGTGTTAATTTTTCCACTGTGGAGCTTTCGGTTCCAAGCGCTGAGGGGGGATTTGCTGCTCCAAAGCGTAACTCAGTTGAGTCTCAACTTGGGGGCCCTATTGATATAGCTGTGCCAAGCATTCCGCCTTTTCCTGCGTCTCCACATGGGATGTCCGCAAGTCACCATTCTGAGGTTGAGTCTCAACTTGGGGGCCCTATTGATACAGCTGTGCCAAGCGTTCCGCCTTTGCCTGCTTCTCCACATCGGAGAGATACTCCCTTGCCTTTGCTTCTTGAAGACTCACTGGAAGATGAATTGGATAGGGTACCAACTGTGCTAGCCTTGGATAATCCAGCCTGGGAAACTAAAGAGCAAATTTGTCTAAAGCAAGCTGAAGAGGTCAAGAAAGGCAAGAAGAAGATGGATTGCCAGGTGGATACCAGTGCTAGGAGGAGCTCCAGGATACACGGTAGCACTCCTAAAATTCCAATCAGTTATTAATGACAGTATTTATATGGAACACCAGGGGTTTGAACAGCCCGGTTCGTCGTAAAGATCTACGTGATAGAGTATCTTCTATTAAGCTTTCACCTATTGTTCTTTTGGAGATGAAGCTTAAATCTCCTTTGGATAAGAAGAATTCTGTTCTCCCTAAGTCTTGGATATTGTTCAGTAATATTGACAAAGCTCCAGGAGGCCGCATCTTAATTGGTTTGGACCCTGCGATTTGGAATGCATCACTTGTGTCTTCTTCGGATCAACATATCTCTGTGCTGTGTACCAATGCTGGTGGTTTGGTTTTTGCTCTGACTGGAGTCTATGCTCGTAATACTGTTAGTGAAAGGTGGATGTTATGGAGCCTTTTGAAAACTGATGCGGCCACTTTGAATTGTAGTGCTTGGATGGTTGGCGGTGATTTTAACAATGTCCTAACTTCTGCGGACAAGGTGGGGGGAAGAAAAGTGGAAGAGAAGTTTCTATTTGATTTTAATGAATGCATCACTACTTTCCTGCTTCAGGAACTTAAAAGCTCCGGGAACAAATTTAGCTGGTGCAATAATCGGGTTGGGGATGGCCGTATCTCCGCCCGTTTGGACCGCGTGTTTGTAAATGCCGCTTGGATCACTCTTCTCACCGATTCTTTCACGGAATACTTGGATCCCCACACTAGTGACCATTCCACTATGGTCCTCCGGCTCCACCCTCAGGTATATTCCGACCCTAAGCCCTTCAAATATTTTAATTATTGGACCAAATGCCCTGGGATCTCGGAGATTGTCGAAGAGAGTTGGCAGGGCTATGTTGCAGGTAGTCCAATGTTTTGTGTGGCTCAAAAACTGAAACAGTTGAAGCCTATTCTCCGTTCTTGGTCCTCCTCTTACAATGCTAGTAAACTCGTAAATGTGGGCCGCGCAAAGCTGGAGTCTATTAGAAACAATCCACTCCTACACTCGGACCACTCTCTACAAGGCCTTGAGCAAGCTGCTATCAAAGAGTTGGCTTATGCTATGAGTCTAGAGGATATATGTATCGTCAGAAAAGTCGTCAGGACTGGATGACCTTGGGTGATCGCAACATAAATTTTTTTTATAATGCTATGAAATCTAGAGAGAGCTTCAATAATCTCGGGCACTTAGTGGACTCTATGGGTAGGCAAAAGATTTCTTATTCTGATCTTAAGAAGGAGGCTATTGATTATTATGAGGGTCTTTTTACCCAGAGCCACTATGCTACTTCTTTCCCCACTCTTACGCCTAAGCGCATACTTACTAAGGATGCTGCGTCTTAGCTTATTAGGCGTATATCCAACGAGGAGATTAAAGCTGTGGTCTTCCAGATGGGGCCTAACAAGGCGCCGGGGCCAGACGGCTTCAATGGTCATTTCTTTCAACATTATTGGCACCTTATAGGGGATGATGTCTCTGTTGCAGTGAAGTCGTTTTTTTCCTCAGGAACTATTTTGAGACAAATCAATCATACTCATTTATCTCTAGTGCCTAAAAATTCTAATGCTTCTTCGATTGCCGACTATAGGCCGATTGACTGCTGCAATGTTTTATATAAGATTATTAGCAAAATTATTTGCAACAGACTTAAGGTGGTGATTCATGAGTTGATATCTCTGAATCAAGCGGCTTTCCTCAAAGGAAGATTGTTATCGGATTGCACCCTTATTGCCCATGAGCAGATTAGAGACTTTAGCAACCCTATGGGGGGTAGGGCCTGCCTAAAGTTGGATCTGAGGAAGGCTTTTGATAGCGTCAACAGGGATTTTATTCTCTACTTTTTGAGATAGTTGGGCTTCCCAGATATTTTCATAGGCTGGATCAGAGTTTGCATATCCTCACCCACTTTTTCTGTCATGATAAAGGGTTCACCTGTGGGGTTCTTTGAGGGCAATAGGGGTATCAGGCAAGGAGATCCCCTTTCTCCATACTTGTTCGTCATTGTTATGGAAGCCTTCTCCATCTTAATTTCTAAGGCCCTAAGTAGTGGGTCGCTGCAGCCTATGCGTCATACTGGATCCATATCACATCTCCTATTTGCTGACGACTTGCTTGTTTTCTGCAGAGCTAATATTAAATCCTTCATGCGTATTAAGACTGTTCTTCAGACATTTTATGAATTCTCCGGTCTCCAAGTAAACTGGGAGAAGAGCAACACACTATTTAGCAAGGGGGCTAAAAACAAGCAAGGCCTGACTGATTTATTAGGTATCCAAATTTCCACCTCTTTCTCCACATATTTGGGATTGCCTTTATCTTCAAAGTATCCAAAATCTCCAATGTACAGTAGACTGGTGGATAAGTGCAAAAAGCGGCTCAGGGGCTGGTCGTCTTCTATGTTATCCATTTCTGGGCGGATTGAGCTGGTCAGGACGGTTATTTACGGTATGGTAGCTTTTTGGATGCAAGCGTTTCGTCTCCCCTATTCCATCGTCCGGGCTATTTCTTCTCTTTGCAGGCGGTTCATTCTGGGGCCTTCCTGTGCTTGGGCATGGGAGGATTTTTGTTCCCCCAAGTCTGAAGGTGGGGTGGGTATCAGGTTATTGGATGATCTAAACGTGGCCTCAGGGGTTAGACTGACATGGAGATTTCTCACTTCTAATAGCCTGTGGGCGATGCAAATGAGACAAAAATATGATAAAGAGTGTGGTTTCTTTGCTGCAAAAGGTTTGGTGACCCAGTCGGGTACTTGGAAACACATGTTAAAGTGCAGAAATGTTTCTCAAAAACTTATCAGGAGGGTAGTGAAAGATGGCCGGTCAACTCTATTTTGGCTTGACTTCTGGCTTGATTGTGGGCCTCTCAAAAATCTAGCTGCTATTCCTTTGAATGCCTCCTTGAAGAGAGTTAATGAATATTGGGTGCATGGTACCAGGGCGGACGTGCCGGAGCTTGCATCTATTCGCAGTCATCTTGCTAATGTGATGATCTTGGATGGAGCTGACAGATGGGCCTGGGCACCCCGAGTTGCTTCCGTTCGGCATTCCAATGGCCCGCCGGTTGTTCTTGCGACTTTTGGACATCCGTCCAGCATTACAGCGCCGGCTACATCAACTTACAGCCAAGCAGATGTCTTTAGATTTAAAGATGTATGGGAGGGGGTTCGGCTCCATGGGACCACATTCCGTTATCAGAAATTGGTGTGGTTTCCGGGGCATGTGCCCAAAATGTCTCTTTCCCTCCTCCGTGCTTTCAAGGGTAAGCTTCCTCACTAGAGATATTATTCGCAGATGGGGTATTGATACCCCAGAAAACTGTGTTTTATGTGGAGGCAACACCGTGGAAGATTTGGGGCATCTTTTATTTAATTGTAGCTATACTAGCTATATTCTAAAGAGGGCTTTGCTTAAGTTGAATGCAGACATCATGTTGAGACATCTATTGCTGAAGTTGGAGACTATTTCCTATTGCATTTTGGGGGAAAGGGTCCTTTGTGCAGACTTGCAAAAACCATCCTTTCTGCTATTGTATGGCATATTTGGCGGGAACGAAATAGGAGAATCTTTGAAGATAATTGTAGGGGGAAACCGGACCTGTTCGAGGCGATAGCTGCTGATGTCCGAGTGGCGTTAAGAGACATTGACCCTTCTACTTCTGAGGAGTTATCTGTGTTTGCAAATTGGGAGTTCAGAGATTTGGGCTAAAATTTCATTTTTCTCATTCTCTATTTGTATAGTTGCTTTAGGGTGAGGAATCTTTATTGAAGAATGACGGCGCTTGTGCCCTATCCTCTTTATATTGATTCCTTATTCCTTCGCTCTATAGTGTTGTATATATTTTTACAATTAATAAAGTTTTTCTTACTCTCCTATATATATATATATATATATATATATATATATATATATATATATATATATATATATATATATATATATATATATATATATATATATATATATATATATATATATATATAAACCACTCATCAAAATTCCCCAAGATAAACTCTTCTTTGTCCTCAATGAAAACATGAGAGAGTGAAGATTGGAGGCATGCAAGCAAGCATACGAATGATGACATGACACTTTGAGAATTTCTTAAAATCGAATATGTATACGTTGGCGAGTAGAAATCTCAAATTCTTGGAAATTAAATACGCCGATTTCTTTCCGTCGATAAGAATATGATCCTAGGATGTTATTTCTAGCTCAAATCGTCGGGCAATATACAAAGCTATTGCCATGCTCAAGTCCTAGGATAGTTCCGCTAACCCGTCCTTAGGTCGAAAGGATATGAATCGAAGTTATGCGATGGTAGAGAAAACGATAAGTATCGGATAATGGGTTATTGGTCGATCGAGGAAGTGGCTCTCACGATATATCAACGTAACTTGATTCAAGATGTTGCTATGTTTACTCATTCTTCTACATTTGATTTCATTTTTTGGGATCGAAATTGGTTTGTGTAAGGAGCGTTGGGTCGATGACTCACAGATCAGACGATATTAAAGCATCGGGCCAAGAAGGATCCTTTGGACCTACTAGCTAAAACCAAGCATAATACTTATTCATATGTACTCTCCCAAGCTAAACCTTTCGGTGCGGGGCCCCGATGCTTCCTGAGGCATAGGGATCCGGCTGCTTAGCGCCGCTAGGAGAACAATGCACATATTATTATTTTCTTTATATTTTTTTCTTTTATTCACAAACATATTTTTTTCGAAATCATGAATATTTTGAGCAAAATCAATCCTTAGTACTAGGTGATACATCGTTATCCAAGTCTTGAAGGACTATAAACCATTATACTTAACTATCGATTCTACGGTCCAGGCATAAAGTGGATTTCTAAAAAAAGTTCAGCCTAGGTCGGTTTCAAGTACTTATATCTTAGAGACTATGAGGGTAGCCATAACTAGCATATTAGATGGGATTTGAAGTTAAAAACACACCCTAGTCAAATATCCTAATCAACATCGAGGAAATCGAATGTAAAAGATAGAAAATGAGATTCAATCCGATAATCCACGCATATAAAAACTCGAGTTCGAAAAATTCTCTATATAAATATATTTGGAAAGTTAGTGTTTGTCTTTATTAAATGTTAGAAATATACAAAACAATGTACTAGGGGATAGTGGAGGGTGTTAGAGGGAGGAGAGGGCACAAGCACCGTCACACCCAACTAGCAATCTCCACTCCCCTAACCAGGTATATATATACATATATACATATATATATATATACATATACATATATATATACATATACATATACATATATATATATATATACATATATATATACATATTAGTGCGTGATGGTGCATGATGCGAATGCGAGTATTTTTGTTGTTTTTGAGTGTTCAATTTTTTCAAATTTTATTTCGTTTTTGAATGCATATGGAGAAATAAACATGATGCAAAAAGAGAAAAAGGGCATCTGGAAAAGGTAAAAGGAAAAGGAAAGGGGAAAGGAAAAATAAACATAAAATAAAAATGAAAAAAAAGCGTGAAAGCTCCTCCCCCGAGCTAATCTAAGCATTGTCCTCAATGCGATATAATCGTGGAATAGTGAGGACATAAAAGAGTGGGAGAAGGAGATCAAGGTGAATCTCCCCCATGCGGAAACGAAGTGTGCCCTGGATATGAAGGTCATGTGATTTAGGGGAGTGTTGGAGTCATATAAATATGACACACTGTGAAGTATGGGCATTAAAGCATATAAAGGGTTTTGGATCATAAAAATGTGGGTGTACTGCATGGAGGTGAAATTTATTCAAAGAAAAACGACTAATTCTAATACGCTCCTCTTGCTATCAAGAGGAGGTGAGTTCATTCAATCTACCTAGAAAGCATATAAATTTATCTGCACTACTGGAGTAGGATTCACTTGATCAAAGGGTGGATCACGAATCTCCAGCAGAGCAGGCAGCTGTTCTTCTTACTCTTTTCATGGTTTAGCTAACTGCCTTCCATAAAATCCATCAGGCCCCAGTAACGCTCCTTCAAGCATCCCCTGTAGGCGTCCACTTGTAACCTGCAAGGGACGAAGAGCATTAGCCTGATGCGAAAAATTCTTCCCCAAAATAAATGTGTCCCAGAGATAATCGTCAAAAGAGTCATGAGCAAATAAAGAGTGGGGAAAAATAGTCCCGGAAAACTGTATGCTACTCTTTAGACAAGATGCGAACAACTCCTCTCTCATTGCATCAATAAGCCAGTTTCCAGGCGATGGCACGATCCAGCATACCTCTGATACATCAAAACCTATGTCCGGCAGGAGGTATGTCGTGTCAATAGTATATGAATCTATATAATTTGGAAATGAAGTTTGAGATTCAAAATGGAGTTTTTAAGTTTTAGGAGATCTCCCCTGATGATGTCTGAAAGATCAGACATACGCTCTGCCTCAGAAGTGATGGATGGTGGTTGCAGCAGCTGGTATGGAGGTGGATTTGCGTCTGGCTCGCTTAGATCGGTTATCATGTTTATGCTTTCGTGCACATCCTTCTCAATCATGGGCTCATGCTCTATAGTGAACTCGTCGCTTAGGTATGCTTAAGGTTGGGGCAGTTGTTAGGTATTAATGTTTTTGTCCATTATTGTTTTGATGATGATCACAACATTATATTATTGCTAATAAATCTCATGTTTTAGTCTCATTTTTAATTAAATGGAGAATAGATTTTTGGAGAATAAATGACTGGTGCAAGGATGGACACCAAATGGAGTATTGCCAAAGCTTGGATCTTGATGAAGGGAAGCTCATCAAGAGTGCCAAAGATTGGAAAATGATGGGGAGCATCAAGGCTTCACGAGGTTGAAGATTAGACTCTAAGAGAAGCAATTGTAATCCATGTAATATTTCTATTACTTGCATTTCTCTTTTTCAGTCTAAGATTTTTGTAATGCCTTGATAGATGGTCTACTCATTCATGTATATACATTTAACCATCTTAGTGAACCTTAGAATTATCATAGAATCCAACCCAATAGGTTCCCCCAAGCCAAAGACTTAATTGGATTCTCTAGTCTTACAACAGGTGACTGCTTAAGGCAGGACAGGCGACTGGTGATCACCATGCGCCTGGCCAGCCTTCTACAGGCGACTGTTATGCACAGCTTAAGTCAATATTTCTTGATTCTTTTCTTGAGCTTTTGGTGCAAGCGACTGAAGTCCATTTGATAGGCGCCTATCTACCTTCATGCGCCTTGACATTGCTCTACAGTTGTCTATATGCCAAAGTGCATAACCTGTCTTTTCTGGGCATCACTCCATCTTGTGGGTCAATCGAATGATGTAGAGTTTACAGTCGCCCGTCATTCTTCAGGGCCTGGACTATGCTTTTCAGTTGTCTGAATGCACAAATGCGAATGTTGTGTTTTTCCTACTCCATTCTATCCCATGTGACAGTCGCCTGACGAAGTCTTTACATGCGCCTGCACATAGTACATGCACCTGTGTAGTCTTCTACAGTCGCCAGTCCTGGCTTAGATTACAGCCATTGGGATTAAATCTAGCCGTTAGCCAGTCGCTTGTCATTCATTATACAGGCGCTTGTCGATGCCGTAAAATCCTAGAATCTGGCCGTTGCAGAATTCTTTCCTTGGCTTCTAGGTTGGGTTTTTGGGGTTTTTGGGGCTTCTTATAAATAGGAATGGGCTTAGTTCATTTAGAACTTCTTAGATCATCTTGGAACTATTGAAGATCATTAAGGATCATTAAGCCACACTCCTAGTCTCTTATTTCCCTCTTAGATTTCTAATCCTCTTCATGCATTGAAGCTAGCTCAAGGAAAATCATCCAAGTGCATCAAATCTCATCTCAACACTTGGAGATCGTCTTCCATGCATTCTGCTTCATACTGAGTAAGTTCATCTCAAGGCATACGTCTGAGTATTTATTTCATCTTGTGAAGTGAAATCCTAACTTTCTTTGTGAGAGTTAGTTTCTCTCTTTGTGAGAGTTTTCCTCTAACTTTCTTTGTGAAAGTTAGTTTCTCTCTTTGGAAGAGTTTACCCCGAACTTTCTTTATGAGAGTTAGTTGCTTTCTTTGTGAAAGTTAGTTGCTTTCTTTGTGAGAGCTAGATTCTCTTTGTGAGAATTCAAATCCTCTATGTGAAGTATTTCTTTGTGAGATTGTATTCACTACCTTTTGTAGGATCATAGTGAATATTGATGTGGCAAGATGTACTCAAGTTGGGGAACCATGGTAAAATTTGTGTGTTAACGTTTGCTTGATTGTGTTTTTTAACTTCCTCTTACAATTATAATTCCGTATTTGCAAGTTTAATTTTTAATTACACGATTATTTCCATTACTCTATTCACCCCCCCTCTAGAGTGTTTGTTATTAGTATTGCAAGGCATAGACGGTCCTTACAGTAGTGACTCAGAAGGGAAGCGATGCTCGGGGTCTGCAATATCAGGAGTTTCTTCCTCACCCTTGCACATCTTGTCTCCATCTCTATCAAGATATAGGTGTAGTGTGTCTTCGTCCCAGCAAGCATACAAATAATCACAAGTGGTGCTTGCATGGGAGAAGCAATCCATAATAGATTGTAAAATATTTGGACCTTCCGCTGGTATGGTGGTAGACACCTCCAACTATCCTTCAAATTATGATTCCTCCTCCATGATCGGGACTCTAAAATCTTGCTCTGACTGTGTTTGTGAATGGCAACGAGATGCGGCAATCAGTCTCATTTCTTGGCATATCTGGCTAATCTGTTGTGTAAGCTATGCCTGCTGGTCCCCAATCAATTTGGTGGTATCAGTAAGCTGTTGGAGAGAGGTCTGGAAGTAGTCATTCTTTCGCTTTTGATCTTCAATATAGGCTTCTATCATGGTCTCTAATCAGGATTTCTGAGGTAGTGGAACTGAAAGTGTGGGTGCAGGAATGTATGACCTTGATGTCCACCTATAGATCTGTTGTTCCAAAGTGTCTATCTGGCTAGAAAAAAGTGAAAGAGCATCATCCTTCGATATCATCATCTATATTCCACGCACCCGGTCACATAAAAAAATAAGAAAGAATGAAAAGAGGATCGTCAGTAAAATGAAAAGAGAATAACACAAATATAAATGGGGGTGTAGGGGGAGCATTTTCTTTTTATTTATTTTTAAAGAATTTTAATATACATAGACTAACAAGCCTAAAATTAAACTAATATCAATCAGGCGCAACCTCCCAGGCAACAATGCCAAAAACTTGTAGGGAGTTATATATATTTATAACCGCAAGCGCACGGCTGTCGTTATAACGCTAACGGGTCGTCCGCATGGAGATTGGATGATTAGTACTAGTTCAATCATAGGCCATGGTTAGCCATGTGAGGATATATGGGGTATGTATAGAATAGGGAAAAACAAATAGAATAAAAGGAATCTAGGGCTGGGTTTCACCCATTTGTGGATTGGACATAGATTGACTTGGGTCGATCATTTGTTGAATTCATAGGACTCGGGAGAGGTCGTCTAGCCTAATAGCATTCTCATACCCCCCCCACTCTTATGATGCAACTGATAGGATATTCTTTTATGTTATCCCGACCCCTTACTCTTGTGATGCTATGATAGAACTACCTAACCTATATCGATGTCAAGTCTCGTTGATGCATCGGTATACATTAGGTGCATTTCATCCAATAAATGTCCTCAATCTTCCTCCATGCCACTTTGATGGATTAGGACTCGGATCTATGTTTGGAGAGCTCTAATCGATGTGTGAATCTCGTCAGCCGCATCGATAGTATGGATCAATGTATGGATTGAAAACCCGAGATTAATCTCGACTTCAGTCATCGACTAATCTAATTATCCACAATGGCGGAGATCAATTTGCATTGATAATTATCATCCTAATATATCCCTCATCATCAATCATACAACATCCATTCAAATCTCAACAAAACATGATCAAATCCATAAATAGGGATCCACTATTGCCCTAGATCAAGAATCTACTCACTACACATATATGAAATCACAAAGAAACACATAGAATCAATAGAAAAAACAAAGAAAAATTATAAAACAAGAAATAAAGAAAAATACTTAGATCTCATTCGTTGTAAAACAATATATCATGCGAATCCACAAAGAGAAACCAGCCAAAAACCTAATCTAACTTACCATACTCCTAACTAAGAAAAGAAGATGAAAATAGGGTGGAAACGCCTCCAATGGTCGGCTCCCACCCTTAAAACATGCCCAAAACCCTTAAATAACACCTCAAAAATACTAACAGGTCGGGAAAAACCCAAACCGAAACGACCGTTTAGATTATTCCACGTTGTCGTGTGGATAATCCTGCAGCGCAGATTCGTCTTCTAGAAAATGTATAAAATCATTTCAATCTCGAAAGAATACAAATAAATATGCATGGGAATCGGGACGAGATGCTCTTCGAAGAAAAAATAAGTTCGAGTGAAGATAACCATGGAGTTATGAGCATGTCTTCAGTCTTTGCAAGGCTTGCGCTCTTTCTTGTGGCATCCTCTCCATGTAGTTGCGTGGTGGTAGCCAAACAATCATGTGGCATCCTCTCCACGTAGTTGCGTGGGGGTAGCCAAACGATCATGTGGCTCCTCTTCTCTTTGGCTTGGTTTGAGCCCATCTACACAGTTGTGTTAGGATCCATGTAGTCATGTCGGTATTGTCTGTAGAATTCCAATAAGTTGACCCCTCGACACGGTAGCGTCATTTACTTCACGCGGTCGCGTCCATCCGCATTTTCCAGCTTCTTTTTCTCCACCTTGGATTCTTGTGACGCGGTCGCGTGGGACATGTCCATGTGGTCACGTCGAATGCTCTTGCTTCTGCTTTGGGCTGCTTCTTGGCTCTCTTCCACGCTGTCGCATGGGATATCCCACGCGATCGTGTGGAGCTTATTTCCTCCAGATTCTTCTTCTTTCGATTCCATCTCCTCGCCTTATTTGCTCCTTTCACTTCTTTGACTCTTTTTGGCACTTTTCACCATTTTCACGCTCTAGAGCCCCGAAGTCGTTCCCTTTTACCTGAAATGCAAATAATGGACACAAAATGTGAAAATGGAAAAAACCGGGATAAATGGAGTGGAACAGTGGCTAAAATAATGTAAAACGTGCTTGGGAAAAGCGCAAAAAAAGTATATAAACCACTCATCACTTATTCACAGAGGGCTTCTCTTCAAAAAGCCTCGGAATCCCATCTCGGCCACTGAGATAGTATGGGGTGTGTAAGGTGTTCTTCAGTTCAGACATGGCAAGCACAAGTTCGGCAGACAACCACCCTTTCCTCTAGGATGAAAACATCATAGGTGAAGCCATCAAAGCCATGAAGCTGTTTGGCACCAACTGGCATGATACCAGGTTATATAGATTTAGGAATCACAGAATGAGGCGATTAATTGGGAGGCACAGCTCTACCTCCTGATGCATGATGCTCAACACAATAGCCCCCTGAGGCAGGTCGGTCAAGGGTACCCTTTAGCTCTTGGGCAAGCCACAACTGCACCAAAGGGGGAATCATGTTCCTCCCGAAGATCTGTTGCAGGTCAATCACATGTGTCGTGGGCACAAACTTGTGTGCTACAAGGCATGGTAGATCCTACTGAGCTACCTTTCCTCCTTGGCTAAGGAGGTCATTGATTCTGGCTGCATCCATAATGTCCAGGTCTGGATGTAGCTGAGATTCCGACGACATGACCAGGGCAGCCATCAAACCAAAGGATGATGCCACCATATCAATAGGTTGAGGAGCTCCACTAGCCTGGGCATGGTGATGGTAAACTGGTTTCTGCCCCCACCATAGATTTAGGGCTCTGAGACTTTTTAAACCTCACTATGTTAGAGTCGGTGACACTCTCTTTTACCACCTTAAGGGGCTGGGTGCTTTATCTGCTGACAAAGATCTTATGGGCGGTGATTGCTTTGGATTCGACATCCTATAAAATTCTTTGATGGGGCATTTTGAGAGTCAATGGTGTTTGATATGATCGTGATTTTGGTGATAATGGTAGATGTAGCAAAGATCAGAAAGCATGAGAGCATGGCAGAAAAAGAGAACAAAGGTTTTCTAAATGCAAGTGCAGCCAATCTGTGACTTCGTCCCCCCCTTTTCCTACCCCAAGTGGAGAACGATGGGATCTGATCGCAACTATCTAAGCCCCATGATCGAACGACATCCGGATGGACACATCACCATGAATCAGGCTTGTCTGTCAGCATCCCCTCGAGAAACGTGTATGTCCTCTCAAATCATACATTAAATGTGAGTCGCAACGGCTTTGTATCTTCCTGTCCTAAGGGCCAAGCATTTGCATCAGCAAACATGATGGACTCTCTATTTCATAGGTGCCGCCCTCTGGGGAAGTCGGTCTAGTTGTTTGAGGTTGGTTGGTATTCCTCGACTTCGCAGCTTTTTATCTCCTTACCTCTCTACATCCAACCTCAAGAGGCAGTGTGGGTCGACAGTGTCAAGCCATAAGATGAGGGGCCATTGTTAGAGATGGTGCAGGCTGGGACCCACTGGAGAGGTGGGCACAGTCAGACCTGACGGTGAGACCCACCGTGCCTGAGTACTGAAGCTACACGTGTCCCCAGAGACCTCCCAAAAGTATCCTAGGAGGTCAACCCCAACCAAGGTGCCAGCACGACTCTACTAAACAGATCTACTTTCCCGGACCCAGGTCGGTGAGCTTCCAGTAAGGATGTCCTCCACAAGGTCTGCTTCCCCTCGCTAGCAAGGGCGACCTCGACGAGGTTTACTCCTTCAAATAGCGGTAACTCTACAAGGATAACCTCTACGAGGTCGGCTCCTTAGCACTAATGCACCTACATAGGTGATCTCCACAAGGACGGCTCCTAAAGTAACTACGCTCAAAATGGACACCCTCCACAAGGTCGGCTTTCTCCGCAGCTACGCTCCACATGGACGGCCTCCCCGAGATCAACTCCTTAAACTGCTCCTTAGGACAACCTCAGCAGCACACACCTCGAGGTCGACTCCTTCAGCTACATCATCCAAGAGTCCACCCACTTGACTACTCAGCTTCCATAAACACCATGCATGACCGTTATGAGTGGTAAACCGTCCAAGTTCATCCAACCACATAACAAGCAGGCATTCCTAACTTGGAAGTATGCGGATACCCTTCCATATATGTCCATGATACAATCTAAGAAATCAGTTATGCACAGAAGAGTCGGGATCTCCATGACTCTCGCAGACATGGAGTAACCAACCTTCAGCCTATAAATGCACTGGATTGATGCAATCCCAGGCACACACACGGCTGCTTAAAACCATAGCCTCATTCCTCCTACTTGGAACTAACTTAAGCATTAGAGGTGAATCGGATGACATCCCATCCAGTCCATTATTCTTTCTGTTTCAGTTAGGCGGCGAAGGATCGTCTTCCTCGACTCGATGAAACCTTGTTTAGGCTCTTTGATGTGTGAATCCTTGCCCTAGCAGTCAGATTAGGACTCTGCAAGATTCTAGGCATCAACACTTTTAGATGGACTGGGTTGCATACGAGGATTTATTAATAATTTCAAAAGGTCGTCTGAGTTTTAAACTGAATTAATATTCCACAAGGTTTTCTTCAAGTTACCCTTTGGAATACGTAAGCATGCAATACAAGAGCTAAGATATGTGATGACATAGAACACAACAACAGGGGAATTCTCTACACACAAACGTAACTACTTTGCACACACACCATTTTACACACATACCCATCCATTTTTAGTAAAACTCGGGTTTTTACTTTACACACACACCTTAATTTCCAAAATACTGTAAGGACACTGTGCTATGACGAAAACACTAGAAAGGTGGTTGAATATTGTTTATAAAAGTAACGAGCAAATTACACCTAATTAAAATCCTAACCAAACAACAATGCAAAAACACTTAGTAACAACAAATAGAACAGACCAAACACAATATGTTCAAGGGTTTGGATTATCCAAGTTAAATGCGACTTGTTTCCGGTAATCCTACGTCCCTACCACCCGGGATACCACTCGGATACTCAAGTTAAAACCCTAACTTGAGTTTCCAATAAACCCACTTGTAGAAACCCTACAAGTGCAATCAATACAACTACTGATGTCCTTGTCTCCCACAAATCAGGAACAAGCAAATACCTTCACAACCGAGAGTAAATCAACAAGAGAGATATATAATGAAATATGAAATTACACTTACAAACTTATATGCCTTGAAGTGTAGAACTTGAAGTGAGGAGAGAGTGGAGTGTGTTGAACCTCTTCCTTGAAGAGAGAAAAGCACTTACACTTGTCTTCACCAAAGCTAAATGATGAGATTTATTTCTAGTTGGAAGACAAGCTTTGATTTTGAGATTTAGAGCTTTTAAGGCTTTGAAATCAAATGTGAGAGAGTTGAATTCCAAGAGAGAAATTGGAGGGTCTAAGATTAGTCCAATGGAACAGTAAAACCCATATTTATAAGGTCTCTCAAAACCCCTACAAGATTACCCAAAGACCCCTTTCAAAATCTCTTTTCATATGCCAACGAATTAAAAATCAAGACATGACAGGTGATTGTAGAAGCCCGAGCAAGCGCATGCTCCATTGTGTCAGAGGGTAGGTAAGAGTACAAACGGTAACTTACCACGTGGGACAGGCGACTGCTTAAGGTTGGACAGGCGCCTGTATAACATGCAGTCGCTTGTGCAACCAAGGGCAGGCGCCTTAATGGAAGAAGTGTGAAAGTGCACAAAATCAAGAAATTGGGTAAGCTAGGACAGGCGACACAGGTGCCTGTGCCAAGGGCAGGCACCTGTAAAACCAACGTACGATGCTTGAAAGCACAAGTTCGAAACTTGTCAAAAATGAGAATTTTGGGCAAGGATGGACATACGATTGTAGTGGAATTGACAGGTGCATGTGCCTTGGGTAGGCGCCTGTAAAACCAATGTACAGTGCCTGAAAGTGCACAAGTGCGTAACTTGAAAAATGGAATTTTTGGGCAAGATGATACATTCGACTGATTAACAAATCACAGGCTCCTGAACGATAGACGGGCGCATATACTTTGTACTGCAGTCACCTGTTAGAAAAGAATAATGAAAGCCCAAAAATCCTAGCAAAAATGTGTGCATTACAGACCATTGAAGACAAAACACATGCGCGTGTATCGAGATAGTCGCCTGACTACTGTTCAACAGTCGGCTGTCAAACACTCAAATTGCATATTAAGAGTTTTATGATTTAGAGTCCTTGGAAATGATTCTAAGGGTTTCCTAGGACAAAGTGAGTGAAGTGTGTGCGCTCCAAGTAAACATTACTTCAAGGCTACAATCTAAGATAAAGAAATAAAAGTATAAAAATATTTACAATGAATTCTAGCTTCTTTTCTTTCTCTTG
Organism: Scilla litardierei; assembly: GCA_030789695.1. Lineage (NCBI taxonomy): Eukaryota > Viridiplantae > Streptophyta > Magnoliopsida > Asparagales > Asparagaceae > Scilla > Scilla litardierei. The sequence continues at coordinate 798,133,734 of CM061142.1, read as the reverse complement.
ATTGATCTTGAAGTCTTTGAGTTTTCTCTCTTTGTATTGATCACTTAATCATCTCTTTGAGCTTTGATTGATCTTGATTGTCATTCATTGCAATTGATCTTCATGATTAGATTTGGTAATGACTTAACTGCATGGAGGGGACTAGTCACAAGTATTTATGTTTGCTCATCATCAAAACCAAGTAGGGAGAAGTCAATACTCAATATGCTTCCCCTTTTTGGTGATGACAAACAATTATAAACAAAAATAAATAATTGTACTTAAAAAATACTTACTCCCCCTACATAGATACTAATCAAGTTAGTCAATAGAGATATGGGCATCCAATGATCAATTGAAGATAGTGTATGATAAGTGAGAGTATGTAATAAATTCAAAGTTTTTGAATTTAGGATATTTGCATCCAAATTCACTATATCTTACTCCCCCTGAATCTAAGGATATATCAATATTAGATTCAAGATAATGTTTAGCTTCTAATTAGCAAAAAATAATGAGTTTGTTTATTTCTCTTCCCCTTATTGCATTATCCAAAAAGTGGGAGTAGGATAGGTATTAATGTGATACCAAATGAAAAACAAATAACATGAGAGTATAAAGAGTAGGATAGGTATTTAATGTGATACCAAATGAAAACTAGAATATATGAAGGTGTATCACAAAGATACTTATCAAAAACATCAAAAACATAGTTGACTAGAGAAAGAGTCCAATAACAATACACATGCCATGAAATAAAGAGATTGTAATCTCATACATCTTAACATTCAACATATATAATCAAGAGTAAAAAGAAAATATAGGATCACACAAGAGTACAATATAGCCAAAAGAGTCACCATATATATATATATATATTAATATGAAGAGAAGGAGTACAAAAAATGATACCAACTCCATATATATCATATAGCAAAGAAAATGTGCAACCAACTATGAGTACAACCCAAAAAGGAAGTACAATCACCAAGTCATCCAAAAAATACCATGCCATATTACATCACAAAAACATAATCCAACATCAAAATAACATCTGGACTCTCAAACCCTAACAAAAACAAAACTAAGACATATGGTGAGAAATCTCCAACTAACATCAAGCATTTGGCTGGGTGATGATGGTGGAAGCATCAGGAGTTGAGGAGGAGGTCTGTGGAGCTCTCATCTCCACTGTGAAGTCATGTGTCTCCAGATCTGAAGTGGTAGCAGCAGCATCATCAGCAGCAGACTCAGTTGAAGGAGTGATGACATGAGGAGCTTGAGGAGTGGCAGCATCAGTAGGAGGAATCTCAGTGACAACAGCAGGAGGAGGAGCAGAAGATGTCGTAACCTCAGTGGGGTGCAGCAGGGACTGGAGAGTGGATGTCAGAGGTAAACCAAGATGCACCAAGGAAGAGCTTAGGATCTCCAAAATCAAATTCACCTTCTTATCAAGCTGGATAATGAAGGGTTCAAAAGAGAATGGAGCTGATGATGATGGAATGGTGGTATCAACAGGAGGCACTGAAGAGGAGGGCTCAGAAGCAGCTTTCCTCTTCTTGAATACAACCTGTAAAGCTGAAGAAGGCTTCAGTTTTGCAGACTCAGCAAAAGAGGACCAATATTGACAGACTCATAAGACTCAAAATCGATTTTGAAATAACGAAAGACAAGAGTCAAGATGCAGCTGTAGTGTAGGTGTGAAAGAGTAGGAGTGATCACCACATGATCCATCTTGTCAAGAATGACTCCAGTCCAATTCACATCCATCATAGAATGGATGTCATATTTACATTTCAAGATATCATAGGAGAGCTGATCAGAGGAGCCAGACTTGGGAAGAATATTTGATTACACTACATGGTGGACTGCCCACCCACGCTTAATGAATATGTTAGTCTTGACTCAAGAAGGGAGTATATGAGGAATGGACTTGAACATGTCATAGAGAATGGATTGGTTAAGATCTTGAATCTTAGAAATGCTGATATCTGCAGGAAGATCCCCTGAAGAAGGAATACCAAGAATGGTTCCTATGAGCTTTGGGATCTAGCTTGATGGGGATGCCTTGAACAAAAGCATCAATAATGCCAGTGGTGTTGTACTCACCACGAATGCGATTGGCATAGAAATGCATCACAAGCTTAGGGTAGGGTTTTGGAGATTCAGATGGTGAATATCGAAAAAGATCAATAAGCTTAGTTTTGGTCATGAGTTTAGATAAATTCTCAACCTGAAAGTCCCCATAGACACTGAATCTCTCCTTCAAGATTTTGACATTCAGTATGGCATTAAATTTCCCTAAAAAGATATCATCACGACAAACAGAGAGAGTGGTCGAAACTAAGGATGACAGAGGAGTAGTTTCAGGGTGAGTTTGGGCTTGAACTTCAACCTGAGTTTGGGGAGTTTCAGCTTGAGTAGAAGTATGAGCTTAAGGTTGAGTTGCAGCAGGTTGTTTGAGTTTACGGGCAAGTGGAACCTCTTCACTATCCCAAGATTCATCAGAATCAGATGGAGAAGTAAAAACAGGAGAGGGTGACCTAGCTCGCTTAGTACGAGCTTTGGTCGGAGCAACATTAGGAACCCTAATTTTCTTCTCCCTAGGTTTCTTGAGAGATATGTGCTTAGGCTTAGATGATGATCCGTGCTTAGGACCCATTGAGAAATTAACCTAGTTCTAGGGCATGAGATGAAGTTGAAAAAGAGTTGAAATAATACCTAGAAGGAAGAGGAGTGGATGGAGGACTCGATGAGATTGATGGAGGAGGAAGACGGCAGTCAGAGAACTCGATCATCGATGAAATCGATCGGAAGATGGGCTCTCTAACCGCTCGATGGAAGTGGGAGAGTTTGAATTGGAGGAGAGAGAAAGAAAATCGAATCGACCCTATAAGTCAACCGTATAATTGATTAGAGCCGTCGGATGAAAACGAACGACTGAGATTAAGACTCTCTCTATGCCACACAGCTCAAACGGGCGACTGATGCACATAGTTCAGGCGCTTGTCAAGCATAAAATCGAAATGAGTTTAGCAAGAGCACATGCACCTGTATCATAGGATACATCCATCTGTCAGATGACATGTGCCTGTGTAATGACTTACACGGGCCTGTGTGCAATCAACAGATTCTAGATATCATCTCTTGGGAGATACATGAGGCGCCTGATAACAAAAATGCAGTCGCCTAGGTGACAACCAGGCGCATGTATGTTGTACATCAGTCTCCTATGTGAAATATGTGATTTAAAGATGAGATCCTAGGGTTTGGGCAGGCGCCTGTTGAAGGAGGCACATGCACATGTCCTGGTTCTCAAAAACAGGTATGAGGCAAAAACTTGAGAAATGAGTTCTCTCACCCTAAACATATACACTTACATATCTAATCACATCAAAATGCTTACATAATCATATAAAACTAATACACTTAACAATATAATTATAAATACATAAAATTCCCAAGAAATCACATAGAAATCATATTGAGAAAATAAACACCAAAGATATATGAGATGAAAATGATCATATAAACACAAAACATGATATAGCATATGAAAATGAAGTCCTTGATTTCAGATTTACCCATAATTCATAATTCTCCACGCAACCTCACAAATGAATCTTCTTTAAGAGGTTTTGTGAAGATATCGGCAATTTTTTTGAGTTTCAATGTACTCTGGAATGATGTCCTTCTTAGCCACATGATCATTTATAAAATGGTGTCCCACATCTATGTGTTTGATACTGGAGTGATGTAACGCTTTGATTATAACCCATGATAGTTCAAGTATCATAATTAATATCATAGTCTTTAAGTGTGTGTCTCATCCAAAGAACTTGTGCACATGCAAGACCCGCGACAATATATTCCGCTTCGGTCGTGGACAATGATACAGAATTTTGCTTCTTGAAAAACCAAGAAACAAGAGAATTTCCTAGATAATGGCAAGTGCCACTAGTACTCTTCCTATCGGATTTGCATCCAGAAAAATCGGCATCACTATATAAGATAACTCATATGTGCTAGATTTAGGATAAAGTAATACAAAACCTAAAGTTTGATTGAGGTAACGAGATATTCGTTTAACCGCAATCAAATGTGGTTCCTTAGGTTGTGATTGATATCTTGCACATAAACATACGGAAAACATGATATCAAGTCTACTTTCGGTTAAATAAAGTAAACTACCAATCATACCTCGATATAGACGAATGTCTACATGTAACGACCCGCTCTCCAGGATACCTAGGAAGTACGAATCTGTTCCAAGTATCCCCATATCAACGAGTGTTACGTAGAAAGAGAGAAAGGAAGAGAGTAAACGAAAACTGTAGGTCACTACGCACCTGCTGGGAAGTACAAATAAAGCTCCATCACAATTAGAACACTGAGAACTAAAAAAATTATAAACATTTCATTTTATAAATACATTGATACATCTTTATACACATCATCTCTGCACTGAGTAAAAAGAAGTATACAAGAAAATCCCCTAAAGAACCCCAAAAGGAAAACACTCACACTCTGTATAAGTAAGTCTCACTCTCTAACTACCCTTGGAAGTACAACTGGACAAAACTACTCTCTGAGGCTACATCTCTGAATAGATCCTGAGTCTAACTCTGCTCTGATAATCCTGCTTCTAGACCTGGAAAAGTAAATGGGACACGTCAACGCGTGACCCAGTAGGATTTCTAACTAAGCTAGTTAGGACCCAGTTTAAAACCGGACTACCTATCTAAGAAGGGTGATCTAACAAGCAAGGGTCACAGTGCATAAAAAGTATTTATAACATGACATGCAAGTATTAAATGAGAACTTGGAAAACATGCATAAGTAACCATATTATGATATGCAAGTGCAGAAAGTAAACATAAGAGCATGTTGACATGGGGTAATAACATTAAAGTAAACAGAGAAATAAGTAAACGGAAATAAAATCATTTACATATCAGAAGAACAAGTTAACGTGTGGTAGAAACATTTGTAAATTAAACGAAAATTACTTTAAATTATCGCTTTATATGTTTGGGAACCCGTGTAAATAATTGGACACTTAAGGAGCTGGACTTCACCCATGGTGAGTGAAAAGTGGTACCTCAACCAGCGACACGAGCACTGGAGGAGCCTCTCGTAACTCCTCAAAAGGGAGGGAGAAATCTCGGGTTTTCAATGGAAAACAGAGCAGACCATCATTACCGTCATGGTGCATTACGAGTACACCACCGGCCTCTCTATCTTTGCTCACTCCCCCTGCCTACTCATGGGACTGCGAGTGAGAATCATGATATGTCCACACTTAGCCAACTCCTTTGCTCAGGAGTGCTAGTGGGAGTCACAGCTGTGTCCGCTCCTTAAGACCTACTCGTTACATGTGTCCCCCCCAGAACCCACATCTAAAGTCTCCAACATTTCTGAATGGATCGAGAACCTTAGACTCTTGTTCTCATTCTTACACTTATTCCATTATTTCATGATTTCATTTTAGTGGTGTTAAGACCACTTTTACATTTCATATGGATATCCTTTCATATCCATTCATTGTCATCATTTACGCTTCCAATTTCATATGAAAATCACAAGGTAAACATATGTTTGCGTTCTTTCATAACAATATAGGTTATTCCATAGATTTCATGCTTTTAACATGGAGTATTAAACAAGTAAACTGATTCATAAGGTATCATGGCAATATATGTACAACATAGCAAATTATCCACAAAAGAAGTAGTAAATAAAAAACTCCAGATTCTGTCCTCCAGATTCATCAACATATATCAGGTAGGTGCTGTTATATTTAGCTTTCAGTAAAAACATAAAATTGTAGATAATTTAGTTAGCTTTCCAGATTGTCCAAGATCATAGGATTTGGAGATCTGTGATAAGAGTTATGGCATTTTTACCACATTATGGTGGTAAAATCTGTCCAAAACTGATACTATGCTACAAATCGGTTGTTTACACCTATCTACAGTCAAAATTAGGCTTTCCTTTCTCTTAAGAATTGTAGCTAACTTCATTACCTTTCCAAAACATCTTGAATCATCAAATTTGGAGTCTTCTACTAGGAGTTATGAATTTTTGAATATTTAGGACCGAGGCTAAAATAAAACACATCACCAGATTCTGGGAGAATTAGGCCATATGGCCGTATGGAAAATTCCATACGATCGTATGGCAAAAAGTGCATACGACCGTGTGGGGAAACAATTCACACAGCCGTATGTTTTCAAACCATATGGACGTATGGATTAAAGGACTAAAGGACTTCAACGATGACACGGCCATATTGTTTTGTTCATACGGCAGTATAGAAATTTCCTACTGTCGATTTCAACGACGATAACTACAATCCACTAGGATTTTTGGGATTAAACTAAACCCCATCTAACAAGTTAAGGATCCAACCTTACACACTCCACCATAGAGTCTGGGGCCCTTCTTAGTCCTGGAAGACCTTCTGACGCTAGCTCCCTCTTCTTCTCCTCCAAGGATTTGAATAGGGATAGAGTTTCGAGCTTAAAGTCTTGGTTTGGGTTGAAGGAATCAACAATAAAGAACAAGTTGTTGCGTGAGCTGGGAAGCTTGCAAAAGAGAGATCTTCTTCTCTTCTCTTTTTTCTGTTATCTTTTCTTATTTTGATCTCCCTGAAATCCATCTCATGCTTTCACAAACTCAACTGAGTTTGCCACCTAACAGAGGTTAGGTGGGTGTGAATTTGGTGTTGCCACCTCCCAAGTAGGAGGTGGTTAAGGTTAATCAATTTGGGTTTAATTTGGGAATTTGGGTTTAATTTAGAGAAAAATGAAAAATACAGTATGAATACTTAGTATTTCATCTTATACAGTATTTCGTCTTATACAGAATTTACTTAAACACCTATCATATCATTTAATAAGTCCAAGGATGTTTATAGAATTTATTAAAAATAATTTTAATCTCACAAAAAATCAAGAAAATTATACAAGTCTTCCAAAATTTATACACATATTAATACGCCCGAGAATACGTATTAATACATATTAATACACGTATATGAATTTTGGGGTCATTACATTCTACACACCTTAAAATAAAGTCTGCCCTCGGACTTTCTTAGATTATGAGTCTAGGAGTAGACCTAAGGGTCGTCCCACCTACTGTACATCAGTATTATGTATGATATGATGTATTATAGTTATACATCTTACACACACATACACATATATATAGGACATACATTTTGCTCATGGAGAAACACACAGACCCTAGTTTCACACACTACATTTATTCCAGTATGTAGTTAGTTTTATCGTATATATGCATAATAAATCAACACATCAAGCACAAATAATACTATGTATAACTTCTCATGCACAAATACTTCACATCTATACAACTATATATCACACTTCTATTAATGCTATCCATCCACCTCTTCCGACTAGCTAATCATACATATATCCGTAATTAAAATTGTACCATGTAATATCAATACACATACATATCCACTCTTGAGGCCTTATTCATTATTCATCCTAATCCCAACTACGTATAACTTCACACAATATTATACTCAAGATAGGTATACACAACAAGTATTCATCCATCCCATACCATGTATATAATGCTACAATGTTAATCTAATAATATACTGTTATATGTACCGTACTATAGTAATAAAACAAATTATATACACTTAACACGCATATGTCCTTATTCACATTACTTTATGCATCTAATTATTATACCATGCTTATATAATGGCCAGGTATGAACTTACTACATACATGGCATAAACAAGTGCACACATGATCACAACATCACGACATCACATACCTGTATACACACTAAATAATATACTTATGACATACATTCATACAAATAATTCCATTTATTCACTCAAGTTCACCCGAATAAGAACATATATATCCACATCCTAATTTACTCATTCATGAATTCATACATATATATATTCATATTATATTCAATCATACAACAATCACTTTATAAGCCATAAGGCTAACATACTCTTACATGTGCACACCTATAGATGTATCTAGATACATATATAAGTGCTGGCATATAGCATTGATCAGATATACATCTATCATAAGTGTATTCATGTCACCAATAGTGGTTACTTAGTATTACTTATGAGTACCCATACGACCATATACATCACATTTAATATACACATAATTTCAAGCATATTCAAATACTGATACATATGTAGTAATAGTCATACACCAATATTTCTACACTCAGATATGCTACACCATACTTCTATTAAATAACTATACACAACTATATCTATTAAGCAAATAAGTATAAACACTTACAATTATATCTACAACCAAGTGATCGTTTACACTTAAACATATGCATAGCATATATCACCACACATCTAGATGCAACACATATCATACTAATATACCTATAGTACACTCATTCTTACATAAATAGCATATAGAGATCCTTACAGGAACCTACATACAATGAGTACATTACATACTCCTTAATCCATATAAATAGTTCTGTATGCCCCGTGACTCGTCTACATACTGGCCCATATAAAGTCCAAGTAAATATAAAAGCAATCGACAAACCTGTATAAAAACAATTTACATAAAAATATCTCTATAGGTACATACTCAAACATCTCATAGGGATGTACATGACATATGCATATAGCTACATATATGGATATATACATGTAAACAACTATCCTTGTCTATTCTCCAGAAACTCCGTACTTTCGGCTTTCTAATGTTGGGGCTCTATCCATAAGCTGGATACCTACCCACCTTAGAACTCGACTACCTCTATGGAACATTACTCGTACTACCTTATGTACATCGCATTGTGGAGACCTGCATGGGCCACCAACTGTAATGATCCGCTCTCCAGGATACCCAGGAAGTACGAATCCATCTCAAGTATTCCCAGATCAACGAGTGTTACATAGAAAGAGAGAAAGGAAGATAGTAAAGGAAAACAGGAGGTCACTGCGCACGTGCTGGGAAGTACAAATAAAGCTCCATCACAATTAGAACACTGAGAACTAAACAAAAGTATAAACATTTCATTTTATAAATACATTGATACATCTTTATACACATCATCTCTGCATTGAGTACAAAAGAAGAAAACAAGAAAATCCCCCAAAGAATCCCAAAAGGAAAACACTCACACTCTGTACAAGTAAGTCTCACTCTCTAACTACCCTTGGAAGTACAATTGGACCAAACCACTCTCTGAGGCTCCATCTCTGAGTAGATCCTGAGTCTAACTCCGCTCTGATAATCCTGCTTCTAGACCTGGAAAAGTAAATGGGGCATGTCAACGCGTGACCCAGTAGGATTCCTAACTAAGCTAGGTAGGACCCAGTTTAGAACCAGACTACCTATCTAAGAAGGGTAGTCTAACAAGTAAGGGTCACAGTGTATAAAAAGTATTTATACCATGAGAAGCAAGTATTAAAGGAGAACTTAGAAAACATGCATAAGTAACCATATTATGACATGCAAGTGCTGAAAGTAAATATAATAGAATGTTGACATGGGGTAATAGCATTAAAGTAAACATAGAAACAAGTAAACGAAAATAACAGCATTTACATATCAGAAGATCAAGTTAATGTGTGGTAGCAACATTTGCGAATTAAACGACAATTACTTTAAATTATCACTTTATATGTTTAGGAACCCGTGTAAATAATTAGACACTTAAGGAGCTGGACTTCACCTAGGGTGAGTGAAAAGTGGTACCTCAACCAGCGACACGAGCATTAGAGGGGCCTCTCGTAATTCCTCAAAAGGGAGTGAGAAATCTTGGGTTTTCAATGGAAAATGGAGCAAACCATCATTACCGTCATGGTGCATCACGAGTACACCATCGGCCTCTCTATCTCTATCCACTCCCCTTGCCTACTCACGGGAGTGCGAGTGAGAATCAAGCTATGTCTACACTTAGCCAACTCCTTCGCTTAGAAGTGCTAGTGGGAGTCACGGCTGTGTCTTCTCTTAAGACCTACTCTTTACATGTGTTCCCCCCCAGAACCCACATCTAAAGTCTCACACATTTCTGAATGGATCGAGAACCTTAGACTCTTGTTCTCATTCTCACACTTATTCCATCATTTCATGATTTCATTTTAGTGGTCTTAAGACCACTTTCACATTTCATATGGATATCCTTTCATATCCATTCACTATTATCATTTACTCTTTCAATTTCATATGAAAATCACAAGGTAAACATATGTTTGCTTTCTTTCATAATAATATGAGTTATTCCATAGATTTCATGCTTTCAACATGGAGTATTAAACAAGTAAACTGATTCATAAGGTATCATGGCAATATATGTACAACATAGCAAATTATCCATAAAAGAAGTAGTAAATAAAAAACTCCAGATTCTGTCCTCCAGATTCATCAATATATATCAGGCAGGTGCTGTTATATTTATCTTTCAGTAAAAACATAAAATTGTATATAATTAGTTAGCTTTCCAGATTGTCCAAGACCATAGGATTTGGAGATCTGTGGTAAGAGTTATGGCATTTTTACCACAGTGTGGTGGTAAAATCTGTCCAAAACTGATACTATGTTACAAATCGGTTGTTTACACATATCTTCAGTCAAAATTAGGCTTTCTTTTCCTTAAGAATTGTAGCTAACTTCATTACCTTTCCAAAACATCTTGAATCATCAAATTTGGAGTTTTCTACTAGGAGTTATGAATTTTTGAATATTTAGGACAGAGGCAGAAATAAAACACAGCTCCAGATTCAGGGAGAATTAGGCTACATGGCTGCATGTAAAATTCCATACGACCGTATGGCAAAAAGTGCATACGACCGTGTGGGGAAACAATTCACATAGCCGTATGTTTTCAAACCATATGGCCGTATGGATTAAAGGACTAAAGAACTTCAACGATGACACGGCCATATTGTTTTGTTCATACGGCAGTATAGAATTTCCTACTGTCGATTTCGACGACGATAACTACAATCCACTAGGATTTTTGCGATTAAACTAAACCCCATCTAACAAGTTAAGGATCGAACCTTACATAATCCACCACAGAGTCTGGGGCCCTTCTTAGTCCTGGAAGACCTTCTGACGCTAGTTCTCTATTCTTCTCCTCCAAAGATTTGAATAGGGATAGAGTTTCGAGCTTAAAGTCTTGGTTTGGGTTGAAGTAATCAACAGTAAAGAACAAGTTGTTACGTGAGCTGGGAAGCTTGCAAAAGAGAGATCTTCTTCTCTTCTCTTTTTTTCTGTTATCTTTTCTTCTTTTGATCTCCCTGAACCCCACCTCTTTCTTTCCCAAACTCAGCTAGGTTTGCCACCTAACAGAGGTTAGGTGGGGGTGAATTTGGTGCTGCCACCTCCCAAGTAGGAGGTGGAAAAGGTTAATCAATTTGGGTTTAATTTGGGTTTGATTTAGAGAAAAATGAAAAATACAATATGAATCTTAGTATTTCCATCTTATACAGTATTTCGTCTTATACAGTATTCACTTAAACATCTATCATATCATTTAATAAGTCCAAGGATGCGTATAGAATTTATTAAAAATAATCTTAATCTCACAAAAAAATCAATGAAATTATACAAGTCTCCCAAAATTTATACGCATATTTATACGCCTGAGAATACGTATTAATACATATTAATACACGTATATTAATTTTGGGTTCATTACATTGCGTCTTTCCCATTTTCATCCTTGTGATAATGTGTGGTGGTACTCATGGGAGTTCTTTTGCTTGAAGATGATTCCATCCCAAATCGCTTGATTAGCTCCCCAGTGCACTTTGTTTGATGGATGAAGATGACATCCTTTATTTGCTGGATTTGTAGTCCTAAAAAGTAGTTGAGCTCACTCATGTGGCTCATCTCAATTTCTTCCTTCATATACTTTGAAAATTCTTTGCAAAGATCATAGTTAGTAGACCCAAAATTATATCATCTACATACACTTAATGAGAATAATGTCATTTTCATAATACTTAGTAAGAAGTGTTGAATCAATTTCACCCATTTTAAATCTCGAATCCAAAAGAAATTGTTTAAGGAGATCATACCAAGCTCTAGGAGCTTGTCTCAACCCAAATAATGCTTTCTTAAGTTTAAAAACATGGTTTGGAAATTTTTCATGAATAAATCCGGGTGGTTGAGAAACATATACTTCTTCATTAAAAAATCCATTTGAAAATGAACTTTTAACATCCATTTGGTATAATTTAAAATTTTTATGAGATGCAAAAGGTAATAATAATCCAATAGCTTCTAACCTAGCTATTGGAGCAAATGATTCTTCGAAATCAATGACTTCTTCATACGGGTAACCTTGAGCTACTAACCTTGCTTTGTTCTTTGTGACGACTTCATTCGCATCCATCTTATTCTTGAAGATCCACTTAGTCCCAATGACTTGATGTCCACTTGGTAGAGGAACTAGCTCACAAATTTCATTCCTTTCGAATTGGATAAGTTCCTCTTCCATTGCCACGATCCAAGAGCTATCTTCACATGCTTCTTGAATATTCTTTGACTCAATTGTGGAGACAAAGGCGCAATAAGTGAATTCTTCAACCCTTGATCTTGTCCGGACAACCACTCCAATATTTCCAATAATTTGGTCTTGTGGGTGGTCACGAATGGTTGGGTACACTTTGGGTACTCCCGGATCACTAGGAACAATCTCAACATCTTCATTAGTTGGTTTAGTCTCAATAACATCATCAAGTTTAACATTATTAATAGAATCACACAAAACTTCTAAACTATTATCATGAACATGAGGCGCATCAAAATCTTCATTAAATGAAACGTGAAGTGATTCCTCAATCGATGAAGTGTTCTGGTTATATATCTGGTTGGCTTTGCTACGTGTGGAATATCTAACAGAAATCCCTTCTTAGCAAACTTGGTAAATTCTTCAAAAGCTTCATTTTTAGTAATTAAGAAATATACCCATGTAAATTTAGAAAATTCATTAACAATGACTAATCAATAATGTGCATTACCTAAAGATGCAACTCTAGTAGGCCCAAATAAATCTGGATGAAGAAGTTCTAGGGGCTTCTTAGATGAAAAGAAATCTTTAAATTTAAATGACGATTTTCGGAGTTTGCCACGTTGACAAGAGTCACAAAAACTTTTCTTATTAAAAGAAATCTTTGGACATCCTTTCACCAAATCATGCTTAGATAAATTATAAAGATGTTTAAAATTAACATGTCTAAAACAACGATGCCATAAAAGTTGTTCATTAGTGTGTGCAAGTAAGCAATGATCTAGTGATTGTGGTATACTTAAGATATATATATCTTTATAGTGTGTGCCAGAAAACAAACAGTAGATTTATTATCTATAATACTACACATACCCTCTCCAAAGTTAACTTTGTAACCTTTGTCACAAAGTTGACTTATGGAAACGTGGTTATGTTTTAAACTATCAACAAGATAAATATTTTCTATTAAAGCTTTAGATGGATTACCGACTTAACCAACTCCAATGATGGTTCCCATTTCATCACCTCCAAAGATCACCGTTGCATCGTTCTTGATGCGGATCACTTCAAAAAGCAAAGAGGTATCTCCCGTCATATGTTTGGAGCAACCACTATTAAGTATCCATCATTTCTTCTTAGAGCACATTTTGCGTTTGTTCCTGTTTTTTCTTTTCTTGGGTACCTACACATTTTACCATAAACTCAAGGTACCTAAGCTTGTTGGGTCCAAGGGGATTAACCCTTTGGAAATCAAGTCCAAGTGGACTTTTGGCTTTCCAACATACTCCTCACAATTAATCACATATCTAAAATATGATTGCACATATGAATTCCTTTCATATATGCTAGTGTCCTTGGGACCCCAAATAGTATAAGTTTTGGGAGTCCTTTTCTTAGTTACATGCACATGAGGTTGATTTCTACGTAGTGCATGAGACTTATGAGCCTGTGATCTAGCATAAGTGAATGATGGAGGATAAGCATGTGACATATAATGGTCATGTGAAGCATAAGGAGCATGCATATAATGAGGTGCATAAGGATGAGCATACATATGTGTGTGCGTGTGTGTGGTGTATGAGCATATGTATGTGGAGGAGCACGTGCATGAGCATATCTCATGTGTTGGTTTGCACGTGTCAGTGGGTGTTGGTTTGCACGTGCATGAGCATATCTCGTTTGAGCATATCTCGTACGAGTCCACTTGTGAAGTAGGAGTGTTCCTACGTGGGTGTGTGTGGGTATACATGAAGGCATGTCCATTCCTTTGAGTTCCACTCTTGGTGGATTTCTTTGCAAAGGAGGGAGTGTGGAAAGTGATGACTTTCTCGGTAGCTTTGCTACCCAAGATGTTGTGATCATCACTTATGGATGCACCAGAGGTTGGCCTCACAAAGTCTATAGTGATACCACTATAGGTGGTGCGTGCTTTGGATTCATTTGCCTTTGAATAACAAGTCCAAAACGATGGTTGGCCGGTAGTTGTGTTGAAAGCGAATCATCCAATTTTCCTTTCCCTTTGTTGAATCTTTCACCATTGGAGGACATGAGCTCATTTTCTTCGTAATTGAAGAAATAGTTGCATCTAAGTTGGATGCACATGTGACAAACCCATGTACTTGGGTTTTGAGAGTTTCATTCTCAATACCCAAAATAATGTTTTGAGATTGAAGATTTTCAATATCAAGATCATTGCAATCAACAATGGACACACGATCAAGTTGAGACTTAAGGGAATTCACATCATTTCTCAACAAGCTATTTTGTAAATCCAAATTAGCTTTCTCAAGAGTGAGGATTCAACATGGTGTCATTGTTGGTGATGGGAAGCATGGATTACTTACAAGAAATTATTTCCTCAGACTTAGTATATTTAAGCATTAGTTTTTGGTACTTGAAAAATAATTGTTCATTTGCAAATCTTAGTGCATCCATGTTTACCTTGGGTTCTTCACTTTCACTTTCACTTGAGCTCTCATCGGAGGATGTATCCTCATGTGCCATGAAACATATGTGCGCTTCCTCATTCTTCTCATCATCCAACTCTTCGCTTGAATCTTCACTAGAGTCATCGAAAGTGCCTACAAGTCTTTTCTTCTTATTCTTTTTGAATTTTTCTGACTTGTGGTACTTTGGTGCTGTTACGGCCTTGTGGTCGGCCCATGTAATCAAGCCCACATGCACTGGAAGCCCAAGCAGACAGCTCTCTAACCACCCAGAAGGGGAACTGGCCGAACGGAAGATCGCCTTTCCAGGGAAGCTCGCCTCGCCGTACGACAAGATCGCCCCCCCACAGGCCAACTGAAGAAGCTTGCCTTGCCAATCAATAAGCTCGTCATGCCAGGAAGAAGCTCGCATATTCTGTAACAGGAAGCATAGTCAGACGGTCTGAAGGCGCCGAGCTTGACTCTCCCCAAGGACGACCTAGCATAAATATCTCTGACAGGGTGACGTAGGGCCACCTACCCTCTATTAATGCAAGAGGTTAAGGGCGAGAACTGATTGTCGCCCCTCGCGTCTCATTAATGCGTCTGACACCATCTGACACCCATTAATGCGTAAAATATCTCTGACACAACCCACCGACCTATCAATTCTCCTCCAGCTAAGCAGACTCGACAACTGATGGGACGGGGATCAACGACTCTCAGCCCTATAAATACCCCCCTCCTGCATCCGTAGAGGGGGTTGGTCAGCTGAAATCTCTAACTCTTTCCCCATATTGAAGGTCGGATATCTCCCATATATCTGTGTCTTCCTCATAAGCTCGTCATGCTTCGTCGATCTGCCTTAAGATCGCCAAGCATGTTCGACACACTTATTTCAATTCATCCACTGACTTAAGCATTGGAGAGGCTATGGGTTGACAGCCAGCCCCACCTTTTCGACGAGTTACTATTGTCGCAGGAAGCTCGCACCAGCTATCAGGAGACGACGACCTTGGGTCCTTCACTCCCGAAGCTTGTTCCGAGTCGTGCTAACCTCTCCATCAACCAAATACATGTAATCATTATACCCATGATTCCCATTAACTACAAATATCATTGTTAGGCGAACTTGACCCACATCAATTAGTGCCATCTTTGGGAATCAAGAGTTACACCCATGTCAGGCTCCACACATCTTCACCGCAATTCCCGCCACGGTAAGTCACCCGACGTCACACCCCCGCCACCTCCGAGAAGACCGGGATGACTTGAGACAATGATCAATGACACTCTGAGGCTGTCCCTCGCTGCAAAGCCTCGTTCTCCCAGAAGAACTCCCCCAATGATTCCACCCCTCGAGGGGTCAGCCACGGTCATTCAGGACTTGGCCCTCGGCGTCTACCAGAGCTTTCGGAACTTTACCAAGATGATGGAGGAGTGGACCATTGCCAGGCAAGAGAGACCACCTCAGGTAGAAGGCCCCTCTGAACACCGTAATGTGAGGAGAGACCTCCTCCCCCAATTTGACAAAGAAGCGGCCGTACAGCAGAGGCGATTTGAAGAGGCGGAAGTAGCCGCTCTACAGAGGGAGTTCAATAAGGAGGAGGAGGCCGCTCATCAGAGGCAACTGGATGAAGAAGTAGCCATTCGACGCTGTCGATTCCTCGATGCTGAGAGGGAGAGACTTTAAGGGGGAGCCGAGGAGTCCCCCTGGCGTCGGCCATGATAGTACGGGGGAACCCCATGCTGGACCATTGATCGGCCCAGAATTAACTCCGAAACGATGTCGTTTTACCGAAATCGCATGGTATAGTGCCAAGCGGGTATCGAACACGGGGAAGTGTTGCTATACTACATATCTACTCCTAGGTTGGGTTAGACTTGTGCATTTATTGGTGGATGCAGATTGTGGAGTGTCATTATGGTGATGGATGTGAAGGTCGTGTCACTCGATATCGCAAATTGACTCCACACAAAGAAAAGAATAAAATAAAGAAAAGACTATGGCATTAGGACTCACCACTAGGATCATCGGATGTCGATACTATTTTAAGACTCTTACGTTGCATTGGCTTTATTAAGGATTGTCGCATCTAAGATGTGGAATTCATGGCTCTAAGCGCCAAGAATGTAACGTATCGCATTAACCCCGCTCTCGTGACAGGAGCACACGATCCGTGCATTAAGAATCGACAATATTCATACCACTCTCGTGGTCAGAATGATCTAAACTCACGCCACTCTCATGGGTTAGAGTTTCGATGTATTTTGGTGGCTCTCATTGATGCAATAACGGTAGCCCTTAATTAGTAATATAATTCGTCGGTGGATCCCATCAAGACACGAGCCGGACATGGTCACGATCCCTAATTGAATCCACTAGCTCCCTAATTAAGTTTATAGGATACTCCTTAAGCCAATCGATTCCACCGACCGTGGGCACGATCTCAGTACGAGATCTCCTACAAACTTTGCTAGATCGACCAAAATACGTCCCTTTTATACCAACGCAATCTAAAAATCCGAACTTTATATCTAAATCCTAAGATCACAGGGCTAATCCATTAGCCCTAGAAAAGACTACTCATGGATCATAACAGTAGATATAAGAACGATAGAAAACTTCATTGCATGCATCAAAGAGATATTCAATAAGGAATCAATAAGAAGAACTAAAATAGAATTAAAGAGAACAAAAATACTTATCTTGGTACAAGAGGAGGGGCATATGGCATGGCCTAACTCCTAAAAGAGTCTCCGAGAGCTCCAAAGAAAATAAGATCTAACCTCTCCCTCCAAAAACTTCTCTCCAATGACGGCTACAATCCCTTTATATAGTCCCCAATAAACCCTAGCAAATAACATAAGAAACCCTCTGAAATTCATGCCCAAAAATCAACTCTGGCTGCAACTTATGATCTGGGTCCCAGCCAGCTCGGTCGAGTAGAACATAGCACTCGGTCGAGTAGGTGATTTCAGCACTGCAGCGTCAACTTGTAGAAATTCTCCAGATTTCATCCGAGCTCCGACTGTCCTTTCTTGGTGGCGTTGGAACCGTCATGAAATCTACTAGCCATAAAAAATATGAGAAAAATATTTTGCCAACTGGAATGATAGCAGATCTCAAAAGAGTGAGATGATGTCTGAAAATATGGATGCTTGCCTTACTTGACTGAATAGCCTTCGTGCTCGGTCGAGTAGCCCCCTACTCGGTCGAGTATCCCCCCTACTCGGTCGAGTAGCCCCCTACTCGGTCGAGCTACAGTAGATTAGAACTTTCTCCAAAATGCTGCTCTGTTTGATGACGACTCGGGTCGAGTAACTGAACTGCTCGGTCGAGTTGCTTTGCTGTTCGGTCGAGCTACAGTGCCTTAGAGAATAGCTCAAAATCATCGCACTGTTTGATGCAGCTCGGGTCGAGCAGGCTATCTGCTCGGTCGAGTAAGTCATGGTGGTTTCCGTGCTAACTCCGCGTGTCTACTCGGCCAAGTAGTTATTGCTACTCGGTCGAGTCGCCTGGGAAACCGAAGATGGCCTGAGCCTCTCAACTTTCGCTCTCTTCTCCTCCTCTCGTCTTCTTCTTTGGCACCTCAGGCATGTCATCATGAGTCTTCTAGGTGCTCTCACATTGTCGATCATCTCATTGACTCTAAATTGCTACAATATCGCTCCAAATCCCTGAAATGGGCATAAACGCTTCGAAAGTCACATTGTTCCAAATAATAGCGTAAAAGCGTATAAAATGGGGGTTTGGAGGGTGAAATACATCATGAAAATATGCGATAATTCATGCAAAATAAGAGCATACCAAAATCCTCCAAGCTTACCTCTTACTCGTCCTCGAGGAAGACGAACACGAAGCTCACTGGGAGGTAAAAATAGGAAAACGAAAAAGAATACGAAGTGGAAGGGGTCGCTAGATTATTCTCTCAGATCTCAAGCCATAAGCTACACATCACGATAACTCGAAAAATACGAATCACATGCTATAAAGATGTCATATCGTACTTATGGTACTTGCAAGCTTTCAAGAACTACAAAAGGGACTCTCTAAATTCATGCAATCAACTCATATCAACTTCACGCAATTCATAGAATTTAATTTGCAGATCATCGGCTAGAATTTAATATGCAGATCATCGGCGATGCACCTTTCAATCAAGAGTTATAACAGAAGCATATCAGAATCACACTAAGCATGCAATGAAGAATGAAATAAATAATGGCATTCACATATTTATATCGAATCATAAGAAATCTCCATAACTAATGTAATTTTGCTAAGTTTCAGCATTATCAAACTTCCATATTCATGCACCTCTCCACTCTAATGGAATACTCACTCTTATGGTCAAATGAATTCCCCCCAAGCGTAGCTTGAGGCATCGTATCTAAAGGAAAAGGATATGGGAAAATGGAATTTTTCCATTGGTTTTTCCAAGTATTTTTGTGGCTCCAATAATGAGATAGAGAAATATTTTTATTTTTTTTGTTCTCATTTTTCTTTCTAGATTTTTGTAGGAGCTATATGATATGTATTTTTGGTTTTTGGCTCCTTTTTGACTTTTTGAACTTTTTGGAGCTAACTTTTCTTTTGGAATGGATTTTTGGGAATAAATGCGGTATGAGTAGCTGCAAGGGGTGAACTCAAGTAACATGTAGAGAATAAAAAGATATATGTGGAGAAGGAAATGATGTAACACTCGGTTCACTCATAAGATGTGCACAAACGGTTCAATAAGATAATTCCTCAACTAAAACTCATATGTAAGTATGGATATTCTTAATCATCTCAATAAATAGTGAAGTCAAGCGGTAAAGCATACAATCATATCAGGCATGCAACAGAAGGTGAATAAGACAATAATACAGATGCTTCAGATATACAAATGATGCGTGAATCTTGGTGCATTTCCAACAAAAGCATACTAAATATTACTGCATACATTCAGCTTCAATTAGTATCATGCATTCATATAGAGAAATCATCAAACGAATATATAAGCAAGCACAAGGATAACAGGATACTGAAATACTCCAAATAGCATAGCAAGAGATATAAGCATCGTGTTGGCTACTAAAGAAATTATAGATATCATCATAAGGAACGTATCTAGAAAAAGAAGGAAAAGAGAATAAAGAAATAAATACAAAAGAGAAGAAGGAAAAGAAAAACAAGCACACAATATAATGCATGAACACACATAAAAGGAAAATAAGATGGAAAATTGAAAAGATGATGCAAAAATTTGAAAATTTCTAAAAATCCTAAAATAAAGTAAAAATGCAAGTAAATGGCATGGAAATGCACTTTACGAAGCTTAAACTTCACATTGTCCTCAATGTGATCATAAAAGGTAATTAAGAGGAACAACAATAAATATGAGGGGGTGAATGAAAAATGATGAAATGAATGACATGAAACACTAATGCAACTACATGCACATGCAATGATGCATGAGAGCGCCTTCCCCCAAGCTTATACCAAACAGTCTTATTCAAATGACTTGATCAAAAATGTTACGGCTTCGCTAAGCGAGATTAAGTCAAACCAATAAGAAAGTGAGTATTCACTTGAAAGAGATGCTCGATGATGGTGAGCAAAAAGATGTGACAGATCAAAATATGTAAAGGATAGCAATCAATATAGCATATAAAAGGTAGGGTGTAAAAGATTATTGTTGTCGTCATATGAGGTGACATTTATTCTAAACTAACAAATCAAGCAAATTCATACTGTCCTTTCGTTGTCGAGAGGATCCGTGTTTATTGAAAGCATAAAATACTACACTACTGGATTGATATCACCTATAGCAAAACGCGGATCCAGTATCTTTGCCGGTGCAGGCAACTGCTCCAACTGCTTCTTTCGTGGCTCCGCCAGGTGCATGTGTCTACAGACTCCATCAGATTCCAGCAATGCGGCCCCCAGCATCTCTACAAGGACTCCACTTGTACCCTGTAAGAGATAAGCTGCATTAATCTGATATGGATAATTCTTCCCCAAAATAAATGTATTCCAAAGAAGGTCATCAAAAGAAATATTTAAAATTAATGATGGTTGACAACACTTCCCTGGAAATAAATCTCTACTCTCGTGCACCACGTCGACCAACTCCTCATTGTTCGTTTTAGGTTCTTCAGGTAACCCTGGCATATAAGCATGTGCCTCATCAGGCAACTCCTCATCATTGGCAGACTTATCCCAGCGCACCTCCTGATCGTAATCATATGCGTCCATGGGTGCTAACTCCTCGCTCTCCTCCTCATATACGTCCCATCATGCCTCTTTATTATTTGTGTGTGTATCCTGCAAAAGGCACAATGAGTCATATAAACATGAATCATAGTAAACATCATACACTGGAGGGGAATCAAATGTAAAAGGCGAGGGAGTAAAGAGATCTCCCTGAAGGGAAGCCATAGCTCTGTGGGATAGTCCTCGGCGTCAGTGGAAGGATGAGGTGGCTACGGAAGCTCTAAAGGAGGAGGGTAATGCTCAGGATCCTCATGAATGGTTGTATCCTCGTCCCAATACACAACCTCCTCGGCGAAAAGCTCTGGCTCCATGTGAGTGGCCTCCTCAATAATATTCTCTGATGGTATAGGCTGCTCTGGCTTATGTGGGTGGCAAGGGGGAGTAACGATGGCACAAGCTGACTCCGCAGTGCCAGGTGTCGTGGTCTCGTCGGAGGTGGCAATATTAAAGCGCATAATATTTCCCCCAAGCTGAACGTGCACGTCCTCCTAGGGCTCCTCAGGTATAGAAGGCAATGTAATCTTCATCTTCTCCTTTTTATGCCTCCTTCGTTTCTGTCCTGGAACTTGAGGTACCCGATGGCATGGTGCGGCCTTCTCAATAGTATGTACATGTAGCACTACAGGCTCAGGTATCTGGTAAGGGGAGAAGAAGGACGTTAAAGTATCCTCAGGCTCTCCAGGTATGGAAGTGAATGTGTCGCCCTTGGATGCATCATATATGTCAGCCGACGCGAGGTAAATAACATCAATGTCTTCTCCATCTGAATCATCTCTGTCGATCCACTCATCGTATGAACTAGTTGTGTCGGTGGATGGTGGAGTGACGACGGTGCAACATGGCTCTGCATTAATATCTCACGAGTGTCTCATCACAGTTCCCTCATCAGTGCTTTGAAGGTGAGAAGCTGCACAGCCCTCTAGAAAGCGTGTGAGCATCAAATTGAGGGGATAGTCAGGACTCAAGCTACAGACGCGGCTTTCGTAGGGCATGTGTCCCTCCTTATCACAATACTCGCAGTAGGCATATCACTCTGAATAGTCATATCCTTCCAGCTGATAGTATGGGTCCTGTAAATAATATATGCATTCTTCCATTAGAGGCTCATACTGTGCCAAATAATCATTTCTTGAAATATAGCAAAAGTGATCCATTTTACCCGAATAGTCAAAAACAAACAACATGGGAAAGATATCAGTGGTACAAGAAGATAGAAATAATGATGAAGCAGGTGTCGGAGTATATATATATATATATATATATATATATATATATATATATATCTCTCTCTCTCTCTCTCTCTCTCTCTCTCTCTCTCTCTCCCCCCCCCCCCTCTCTCTCCCTCTCTCTCTCTCCTCTGTGTTTTTAACACAGTCTAATCAACCTAATTGTGATAAATAGATAATATGGCGGAACGCCTCTCCGGCAACGATGCCAAAAAATTGATCGGCCCGGAACTCCGAAATGATGTCGTTTTACCGCAAGCACACAATATAGTGGCAAGCAGGTATCGAACACGGGGAAGCGGTGCTATACTACCTATCTACTCCTAGGTTGGGTTAGACTTGCGAGTTTATTGGTGGATGCAGATTGTGGAGTGTCGTAATGGTGGTGGATGTGAAGGTCGTGTCACTTGATATCGCAAACTGACTCCACACAATGAAAAGAATAAAATAAAGAAAAGACTATGGCATTAGGACTCACCACTAGGATCGTCGGATGTCGATGCTATGTTAAGACTCTTACGTTGCATTGGCTTTATTAGGGATTGTCGTATCTAAGATGTGGAATTCATGGCTCTAAGCGCCATGAATCTAACGTATCGCATTAACCCCGCTTTTGCGACAGGCACACACACGATCCGTGCATTAAGAATCGAAAATATTCATGCCACTCTTGTGGTCAGAATGATCTCAACTCAAGCCACTCTCGTGGATTAGAGTTTCGATGTATTTTGGTGGCCCTTATTGACGCAATGATCGTAGCCGTAAATTAGTAATATAGTTCGTCGGTGGATCCCATCAAGACACGAGCCGGACACTGTCACGAGCCTTAATTGAATCCGATAACTCCCTAATTAAGTTTATATGATGCTCCTTAAGCCAATCGATTCAATCGAATGTGGGCACGATCTCAGTACGAGATCTCCTACAAACTTTGCTAGATCGACCAAAATACGTCCCTTTTATACCAACGCAACCTAAAAATCCTAAATTTACATCTAAATCCTAAGATCCTAGGGCTACTCCATTAGCCCTAGAAAAGACTACTCATGGATCATAGCAATAGATATAAAAATGGTAGAAAACTTCATTGCATGCATCAAAGAGATATTCAATAAGCAATCAATAAGAAGAACTAAAATAGAATTAAAGAGAACAAAAATACTTATCTTGATACAAGAGGAGGGGCATATGGCATGGCCTAACTCCTAAAAGAGTCTCCAAGAGCTCCAAAGAAAATAAGATCTAACCTCTCCCTCCAAAAACTCCCCTCAAATGACGGCTACAATCCCTATATATAGTCCCCACAAAACCCTAGCAAATAACCTAAGAAAACCTCTGAAATTTGTGTCCAAAAATCAACTCTAACCATAACTTAAGTTCTGGGCCCCAGCCAGCTCGGTCGAGTAGAACATAGCACTCGGTCGAGTTGGTGATTTCAGATTTGCAACGTCAACTTACAGACATTTTCCAGATTTCATCCGACCTCTGACGTGCACGTTCTTGGCGGTGTTGGGACTGTCATGAAGTCTACTATGCTTAAAAATATGAAAAAAAATATTTTGCCAACTAGAATGATGGAAAATCTCAAAAGAGTGAGAGGCTGTTTGAAAATCTGGATGTTTGCCTTGCTCGACTGAGTAGCCTTCGTGCTCGGTCGAGTAGCCCCTTACTCGATCGAGTAGCCTCCTACTCGGTCGAGCTACAGTAGATCAGAACTTCCTCCAAAATGCTGCTCTGTTTGATGACGACTCGGGATCGATTAGGCAAACCGCTCGGTCGAGTTGCTTTGCTGCTCGGTCAAGGTACAGTGCCTTAGAGAATAGCTCAAAATCGTCGCTTTGTTTGATGAAGCTCGGGTCGAGCTGGCTGTCTGCTCGGTCAAGTAGGTCGTGGCCGTTTCTGTGCTAATTCTATATATCAGCTCGGCCGAGTAGCTGTTGCTACTCGATCGAGTCGCCTGGGAAATAAAAGATGGCATGAGCTTCTCATCTTTCGATCTCGTCTCCTCCTCTCGTCTTCTTCTTTGGCACCTCAGGTATGTCATCATGAGTCGTCTAGGTGCTCTCATGTCGTCGATCGTCTCATTGACTCCAAATTGCTCCAATATCATCCCAAATCCCCGAAATGGGCATAAACGCTCTGAAAGTCATATTGTTCCAAATAATAGCGTAAAAGCGTATAAAATGGGGGTTTGGAGGGTGAAATGCGTCATGAAAATATGCAATAATTCTTGCAAAATAGGAGCATATCAACATCCTACGGAAAGATAGCGCCGCGGGAGATCGCCAAGCCCGAGACGAGATGGGCGCGTCCACCGTAGCAGGAGCTCCCCGACCGTATCGTCGCTCTCCTAGTCGTGATGACCGACGGTAAAGGAGCCACGACCGCTGATCGCGCCCCGGACACACGTCCCGGGACGGCGACACTGTAGTCTTACCGCAAGCGCACGGTGTAGCGGCGAGCGGGTATCGAACACAGGGAGGCCCAATAACAGTGTCTTCTTCAATCACCTGGCTATAAGGATAGTCGAGAAATGTTCGCAAATATGCGGTCACAGTCGTTCAATTGTATAAAAGAAATAACAAATTGATAAAGACGCCTAGGGGCAGGGAATCCCCGCTACTCGCCGTATCTCATCATTGTGATTCGTAGGTTTAACAATTGCTAGACTTGAAACTCGGGTAAACTAGTTGCAACTAAATGTAGAACCATGCTCACGCTCTCGCGCTATTGCCGGTCTATAGCCAACCTAGGGTAGGGTCCAATCTCTTGCAAACCCTAACCTAGGCAAACTAGCGTGAAGAACAACATCATCGTTCAATCGTATCTTGAGCCCACTCTCGTGCAAACTCGAGCTACGACCTAGGTTGGGATAGTTCCTACCCGTCCAATCTCTTGCAAACGGGTATTGGTATAGAATTACAATCGAAAACCCTAGTTTCGGTCCAATCTCTTGCAAACCGATTCCGGAGGAATCCAATTGTAACCCAATTCGAATCTCTAGGGCTTCCTATCGAGTTGGGATCCAATATCTTGCAAATCCCAATCGGTATGAATCCCTAGCTATTCGTATTATAGCAATCCCAAACTAAACCTAATCAATTCTAGCAATAATTTCACCAATTCATCACAAATTTGAAATTGGATTCGTAGGGTTCTTCCCTACGCCCTAAGACGATGAAACTACTCACAATTCATAATCAAATCCAATAGAAATTCACAAGTAAAATGAATGGAATTCATAGCTATATTCAATAAATCAATAAAAATGGAGTTTTTGAGGGAGAGAGAGACAAACCAATGAAGAACAAGATAGCATCCAACAAAATATCACTTTTCTCTCCTCCCTCAAAGCTAAATCTAATCCCTAAAAAGTTAATCAAAAGGGGCTGCAAAAGTTCTGAAAAAGCTCTCTAAAATAGGTTAAAAACTGGGGTTAAATACCCCCCAAAATCGCTAAAAAAACCCTGACGAAAATGCCCCTGCGTAGCCTCAAAATCACAGTTTACGCTACAGGCAGCGCGGCTCACTCGGCCGAGTGACAAATGTCACTCGGCCGAGTGAGAGACCCTGACGGATTCCAGAGAGTTGGGGGTCTTGGGGGTCGTCTCTTCGGGAGTCACTCGGCCGAGTGGCTTTTCTTCACTCGGCCGATGGGCGTTCTTCACTCGGGCGGACGGTCGTTCGTCACTCGGCCGAGTCGGTCTTTGGGGCTGACTGACGGATTCCAGAGAGTTCAACATTTTTGATGCCGTCGTCTTGGCTCCACTCGGGTGAGGGATGACTCGGTGCTCGGCCGAGTGGTATGGCGATGCTCGGCCGAGTGCACGCTGATATTGGCTCTGTTGCGTGTCCGATCTGGCCGGCCGAGCGGGCTGTCTTTGCTCGGCCGAGTGACTCCTTCACTCGGCTGAGTGGCATGCTGAAAATGCCCATTCTTCATGTTTTTGCCTCCTCGTCGCTCCTACGACGTTCTTTCTTCTTTCACTCCTCTCCAATCGTAAAATACCCCTCAAGAGAGTCGTCAGTGACACTCCGGAGTGGGTGCATCTCAGAATCACTCCAAATCGCTCCAAATCTCCTGAAATACGACAAAAACAACAAATCGTGAAAAGCATCGCAATATTGTCTAATAAACGTGAAAAACACGATTTGAACGATCTAAATGGCATGCAAACATGCAGAAAAAAGGTGTAAAATACGGAGTGATCAAAATCCCCCAAGTTTACCTCTTACTCGTCCTCGAGGAAGATGAGTAAAAAGCGAACCCGGCGGATAAAGATAAAGAAAACGGCGGAAAGGTGGAAAACGGAAAATGAAAAATAAAATAGAAAACGAAGAGGGAAGTTGCTAGATCATTTTTCTCAGGACGTGGGTTTTGCTTACTCATATAGCATGCATCGAATATAAACCACATGTCAAAGACTTTTATTTTGATATCATAGTATAATGGTGCATTTGAAATAGAAAACCCAAGAATATCAATATAGCATAAAAATGGAATAATTCTAAGATTAACATTGTCTGAAGCATCTAAAGCGGTATACAATATCGTAGATCACACACTTTTCAATTGAATGCTTTCTATAAGGAGTATAAGAGATATCACACGATAGAGTAGTAAGAATAGAAAAAGTGTGGTTTTCATGAAATGAATGATAAGCGTAGATTTCTGGATTTCATAAAACTTTAGCAATCTCACCGAGTATAAAATATTACTTAGCCTAGGTTCTCATGCACCGTCAGGTAGTCACTCTCTCACACATCATTGGATTCTCTCCCCCAAGCTTATCTATAAGCGTGGTGGCATACACAAACAATATTTACATCCTCGTTTCTTATGAAGCTCCAAAAATCAAAGAAAACAAAAATAGAAGCAAAAGAAGGAAGACAAATAGAAAGGATATGAGATGGGATCGTTTTCGAACTTCTTTTCTCTTTTCTTCACTTATTCTCAAATCTTTTTCTTTTTCTTTTTCTCTTTTCTTTTTTTCTTCTTTTTTTTTCTTTTTTTAATAGAATATTTACACAAATAATCCCAAATCAAAGAGGAGGATATACAAGTATTGTTTTCTTTGGGTTTTGGGGAATTTGGAGCATGTGATTTAATAACGGGGGATGCCAACAATAGAATTGCTAAGGGGAGATTCACCAATGAATATAAAATAGAGAAATAATGTTCAAGATATGTGGAGAAAGAAATAAATGTATCTCTCAGTTCACTCTATAGGACGTGCATGACAACTTCAGCAGGGTAATCTAATCTACTCAGTTTGATCTCAAAAAGTAAACTAATCCAGATTTATCAAAGCTAGCAAACATTCAATCAACCTGAAGTGAAGCGTACAAATCATGCAATAAGAAGTGATATGAGAAAAGAAAGCAGTACTCCAGATATAAGCAATCAATGCGTGAATCTTGGTGTGTTTTCTACGATAGCATACATATGAATCATCAGACATCAGCTAATAATAGAATTTCATCCATTTTCATACAGTAAAAGAGAGTGTGTTACTATTTCTAAATGCAGAACAGAACATAGCATATGATATCAGAAATAAAAAGCTATGACATGACAAATATAGCATGCATATAGAGAAAAACTAACACCACGTCATCATCATCACAGAAAAGTCATCTCTAGCAGAAGATGAAAGAAATAAAGACAAAAGAAAAAAAAAGATATTTACAATGCAGCACACAAGGAAAATAAGAAAAAAAACGTGATGCATGGTAAAAAAGAAAAAACGTGATGAAAAATGGGTGCAAAAGTGGAAAAACGTGAAAAAACTAAAAATAAAAGTGATAAAAGCAAAAGTGTGAGAACTCACTCCCCCAAGATAAAGTGCACAGTATCCTCAATGTGCAAAGTGTGGCACACCGAGAGACGTGTAATGGGAGGGGGGTGGGTATGCATGCATGATAAAAAGAAATAATAATAACAAAATGAAAATATGATGCGGATGTGATGCATGCAAGGATAAGAGTGATGCAGATATGTGTGTGTCACCAAAAATACTCTCCCTCACTCCCGAAAAAGGATATAGAATGATATGATCAAAATGGGGACAAAAATAGTGATGGGAGGAGGGGGTGGGCAAAAATCATCAGGACCAAGCAGAGAATGGGCAGCATAACGGCAAAAAATATCAATGGCATCAAGGGTGTGCCTAAGCTGGTGGTGCTGTGCCATCTCCGTCCTGAGGCAGAGGTGGGGGTGGGGTGGATGTGTCTGCTGGGTGGGTGGTGGTGGTCGTGGCAGTCGCTTGAGAATCCGGGTCAGGCAAAAGTGAATGCCGGGAAGTAACTCGAGGCGGTGCTGCATGGCGGTGACTGTGGAAGACAAGCCCTAAAATCACCCCTGAGTCCACTCATCGCCCCCTCAAGAGCACGAACGCTCTGAACTAAGGCGTCAGGGGGTGGTGGAGCGGAGGGACGGACAGGTCTAGGCTGAGCAGGTCGGGGCTGTCGGATACGGGCGGTGTAAACAATCGGGCCAGCAGGCATGTGTGGAAAGGGGACTGTGCTCACTAGTGGATGCCCAGCCTCAGTGTGAGGCTGGGACGCAAGCTGGTGTGAGGTGGAAGCAGCAGCAGTGGAAGTGGAAGACAAAATTGGTGACGATGCAGCAAGAGAGGTCAGTGACACAGACGTGGGGACAGACGTCACGACACTCTCAGATAGGACATCTACGGTGGAGACAGAAGGGTCGACCACTGGGGAGGAAGTGTGGGGTCCAAAAGGTGAAACCCCAGTGGAGATCAAAGTGGATAGGGTCTCCACGACAGAAGCGAAGGAAGACTCGCCGCTCTCAAGTATGGTGGGTGGACGCTCGGGCAGCAGAGAGGTGAGGGGCTCATCCGACAGGGGTACAGAAGTGGTGGGGGTGGTGGTAGACGTGGTGGGCGTGGAGGACGGCTCAGCAAGTGTACTCCCGACACCGGCATAGGTGTGGACAGAGGTGTCGGGAGCGGCAGAAAGTGCAGGCTCAGTCTGAGGGATCACAGGGTCAACAGGTGCAGGATGTGCCTGCTCAGCCTCCTCAGCCTCGAGCACGTAGGCGGCGGGGATCAGGAGATCTATCGCCGGAAGCCAGTCATCGTGTGCTGGTCCTATGTGTGTCCGAGCGGGGATTGGGAGGATCATATAGTCAGCACCTAAGGGACCGTGCAACCATACCCAGTGCCACTGGCCGTGCGGACGAAGCATCTTCATCCGGGCCATGACGTCTATCAAAAGTGAAGTGGGGCCCGAAGGTCGACGCAGGTCGGCCGGAAGGTCCTCGCCGGTCATCAGGGCTAGCAGGGTGATCAGGCCGCCGCAACATATCGGGGAGCGAGCACCCAATGATACGATGATGCGGTCCAAAAACCAGCTAGCGATGTCAATCTCAACTGCGGGGACCATCGCAACACCATCTCTATCCAGAACTCTGGGGCGAGTCATCGCGTAGAGCATATAGAGCTCAGGCGTAGACATCGTCCCAGGCTCGTACCTCGCTAGAAAAGTGGTCGCCATAAGGCGCTGTGCTATGTGGAGGCAGGGGTGGACTATGGCTGAGGCCTTGGCCCGACTGGGGTCAAAGGCGTGTGGTAAACCCGTGATCCTGGCCCAAAAGGCATGGGAATCGAAAGACGGGGGAGGGATATGTGTGGGGGCGTAGGCTCGGTCGGGCGCGGGGACTACGGGCCACTGAAAGAACGCTCTAAGCATATTGAGAGTGATCTAACACTCTCGATCCATGAGTCTAAAGGAGCATCCCTCAGCGGTCCGGGCGATCGAGCTAAGTACCTCGAGTGTCGGACGGACGTAGGTGTCCGCTGACACAGACAGAAAATCTCGCCAACCCATGTTGTCGTACAACATGAGCATCCCCTCAAGTACCCCCAAGCAGTCTAGGTCTGCTAAATGGGCGAACCTGGAGGGTACTATCGGTCGCTGTGCGATACGCTCAAATCGGACGTGCTGTACGTCGTCTCTGAACGTAATCCCTAGCGGCCCGACAACGGGAGCCGGTGGTGGCTGTGCGTGAACGGGGTCGGCTGGAAGTGGCTGCGAGTGAGGTGGTGAAGGTGGAGGGGAGTCCTCCCTAGCATGGGAGGGGCCAGGCTCATCCGTCCGTTTCCGCTTGGCGGAAGCTCCCCGAGTGCGTGGCCGTGTACGGGGCGGCATGTGTGCCCCGAGTGCTCACCCAACTAATGAAAAATGCGGCGTGCTAAAAAGATAGAACGAAGGTACCTGAACACACCGCGAGAGCAAAACAGCAGATAAGTGTGAATTCACCGTCTCCACAAAGCCAATAGCGCGTCCGAAAGCTCCCCTAAGCTCCCCCAAGATAGCATGCACATCAAACTATGATATCAGCGTATAAAATTCAAAATACATGGGGAGATGGGGTATAACAGATAAATAAAGAAATCGATTTGAGTTAGGGGCTCAATGGGTACTCGGATCGTTAAAAATGGGGAGAAAATAGGATTTAACGCGAAATCAGGGTTACCGGAGCTTGGCCGGCGGTGAGGAGGGTCGCCGACGGTGAGGGGGGTCGGCGGTCGGTGATCGGCGCTCGGCCGCCGGCGGTCGGGCTAGCGAGGGCGGCGGCGATGGTGTTCGGGCGAGCGATTGGTGATCGCAGCGGGCGGGAGCTGAAGGGGCTTGGGCGAAAACTAGGATTTGGGCGTTTCGAAAGTCGCGCCGAGCCCGTTCGCCTTATATAAGTGAAATTACGACTCGGCCGAGTGACTATGGAAAAGTTTTTTAAATTTTCTCCCTCCGCTTACGACTCGGTCGAGTGGCTTTTCCACCCTCGGCCGAGTGGAAAAAGTCCATTCGGCCAAGTGGCACAAGCTACTCGGTAATTTTCGCCCTAGGAGGGTATCAGTTTCACTCGGCCGAGTGAAGGAATATACTCGGCCGAGTGGCAGTTTATACTGAAATCACAAAAAAGACAGAGAGTTGGGTACAGCAGACTTCCCTCGTTGGTGCGCCACTCGGGCGGACGGCTTTCTTTGCTCGGCCGAGTGACTATAGTACTCGGCCGAGTGGGGCTCTGTTTTCTACTTTGGTGCTCCGTTTTGGCTCTACTCTCTGTTTTTCTTCCTCCAGGTGGTTTCTTCTTCCTCCTAAGCCTCGAGCGCATTCGTGGAGCGCTCTTCTTCGCCTCGGTCATCCTCCTTATGATAGATATCCTTTTCTCCTCCTCCTATCAAAGAAAATAGGACCCGTTGTTACAATTTTTCAGGCAAACGACTCAAAAACACTAATAAAGTCTAAAACAAAAGTAGAAACTAAAATAGAAATAATGCGATAACTGTCGGGTTGCCTCCCGACAAGCGCTCGTTTAAGGTCTTGAGCTCGACCCCTTTAAATTTTCAATTTAGCGCGGGATGTTGGGTGCATATGAGATGCGCCCGTCAAATTTGCCGGGAATGTTGAGTATTGATTCCCCGGATTTGGTTTTGGATGATGAGCAAACATAAATATCTCGTACTAACTGTTTGTGAGCGCAGTTATGGAGATCGTCGCCAAAATACTTGGAACATCAAAAGCGACGTCTTAAGACTTCTCAATACGCGTGATCGTATGCCTGAAGCTTCGTTGAAGCTCAAGGAGCAATATTGAAGTCAAGAAGAATGAAGATTGAAGCTTCGAAGACGGTTCGTCATATATTATTTATTGTCTTCTAGCTTCATAGATTAGAATGTTAAGCCTTGAGTAGGACTTACTTCATAATGTTCATTTCGCTCATATCTTAGAGCTAGGATTATCATATAAGCCATTAGAAACTTTCCCGAAGCCTATCGCTTCTTCCCTCGGCTTCTAGTGCATGTTAGTTGGTTCAAGAAGAGTCACCAACCGACTAGATGACGATCTAGTCGGTCGGCAACTCTACATGAACCGACTAGATGCCTTGCTAAATTCAGCTCATTCCATGTTGATAAATTAGTCGGTCAAAGAAGGTTCACTGACCGACTAGATGACGATCTAGTTGGTTAGGAGTCCTTCTCAGACCGACTAGTTGTGTTCAGTCTTTTTCAGCCTGAGCTACTGTTTCGAGTTAGTCGGTCAAAGAACGTTTGTCGACCGACTAGTTGAGAAACTAGTCGGTCAGCATTTGTTCTTAAACCGACTAAGTCAACTTGAAGTCAGCCTATTCTATTTCGACTGTTAGTCGGTCAAAGAACATTCACCGACCGACTAGTTGTGAAACTAGTCGGTCGGCAAGTCTTCTTAGACCGACTAGTTGTCATTGCCTGTACTTCGACCTTTTGGCTGTTCAACCGTTAGTCGGTCTACGTTGTATCACCGACCAACTAGTTGATGAACTAGTCGGTCAGTGATCCTTCTTTGACCGACTAGTCTGGTTCAGAATAGAGCCGTTGGGAACTTTTCCAACACGATTTTCCTTGCCTCTATAAATACAAACTTGATTCGTTTGAGGCAAGGTTAGAGGTCCATTATCCAAGTATTTTCAGACCTAAGAGAAGAGTTTTCTCAAGCTAATTCCAAGCTCTCTCTTCCTCACAAGAATATCTCCCTTCACTCCTTGAGCCAATATCCTCAAGAGAGATTCTCTCCATTGTGAGCCATTCAAGCCAAGGGCTTTGAATCCAAGGACACCAACCTCATCCTAGCCACCTATTGCTGTCCATCTTGGTGGAGCTAGGGCTTGGTGTCATCATCTTCCCCAAAATCCTTCTTGCCCTAATATTTGGTAAGTTCTCTCAAGGCATTGGATTTTGTAGGTAAGTGTTTATTTCATTTCAATCGTTATTTGAATTGTGTCTCTCGGTTGTGAGAGAGGGTGTGATCCCGGTTTGTGGGAGTCACATGTCATTTGTATGATTTGGTCTTGTGAAGGTTTTTCACAAGAATTTCATAGTGCTAAATCTTGAGTTAGGGTTTCTAACTCAAGTATCCGGAGGGGATCCAGGTGGTTGGGACGTAGGATCACCGGGAACAAGTCGGGGAGACTTGGGGGGATCCGAACCCGTTACATGCTTTGTTTGCGTTTGGTTAATTCTTGTTGATTGTTGTTTATTCCGCATTGTCGTTTGTTCATTGCACAATAGTTAGGAATAACTCTCTTAATTATTTTAAGTACTATTCACCCCCCCTCTAGTACGTGTGCAGTAGCTACCACAGGGCACTACAATTGGTATCAGAGCCAAGGTTAAAGCTACAAGGTCAAAGCTATGACAAACAACGACTACAACGTCTTCAAGGATCGTCACAGATCGTCTTCAGTTATGGAAGGGCAATCCTCTGTCAGGCCTCCTCATTTCAACGGTACCAACTATGGGTACTGGAAATGCCGGATGGAAACCTTCCTCCGGAGCGCTTCACTTTGGAGAGCCACATTGACAGAGTATGTCGAGCCTACCGAACAAGATTTCGCGAAGTGGACTACCGAGGAGGTCGCCGCGGAGGTAAGCAATGCCAAGGCAATGAATGCCTTGCAATGTGCGTTGGAGCCCGAAGACTTCAACAAGATATGCACATGTAAGAGTGCATATCAAGTATGGAATCAACTCCTCATCTTGCATGAAGGAACGAGTACGGTAAAAGATTCTAAACTCGTTGTCGCTAACAAAGAGTTTGAGTTGTTTCATATGGAACAGTGTGAAATCATAGAGGACTACTATGCTCGCTTCGTGGATATTTCCAGTGAATTGGAAGCTCTTGGGAAGGTCTACACCCAAAAGGAGAAAGTCGCGAAGATTATTGACGGACTTCCCTCTTGTTGGGAAAAGCGTACCTTCGCCATCGAGGAAGGTAACGATATGAATAAATATACCGTCGTTCAATTAATGGGTACCTTGTTATCTTACGAGGTACGCAAGGAAAGTAAGATCAAGATGAAGGAGAAGATGAAAGCGTACTTGAAGCAAGACGAGCCAAAGAAAAAGACGATTGCATACAAGGCCGCTCCATCTACCGATGATGAAGAATCAGAAGAAGAGTTGGACATGGAAGCTTTGGCCGATTTGGCAAAGAAGTTCAACTGATTCTTCCAACACGGTAAGTTGAAGAGTAAATCAAAATTTACTTCGACTAATGTTTCCTCTCCCATGTGTTATAAATGCAATAAGCCAGGACATATCAAGCCGGATTGTCCTCTCTACAAACACAAGTAGAAGTGGAAGGCATCCAAGTACGACAAGTCAAGAAAGCACAAGAAAGGACTTGTCGGCACTTTCACCGATTCCAAAGAGGACTCCTCAAGTGGAGAGTCGGATGATGAACGTGTGGAGAAAGCACACACGTGATTCATGGGAAAAGAGGATCGTGATCAAGACACTTCCTCCGATGAAAGCGAGGATGAAAGCGAGGATGAAGGCGATGAGGTAACGAACGAGGAACTTAAAATAGCCAACGAACAACTTTGGAATAAGTTTTCTAATTTGGCTACTAGATTTATTAAGAATAAGAATGAACTAGATAGTCTTAAAACCTCGCCTAAACCCATCATCGTCAACAACGACACCGTTGTTGAAGGGTTGAGAAATGAGATTGAAAATCTCAAATCTCAACTTGAGCATGTTCATGTCGAGGATTCGGATGAACATTTGATAGCGGATTTGACGTCTCAAAACTCAACTTTGAGTATTGAGAATAAAAATCTCAAATCACGTGTTTGTGCACTCGCATCGCAAGTGTCCACCTTGGATGTTTCTTTGCATTCTCTCACCGAGAAGTATGAGTGCACATTAGGCCGAATTCATGAATTCAATAAGGGTAAGGGACATTTGGATAATATCCTAAATGACTTACCTCCGGCCAATCATCACATTGGTTTGGGGTATAAGATGGGAGATTCATCCAAATCATCCGGCACCTTTGTAAGGCCAACGTCCGATGCTTCTACTAGTGGGAGTAAACACTTCATGGGTAGTTCTACTACCAATGGTGCTTCCGCTAGGAACACACCTCCATTTGGAAAGAAACCCACTTTGGGTGGACCTCCAAAGAAGGGTCATGCTTTCATGTATACCATGCCACGTAGGAACACACATCCTACCCCACATGTTAGCACATATGATGATTTCTATGCTCCGCATCCACGAGCACGTGCACACCATGTGAGACACACTCATGCACGTGTTCCTCCACATTCATATGCTCATCCTCATTATCATATGAATAATTATCATCATGCACCTTTGCATCATGTTCCTTATGCCTATCTACGACATGCATCACGTAGAAATCAACAACGCATGCATGCTCCCAATAGGATTGGGGCTCGCAAAATCTTCACTATTTGGAGCCCAAAGGACACAAACATGAATGAAAAACAAGTGTATATGAATTCTTATTTTATGAATGTCGTTCATAATGATAATTATGTGGGGAAGTCTAAGTCCAATTGGACTTGGCTTCCAAAAGTCTAATTTCTTAGGACCCAATGTCCTTGGGTACCATGGAATGATATTTTATCTTTAGGTACTCAAGGATAAAAGAAGGAGCATCAAATCAAATTTTAGCTCCATATTAAGTTTTTCTAGGTTTAATCCACCGTGGGATACCAACCCTACCAACTCATTGATATGCAAGGGATTTTTCATTCAAATAGAGTTGATGGTGCTTAAGTGATGCACCAAAGTAGGGGGAGCTTACTGTTGTAAGTATATTCTTATTTTTGATTTACATTGGTATCCATGTGTGTTAAATGCATCCATTGATAGATTATATTACGATTGGTATCAATTTGCTACTTTTGGTATTCTCATTGGATTTATGTCTCTGACATTGACTTCGTTGCTCGACGATTAAATTTGATTTAATAGAAATTTGTTCTATGGAAACATAGAATTGTTTTCCATGCACTAATTTCTTCAAGAATGTTGATATTGGAGAGTATGTACCAAAACTTAATAAGTGAACTTGATTTGAGTTTTGATGATTTCGGTTTTCGATTTTCGCCTATGGCTTGATGATTTCGTATTTCGATTTTCGCCTATGGTTTGATGATTTCGTATTTCGATTTTCGCCTTTCGATTTTCGCCTATGGTTTGATGATTTCGTATTTCGATTTTCGCCTATGGCTTGGTGATTTCGTTTTTCGATTTTCGCCGATGGTTTATGATTTCGGTTTTTCGTTTTTCGATTATGGTCTCATTGGCACGCTTTGCTTTTATTCGGTATTTTACTTTGGATATTTTACCTTGGTGTCATTTGGACCGTGGTCGTATTCTTCGACTCCCGTGCTTTATTTGTTAGCCATTGGTTTTGTCGTTGATCTCCTCCCGCTCTTTTTGCTAATGCCAAAGGGGGAGAGATATAATAATGACAATGTGCTAATTGATAATTCAACGCAATTTACCGTGAATCTAATTTGATATGTTAGATTCAGGGGGAGTGAAGATATAAAAATGGATTTTGATCATATATGTCAATAATTGGTTCATATTTTATATTTCCCTCATCTGCTTGATGCGTATGATTAATATTTAATACGAGACTAACGTGTCATCAATCCAGGGGGAGTAAGAAAATTTCAATTGAATTATGATTATTGATTATTATTTATGTTGGTTTGTCATCACCAAAAAGGGGGAGAATGTTGAGTATTGATTCCCCGGATTTGGTTTTGGATGATGAGTAAACATAAATATCTCGTACTAACTGTTTGTGAGCGCAGTTATGGAGATCGTCGCCAAAATACTTGGAACATCAAAATCGACGTCTCAAGACTTCTCAATACGCGTGATCGTGTGCCTGAAACTTCTTTGAAGCTCAAGGAGCAATATTGAAGTCAAGAAGAATGAAGATTGAAGCTTCGAAGACGGTTCGTCATATATTATTTATTGTCTTCTAGCTTCATAGATTAGAATGTTAAGCCTTGAGTAGGACTTACTTCATAATCTTCATTTCGCTCATATCTTAGAGCTAGAATTATCATAGAAGCCATTAGAAACTTTCCCGAAGCCTATCGCTTCTTCCATCTGCTTCTAGTGCGTGTTAGTTGGTTCAAGAAGAGTCACCAACCGACTAGATGATGATCTAGTCGGTCGGCAACTTTATATGAACCGACTAGATGCCTTGCTAAATTCAGCTCATTCCATGTTGATAAATTAGTCGGTCAAAGAAGGTTCACCGACCGACTAGATGACGATCTAGTCGGTCAGGAGTCCTTCTCAGACCGACTAGTTGTGTTCAGTCTTTTTCAGCCTGAGCTACTGTTTCGAGTTAGTCGGTCAAAGAACGTTTGTCGACCGACTGGTGGGATCCGAAAGGGTGCTCTCTCTCAAGCGCAAGAGTCCGTACAAGTAGTAAAATCTGGGAGTCCAGATGTCGAATCCACGGGAAGAAATCTGTTGCAACCACAGCTCAAATCAAATAGAAAGCCTACGAAAAGAAACTAACCACTTTAATAATGATAACGGTGATGGTGATGCGAACACGTGAACAATATAAACATAGAAAATCGTGTATGAAAATATCTATAAAAAGTATGCACATGGTATGGGTTCGTTAGGATCAACGATTCGTATTAATTTGGTTGATAGGTATAACGCAATGAATTCTCCTTTTGGGAGCAATTCACCGGAAAATACCCAATATAACTCAATGAATTCTCCTTTTGGGAGCAACTCATCGGAAGATGCCCTTTTGGGGGTTCAAACACAATATTCAAAAAGATCGTCGCTAAGATTATAATACGATATGAAACTCTCTTTTGGAGAGATCAAAACTACGGTATGAAACTCCCTTTTGGGGAGATCAAAACTCACCCTTTTGGGGCGATCATCAACTAAATTAATTCTTTTGGAATCTGCAAAAGTCGATTTACGAACAAAGATTACAATTTTAGCGACGTTTAACGATTTAGCACATGGAATACAACCAAACTAACACAAATAATATCCCCTAACTACTCCATACCATGCATAAATAAGTTTTAGCTACTCATAATGCAGAAATAAACAAGTTTCATAGCCAAATACATCAAGATTATAGCAAAATACAATAGAAAACACCAAAATACGGGATAGAAGTTGAAGAAAATATCACCAATTCTCCTTGAAAAGACTTCAAACTCTCTGGAAATAATAAAACAATCCTCTGGAATTTTACAGAATTTTTCAGGGGGAGAATACGGTTCCTAGAGCCTCCAATACGCTCAAAATACGCCCCAATCTGCTTGAATACCCTCAAAAAAACCCTAAAAATACCTTTTATAAAGAGATTGCGGGTTTATATACGCTTATCGGGTCGAAACCCGCTCCATTTACGCGCCCGAATGCATCCTAGCCGTTGATCTAAAGCGGGGCAAATATAGGCCGTTGATCAAAAGCAGGATTGGACTACGCGCTGACACGTGTCCCTCTCCCTATCGGATCCGTCTTCTCGCGCCCGCTCCGCTTATTTTCTTCGAATTCAGCTGCGGGTCGATTCCGGACCGTCTGATGGCAGATCGTGTGGCTCTCGAAGAGCCACGTCGATCGCTGTTTCGAAATCGCGCGGGGACGATATGGACCGTCGGATCTGCATCGGAGGGTTGCGGCGAGGCCACGTCGCGCGAAGAAGCTGCGCCTTTTGACTCGTTTGCGGCTTGATGCTCAGCCGTTAGATCTTGATCAGTCGCTCGCAAATAATCCACGTCGCCGCTCTGTTCTCGCCCGTGCGATGTCCGAGCAACGGACCAGATGCCGCCACGTCACCGCAGCCTGTGATCTGTGCTTCGAGCTCAAGCGGGAGGTTTTGAGCCGTTCGATCGAAATCGGACGGTAGAGTATTTTCCGCGTCGCCCCCGTGATCGCAGTCGTCGGATTGAGCAGGAGCGACGGAGATGATGCCACGTGTCACGTATTTACGCGTATTTTCGTATTTTCGTGTGTATTTCTCCTTTTAAATTGTATTCTGCATTCAAAAATACACAGTAATTAGCACAGATCTCAGAAAAATACAAATAAATATTCGTTGGAATCGTGAGATCGAGACCAAGCTAGGAAAAATATAAAAAGTGCAGAAATGCGTCGTTAAATGCTGTTTTGTGCTCAAATAGAGTGTTTTCTCTAATAAATAAATGTGTAGAAAATACGTATGAATTAAAGAACAATGTAGCCTCACCTGAGCACAAAATAGGGCTAAATGGGGGGTTAAATATGTAATATTGAACCCGAATCACACCCCCAACTAGCGATTTGCTAGTCTCTTGCAAAAAGAGCGATAAATACGGATGATTAATAAAACAATAAGTTCTTTCAAATTGCTCATGGCATGGCTCAATAATACGCATTCCCACATGATCTTGACCATCAATATGCACACCCATGAACAAAATCAATCACATGATATTTTCTCTAATTTAGTATGAATAAATAATATGCCAGCATCGTTTTGCGCAAACGAAAGTATAACACGTCGTTATATACTAGTTTTCGTGTTTCCAAGGAATTGGCCTATCAAAACAATCATTCAAGACATGGGTATCGAAGTTGCTTACTATATTCACCATTTCTTTTCTTTTATTCGTTCCGCGTAACGTGCTTCAAGCAACATTCGTAGAAAAATGTATAACTTGGATCGCTCCATCAAATGAGTGAGTTTCCTGTCAATGGCTCCCAAATCGGACGATAATAGGGCATTAGGCCAAGAAGGACCCCTCGGACTGTACTACTCGAGCCTACCAAGTTATGTATTAGTGACATACTTATTCATTCATTTTTCATCATTCATTTCATTCATTTTTTTTCTTTCTTTCTTTCTTTTTCTTTTGTAAGCAACTCAACACCCATTCTTTGAATGTAAACATTAGTAACCATGGCCACATTCCTCTTCAACTTGAAGACTATTCTTAAAAATCGTGTATACTTAAGCTTTTTCCATCACATTAGCATGTATGAAGTCAATTCAAACTATTTCGAGATATTAATCATGGAAATTGAAAATTTTCATGAATAGCATATTAACGGCAATTCCATGAAGGAAAAATAATTAATCAAGCCGTAAACAATTTTTTAGAACACAATTAATGTATAATCATCCGAATTTGAGGCATATGAATGAGTTTTAAAATGATGAGATTTGGCGATTTATTCTTCTCAAAAAAAAAATCCTAAGGTCTCATACACACACCCCAACTAAAGATGGACATTGTCCTCAATGTCGGAAGAGGTACGAGTTTATTCAAGCAAGCAACCTAGAAAGCATATAAAAACTACACTACTGGAAAGAACACACCGTGATCAAATGGCGGATCCCGAATCTTTAATTGTGGAGGAAGTTGTTCAATTTGCTCCTTGCGCTCCTCGGCGATTATTTTTCCTCCAAAAGCTAAATTGGACTCCAGCAACGTAACTCCAAGCATCTCTATAACTTGTTTGCTAATGTCCTGCGAGAGATGAGTTATGTCAGTCCAAATTAGTTTAAGATTGCTTTCAACAAAAATATTCCAAATGTAGTCATAAAAATAGTTGAAATAAATTAAAGAGAGTTGACGACTACTCCCTGAAAGATATGCACTACTCTCGGTATGATGCTCGATCAATGGGGAGAGGGGTAAATGATTTTGGGATAAAACTGGAGGAGGGCATGGTTCTGACTCCATGGCGATAATCTCAAAACCCTTGTCTCTAGCTGTCTCCTCCTCTCGTTCATCCAAAATTGCTAGCTCGTCCTCTCTTTTGCACACACTTTCTGCCATGTAGATATTATTTTTGCCCTCAACGTGACATGGATCTCTCGATGTACCTGCAATAGAAGATAAATTCGTATTAGATTCTTGAAGTTGAATTTTAAAATAATTATTTTCTTCTAAGCAAGCGGCAATCAAATTAAGATTTTCAATGGAATTTTGAATCTGCCGACTCTGAGCAAGGAAATTCTCTTGGAATTGATGGGATGTAGCCTCCTGTGTTTGAATAATCGAGTGAACTTCCTTTTTCAAGGATTGCAAAGGTACGTCTACTCTTTGCTTTTCTTGATCAAGGCATGAAGGCTCCGTTGAATCGCACTCTGAAGTCTCTTCCATGGTTTCTTCACTTTCATGCAGAGACTCCATGTATTCCCACGCCTCTGTCGGCGTCATGCCTCCCAATAATTCCTGCAGCTGTGGTCGTAGTCCATCTAGGAAGGACGTCATAAGCTCTTCATTTGTGTACCCATGCTGCGGATAGCTCGATACTATGTCTGCGAACCTCCTCCAGGCCTGAAAGAAAGGTTCACAATCAGTTTGATTAAAATTAACAATTTTGAGCTTCTCCATTCTATGTTTGTGTGCATTAGCATATCTTGCATCATACAGATTGTTTGTGCAATAGAAATTCATATATTCCATTTTTGAAAAGAAATAAGAAAAAATAAAAAAAAGTTTATGTACAGTAAAGTGGAAAGATATCACCGAAGGTCCTCTAAATGAAATAAACCGTAGTCACAAACCATTCCTCCTTGCGCTCCTCGGCGAGTAATCTTCCTCCAACGACTAAATTGGATCCCAGCAACGT
Source organism: Scilla litardierei (assembly GCA_030789695.1). Lineage (NCBI taxonomy): Eukaryota > Viridiplantae > Streptophyta > Magnoliopsida > Asparagales > Asparagaceae > Scilla > Scilla litardierei. The sequence continues at coordinate 798,091,874 of CM061142.1, read as the reverse complement.
AACTCCCAGCATCTCTATAAGATGTCCACCTATATCCTGCAAGAGATGAGTCACGTCAATCCATTTTAGTTTAAAATTCTTCGAAATAAAATTATTCCAAATGTAGTCATCAAAATAAGTGAAAGAAATTAAAATAAGTTGACGACTACTCCCTGAAAGATATGCACTACTCTCTGTACAATGCTCGATCAATGGAGAGAGGGGTAAATGATTTTGGGACAAAACTGGAGGAGGGCATGGTTCTGACTCCATGGCGATAATCTCAAAACCCTTGTCCCTAGCTGTCTCCTCCTCTCGTTCATCCAAAATTGCTAGTTTGTCCTCTCTTTCGCACACACTTTTTGCCATGTGTATATTTATATTCGTGTCCTCAACGTGACATGGCTCGCTCGATATTCCTGCAATAGAAGATGAACTCGTATTAGATTCTTTAAATTGAGTTTCAAAAGCATTACCTTCTTCTAAGCAAGTGGCAATCAGAGTAAGATCTTCGATGGATTTCTGAATCTGCCGGCTCCGAGCAAGGAATTTCTCTTGGAATTGATGGGATGTGGCCTCCTGTGTCTGAATAATCACGTAAGCTTCCTCTCTCACGAATTGCAAAGGTACGTCTACGCTTTGCTCTTCTTGATCAAGGCACGAAGGCTCCGTTGAATCGCTCTCTGACGTCTCTTCCATGGTTTCTTCGTTTTCTTGCAGAGACTCCATATATTCCCACGAATTTTTCGGCGTCATGACTCCCAAGAATTCCTGCAGCTGGGGTTGTAGTCCATCTAGGAAGAACTCCATAAGCTCGTTCTTTGTGTACCCATGCTGCGGATAGCTCGATAATATGTCTGTGAACCTCCTCCAGGCCTGAAAGAAAGTTTCACAATCAGTTTGATTAAAATTTACAATCTTGAGCTTTTCCATCCTATGTTTGTGTGCATTAGCATACCGTGCATCATACAGATCGTTCGTGCAATAAAAATTCATATACTCCATTTTTAAAAATTAAAATAAAATAATAAAAAAAATTTATGTACAGTAAAGTGGAAAGATCTCACCGAAGGTCCTCTAAATGAAATAAACCATAGTCACAAACCATTCCTCCCCGGCAACGGCGCCAAAAACTTGGTGGGCTCCGAAAGGGTGCTCTCTCTCAAGCGCAAGAGTCCGTACAAGTAGTAAAATCTGGGAGTCCAGATGTCGAATCCACGGGAAGAAATCTGTTGCAACCACAGCTCAAATCAAATAGAAAGCCTACGAAAAGAAACTAACCACTTTAATAATGATAACGGTGATGGTGATGCGAACACGTGAACAATATAAACATAGAAAATCGTGTATGAAAATATCTATAAAAAGTATGCACATGGTATGGGTTCGTTAGGATCAACGATTCGTATTAATTTGGTTGATAGGTATAACGCAATGAATTCTCCTTTGGGAGCAATTCACCGGAAAATACCCAATATAACTCAATGAATTCTCCTTTTGGGAGCAACTCATCGGAAGATGCCCTTTTGGGGGTTCAAACACAATATTCAAAAAGATCGTCGCTAAGATTATAATACGATATGAAACTCTCTTTTGGAGAGATCAAAACTACGGTATGAAACTCCCTTTTGGGGAGATCAAAACTCACCCTTTTGGGGCGATCATCAACTAAATTAATTCTTTTGGAATCTGAAAAAGTCGATTTACGAACAAAGATTACAATTTTAGCGATGTTTAACGATTTAGCACATGGAATACAACCAAACTAACACAAATAATATCCCCTAACTACTCCATACCATGTACAAATAAGTTTTAGCTACTCATAATGCAGAAATAAACAAGTTTCATAGCCAAATACATCAAGATTATAGCAAAATACAATAGAAAACACCAAAATACGGGATAGAAGTTGAAGAAAATATCACCAATTCTCCTTGAAAAGACTTCAAACTCTCTGGAAATAATAAAACAAGCCTCTGGAATTTTACAGAATTTTTCAGGGGGAGAATACGGCTCCTAGAGCCTCCAATACGCTCAAAATACGCCCCAATCTGCTTGAATACCCTCAAAAACCCCTAAAAATACCTTTTATAAAGAGATTGCGGGTTTATATACGCTTATCAGGTCGAAACCCGCTCCATTTACGCGCCCAAATGCATCCTAGCCGTTGATCTAAAGCGGGGCAAATATAGGCCGTTGATCAAAAGCGGGATTGGACTACGCGCTGACACGTGTCCCTCTCCCTATCGGATCCGTCTTCTCGCGCCCGCTCCGCTTATTTTCTTCGAATTCAGCTGCGGGTCGATTCCGGACCGTCGGATGGCAGATCGTGTGGCTCTCGAAGAGCCACGTCGATCGCTGTTTCGAAATCGCGCGGGGACGATATGGACCGTCGGATCTGCATCGGAGGGTTGATTTGTACATTTCACTTCTATATGCATGATTTGTACATTTCACTTCAGGATGATTGAATGATGTTAGCTATGATAAATCTGGATTAGTTAGCTTTTTTGTGATTGAAACTGAGTAGATTAGATTACCCTGCTGAAGTTGTCGTGCACGTCCTATAGAGTGAACTGAGAGGTATATTTATTTCTTTCTCCACATATCTTGAACATCAATTCTCTATTTTAAAATCATTGGTGAATCTCCCCTTAGCGATTCTAATATATGGCATTTCCCCCGCTATTTATTCCTAGCTCCAAATTTCCCAAAACCAAAGAAAGAAAAAGAAAAATTCTTGTATATCCTTATTTCTCTTTGATTTGGGATCGTTGTGTATATATGCTATGTGAAAAAAAAAGAGAAACAAACATCAATAAAAGATCCCATCTCATTTTTTCTCTTTCTTTCCCTCTTTTTGTTTTTATTTTTATTGCTTTTAGAGCTTCATAAAAATGGGGATGTAAATATTGTTTTTGTGCCACCACGCTTATAGATAAGCTTGGGGGAGAGAATCCAATGATGTGTGAGAGAGTGACTACTTGACGTTGCACGACAACCTAGGCTAAGTAATATTCTATACTCGGTAAGATCGTTTTAGCTTTACGAAATCCAGAAATCTATGCTTAGCACTCATTTCATGAAATCCACATCTTTCTATTCTTTCTATTCTACTGTGTGATATTCTTATACTCCTCATAGAAAGCATTCAATTGAAAAGTGTGTGATCTGCGATATTGTATACCGCTTTAAATGATTCAGACGATGTTAATTTTAAAATTATTCTGTTTTTCATGATATATCAATATTCTTGGGTTTTCTATTTCTATTTGCACCATTATACTATGATATCGAAATAAAATTCTTTGACATGTGTTTTACATTCGGTGCATGCTATATGATTGAGCAAAACCCACGTCCTGAGAGAATGATCTAGCAGCTTCCCTCTTCGCTTTCTTCTTTCTTCTTCGTTTTTAGTTTTCCATTTTTCCGCCGTTTTCGTTTTCGAAATCCATCGGGTTCGCCTTTTACTTATCTTCCTCGAGGACGAGTAAGAGGTAAGCTTGGGGGATTTTGATCACTCCATATTTTACACTTTTTTCCCGCATGTTTGTATGCCATTTAGATCGCTCAAATCATGTTCTTCACGATATATCGACGATATTGCGATACTTTTCACGATTTGTTGTTTTTGTCGTATTTCAGGTGATTTGGAGCGATTTGGAGTGATCCCCTGATATGCCTACTCCAGAGTGTCACTGATGACCTCCCCGAGGGGTATTTTGCCATTGGAGAGGAGCGGAAGAAGAAAGAACGTCGCAGGAGCGACGAGGAGGCCAAAACAAGCTGTTTGGGCATTTTTGGTGTCTCACTCGGCCGAGTGACGGAGTCTGTAACGCCCCGCTTCCCAAAAGACACCGGAAGCGAGAACGTTACACGGCCCGCTTGAACTGGAGCGGTGAAGCTCGAGTTCAATAAGCGTCTGTGATAAAAACACAGAAAAAGGTCCTTGCATTTGCATATCAGAACAATCAGAACATTCAAAATAAATACCACATCCAGATATATAAGGCGTACACGAAATTACAAGACAAGCCACAGTAGGGCTAAGGAAATTACAACAGAGCACTATACCTACTACAAGTTACAGAAACCAAAACTCAAAGTAGTGACGGAAGGGACTCTAGTCTTCCGCAGAAAGTGACTCGGCATCTACGACGAACTCTGACTCTCTAAGTCAAGTGTCTCGAGAGGATCCTCCGAGTGCTCAAACTCGAGATCTGACATACATCCAAAAACATGAATGTATGTCAGAAAGGTCTGCAAGAAGTCATTAGCATCCCAAGGCAAGAATGTGCAATTGATATGAATTTAGAAAGCATTAAATATTTAAAAGAGATGACTAAAATAAAATTAACGAGACAAATTGTGATGAAACAAAAAGTAAACATCCCTAGCATGTAGTTCTAAGTAGTTGCAAGCATTAAAGTAAGTTTTCTATGGGTTTGTTAGCATTTTAATATTCACGATGACCAAGTTAGCGTTCAATGTCCATGTCAAGAATTCACATCTAATCTAGGGTTCTCGCCTTTAGGTCGTGATGAGAAGGTCGTTCCTCTCACGGGGGCTTACCGTGATTGACACTAACCCACCGCGTCGGGTGGTGCTCTTGAGGAGAGTACCTTTCATACGCCCAGTGGCCGCTCAACCCTAACCCCACCCAAAAGTTTGCCGGAACACGAGCCAGCCTAGTCGACTCACACGACATCACGATATCACGATACCGCCTTCGAGGCGTACGATTTCACGATGTCATAATTTGTTAAATATTCAAAAATGTCCAGACAAGTTATGTACCAATTTAACAATGTCATCTTTCCATTTATACAACATCTTCAAACATTAAGAGAGGGTTGCCCGACATTTACAATAAATTAACGAGAGTGTTGAACATGTGTGTTTTAACGAACAGGTTGCGAAAACTAGTTTTCTTTGCCAATGTTTAAAGTTGAACAATATCAAGTTATATGTCCAAAAACCACATTTTTAGTCTATAACATTATGGAAATAATTCCCAGTGTCATTTCACGTGCAGTCTTCAAGATATGCGGATTAAGAAAAAAATATATGGTAATAATAATCAAACTTCATAAATTCGTATTAAATTGCACACTTGCCTGTTGTTCGGTGAGTTGAGTGACCAGGTGATCGCAGAGGAAGGCGCGGTATATCTGTTTCAATGGATGCATGATATTAAGCTAAGGGGTTTTAACTTAATGAAATAACATTAGGCTGTAAATATGAGTATATTAGTCTCTTAGGGCTAACTTATGGATTATGCCTATATAGCGCAACAACATGTCATACATTAAGTTAACAGGACAACTTGACTTACCAAGTATTAAACTATTACTATAGTATGATACTGTTGACATCACTTGATACCTAGTTTATGACTTAATCACTTATATATATATATACTAACAGAAGTGATTTAACTAACATATACTTTATATGTACCCGTACCTAACTTATTTATTTCTAACAGCTAAAGGGGTTACCCTTACCTACAAAAAAAGCTGCTATTAAACTACTTACGTGTTTCGCATTCACATAGGTTGCAGATGATGGCAACAATGGGTCGGAGCGCCGGTGACGTCGAAACGGCCTGAGAGTGGCGGTCTAAGCATTGGCGTCGTGCGAGCACTTGCGAAAATGGTGGCCATGGCCGTGGGTGTTGCTGGTCGGCGTTCGAATGGGAGCGGCTGAGAGTCGCCCGTGTGAGCGATGGAGGAGGCGACAGGCGGCGTTTCGCATGTGTGGGAGGAGCTACGAAGAAGAGGGAGGAGGAGGCGTTCGGCGGTTGTGTGATGGCATGGAGGTGATGGGGGAGAGGGGCGACCGTGTTGTGCGATGCAAGGAGGAGCTGGTCAGAGGTGATCAGCGGTTGCTGGGGAGGATGCCGTGGGGTCGGAGGGCTGCACGCGGAGGCGACGTTCCGGCGACTTGGGCGTGGCTGGTCGTGCGAGGAGGGGAAAGCCGCCTACTCGTGTGCGAGGGGGAGAAGGCGAAGACGAGGGTCTGGGCAGAGATGGGTGTTTGCGAGGTAGGCGGACGCGTCGAAGGAGGAGGAGGAGACCTGGGGCGTGCGGTATTCACAAGGGCTGTGAAAGCCTGGGCGTTGCATGAAGAAAAGAGGAAAAAGGCCTCTGATTGTCTTGCGTGGAGAAAAGAATGAACAGGGCGGTGGCCTGTGCTTGCGTCTGGGAGAGAGAATAGGCTCCTAGGTGTTTATAAAGCTAGGGTTTATTTTATTTATTGAAAAGAAGGCTGGGTTGTTTCTATTTTTACAGAAAATAGGGTATGGGCTTTGTACAAACTTAGCCAAGCTAGCATTGAGGTTAGGTTTGAAAATATAGGGCCGTGGGTTCACAGTGTTTGTTTTAGGGTTTTTAGAGTTGGTTGGCTTGCGTGAATAATGGGTCATGAAAAAAAATATTGTTTAGAGTCCTCTAGGGTCTTATAAATAGAAATAGGGAAATGGTGTGTGTTGTGTCCTAGGTTAGCCTAGGTCTTTGGTTAGCTTGTGTGTGAGGCTTTGAAATGGGCAGTACGTTGGCATGTATAAGTCTTTAGGGTTTTTTTATAAAGTCTCCTAGGTGTATTTTATACGGGACATGGTCTATAGGGTTTATTTAAAAATATTAGGGTGTGTGTTCGGCCATAGGGTAGGAAAAACGATGACTAGAGATTAATGCTATGACTATTATGGAAATATCTGAAATGTAAATTAGGATTTGAAATCTTATTAATAGGTTTTAATAGGTTTAAACAAGGGAATTAAGGATATTCGAGAGGTTTAAATGGGTCCAAAAACAGTAAGTTTCATTTGAATTTAAAAGGTTGAAAAAGATTTGAAATCTGAATTTTTGAATTTGAAATTTAAATCGATTATAATAAGACAATATCAAAATAATTATATGAGGGATTTAGGGCTAATAAATACGATTTAAAAATGGGTATAAAAGTAAGTGCATTTGAATTTTAAATATTTTGAACATACGTTTTGAAATTCGAATTCGAATTTGAAAGTTTAAGTTAACTATAAGAATAGTTGCTAAAAGAACAACAATACTAATAATAAAAGATTTAACTAATTGGTTCAAAAATAATGATAGAAATAATTAATATGAAAAATATTAGAAGTTGATACGTGTACGGGGACAGATACGCTAACTACGGTTACGGAAAAGAATAACACATGAGGAAATACAGATAGAACGTATCGATAAAAAAAACTGGTCGTTACAGAGTCACTCAGCCGACCAGCGAGACACCGCTCGGCCGACCGGATCGGAAACGTTTTATGTGTGCATTCGGCCGAGCGACGGAAGCCACATCGGTCGAGTGACGAGACCCCGTTCGCCCGAGTGGCACTCAGACGACACCCATCAAAAATCGCCAACTTACTGTTTTTCGTCTGCCTGAGCTTCAGAAGACCCACTCGGCCGAGTGGAAAATGCCGACCGCCCGAGTACATAGAAGCCATCGGCCGAGTGACGACAACTCACTCGGCCGAGCCACCCCCGAAGTGAAGACCCCCGAAGACCCAGACTTACTGGAAATTCTCAGGGTTTGTCACTCGGCCGAGCGACTTTTGTCACTCGGCCGAGTGCGACGCGCTGCCTGTAGCGAAAATTGCGATTTTCAGGCTGCGCAGGGGCATTTTGGTCACAGTTTTTTGGACGCTTTTTGGGGGTATTTAACCCCAGTTTTTGACCTAGGTTAGAGAGCTTTTCTCTTGACTTTTTGCAGCTTTTTAGATAAAACTTTTAGCTTTAGATTTTTGTGATTGGAGAGGAGAGGAAAGTTGATTTTTGTTGGAGTCTTGGAAGAACTCTATTGGTTTGCCTCTCTCTCCTTTAAAAATACTATTTTTATTGCTTATTTGAATATTGTGATGAATTCTCTTGTTAATTCCATTGATTATTTTTGTATTTGTGCTATGCATTGTGAGTAGTCCTTACGTCTTGGGGCGTGAGGATGAACCCTACGAGCCCAATTTCAGATTTGTGATGACTTGGTAGAAATATTGCTAGAATTGTTATTAGGGTTAGTTTGGGATCGATTTATTACGGATGGCTAGGAGTTCATACCGATTGGGATTTGCAAGAGATTGGATCCCAATCCGATAGGAAACCCTAGAAATCTGAATCGGGTTTAAATTGAGTTTCCGTAGTATCGGTTTGCAAAAGATTGGACCGATACTAGGGTTCTCGGTTGCAATTCCATGCTGATACCCGTTTGCAAGAGATTGGACGGGTAGGAACTATCCCAACCTAGGTCGCGGCCCGAGTTTGCACGAGAGTGGGCTCGGGACGCGATTGAACGATGATGTTGATCCTAATGCTAGCTTCCCTAGGCTAGTGTTTGCAAGAGATTGGACCCAAACCTAGGATAGCTATAGACCGGCAACAGCGCGAGAGCGTGAGCTAGGTTTTACATTCAGTTGCAACTAGTTCATCCGAGATTCTACCCTCGTAATTTTGATACCAATGAATCACATTGACGAGATACGGTGAGTAGCGAGGATTCCCCATTCCTTAGGCGTCTTTATTTGATTTGATATCTTCGTACTTTGTCTGACGATTGTGACAGATCGCCCAAGGAAAATTCCCTCTTTTCCGTTCTTAATAGCCAGGTTGTTCGGAGCAAGCACTTTCATTCGTCCTCCCTGTGTTCAATAACCCTCTCGCCGCTACACCGTGCGCTTGCGGTAAAACTACACAGTCGCTCTTTTTGGGTGTACGCCCAGAAACGATCAAGTTTTTGGCGCCGTTGCCGGGGAGGCGATTGTATTTGATTTTACCACCCTAGCTATTTCTTTCTCTTTGTTTTTATTTCATTATTTTATCTAACCCTTCCATTGAGCTAATCACTTCTTTGAAACTTTGTTTTCCCGTGCATGAACACGAGATCAACGGCGGACCCTGAAGCTATATTATTTGATCCCGAGATTGAGCGTACTGCACGGAGAATCAGAGCGGAGAGAAGACAAGATCCGGAAGGGAGGTTTATGACCAACCCGGAAACTGCGGAACATTTAGCAGCAAGAATGGCGAGGATTATTTTTATTCGAGATAGGCTTCGGCCTAAGACCTCTTCTACGACCTCATCCATTGCCATGCCGGAGTTGGCGGCTGACAAGAATTTTGAGCTGAAGACTGGACTAGTGGTTCTGATGCAGCAGGATCCATTTCATGGGAATGCCCATGAAAATCCCCACTACCACATCCAGCTATTTCTGTCGAAGTGCGCCACATTTCAGAAGACGGGGGTCTCCATCGATGCCATCAGACTGCGCCTCTTCCCCTTCACATTAAAGGACAAAGCACTTTATTAGTTGAGGACGCAAGCTGAGGGAGTCTTTACCACATGGGACGAGTTGGCGAGTGCATTCATTGACAAGTTCTATCCGCCCTCCAAGACGGTAAAGATTCGGAGTGCTCTTATGTCCTTCAAGCAAGGACCCCAAGAGACACTCTACGAGGCTTGGGAGCGTTTCAAAGATCTGCAGCATCAGTGCCCGCACCATAGCATTGAAGATTGGGAGCTAGTTCATAGCTTCTACAATGGTCTCCAACCGGGGACCAAGCAGATTATTGATGCCGCGGCAAATGGTGCCATCCTATCTAAGACTCCCGACGAAGCTACGGCCCTAATTGAGGAGATGGCCTCAAACAATCAACAATGGGGCGACGAGCGAGGACACTCTTCGTCCTCCTTGAAGCCATCTAGCATTTATGAGGCAAAGGCCGTAGCGGAGCTGACAAACAAGTTCGATTCTCTTCACAAGGTAGTGGAGAGACCAGAGAAGTATATCACGGAGCCCCAAGGAACCCCTTCCACATCCGCACCAACGAATCAAATGTGTGATTGGCAAGACCAATCTCAAGCTATGTATTTGGGAGGAGAGCTAGGAGAGGGATCCTTGGAGCAAGTTCAATATGTCGCGGGGAACCAAGGATATTGGGCCAACCCGGCCACAAGAAACCATCCCGGTTTCTCTTATGCCAACAATGAAGGAGCTTTGAACCCGCCGCAACAACCACCTCAACAAGCTCGACCACCACCACCTCCACAACAACAACACTATCCACCGAGGGGGCCTCCACAACAAAATTTCCCACCGAAGCAACAAGTTCCACCCTATAGGCTGCCCGGATACAATCAAGGGTGGAGAAATAAAAACCCTCCATAAGCTCAAAAACGATCCGACTTCGAAGCTAGAGTGGAGGAGTTTATGGTCGAGCAAAAGAAGGTCAATGCTTCCTTGAAGGCGGGCCAAGACTCCCTTACAACCGTTGTAGCTCAAATCTCGGAGCAATTGGCGTTGCTCAATCGAAATACTCAACAATTGCCGGCTCAACCCGAGCAAAACCCACGGGGCAACACCGGCCACATCAATGCCGTGGTTGCCGTTACAACTAGAGGCGGGAAGGATACCACCCCCGCCATGATTCCTACCGAGGAGCCCGTGGAGGAGAATGTAGAGCCAATTGAGCCGGTAGTTGAAGTTGAGTGGGAGAAAGAGCCGTAAGAAAAGGAGAAATCTAGAGCGGAGCAATTGATTGAAGAGAGGCGCTTTATGCCACCGGTCCCATTCCCCCAGAGGCTTGCTAGAGCAAAAATGGAGAAAAGGCTAGCAAAGTTTCTCGAGTATTTGAGAGGGGTTAGCCTCAACATTCCCTTCCTCGACGCCATCGTGGAAATCCCGACATACGCTAAATTTTTAAAGGATTTGATTTCGGGGAGAAAGAGGAAGGAGAAGATTATGCTCGCCGAGGAGGGCTCTTGGTTCACCAAGAGAGAGAAGGAGCCGGCTAAATTCAAAGACCCGGGGAGTTTTTGAATTCCTTGCACCTTGGGCGGCGTCCCTCTACAAAAGGCGTTGGTGGACTTAGGGGCTAGTGTTAGCCTCATGCCTATCTCTATGTTCCTAAGGCTAAATACCGGCACGAAATTGAAGCCTACCGACATGCGGATACAATTAGCCGATGGACAGATCATGAGGCCGGTAGGGATCGCAGAGGACATCCCGCTACAAGTCCCGGGGGGCATATGCTTGCCATGCGACTTCGTGATTATGGATGTTAAGGAGGAGGGAGATACGTCGTTAATACTTGGACGACCGTTCCTCGCCACCGCCGGTGTCATTGTCGACGTACGAGAAGGTACCCTAACATTGAACGTCGACAACATCGAGGTGGAGCTTCATATTCCTAAGGCAATGAAACACATGCCTTACCACGAGGAGCTGGACTATATGGACCTCCTTGACGAGGTAATTGAGGAGGTGATCCCCCATTCGATCGGCGCTCTATTCAAAGAAGATTTTAAGGAAGGCCCGGATTTGGACCAAGAGGAGAAGATAAATGACTCCCCCGACTTCTCTGCTGAAATTGATGAAGGCGACGCTGATGTCGCAAGGATTCGAGAGCTTTGCAAGCTCTCGAAATTGAAGTCTCTGAAGAAAGCTCCGCCGGGACGGAAATCGGTGTCACCGGTAAAGCCGAAGCCCGGAGAAAGCTCTAGCTTGGGGGAGCAACCCCCCAACACTATTCGAGACGTGAGACCACCGAGGGAGAACACGCCGCCGTAACTTCCGAATCCAAGCGTTCTCCCCGGAAAGTTTGACGGGTGCATCTCATATGCACCCAATATCCCGCACTAATTGAAAATCATAGGGGGTCAAGCTCACGACCTTAAACGAGCGCTTGTCGGGAGGCAACCCGACGGTTATTGCTTTATTTTTACTTTTCCTTTATTTTTTTTAGAAATTATTAGTGTTTTGAGTCGTTCGCCCAAAAATTTTGCGATAACGGGTCCTATTTTTCTTGACAGAAGAGGAGAACGAGGTACCCATCATTAGGAGGATGAACAAGGCGACGAAGAGCGCCCCAGGAAGGCGCTCGAAGCCTAGGAGGAAGATGAAATCGACTGGAGGAAGAAAAACAGAGTTTAGAGCCCAAACGAAGACAAATAGCAGAAAACAAGGTTCACTCGGCCGAGCATACTAGTCACTCGGCCGAGCACACAAGTTCGTCCGGCCGAGCGGCTCACGAACGAGGGAAGTCTGATGTACCCAACTCTCTGTTTCTTTTCTTGATTTCAGTATAACTGCTACTCGGCCGAGTATATATATTCACTCGGTCGAGTAAAACTGATACGCTCCTAGGGCGAGTCTTGCCGAGTAGCTTGAGCCACTCGGCCGAATGGACTTATTCCACTCGGCCGAGGGTGGCAAGGCCACTCGGCCGAAGCGTAAGCGGGGAGGAATTTTCCGTTGAGTTCACTCGACCGAGCGACTTCGTCACTCGACCGAGTCGTAACTTTTTCCATAAAAGGGGGCGGGGGAGGGCGCGTTTTTTGAAACGACCAAAACCCAATTTCACCCGACCCCTCGTCTCCCTCGCCCGCTACCCTCGCCCACTCGCCCGATCGCTCGTCCGCCGCCGCCGCTCGGCCACCCTTCGCCGGCCGAGCGCGCCGCGCATCCGCTCGAGTCGCCGCCGGCGGCCACAACTCCGGCCGAGCTCCGGTAACCCGATTTTCGCCTTTTTCCTCCTCTTTTGTGTATTTTTCGACGATCCATGCGTTAAACGAACCCCAAACCCAAATTAATTTCAATTTCTATCTATTATACCCCTTAATGCCCCATACGTTTTGAATATTACTCGCTGATATCTCCGTTTCATACGCAGGTTGTATTTGGGAGCTTAGGGGAGCCGAGGGGAGCTTCCAGGGACTGTTTTGGGCTACGTGGAGGCGTCGTCTTCGCACGCTTCCATAGCTTTACTCTCGCGGCGTGTCGCGGTATACTCTTTCCTTTACTTTACACACGCCGCACTTTTCACGTTTTTTTGGTGAGCGCTCGGGGCCCATATGCCGCCCCGGACACGGCCGCGGTCGAGGAGAGCTTCCGCCAAGCGGAAGCGGTCGGATGATGCCAGCCCCTCCCACGAGGTGGAGGATTCTCCTCCGCCTTCTCCACCACACCCCGTTCACCCAGCACAGCCTGCAGGCCCCGCACACCCCGCACAGCCTGTAGATCCCGCACAGCCACTCCTTACCGCCCCACAGCCGCCACCACCGGCACCGCTTATCGGGCCGCTCGGGATTACGTTCCGAGACGACGCACACCGCGTCGTCTTCGAGCGCATTTTCCAGCGCTCGATCGTACCCTCCAGGTTCGCACACCTTGCAGACCTAGGACGCCTGGGGGTACTCGAGGGGATGCTCACGTTGTACGACAACGTGGGCTGGCGAGATTTCTTCCAGGTGTCGGCGGACACGTTTATCCGTCCGACACTTGAGGTGCTTAGTTCGATCGCCCGGACCGACGAGGGATGCTCGTTTCGGTTCATGGACCGAGAGTGCCAGGTCACTCTCAGTATGATGAGAGCTTTCTTCTTGTAACGACCCGCTCCCGGGGGCCCGTTACTTATTTGATATTTGCGCAGGTCCTGCAGGTTACCAGTGAATTCAAAATAGCCACGATGCAGAGATGTACAAAAATACTCAAATAGTGTCCAATTATTACAATCCATACTGTACAAGATGTCCCAACAGATATACATGAAAGAAGAAAAGTACACAACACTGAAAATAACTCCGTAAGCTGCAGTTGAACTTTGGCGCTATTAGCTCAGGAGCATCTATCTTCATCTGTACGTCGTCTGCGGTGCCACGGAAATGGAACCGTAGGTAAGTCACAACAATTCTAAATATAGAAAAGGAGCAGTGCACAAGTATGACAAAAGTAACTACGTACAAGCAGATCAGAGTGAAAAGTAAAGTACTGAGCAACAACTGTACACAGCTGAGTAGTAAAAGTAAACAGTGCTGAAAGGAGAGAACAACTGTACTGTGGTGGTGTAAGTGTAAAGCAGGCTAGGCAAGTGAAACATACTACTGCTGTAACTAAAAGTAGGACAAGTAAAGTACTGGTGATTGTACAGGTGTAGTAGGTAAAGTGAATGTACTGCGTAAAGTAAAGGTGTAATGCGTAAAGTAAAAGTGACTGTGCAAAAGTAACTATGCTACGTGACTCAAGTCGGAGAGTACAATATGTGACCATCAAGTTCATCTCTTGCCTGGGCGCGACCCAGACGAATGCCGAAAACACAGGCAGCTAGACAGGATGCTGACATGCAGCATATTTTGTTTGCCGAAACACAGGCAACTAGACATGTAGATTGAACTCTAGTCACTCCCATACTCTCTCAAACTATGAGTTACCCCAAACCCCAGTGATGTGTCAAGTGTTCTATGTACATTTCCTTTTCATGATGTTCCACGAGATGTTCCACACGATATTCCACAAGATACAAGCTGTTCCACATGTTGCTAGTCAAACCAAGTCAACTGGTTGACTTTCTTATTGAAAACCAGAAAGCCAGACATTCTTTTCAAAGCAAGCTAGCCAAGCGAAGTGAGGATAAAGACAAGTCCAACATTTCGGGGTGTCTAGTATTGTTTCAAGATGTTATCAATTCCTCGTTCACGATGATAGTTAACCAGGACCACTGGTTTTAAAACCAGAAAGTAAAGCAGAGCAGATGCTAAGAAATTTGAGGATAAAAACAAGTCCAACAAACATGGAATACAAAATTTGTTGGTTTAAGGGTGGTAGTTTTGTTAGCACACAATTTACCCAAGTTGATGTTTGTGTTTAACAACCACCAAAGTTGAAAGTTGGCAAAGTAATCTATAGTTGATTACTTTCCTATTAGATTAGGTTTCTAGTTCGGTTCAAGTCAAGTAGCAGTTCTGAGGTGATAGTGATGTCCTAAGTTCATACGGGGCACTTATCTAATTTTCTAATTTTAGAATTAGTCGTGACTTACAGATTTCGAGATCGACGTGGCAAGACGAGGTTAGGGCAAGGAAGCTGGTGCACGAGGATTGGTACCTGCAAACACAAGAAACAACCGGTTAAAGAACACACTATTTTCTACTTATTAAACTTAATCGTTTCGATTTTTTAAACGGATTGAAACGTTGTCGAAAAACGTTCTAAATTTTTTTATAGCCTAGATATAAGGAAAATAATTTTTTCTGCAAGAGGAAATATTTTTCTGAAGCTTGTAGGAATTTTTATAATTTTTAAAAGCTCAAAATCAATTTAAAATCTATTTTTCAATTACTAACGTATTTATTCAATAATTTATTCTGGATACAATCTACATCGGAATGTTGCAAGTGAGCTGTCAAAATGGCCGTCTCGGAGAGTAATTTAACATATATTTTTATCACTTAGTAGTGTACGTAAAAATATCAAGATACGGATTTTTAAAAGAAAGTAACGTATTTAAAATTTAGGCTTAAAAATTAATTCTGGAAAAACTAAGCGTCGGATTGAGATGAAATTAGTGCCATTGGGTCCAGAATGTCATTTCTGATTTTCTGGAGTTATCCGCACATTTTTCTGGGTCCTGTATTTCAAATTATAGATTTAAAACCATTTAACCTCATTTATTAATCATTTAATAATACGAAAATACGAATTTCGTTGTATTTACGAGTTTGCCATTCAAGTATTTAACTTACGCTGCTTCTTACTCAAACGCCGATGTGGGGGGGCTGTCTTCGTCGACGGCGGCGTCGAAGGGCGAGGGCGGCGCTACGGCGGCGTGGGCAATGGCGGGGAGCGCGAGACGACGGCGCTGGAGGTCGGAAGCTGCGGCGGCGAGGCGTCTGTGCAGGCAGAGGAGGGCGGAAGGACAACGGGGCACTGCCGCTGAGCTTCGAGAGCTCCGGAGGCGACTCAGGCACAGGCGAAGGCGGGGCTTTGGACGTTGGGGCTCGGGGCGACGTCGAGGCGAGAGCTTGGCGGGGTGGCGGAGCTTCGTGGTGACGTCGGAGGGGCTTCGAGGGCGAGCACGCGAGCTCGCAGGTACGGAGAAGCGACGGGCGGGGCTGGAAGGCGGAGGGCGGTGGTGAAGGCATGCGGCGGAGGCGGCGGGCTTGAGAGGCGTCGAGCGTGGGTTCTGGCCTGTCCGATGTCGAGAAGGGCAGCAGCGTATGCTGCGGAAGGCATGGAGCGAAGCGGGTAGGCGGAGGCTTCGGTACGGGGTTGAGCTGATCGGAGACGGCGGCCGGAGCTCGAAGGGCGGGGCGGAGGGAGTGGGAGAGTGCGTGAGTGAGAGTGTACGAGAGAGAGCGGGCCTGGGAAATTTTGTGTTAAAAATAACTTAGGATGTTAATTTAGAATTAGGGGGTATTTATAGCACTTAGGAATTGTTTTAGTCAAAATTAATTAATGCATTAGGTGGTAATTAATGTGATTAGGTGTAACCTTTTTGACTAAGTGTAGAAATGTTTAAACGTGTCTCCCCCACGTTTTAGACATGATTAGGGTAATTTTGATTAGATTAATGTAATTAAGGGAGGTTAAAAAGCCATTTAGTGGAAGTCATTTTGTAACAAAATTACGAATTTGTCCCTACTAGCAAACGTGTCCGAAAAATTACGAAAATATACCCACGGGACCGTATCATCGCGAGGATGGCGAATACAAAGTCTGTTTCGGGGTTTGGACTACGGGGATACTAGTTTTTGGCCAAAACATTTAGAAAGTGGGTTTGCGGGTTCTCTATTGAAATGTTATCAGAAAATTACGAAATTAATGTGGGGAGCCCTAAATGGTCATAGGAGGTTACTGCAAAAGTTTGAAAACGTTTTGAAGACGTTTGTATAGAAAATAAATTCATCGAATCAAAACGGTAATTTTTGAAAATGAATTTTAACAGAAATGTTTTGGGCATTTGAGGAAATCCGAAAATACTGAAATACAATATAATAAGTCTAGTGCTTTAAAATATTTTTATAGAATTTTTTTGAAATCATTTAGAACTCCTGACAAGTCATTAAAATATATTAAATTTGTAATTAAATGTTTTGAAAAATTACGAGTCGTTACACTTCTCGTGGCCCGATGTCCCCGGGGCCGACCGTGGTTACGCCCCCACTCACATCCCCCCACCTTCCTTCGATGCCGGCACCTTCTAGGCCCGGATCACGGGTCTACCTGCTGCCTTCGACCCTAGTAGGGCCAAGGCCTCGGCCATCGTCCACCCTTGCCTCCGTATAGCTCAGCGCCTTATGTCGACTACCTTTTTGGCGAGATATGAGCCGGGTACGATGTCCACGCCGGAGCTTTATATGCTCTACGCAATGACACGCCCCAGAGCTCTATCTAGGGAGGGCGATGAGTTGGTCCCCGCCGTCGTGATTGATATCGCGAGCTGGTTTTTGGATCGCATCATCGTATCGGTGGGCGCTCGCTCACCGATATGCTGCGGCGGTCTGATCACCTTGCTCGCCCTTATGACCGGTGAGGACTTTCCAGATGACCTGCGACGAGCACCGGGCCCCACTTCACTGTCCATAGATGTCATGGCCCGGATGAAGATGCTTCGTCCGCACGGTGAGCGACACTAGGTCTGGCTGCACGGCCCCTACGGTGCCGATTACATGATTCTTCCGAGCCCAGCTCGGACACAGATTGCACCGGCCCAGGTGGACTGGCTCCCGGCGATGGATCTTCTGATCCCAGCCGCATACGTGCTCGAGGCCGAGGAGGCTGAGCAGGCCCACGCTACCCACGCTGCACCCGCAGACCCCGCTGCGCCTGCTGAGCCCGCTGCACCTGTTGACCCCGTGGCCCCTCAGCCTATCCCTGATATTTCTGCTGCTCCCGACACCTCTGTCCACACTTCTGTCGGTGTCGGGACTACCCTCGCTGAGCCCACCTCCACAGCGTCCACGCCCACCACCACTGCTGGCCCTCTGTCTGTCGAGCCCGTTTCCTCTGCCCTACCCAAGCGCCCGCCGACTATAGTTGAGTGCGGAGAGACTTCTTTTGCCACTGCTATAGAGACCGCGGTCTCCACCTCTGTCTCCACTGCTGCTGTATTTTCTGAGAGTGTCGTGGCGTCTGTCCACACGTCTGTGTCACCGACCTCTCTGGCCGCCTCGTTGCCACTTTTGTACTCCTCTTTCGTTGCTGCTGCCTCCACTTCTCACCAGCCGGTGCCCCGGCCTCCCACTGAGGCTAGGCCCACACTTGCGAGCGCAGCACCTTTCGTCCACTTACCTGCTGAGCCCATCACCTACGCCACCCGAGTACGCCAGCCCCGCCCTACACAGCACAGACCGGTGCGTCCCTCTGCACCACCTCCCCCTGACACTGTACTTCAGAGCATTCGTGCTCTCGGGGGGCGGTGAGTGGCCTCAGAGGTGACCTTAGGACCATGTCCGCCACTGTCACTGATATGGCTCGCCGTTTCGACCTGCTCCCGCATATTCACTACTGCCTCACCCAGGTCCTAGAGCGGCTCCCTCGCGTACCGACCGCACCCACTCCCACCCAGCAGGTTCCCACCCCTACACGCGTACCCACACCTACTCCTACACCCACCCAGCCTGCTACCATACCCACACCCACACCCACACCCACTCAGCAGTCTGTTTCACCACCACCACCACCACCACCTCTGCCTCAGGACGGAGACGGTGCAGCCCCACCTTCTTAGGCACCCTTGATGCCATCGATTCTTTTTGCCATTGTGCTGCCCGTCTCTGCTGGGTCCTGATCCATTTTGCCCACCCCCCTCCCCTCACTGTTTTTGGGCACACATCTTCTTTATATATCTTTATATATCTTTTTTGGGAGAGAGGGAGAGTTTTTGGTGTCACACCTTTATATCTGTATCACTCCTATATCTGCATGCATCATGTCCGCATCATATTTTTCGTTTCATTATTTTCTTTTATTTTTCCTCATGCATGCATCCTCACTTACCCCTCACATTACTTGTCTCTCGGTGTGCCACACTTCGCACATTGAGGACACTGTGCACTTTAGCTTGGGGGAGTGAGTTCTCACGTTCTTTTCGATTTACCACCTTTATTTTTAGTTTTTTTCACGCCATTTTCCGCTTTTGCACTTATTTTCATCACTTTTTCTTCTTTTTACCATGCATCACGTTTTTCTTATTTTCTCTGTGTGCTGCATTGTAAATAGTTTTATTTTCCCCCTTTATCTTTATTTCTTTTTCATCTCATGCTAGAGATAACTTTTCTGTGATGATGATTACGTGGCGTTGGCTTTCTCTATATATGCATGCTATATTTGTCATGTCTTAGACTTTATTTCTGTTATCATATGCTGTGATTTGCCTTGCATTTAGAGATAGTAACCCACACTTTTTCCGCATGAAAATGGATGAAATTTTATTATTAGCTGAGTCTGAATATTCATATGTATGCTATCGCAGAAAACACACCAAGATTCACGCATTGAATGCTTATATCTGGAGTACCGTTTTCTTTTCCTATATCACTTCTATATGCATGATTTGTACATTTCACTTCAGGATGATTGAATGATGTTAGCTATGATAAATCTGGATTAGTTAGCTTTTTTGTGATTGAAACTGAGTAGATTAGATTACCCTGCTGAAGTTGTCGTGCACGTCCTATAGAGTGAACTGAGAGGTATATTTATTTCTTTCTCCACATATCTTGAACATCAATTCTCTATTTTAAAATCATTGGTGAATCTCCCCTTAGCGATTCTAATATATGGCATTTCCCCCGCTATTGATTCCTAGCTCCAAATTTCCCAAAACCAAAGAAAGAAAAAGAAAAATTCTTGTATATCCTTATTTCTCTTTGATTTGGGATCGTTGTGTATATATGCTATGTGAAAAAAAAAGAGAAAAGAACATCAATAAAAGATCCCATCTCATTTTTTCTCTTTCTTTCCCTCTTTTTGTTTTTATTTTTATTGCTTTTAGAGCTTCATAAAAATGGGGATGTAAATATTGTTTTTGTGCCACCACGCTTATAGATAAGCTTGGGGGAGAGAATCCAATGATGTGTGAGAGAGTGACTACTTGACGTTGCACGACAACCTAGGCTAAGTAATATTCTATACTCGGTAAGATCGTTTTAGCTTTACAAAATCCAGAAATCTATGCTTAGCACTCATTTCATGAAATCCACATCTTTCTATTCTTTCTATTCTACTGAGTGATATTCTTATACTCCTCATATAAAGCATTCAATTGAAAAGTGTGTGATCTGCGATATTGTATACCGCTTTAAATGATTCAGACGATGTTAATTTTAAAATTATTCCGTTTTTCATGATATATCAATATTCTTGGGTTTTCTATTTCTATTTGCACCATTATACTATGATATCGAAATAAAATTCTTTGACATGTGTTTTACATTCGGTGCATGCTATATGATTGAGCAAAACCCACGTCCTGAGAGAATGATCTTGCAGCTTCCCTCTTCGCTTTCTTCTTTCTTCTTCGTTTTTAGTTTTCCATTTTTCCGCCGTTTTCGTTTTCGAAATCCATCGGGTTCGCCTTTTACTTATCTTCCTCGAGGACAAGTAAGAGGTAAGCTTGGGGGATTTTGATCACTCCATATTTTACACTTTTTTCCCGCATGTTTGCATGCCATTTAGATCGCTCAAATCATGTTCTTCACGATATATCGACGATATTGCGATGCTTTTCACGATTTGTTGTTTTTGTCGTATTTCAGGTGATTTGGAGCGATTTGGAGTGATCCCCTGATACGCCTACTCCAGAGTGTCACCGATGACCTCCCCGAGGGGTATTTTGCCATTGGAGAGGAGCGGAAGAAGAAAGAACGTCGCAGGAGCGACGAGGATGCCAAAACAAGCTGTTTGGGCATTTTTGGTGTCTCACTCGGCCGAGTGACGGAGTCACTCGGCCGACCAGTGAGACACCGCTCGGCCGACCGGATCGGACACGTTTTAAGTGTGCATTCGGCCGAGCGACGGAAGCCACATCGGCCGAGTGACGAGACCCCGTCCGCCCGAGTGGCACTCAGACGACGCCCATCAAAAATCGCCAACTTACTGTTTTTCGTCTGCCTGAGCTTCAGAAGACCCACTCGGCCGAGTGGAAAATGCCGACCGCCCGAGTACATAGAAGCCATCGGCCGAGTGACGACAGCTAACTCGGCCGAGCCACCCCCGAAGTGAAGACCCCCGAAGACCCAGACTTACTGGAAATTCTCAGGGTTTGTCACTCGGCCGAGCGACTTTTGTCACTCGGCCGAGTGCGACGCGCTGCCTGTAGCGAAAATTTCGATTTTTAGGCTGCGCAGGGGCATTTTGGTCACAGTTTTTTGGACGATTTTTGGGGGTATTTAACCCCAGTTTTTGACCTAGGTTAGAGATCTTTTCTCTTGACTTTTTGCAGCTTTTTAGATAAAACTTTTAGCTTTAGATTTTTGTGATTGGAGAGGAGAGGAAAGTTGATTTTTGTTGGATTCTTGGAAGAACTCTATTGGTTTGCCTCTCTCTCCTTTAAAAATACTATTTTTATTGCTTATTTGAATATTGTGATGAATTCTCTTGTTAATTCCATTGATTATTTTTGTATTTGTGCTATGAATTGTGAGTAGTCCTTACGTCTTGGGGCGTGGGGATGAACCCTACGAGCCCAATTTCAGATTTGTGATGACTTGGTAGAAATATTGCTAGAATTGTTATTAGGGTTAGTTTGTGATCGATTTATTACAGATGGCTAGGAGTTCATACCGATTGGGATTTGCAAGAGATTGGATCCCAATCGATAGGAAACCCTAGAAATCCGAATCGGGTTGAAATTGAGTTTCTGTAGTATCGGTTTGTAAGAGATTGGACCGATACTAGGGTTCTCGGTTGCAATTCCATGCCGATACCCGTTTGTAAGAGATTGTACGGGTAGGAACTATCCCAACCTAGGTCGCGGCCCGAGTTTGCACGAGAGTGGGCTCGGGACGCGATTGAACGATGATGTTGATCCTAATGCTAGCTTCCCTAGGCTAGGGTTTGCAAGAGATTGGACCCAAACCTAGGATAGCTATAGACTGGCAACAGCGCGAGAGCGTGAGCTAGGTTTTACATTCAGTTGCAACTAGTTCATCCGAGATTCTACCCTAGCAATTTTGATACCAATGAATCACATTGACGAGATACGGTGAGTAGCGGGGATTCCCCATTCCCTAGGCGTCTTTATTTGATTTGATATCTTCGTACTTTGTCTGACGATTGTGACAGGATCGCCCAAGGCAAATTCCCTCTTTTCCGTTCTTAATAGCCAGGTTGTTCGGAGCAAGCTCTTTCATTCGTCCTCCCTGTGTTCGATAACCCGCTCGCCACTACACCGTGCGCTTGCGGTAAAACTACACGGTCGCTCTTTTTGGGTGTACGCCCGGAAGCGATCATTTATATACGCTTATCGGGTCGAAACCCGCTCCATTTACGCGCCCGAATGCATCCTAGCCGTTGATCTAAAGCGGGGCAAATATAGGCCATTGATCAAAAGCGGGATTGCACTCCGCGCTGACACGTGTCCCTCTCCTTATCGGATTCGTCTTCTCGCGCCCGCTCCGCTTATTTTCTTCTAATTCAGCTGCGGGTCGATTCCAGACCGTCGGATGGCAGATCGTGTGGCTCTCGAAGAGCCACGTCGATCGCTGTTTCGAAATCGCGCGGGGACGATATGGACCGTCGGATATGCATCGGAGGGTTGCGGCGAGGCCACGTCGCGTGAAGAAGTTGCGCCTTTTGACTCGTTTGCGGCTTGATGCTCAGCCGTTAGATCTTGATCAGTCGCTCGCAAATAATCCACGTCGCCACTCTATTCTCGCACGTACGATGTCCGAGCAACGGACCAGATGCCGCCACGTCACCCAAGCCTGTGATCTGCGCTTCGAGCTCAAGCGGGAGGTTTTGAGCCGTTCGATCGAAATCGGACGGTAGAGTATTTTCCGCGTCGCCCCCGTGATCGCAGTCGTCGGATTGAGCAGGAGCGGCGGAGATGATGCCACGTGTCACGTATTTACGCGTATTTTCGTATTTTCGTGTGTATTTCTCCTTTTAAATTGTATTCTGCATTCAAAAATACACAGTAATTAGCACAGATCTCAGAAAAATACAAATAAATATTCGTTGGAATCGTGAGATCGAGACCAAGCTAGGAAATATATAAAAAGTGCAGAAATGGTCGTAAAATTCCGTTTTGTGCTCAAATAGAGTGTTTTCTCTAATAAATAAATGTGTAGAAAATACGTATGAATTAGAGAACAATGTAGCCTCACCTGAGCACAAAATAGGGCTAAATGGGGGGTTAAATATGTAATATTGAACCCGAATCACCGACTAGTTGAGAAACTAGTCGGTCAGCATTTGTTCTTAAACCGACTAAGTTAACTTGAAGTCAGCCTATTCTGTTTCGACTGTTAGTTGGTCAAAGAACATTCACCGACCGACTAGTTGTGAAACTAGTCGGTCGGCAAGTCTTCTTAGACCGACTAGTTGTCATTGCCTGTACTTTGACCTTTTGGCTGTTCAACCGTTAGTCGGTCTACGTTGTATCACCGACCGACTAGTTGATGAACTAGTC
This sequence comes from Scilla litardierei, assembly GCA_030789695.1. NCBI lineage: Eukaryota > Viridiplantae > Streptophyta > Magnoliopsida > Asparagales > Asparagaceae > Scilla > Scilla litardierei. Next base: position 798,068,445 of record CM061142.1, on the reverse strand, counting down.
GGTCAGTGATCCTTCTTTGACCGACTAGTCTGGTTCAGAATAGAGCCGTTGGGAACTTTTCCAACACGATTTTCCTTGCCTCTATAAATACAAACTTGATTCGTTTGAGGCAAGGTTAGAGGTCCATTATCCAAGTATTTTCAGACCTAAGAGAAGAGTTTTCTCAAGCTAATTCCAAGCTCTCTCTTCCTCACAAGAATCTCTCCCTTCACTCCTTGAGCCAATATCCTCAAGAGAGATTCTCTCCATTGTGAGCCATTCAAGCCAAGGGCTTTGAATCCAAGGACACCAACCTCATCCTAGCCACCTATTGTTGTCCATCTTGGTGGAGCTAGGGCTTGGTGTCATCATCTTCCCCAAAATCCTTCTTGCCCTAATATTTGGTAAGTTCTCTCAAGGCATTGGATTTTGTAGGTAAGTGTTTATTTCATTTCAATCGTTATTTGAATTGTGTCTCTCGGTTGTGAGAGAGGGTGTGATCCCGGTTTGTGGGAGTCACATGTCATTTGTATGATTTGGTATTGTGAAGATTTTTCACAAGAATTTCATAGTGCTAAATCTTGAGTTAGGGTTTCTAACTCAAGTATCCGGAGGGGATCCGGGTGGTTGGGACATAGGATCACCGGGAACAAGTCGGGGAGACTTGGGTGGATCCGAACCCGTTACATGCTTTGTTTGCGTTTGGTTAATTCTTGTTGATTGTTGTTTATTCCGCATTGTCGTTTGTTCATTGCACAATAGTTAGGAATAACTCTCTTAATTATTTTAAGTACTATTCACCCCCCCCCCCTCTAGTACGTGTGCAGTAGCTACCACAGGGCACTATAGGGAAGACCGCTCGGATTTGGATCATGGTGGTGTGTGGTCTTCCTCAGTGCCCCTTCGTCACGGGCAATGTTGGGGGGTGGCTCCCCCAAGCTAGAGCTTGTTCCGGGCTTCGACTTTACCGGTGACACCGATCGTCGTATCGGTGGAGCTTTCTTCGGAGTCCTCAACTTCGAGAGCTTGCAAAGTTCCCGTATTCTTGCGACGTCAGCGTCGCCATTGTTGGATATTGGACTCCCTGGATTTGGTTTTGGCTGATGAACAAACATAAATATAATGTAAACTAACACTTTGTGAGCGCAGTTATGGAGATTGTCGCCAAATTCACATGAATATCAATTACGACGTCTCAAGACTTCTCAAAGCACGTGATCGTATGCCTAAAGCTTCGTTGAAGCTTATGGACCTTTTTAGAAGTCATGAAGATTCGATTGAAGCTATTGAAGACGGTATCGTCAATTTTAATTTATAGTCTTTAAGCTTCTTTCGTAGAATGTTAAGCCTTGAGTAGGTCTTACGTTTTAATTCTTCATAACGCTCATATCTTAGCTCTAGGATCTTAGTAGAAGTCCATACAATCCTTCTCGAAGCATCGCGCTTCGATTCGCGACTTCTTGTGCATGTTAGTTGGTTCAAGAAGAAGAACTGACCGACTAGATGGTGATCTAGTCGGTCAGCCAAGCTTCTTGGACCGACTAGTTTCAGTCAGTTAATTCTTAGCTCTTTACTGTTTACAGTTAGTCGGTCTAAGTTGACTCACCGACCGACTAGTTTGTGAACTAGTCGGTCAGTGATGCTTCTGTGACCGACTAGTTGAGCTTTCCCTGTACATGAACATTTGAACCTAAGCTACTGTTTATCATTAGTCGGTCTGTGTTCATTGATCGACCGACTAGTTGATGAACTAGTCGGTCAACTTTCCTTCTTAGACTGACTAGTTTAGTTTACTGTACATGCCAAATTTTTCACCATACTTACTGTTTATTGTTAGTCGGTCTATGTTCATTTGGTGACCGACTAGTTGGTGAATTAGTCGGTCAACATTTGTTCTTGGACCGACTAAGTCTAATTCTTCTCAGACTTCAGTTTTATCTGTTAGTCGGTCCACGTTGAGTAACCGACTGACTAATTGTGAAACTAGTCGGTCAGCGACTCTTCTTAGACCGACTAGTTCCTTAGTCTGTACTTTGATCTTTTCTCATTTTACTCATTAGTCGGTTCACGTTAATTGACCGACCGACTAGTTGATGAACTAGTCGGTCGGTGGTTGTTCTTTGACCGACTAGTTGGGTTCAGAAAAGAGCCGTTGGAGCATTTAATGACCCGAATTTCTTTCTCTCTCTCCTATATCCTATATATACTTGATGGGCTGCATTTATTGTTGCCAAGGCTGATATTATTGCAAGTTTAGAGATCAAGAGAATTAATTCCAAGCTCATTCCAAGCTCATTCTTTCCATTCAATAATCTCTTCTCACTCTTACTTCCAAAGAGAGATTCATTGAGTGTGAAGCCTTCCAAGCCAAGTGCTTGATTCTAGGTCACCAACTTCCCCAAAGCTCTCCATCGCTGATGTACATCTTGGAGCTAGGGTTTGGTGCCACTTCTTCCTCAAAATCATCCTTGCCCTAATTCGTAAGCAATACTCAAGGCATAGGTATTTTGTTCGGTAAGAAGTTTTCTTATTTCATTTCATATTTGATTTGTAAGTTTCACTCTCGGTTGTGAGAGTGTGGTTGTGATCCCGGGTTGTGGGAGTCACAAATTACATTTTGTATGATTTGACTTGTGGAGGATTTTCACAAGTATTTCATAGTGGAAATCTTGAGTTAGGGTTTCTAACTCAAGTATCCGGAGGGGATCCGGGTGGTTGGGACGTAGGATCATCGGGAACAAGTCGGAGAGACTTGGGTGGATCCGAACCCAGTAACATCGTTTGTTAGCCTTGTTATTTTTGTTGTTGTCATTCAATTTAAGCTTCCGCAAATTGATTTGGTAGTTGTTTGCACTATAATTTGGAATTATACTCCTTGTTATTTTTAAAGTACTATTCACCCCCCCTCTAGTACGTGTGCAGTAGCTTGTAGGGCATTACATTTGGTATCAGAGCCAGATACTTAGCTATGTCTGCCAACGACAACAAGACCGTTCGTCCACCTTCCGACTATGGCACCTTCAGGAACCGTGAAGGAGCATCTTCGGTGATGGAAGGACATTCCTCAACGAGGCATCCATTCTTCAACGGTACCAACTACGGGTACTGGAAATGCCGGATGGAAACTTTCCTCCAGAGTGCATCTCTATGGAGGTCCACGATGAAGGAATACATCGAGCCCGAAGAAGAAGACTTCGAGAAATGGACAACCGCGGAGGTTGCCGCGAGGTAAGCAATGCCAAGGCAATGAACGCCTTGCAATGCGCATTGGAGCCCGAGGACTTCAAAAAGATATGCACATGTAAGAGTGCATATCAAATTTGGAACTCCCTCCGCATTCTACATGAAGGGACGAGTAGGGTAAGAGACTCTAAACTCGTAGTTGTAAACAAAGATTACGAAATGTTTCATATGCAACATGGCGAGAAGATGAAGGAGTATTACGCTCGCTTCGTCGACATCATAAACGAGTTAGAGGCTCTCGGCAAATCCTACACCCAAAAGGAGAAGTGTTCGAAGCTTATCGAAGGACTTCCTTCTTCTTGGGAAAAGCGTACCTTCGCCATCGAGGAAGGTAATGACATGAATAAGTACACCGTAGTTCAACTAATGGGTACTCTAATGTCATACGAGGTACGCAAGGATAGCAAGCTCAAATTGCAGGAAAAGATGAAGTCCTATCTAAAGCAAGACGAGCCAAAGAAGAAGGCCATTGCTTTCAAGGCCGCTCCATCCACATCCACATCAACCGATGATGAAGACTCGGAAAACGAGTTGGACTTGGAGTCCATGGCACTCATGGCCAAGAAGTTCAACCGTTTCTTCCGAAAAGGTAACTATAAGAACAAAGCTAAATTTGGTTCTTCTAACGCCTCTTCCTCTCCTTTGTGTTTCAAGTGCAATAAGCCAGGACACATGAAAGCGGAGTGTCCTCTCAACAAGCAAAATGAGAAGTGGAAGGCGCCTAAATTCGTTAAGTCCAAGAAGTACAAGATAGGAAACAAGAAGGGACTTGTCGGAGCAACATTCACCGACTCCGAGGATTCCTCAAGCGGAGAGTCGGACGATGAGCAAGTGGAGCAAGCGCACGTGTGCTTCATGGCAAGAGAGGAGCATGATCAAGGATCCTCCTCTTCCGATGATAGTGATGACGAAGGCAACGATGAGGTAACTATGGATGATCTTAGGAATGCAAACTCTTAATTATGGTCTAAATACACTAAATTAGTAAATAGATATACTAAAGTAAAAGATGACCTAGCTAGCATTCAAACCTCGCCTAAGACTATCATCACCAACAACGACACCGTTGTTGAAGAGTTAAGAAATGAGATTGTTAATCTCAAATCTAAACTTGAACATGTTAGCATAGATGATCCGGAGGAACATAAGATAGCGGATTTAACTTCTCAAAACTCGACTTTGAGTATTGAGAATGAGAATCTTAAATCTCCTGTTTATGTGCTCACATCGCAAGTATCCAACTTGGATACTTCTATGCGTTCTCTCAAAGAGAAATATGAGAACACATTAGGCCGAATTAATAGATTCAATAAGGGTAAGGACCATTTGGATAAAATCCTAAGTGACTTACTTCCGGCCAATCACCACATTGGCTTGGGGTATACGATGGGATGTCCATCCAAATCGGCCACTACTTTTGTTAGGCCAACTTCCAGTGACTCTACGAGTGGTAGCAAACACTCTATTGGTAGTTCAACTACCAATGGTGCTTCCACCTCGTCCACACCCTCTTTCGGAAAGAAACCCACTTTGGGTGGACATCCAAAGAAGGGGCATGCTTATATGTACACCAATACCATGCCACGTAGGAACACACGTCCTACTCTACCGGCTCACACATATGATGATTTTTATGCAACACATTCTCGGGCACGTGCACACCATGTGAGACACCCTCACGCACGTGTTCCCACACATGCATATGTTCACCCACAACATCATATGAATAATTCTCGTCGTGCACCATTCCATCATGTTCCTTATGCCTATCCACAACATGCATCACGTAGAAATCAACGTCGCATGCATGCACCCAATAAGATGAGGGCTCCCAAGATTTTCACAATTTGAAGCCCAAAGGAAACAAGCATGGACGAAAAACAAATGTATATGAATGCTTATTTTTCGAATGTTGTGCATAGTAGAAATTATGTGGGGAAGTCTAAGTCCAATTGGACTTGGCTTCCAAAGGTCTAATCTTTTGGACCCAATGACCTTGGGTACCATGATATGAAATTCTCTATCTTTAGGTACTCAAGGAAAAGAAAAAGAAAGGGAGCAACAAATTTAAATTTAGCTCCAAGGGAAATTGGATACTCGATAGCGGGTGTTCAAAACACATGACGGGTGACGCTAGTTTGCTCTCCGGAGTGGTTCCCATCGCAAATGGAAACCGCGTCGTATTTGGAGGCAACGAGAGCGGAACCATCATAGGTGTTGGTAAAGTGGGTAACCCATCAAAACCCTTAATTAGTGATGTTTATCTTGTTAATGGCTTAAATCATAATCTTATTTCAATAAGCCAACTTTGTGACAAAGGTTACAAAGTTAGCTTTGCGAAAGGATTGTGTCATATTTTAAGAAAAGATAATGATAAAGTATTATTTTCCGGCACTCGTCATAAAGATATTTATATTTTGGATCTTCCTAAGTCATATGAACAATGTCTCGTTGCCAACACAAGTGAACAACACTTATGGCATCGACTCTTTGGACATGTGAACTTTGGAACACTTTATAAGCTTTCAAAATTAAATTCCATTAAAGGTTTTCCGAAGCTCGTTTTTGAAAAGAAAAGTTTTTGTGATTGTTGTCAACGTGTCAAGCTTCCTAAATCTTCATTTAAACCTAAGAAAAGCATTTCTACTAAACGGCCACTAGAGCTATTACATCTAGACTTATTTGGGCCAACTAGAGTTGCTTCCTTAGGAAATGCAAGATATGGACTTGTCATCGTAGATGATTATTCGAGATTTACATGGGTATTTTCATTGTGTAATAAAAATGAAGCTTTTGAAAACTTCACAATTTTTGTTAAGAAAGTACAAAATCTCTTAGGAACCACCATTGTCACTATTCGTAGTGATCATGGAGGTGAATTTGAGAATGAGTCTTTTGAGACATTTTGTGATGAAGTTGGTATTACACACACCTTCTCTTTCCCTCGTGCACCTCCTCAAAATGGTGTAGTTGAGAGAAAGAATAGGACGCTAGTGGAGTGTGCTCTCACTATGCTTGATGATAGCCAACTTGGCCATCAATTTTGGGCGGAAGCGGTACACACCGCTTGCTATGTGTTTAATAGAATACTTTTGAGGCCCGGCACTAAACAAACTTGTTATGAATTGTTGTTTGGTAGGTTGCCTCAAGTTAAACATTTTCATGTTTTTGGTTCGAAATGTTTTATTAAGAACACGTATGGTAGTTTGGACAAATTCGATCCAAGATCCGATGAGGGGATTTTTGTTGGATATTCTTCGTGTAGCAAAGCCTACCGGATATTCAACAAACGAACCTCAACGATCGAGGAGTCGCTTCATGTCTCATTTAATGAAGGATTTGTTCCAACTAGAATTTCAAATGATAATGATTCTATAGATGTTTTATGTGATTCGTTTGATAATTCTAAGTCTAATAATTCTATTGATTCTATTGAGACTAACCCAACTAATGAAGTTGTTGAAAATGTTCTTAGTGACCAAGGTATTCCCAAACGGCTTCATACCGTTCGTGACCATCCTCATGCGAAAGTCATTGGCAATATCTATGATAGTGTCAAGACGAGATCGCAAGTGAACTACTTCGCTCATTGTGCCTTTGCCTCCTCGATAGAGCCAAAGAACGTTAATGAAGCATGCGAAGATAGCGCTTGGATCTTAGCCATGGAGGAGGAACTCATTCAATTCGAGAGGAATGAAGTTTGGGAGCTTGTTCCATTGCCATCGAAGAACCACACCGTCATAGGGACAAAGTGGATCTTCAAGAACAAAACCGATGAAAACCAAGTCGTCGTCCGAAACAAAGCTCGGTTAGTTGCTCAAGGCTATCGACAAGAGGAAGGTATTGATTTCGAAGAATCCTTCGCTCCGGTAGCTAGATTAGAATCAATTAGATTATTATTGTCTTTTGCATTCCATAAGGATTTTAAACTATTTCAAATGGATGTTAAAAGTGCATTTTTAAACGGAGATGTCGTTGAGGAAGTTTACGTTTCTCAACCTCCGGGCTTCATAAATGAAAAATTTCCAAATCATGTTTTTAAACTAAAGAAAGCACTTTACGGTTTGAGACAAGCTCCTCGAGCTTGGTATGATCGCCTAAAGAATTTTCTTTTGGATTTGAATTTTAAAATGGGAGAAGCCGATTCTACACTTTTTGTTAAGCATGCGAATAATGATATAATTTTAGTTCAAATATATGTTGATGATATCATTTTCGGTGCAACTAACTTTGCTCTTTGCGAAGAGTTTTCTAATGTTATGAAGGAAAAATTTGAGATGAGCCACATGGGTGAGCTCAAGTATTTCTTAGGTCTCCAAATTCGCCAAATGGACGATACAATCTTCATCCACCAAACGAAGTATACGGTGGAGTTGCTTAAGCGATTTGGAATGGAGAGTGCTTCCGGGAAAAAGACTCCAATGAGCACGACTACGCATCTTGACAAGGATACGGGCGGTAAGGATGTAGACATTCGTCTATATCGAGGTATGATAGGTAGTTTGCTTTATCTTACCGCAAGTAGGCCCGATATTATGTTTGCCGTATGCGTATGTGCTCGTTATCAGTCTCAACCTAAGGAGTCTCACTTAGTAGCGGTAAAACGTATTTTCCGTTATCTAAGTTATACACTTGATTTTGGATTACTTTATCCAAAATCTAGCACGTATGAGTTAATCTCATATAGTGATGCCGATTATGCGGGATGCAAATCCGACAGGAAAAGTACTAGTGGCACTTGCAATTTTATAGGAAATTCTCTTGTCTCTTGGTTTTCCAAGAAGCAAAATTCTGTATCACTTTCAACCACCGAGGCGGAATATATTACCGCCGGTGCCGCGTGTGCTCAAGTTCTTTGGATGAGACACACACTTAAAGACTTTGGTATAAATTGTGATACTTGCCCTATCATGGTTGACAACCAAAGTGCAATATGTCTTTCCAAGAACCCGGTACACCATTCCCGTTCGAAACACATAGATGTCCGACACCACTTTTTAGATGATCATGTTGCTAAAAAGGACATCATTTTAGTGTACGTTGAAACCCAAAAGCAAATCGCCGATATTTTCACGAAACCCCTAAAGGAGGACTCCTTTGTACGGTTGCGTCGAGAATTGGGGATTATGGGTGAATCCGAGATATAGGATTCATGTTTCATTCAATAATCTTGCATGCTATTATATTTCGAAATATTTCGTTCATGCTAGACTTATTGGATTTTTCGAGAATTTGTGTGATATTTTGAATTTTTGCTCGAATTCTTGTTTTGAATGTCGTATTTGAGATTTCGATGTTTAATGTGGTAGTTTAGATGATTATTGAGCGTATTGCGATATATCGTCCAATCGTATTGAGGAGAGAACTTGATTATCAACTTTTGGACTCTTTTAGTCGGTTTCAGTTCAACCACTAACCGACTAGATGCTCATCTAGTCGGTTAGTAGAAGAACTTAGACCGACTAACTTAAGCTTTTTGAGTTTCCTCTCCATTTTAACTCTTTAGTCGGTTCATGTTCAGTGACCGACCGACTAGATTGAGATCTAGTCGGTCAGTAAATGAACGCAGACCGACTAATTCTTGTCAGTAAATCTTGGATTCAGCCACTGTTTGCAACTAGTCGGTTCAAGCTCATTGACCGACCGACTAGATCGTGATCTAATCGGTCAGTGCTTGAACTGTGACCGACTAGTTGTGCCAGGGACTGTTTGGTCATTTGCGATCTCGACCGACTTAAACCATGTTTAGTCGGTTTGTTTTCATTCTAATCGATCCAAACCCCTTCTCCCTCAGCTCAAAACCCCGATCTCTCTCGTGCCCCTTCGAATTCCGATCGATCTCCGGCCGTTTTCCGGCCATCTCCGTCGATCTCCACCGTCGGCCCCTCCTTCTAGGTGATTTCCTCTCCTATCTAGGGTTAGTTTTCCATTCCTAGTGCTAGGGTTAGTTCGGTTTCTATGGTTTCTAGGGTTTAATTCTTTTTCGGCTAGGGCTTCCTTTTTGATCTTCCTTGTGCCGTGTCTTGCTTCGACTATGGCAAGAACACGTATCCCGATCACTCCATCTAGCCCCTCGCCGATGACCGTAGATCAAAACCCTTCGGATCCCGAGCATCCAACCCATCCGAAACACCGAGCTAAGACCACCCAACCTTCGTCGTCTTCGCCTCCTCTCAAGAAGAAGAGGACGACGACCGCCAAGCCTAGAGGTCAACCCAAGCCCAAGCCTAAGCCCACGACCAAAGATCTTTCCTCTCGTTCTTCATTCCATACCCCTACCGATTCCGATACGGAGTATAACCCTGAGACAGAGACTCATAGGGAACCCTCTCCTCCTACTCATCCTGAGTCTAGCACCTACCCTCGTACGTCTACCCGTAAGCCTAAGGGAAAGGGTCCGATGCCGGTGGGCGGTGTCGATATTTCGTTGTGTCACGACGACCCTATGTGTCTAGCGGCTTACAACCGTATCGAACATTGCTCGCTACTTCTGGAGCATTTCGTCCAGTTTAGCGACTTCCTAGGGTTAGCTGATCTTCTCTCGTCGTCAGGTCTCCTCGATTACCTTCGATATGACCCGAAGGCGAATACTCACCCCTACCCTAGATTAGTAAAGCTTTTCTATGCGAATAGGATCCGGGGTCAGTACGATGAGACCCACTCTGTTGAGACGACCGTTTTGGGGACCCCTATAGTCCTCACAGCAGAAATCTTAGGAGAGATTTTGTGTATCTCTTCGTCTGGCCTCCTCCCATCTGATATCTCTGTTGACGATATTTCTTCCTTAGATCAGACCGTCCTCTCTGAGATTTTCCATCAGATCCCTCCTGCCATGATTGGCGTGCCATCTAAATCTTTCAAGCCGAATGCATGGGTCCTATATCTGATTCTGAAGTCGTGCTTGCTTCCCAAGTACGGCTCCTCATCTTTACCGTCCCAGCCCTTTCTGAAGCTTATCTATGCTATATTCATGGGGAGCTCGATTAATTGGGCTCGCATTATACTTGATAAGATTGATTCTTTCGAGTGTATTCACAAGTCCTCTATATCGGCTCATATCCCATTTCCTTGCTTGTTGACCCTCGTGTTTCGTCACTTCCGTGTCACGTTGCCTCGTGACGATGAGCGTCCCCTTGGTCCTCCCCTGAACGCGATGGCCGTCAAGAAATCTCTTGCGGCGCTTCGTCACGTTTAGAGGACGACACCTTCAGCATCTGCCCCTGCCTCTGCCAGTGCCTCTGCTGCTCCCTCTGCCACCCTGGATGATGTCGTACGGTTACTTCATCGTCACGAGTCTCGCTTGGCTCGTACCAAGGAGGTAGTTTGCCGTATGGCTCGTCTGATGGGTGTTGAGCTTCCTCCTTCCGTTTCTGAGGATGAGGAGTTGAATGAGTTGGCTGAGGAGGACGTTGAGGAGCTTTGTCGTGCTTCGACTCGTGCCCCCGAGGGCCCTTCTGGTACTGCTGCTGGTGCTTCCTCTTCCAGTGCTGCTGTTGCTGCTTCGTCTGCTGGTGCCCCCGAGAGCACACCTGTTGCCGCCACTCCTGTGGTGGATACTCTGACTGGTGCTCCCGAGGCCACTACAGTTGCTGCTCCAGAGGTTGCCACTTCTGTCGTCGCTCCTGCTGATCTTTCGGACGTTCCTGCTGATCCAGTCACCACCTCTGCTCCTGCTGAGCCTGCAGTTGCTTCTGATCCTCCCGCTGCCTCTTGAGTTTCTTCGAGGCCTCTCCTAATACTCATTGGATGATATATCTAGTTGTGAGAGATGTTGGGTAGGATAGTGTGGGTGGCTATGTATTTTGGGTCTTTTTGATGTCTTTTTGATATGATGATGTATTTTTTGTGCACCGATCAGTCGATCGATGTTTTGTATGTCGATAATGTACTCTGCTTCATACTTTATATATATATATACATCGCAGGTGACATCTCATTCTATTGTGCAATTTTTAATTCTTTATGTCTCTGATGTCTGATTTCGTCGCTCGACGACAATAACTTGGTTTAATAGAAATTTCTTCTATTAAAAAAAATAGAATTGTTTTCCATGCACTAAATTAACCAAGAATGTTGATATTGGAGAGTATATTCCATAACTCAATCCGTAATATTGATTTGAGTTTTGATGATCTCGTTTTACGATTTTCGACTTTGGTTTCATTGACACGCCTTGATTCTATTCGTATTTTCTCTTTGGTGTCACTTGAACCATCGTCGTATTCTACGACTCCCGTGCTTTTAATTTGAGGCCATTGTTGTTGTCGTTGTTATCCTCCCGCTCCTTTTGCTTATGCCAAAGGGGGAGAGATATAAAAATAACGATGTGCTAAATGAAAATTTAGAGCATTTTTCCAAGAATCTAACTTGATGTGTTAGATTCAGGGGGAGTTAAGATATATAAATGGATTTTCAAATCCGATATTTCAATAACCTTCATTTGGTATTCAATAATTCAATAATCGATTCTCATTTAATATACTTCACTCGTCTGCTTGATGCGTATTATTTTTGTTTAAATTGGAATTAACGTGTCATCATTGCGGGGGAGTAAGTAAATTTCATTTGAATTATTATTTTTGATTATTATTTATGTTGGTTTGTCATCACCAAAAAGGGGGAGAATGTTGGATATTGGACTCCCCGGATTTGGTTTTGGCTGATGAACAAACATAAATATAATGTGAACTAACACTTTGTGAGCGCAGTTATGGAGATCGTCGCCAAATTCACATGAATATCAATTACGACGTCTCAAGACTTCTCAAAGCACGTGATCATATGCCTAAAGCTTCGTTGAAGCTTATGGACCTATTTAGAAGTCATGAAGATTCGATTGAAGCTATTGAAGACGGTATCGTCAAGTTTAATTTATAGTCTTTAAGCTTCTTTCGTAGAATGTTAAGCCTTGAGTAGGTCTTACGTTTTAATTCTTCATAACGCTCATATCTTAGCTCTAGGATCTTAGTAGAAGTCCATACAATCCTTCTCGAAGCATCGCGCTTCGATTCGCGACTTCTTGTGCATGTTAGTTGGTTCAAGAAGAAGAACTGACCGACTAGATGGTGATCTAGTCGGTCAGCCAAGCTTCTTGGACCGACTAGTTTCAGTCAGTTAATTCTTAGATCTTTACTGTTTACAGTTAGTCGGTCTAAGTTGACTCACCGACCGACTAGTTTGTGAACTAGTCGGTCAGTGATGCTTCTGTGACCGACTAGTTGAGCTTTCCCTGTACATGCACATTTGAACCTAAGCTACTGTTTATCATTAGTCGGTCTGTGTTCATTGATCGACCGACTAGTTGATGAACTAGTCGGTCAACTTTTCTTCTTAGACCGACTAGTTTAGTTTACTGTACATGCCAAATTTTTCACCATACTTACTGTTTATTGTTAGTCGGTCTATGTTCATTTGGTGACCGACTAGTTGGTGAATTAGTCGGTCAACATTTGTTCTTGGACCGACTAAGTCTAATTCTTCTCAGACTTCAGTTTTATCTGTTAGTCGGTCTACGTTGAATAACCGACCGACTAGTTGTGAAACTAGTCGGTCAGCTACTCTTCTTAGACCGACTAGTTCCTTAGTCTGTACTTTGATCTTTTCTCAGTTTACCCATTAGTTGGTTTACGTTAATTGACCGACCGACTAGTTGATGAACTAGTCGGTCGGTGGTTGTTCTTTGACCGACTAGTTGGGTTCAGAAAAGAGCCGTTGGAGCATTTAATGACTCGAATTTCTCTCTCTCTCCTCTATCCTATATATACTTGATGGGATACATTCATTGCTGCCAAGGCTGATATTATTGCAAGTTTAGAGATCAAGAGAATTCATTCCAAGCTCATTCAAAGCTCATTCTTTCCATTCAATAATCTCTCCTCACTCTTACTTCCAAAGAGAGATTCATTGAGTGTGAAGCCTTCCAAGCCAAGTGCTTGATTCTATGTCACCAACTTCCCCAAAGCTCTCCATCGCTGATCTACATCTTGGAGCTAGGGTTTGGTGCCACTTCTTCCTCAAAATCATCCTTGCCCTAATTCGTAAGCAATACTCAAGGCATAGGTATTTTGTTCGGTAAGAAGTTTTCTTATTTCATTTCATATTTGATTTGTAAGTTTCACTCTCGGTTGTAAGAGTGTGGTTGTGATCCCGGGTTGTGGGAGTCACAAATTACATTTTGTATGATTTGACTTGTGGAGGATTTTCATAAGTATTTCATAGTGGAAATCTTGAGTTAGGGTTTCTAACTCAAGTATCCGGAGGGGATCCGGGTGGTTGGGACGTAGGATCACCGGGAACAAGTCGGAGAGACTTGGGTGGATCCGAACCATGTAACATCGTTTGTTAGCATTGTTATTTTTGTTGTTGTCATTCAATTTAAGCTTCCGTAAATTGATTTGGTAGTTGTTTGAACTATAATTTGGAATTATACTCCTTGTTATTTTTAAAGTACTATTCACCCCCCCCCCCCTCTAGTACGTGTGCAGTAGCTTGTAGGGCATTACAGCCATCATCAATCGCCATGGAGATATCGGGGGAGTGCTCCATCTTCTCTTCCTCGGCCAAATCTAGGCCTTCTTCGAAGATATCTTCGTGGGGTGCGCCGATGGAGTGGGGGATCGCCTCTTCGATGACCTCGTCGAGGAGGTCCATGTAATCTAGCTCCTCATGATACGGCATGTGCTTCATTGCCTTCGGTATATGGAGCTCCACTTCGATGTTGCCAACGTTCAAGGTAAGGGTCCCCTCCCGTACATCGACAATGACACCGGCGGTGGCGAGGAATGGGCGTCCAAGTATGAGCGATGTATCGCCCTCCTCCTTGATGTCCATTATCACGAAATCACATGGCAAACATATGCCTCCTGGAACTTGGAGTGAGATGTCCTTTGCGATCCCAACCGGTCTTGTAATCTGACCGGCCGCTAGTTGAATCCGCATGTCGGTAGGCTTTAAGTCCGTGCCGGTATTCAACTTCCGGAACATGGAGAGAGGCATGAGGCTAACACTAACCCCCAAATCTACCAATGCTTTTTGTAGGGGGACGCCGCCTAGAGTGCAAGGAATCCGGAAACTCCCTGGATCTTTAAATTTGGCGGGTTCCTTTTCCCTCTTTGTGAACCAAGTCCCTTCCTCCGCGAGCATGATCTTCTCCTTCCTCTTCCTTCCCGTAATTAAGTCCTTTAAGAACTTGGCGTAAGATGTGATTTCCACTATAGCGTCGAGGAAGGGAATATTGAGGCTCACCCCTCTCAAATACTCGAGAAACTTGGCTAGCCGTTTCTCCATCTTGGCTCTAGCTATCCGTTGAGGGAAGGGCACCGGTGGCATAAATCGGCACTCATCAATAAGCTCCTCCATTCTAGATTTCACTTCTCCTTGCGGCTCCTTCTCTTTTTCAACTTCAATTGTCGGCTCGCTCTCTTGTAGATTCTCCACCACGGGTTCCTTGATTTGGGTCATGGGGGGAGTGGTATCCTTCCCTCCTCTTGTTGTAACCGCAACGACCGCATTGATATGGCCGGTGTTGCCCCGTGGATTTGGCTCGGGTTGAGCCGGCAATTGTTGGTTGTTTCTATTGAGCAAAGCAAGTTGCTCCCTAATTTGAGCGACGACGGTGGCGAGAGAATCTTGTCCCGCCTTCAATGTGGCGTTAATCTTTCTTTGTTCCGCCATAAACTCATTCACCTTAGCTTCAAAATCCGAACGTTGTTGAGCTTGTGGAGGGTTGGGATTTCTCCACCCTTGATTATACCCGGGTGGCCTATAAGGTCCCACTTGTTGCCTTTGTGGGAAGTTTTGTTGCGGTGGCCCCCGTGGTTGATAATTGGGTTGTGGTGGTGGAGCCCAAGCTTGAGGAGGTTGTTGAGGCGGGGGGTTCAATGCACCATCATTATTGGCATATGAGAAACCCGGATGGTTTCTAGCGGCCGGGTTGGCCCAATATCCGGAATTCCCCGCAACATATTGAATTTGCTCCAAAGCTCCTTCTCCTTGCTCTCCTCCTACATACATGGCTTGGGATTGGTCTTGCCAATCACTCATATGATTTGTCGGTGTGGATGTAGAGGGTGCTCCTTGAGGCTCCGTAATGTACTTCTCCAATCTCTCCATTACCTTGTGGAGAGAATCAAATTTGTTGGCTAGCTCCGCGATGGCATTGGCCTCATAAATGCTAGACAGTTTCAAGGATGATGAAGAGTGTCCTCGCTCGTCGCCCCACTGTTGGTTGTTCGAGGCCATCTCCTCAAGCAAGGTCGTAGCTTCATCGGGAGTCTTCGACAAAATGGCTCCATTTGCAGTGGCGTCAATAATCTGCTTCGTGCCCGGTTGGAGTCCATTGTAGAAGCTGTGAACAAGCTCCCAATCCTCAATGCTATGATGGGGGCATTGATGTTGCAGGTCCTTGAAGCGCTCTCATGCTTCATAGAGAGTTTCTTGTGGTCCTTGCTTGAAGGACATGAGAGCACTTCTTATCTTCACCGTCTTGGAGGGCGGGTAAAATTTGTCGACGAAGGCACTCGCCAATTCATCCCAAGTGGTGAAGATTCCTTCAGCTTGCGTCCTCAACCAATACAATGCCTTGTCCTTAAGTGTGAAGGGGAAAAGGCGCAGTCTGATAGCATCTACGGAGACGCCCGGCATTTGGAAGGTGGCACATTTTGATAGGAAGAGCTGGATGTGGTAATGAGGATTTTCATGGAAGTTCCCATGAAAAGGATCTTGTTGCATAAGAACCACCAATCCGGTCTTCAACTCGAAATTTTTGTCGGCCGCCAACTCCGGCATGGCTATGGACGAGGTCGTGGAAGAAGTCTTAGGCCGAAGCCTATCTCTTATGGAAATAATCCTCGCCATTCACGCCGCCAACTCTTCGGGTGTCTCAGGATGGGTCATAAAATTTCCTTCCGCAACGGGTCTCCTCTCCGCTCGGATCCTCCTCAATGTACGCTCGATCTCCGGATCGTATAGTATCTCTTCGGGGTTCACCGAGGATCTCGTGTACATGCAGGGAAAACAGAGTTTCAAAGAAATAGTTAGCACAACGGAAGGGCAAAATAAAAATAGAAATAATAAAACAAAAAAAGAAATAGCTAGGTGGGTAGAATCAAACACTATTGCCTCCCCAGCAACGGCGCCAAAAACTTGATCGCGCCCCGGACACACGTCCCGGGACGGCGACACTGTAGTCTTACCGCAAGCGCACGGTGTAGCGGCGAGCGGGTATCGAACACAGGGAGGCCTAATAACAGTGTCTTCTTCAATCACCTGGCTATAAGGATAGTCGAGAAATGTTCGCAAATATGCGGTCATAGTCGTTCAATTGTATAAAAGAAATAACAAATTGATAAAGACGCCTAGGGGCAGGGAATCCCCGCTATTCGCCGTATCTCATCATTGTGATTCGTAGGTTTAACAATTGCTAGACTTGAAACTCGGGTAAACTAGTTGCAACTAAATGTAGAACCAAGCTCACGCTCTCATGCTATTGCCGGTCTATAGCCAACCTAGGGTAGGGTCCAATCTCTTGCAAACCCTAACCTAGGCAAACTAGCGTGAAGAACAACATCATCGTTCAATCGTATCTCGAGCCCACTCTCGTGCAAACTCGAGCTACGACCTAGGTTGGGATAGTTCCTACCCGTCCAATCTCTTGCAAACGGGTATTGGTATAGAATTACAATCGAAAACCCTAGTTTCGGTCCAATCTCTTGCAAACCGATTCCAGAGGAATCCAATTGTAACCCAATTCGAATCTCTAGGGCTTCCTATCGAGTTGGGATCCAATCTCTTACAAATCCCAATCGGTATGAATCCCTAGCTATTCGTATTATAGCAATCCCAAACTAACCCTAATCAATTCTAGCAATAATTTCACCAATTCATCACAAATTTGAAATTGGGTTCGTATGGTTCATCCATACGCCCTAAGACGATGAAACTACTCACAATTCATAATCAAATCCAATAGAAATTTACAAGTAAAATGAATGGAATTCATAGCTATATTCAATAAATCAATAAAAATGGAGTTTTTGAGGGAAAGAGAGACAAACCAATGAAGAACAAGATAGCATCCAACAAAATATCACTTTTCTCCTCTCCCTCAAAGCTAAATCTAATCCCTAAAAAGTTAATCAAAAACGGGCTGCAAAAGTTCTGAAAAAGCTCTCTAAACTAGGTTAAAACTGGGGTTAAATACCCCCCAAAATCGCCCAAAAAACCCTGACGAAAATGCCCCTGCACAGCCTCAAAATCGCAGTTTACGCTACAGGCAGCGCGGCTCACTCGGCCGAGTGACATTTGTCACTCGGCCGAGTGAGAGACCCTAACGGATTCCAGAGAGTTGGGGGTCTTGGGAGTCGTCTCTTCGGGAGTCACTCGACCGAGTGGCTTTTCTTCACTCGGCCGATGGGCGTTCTTCACTTGGGCGGACGGTCGTTCGTCACTCGGTCGAGTCGGTCTTTGGGGCTGACTGACGGATTCCAGAGAGTTCAACATTTTTGATGCCGTCGTCTTGGCTCCACTCGGGCGAGGGATTACTCGGTGCTCAGCCGAGTGGTATGGCGATGCTCGGCCGAGTGCACGCTGATATTGGCTCTATTGCGTGTCCGATCTGGCCGGCCGAGCGGGCTGTCTATGCTCGGCCGAGTGACTCCTCCACTCGGCCGAGTAGCATGCTGAAAATGCCCATTCTTCATGTTTTTGCCTCCTCGTCGCTCCTACGACGTTCTTTCTTCTTCCACTCCTCTCCAATCGCAAAATACCCCTCAAGAGAGTCGTCGATGACACTCCGGAGTGGGTGCATCTCAGAATCACTCCAAATCGCTCTAAATCTCCTGAATTACGACAAAAACAACAAATCGTGAAAAAGCATCGTAATATTGTCGAATAAACGTGAAAAACACGATTTGAGCGATCTAAATGGCATGCAAACATGCAGAAAAAAGGTGTAAAATACGGAGTGATCAACCGCAGCCCGACCACCCAGGAGAGATGGAGGAACGCCTGCGAGCACCGAGGAGGCTCATCTGGCAATTCCAACTAGTGGCGAGAGCGTCGTGGAAACTAGAACATTTACCGAAGGTCGCCAACGCCTCCCCTACCCCGAAGAAGCTAATCCGCTGACCCAAAGGGTGATCTCAACCCAGGTACCCCATAAGTTCAAGCTACCTTAGATTGAACTATATGACGGTTCGGACGATCCTCTGGAGCATGTGCTGTGATAACGGTGAGTGATGGAGATTCATGGGACAGGTGACGCCCTCCTTTGCCGAGCTTTCCGGACGACCTTGAAGAAAGCGGCGGTGGAGTGGTATAACGGCTTGCCTGACCGCTCCATTGATTCGTTCGACGACCTCTCTCAAAAGTTTCGTCACCAATTCCTGGCGGGGTGGAGAAAGAAGAAGGCGTCGGATTATCTGTTCATGGTGGTCCAGAAGGAGGGGGAGACCATCCGCAACTTCTTGCAGCGCTTCAACGAAGAAAGGCTCAACATGACGAGCTGCTGAGACGAGCTCGTCATGGCGGCCTTTAAGAAGGGGCTGGCAAACATGAGTCTACATAAATTGATGCTCCATGATCTGCCCGCTGACTTCCATGCTCTCTTCGCCCGAGCGGAGAAGTTCAGGCTGAGCGAGAAAGCCCTATGGGTGGCGAAGAGGGCCTCGCTAGTCAAAGTCGCTCGCGTTGAAGCTATGCCTAGTGAACGGCCGAGACAGGATGAACGCCCCCAATGGTGCGACCTGGACCACCCCAGAGAGCATGACCACGACTGCTCCTAAGGGCGCGACTAGGGAGGCCCTCGAGCATAACATCGCCCCGAACCTCTGAGGGGGTTCTTCGCACCCAGGAACCCGGCTCCGAGAGGCAGGCCAGAAATATCACAGGAGGTGGTGCACTACACAAGACTCAATACCCCCTGACCGAAGTGATGGCAAAGGCCCTGACGGGCGGGCTTCTCAAAGACCCGCCCCTAGAGATGAGGACGAGGTCCGACAGAAGGAATATGCAAAAATATTGTCGGTACCATCGCGACAACGGCCATGACACCGATGATTGCTTTGCCCTAAAGAAAGACATTGAGCGACTGATCCAGGGTTGTCATCTCCGAAGATTCGTCGACCCAGAAAGAGCAGGACACAGGGGAAGGGCGACCGCAGGGCTGGATCCACCGGCCCACGAAGCAGAGCAAGTGGCCCACCATAGGCCCAAGCCGATCATGCTTGCGGATGTAATCTACAGCGGGCTATCACAGGGCGGCACATCAGCGTCGGCAAGGAAGACGTACGCTCGACAAATCATGACGGTGGGTGCCAGCACAGGGGCGAAGCGGAGACGAGTAGATCGTCCCCCTATCTCCTTCTCTGATGACGACCTGGAGGGGGTCAAGCTACTGCATGAGGATACCATCGTCATCAAAGATCGCATAGGGCCAGTGATCGTGAGCAGACTCCTGGTTGACACATGCAGCTCGTGCGACATCTTGTTCCTGTCCATGATTCAGAAGATGGGGCTAGACCAGGCCGAGCTGAAGCCTTGTTTGGGTCTGATTATCGACTTTATCGGACACTCAGTGCCCATTATTGGAGTGATTACCCTACCCGTCACCCTGGGGGAGAGGCCAAAGATCGTCACTCGGATGACGTAGTTCTTCATCGTCGTCGTCGCCTCCGCATACAACGGCATTATTGGGCAGCCTTACATGACCGTCGTTGAAGCTATCCTCTCGTTACTGCATCAGATGGTGAAGTTCCAGACTCCGCACAGGGTTGGACAGGTGCGGGGATCACAGAAGTTCTCCCGAAGCTGCTAGGTCGGCTCCATAAAGCACAAGAAGTCTGAGGAAGCCCTGTCGATCGACCTCTTCGACGGTTGGGAGGACTTCGCTCATTAACGACCAGCTCTAGTGGAGGACGTAGAGGAGGTACCGGTGGCAACGGAAGTGGACAAGACTATGTCCATTGGCACGAAGCTGCTTGCAGAGTTGAAGGAGGGGCTAGTTGACCTCCTTATGGCGAATGCGGATATCTTTGCATGGTCGCCCTCGGACATGCCCGGAGTCGACCCAGCAGTGATCGCCCATGAACTTCATGTCGACCCGAAAGCTCATCCAGTCCAGCAGAAGACACTGAGCGCTGGAGGGGAGAAAATGCGGGCTACAGGCGAGGAGGTGGAGCAGCTCCTCAAGGCCAAGTTCATCAGGAAAGTGAGCTACACGAATTGGCTTGCCAATGTGGTGATGATGAAGCAGCCCAGCGGTAAATGGCGAATGTGCATGGACTTCACTGATCTCAACAAAGCCTGCGCGAAAGATAGCTTCCCGCTGCCGAGGATCGACCATCTTGGGGTGAGGATGAGGAGGAAAAGACAACTGCGACAGTAGGATAAGAAGGCGAAGGCGGGGGAATGTTTACAAAGAAAATTTTTTGAATGACAAACATGTAAATAAATGTGATGTGTGTAAAGCAATTTGGTATGTGTGTATTGCAAATCTCCAAGTATAGAAAATTGCGATGAAAGGTCGGGTTAAGTTGACGTAAGGTCCGACACCAATGTATCATTGAAAGCATAGTACTTTTGTACATAATATGTGAATCAAACTAAAAAAAATTTCAACTAAAAATATCACTTATCTTACTACAAAATCTGGAATCCATTTCACAAAATTAAAAAAAATGGCTCGTTATTTGAATATTTGAGACAGCACGTGCATTGCAGATGCAGAAAAATCTAATTGATCCTTAAACTAATCATAGATTTATATTCTAATAATCCGCATACATTAAAGCATACCCTACCCTGTTATTTCCCGTGCTTCTCAAGTTTTTTCTTGAGTAATTATATATAGATAAGTGGGACCCAGTTATCACTGATTGGATCTTTAATGGGAGCTTTGATTGTAGCGGGTCCAGCCACCGCCGGTAGGCGGGTGCTGCGCATTGAATAAGGATGCCCACATATTAAAGACTTGCATTTCTTTATTCCTACAATTTCACTTTTTTTATAAAGAATTATAGGATTTAAATATATTAATAATAGAAATCATCTACCCCTCAGCTTCAATTTTGGGTAAACGAGGCACCGAGACAGGACATCAGATTTGGGTCCTACTTATTTTTGTACTTATTTATCAATAAAAAGAAATGGTCAGAAATGTTTTCTTTTTAAAAGGAAATTTGCAGATAAAGAATAAATACTTTATTGATAGTAAAGCGAAGTGAGAGGTTCATCAAGACTGAAGTAAACAACACATGCAAAGAGAGCTCCTAAGGTTGGGGGCAACTGGTATGAGTTGGCACCTTATTTAGACTTTCATGATCTCTCTGTTTGAAGAGTGAGATGACTACTTTTAAGGTGAAAATCGAATAGCACGGTCCTCTCACAACTATTCACGTAGAGGGCTTATGGGAGCTGAAATAAGTTGCCAACTCATATTTCATTTTTCTTTATATTTCTCATCAAATATATATATCAACAATAAATAACATGTGCACAAAGTGCACTGCCATCCAAACCCCCACACAAAAAAACACAATCAGGACACTGGACCGACACGGGTGTTCCATAATGTGTAAAACCGGGTCCAAATAGGGAGAGTGGGTGTGAGTGTGGATATTGTCATGTGATTATTTTGGGGTTTTTTGATTGGGACTGTGAAGTTAGGTTTGTTTTGGATGTTATTTGAGTTTTTTTTGGGGTTGATGGATGATGTGACACTGCGACATAGGACAACCCCCCTCATTTGTATAAGGGATTTTGTGTGTGTGTCTGTTGTGCATGATGGCGACAGTGTTGGAAAAATAGCAGAGATTAACAGGATGTTACTATTAAACAGAGAAAGAATGGACTTATCGGTTAGCCGAGGCGTGCTAGGCACTGTCCTTAAGAGTAGATTTCCGCCCCTCAGAGTGAGAACTCGGTGCAAGTCAGGTCCAGTGGCTATCCTCCAGGATTCAACGGCAACGGCCTTGTAAGTGTGCACTCACAATACAAGGCTCCAGCGAGCAGCAACAGTTCTTCGATCTCTCAGGAAGAAGAAGGGGAACAGCAGAGGATTTGCAGAACATGAGCAGCTGTTCGTGTGGAGGCAGAGGCGAACAGGCGAACAACAATAGTAGGGACGAATAGTTTTGAGAAGGAAGAAAAAATTTTTTTGCAGTACAAGAACTATTGAAGGCTGAGTTTATATAGAGAAAAATTGTGACTGTTGGGATTCCGCAATCAATAGAAAATTTTAATACAGCCATTAAAATAGAATAAGACTGTTGCGAAATTAAAACTAAGATTATATGAAAATATGGCTGTTGAAACATTAAACAACGCTTTAAAGAGAATATGGCTGTTGGGGAAACCGTAATGGGCCTTTAAATTCTTTAAAATAAAAGGGCAAAAAATCACGAGGCAAAACTCGGGCACTCCGTGCGCGCACCCGTGAACCCCCCCCCCGCACAGGCACGACGCCAGTGCACACACCCTAAGGGTTTCTGGATCCGTCGCCCACATTTTCCATTCGGCCCAACTCGATTTGGGCTCGGTTCCGGTTTGGGCTTATGCGCCCGCGAGATGCCCCTTATTCCTAGCCCATATACAAGTCCAATAGCCCATATGAAAGAAGTCTCTTATAAACCCATCCAAGTGAGTTCTCCCATCCAATGTGGGACTAAAGTTGGCGTTGAATTGTAGAAATAAAATAAATTATACAATAATCCCCCACTATTTCAAAATTCAAAGATAAGGATATAAGAAGAGGAAGAATTAATGTGAGATGGAATACGACAATTCAAAACATTAGCAATGGTGACTTTCGGTCTATGAACCATTACGTAGGGAATGAAAGTGTGTTCTACAAGAAGTTGGTGAAACATATAGTTTCTATGAACCAAACTCTTTTATTGTAAAACACTGACTCGCATCCCATATTGAATCATCAATGAATATTTGCTTGCTCTTACAGGTTGGCACGTTTCGGCCATGCGCCATACCTGGATTTTCATGTGTGCTCTAGCGAATGTACCCAAATTCGCAGAGGAATCGGCCACACTTCCACAACCATATGGTGGACCCATTAAGTGTGCTCGACGATTATGCACACCACTCAACAAGGGCTATGGTTTCCATTAAGAGCCATATGCTCATCCTTTCTCATCGTCGATAGCACTATCTACACCATAGGAAAGGACATGAACATAATGATATTGCTCCTCACGATCAACAAGTGACTTGTTGTTACCCATATGAACCTACTTCATGAGATCATCAATCACATAGGTTGGGTTACCATCACTCTTGACCTATGTTTTAGGCATACGTCTCATTCCCCTTGATGTACTTTCCACTAACTTCCTATTTGTGGTTTTGTCAGAGGATCTGCCTAATTCATCTCTGACCTCACATAATCAAGGGATACTATCCCACGATCTTGCAGCTGCCTCACAATAGAGTGCCTTATGCGTATATGCCTACTCTTCCCATTAAAAACTTTATTTTTGGCTTTTGCAATTGCAGCTTGACTATCACAATGGATAGACACAGACGGAACCGATTTTTCACAAATGGGAAGATCACCAAGAAGGTTCTTAAGCCATTTGGCTTCACTACATGCCTTCTCCAAGGCAATAAACTCGGATTCCATAGTAGACCAAGAAATACAAGTTTGCTTGGATGATTTCCAAGACACAGCACCTCCACCAAGTGTAAAAACATAACCATTTGTGGATTTAAGCTCATCTGAATCAGAGATCCAGTTTGCATCAGTAAAACCTTCTAAAACTGATGGTTTGCCACTAAAAAATAATCCATATACAAGAGTTCCTTTCAAGTATCTCATGACTCTTGACAATGCATTCCAATGATCACTATTAGGATTTTGAGTGTAACGACTCAATCTACTAATAGCACATGCAATATCAGGGCGAGTACAATTCATCAAATACATCAAGCTACCAATGATCTGAGCATATTTAATTTGTGAAACAGATTCACCAAATTTTTTAGCTAAATGTAAACTAGCATCATATGGAGTAGCTACAGGTTTTTGATCATGATACCCAAATTTTTCACGTATCTTACTAATATAATGTTCTTGTGAAAGCATAATACCATTAGGTGTCTTAGTTAATTTAATACCTAAGATCACATCAGATTCACCCATGTCTTTCATATCAAACTTAGAAGACAAGAATGACTTTGTTGCATTTACTACATCTAGGTTAGTACCGAGAATAAGCATGTCATTAACATATAAGCAAATAATAACAGCAACATCATTATCAAACTTTGTGTAAATACATTTATCAGCATCATTAATATGATAACCATTTGATAGCAAAACAGAATCAAATTTATCATTCCATTGTTTTGGAGCTTGTTTTAAACCATAAAGAGATTAACAAGTTTGCATACTTTATGTTCATTTTCAGGAGTGATACAACCTTCAGGTTGTTCCATATAAATCTCTTCTTCAAAATCTCCATTCAAAAAGGCAGTCTTTACATCCATTTGATGGATAACAAGACTATGTATAGATGCTAAAGCAACCAAGACACGAATAGAAGCTATCCTAGTGACATGGGCAAAAGTATCAAAATAATCAATGTCTTTCTTTTGGTTGAAGCCTTTAGCAACTAATCTAGCTTTGAACTTGTTAATAGAACCATCTGGTAATAGCTTCCTTTTAAATATCCACTTGCAACCAATAGTTTTAGCTCCTGGGGGTAAGGTAACAAGTTCCCAAGTGTGGTTCGACATAATGGATTCTAATTCATTGTTGATTGCTTCTTTCCAAAATGTGGCATCAGGAGATGTAATGGCTTCATGGTATGTAAGAGGATCATTATCAATAAGAAAGGTGAAAAAGACATCACCTAGATTAGTCTCCTTCCTAACTCTTTTACTCCTCCTTTCTTCTATCTCATCATCATTATCATGTGATGGTGCATCAGCAGGGTGAGAAGAATGAGGTGCAGAAGTCAACCTAACATTATCAATTTTCATTCGAAATATGTCCTCAAAAAAATCAGCATTCTTGGTTTCAACAATAGTGTTAGGTTCCATGATATTTTGTTCACTTCTAATCACTAGGAATCCATATGAAGCACTATTATGAGCATTTACAATAAACATGCAATCAAAGGTTTTAGGACCTAATTTTCTTTTCTTAGGGTCTGGTAAAAGTACTTTAGCTAGGCACCCCAACACTTTGAGATAATTAAGGTTTGGAGAGTGTCCTACCCAAAGTTCATAAGGAGTCTTACCTGATTTCTTATAGGGAATTCTACTCTGAATATGACAAGCAGAGAGAATAGCTTCTCCCATAGGTTAAGAGGTGCACCCGAACTAATTACCAAATCATTCATCATCTCTTTTAAAGTTCTATTTTTTCTTT
Source organism: Scilla litardierei (assembly GCA_030789695.1). Classification (NCBI taxonomy): domain Eukaryota; kingdom Viridiplantae; phylum Streptophyta; class Magnoliopsida; order Asparagales; family Asparagaceae; genus Scilla; species Scilla litardierei. Next base: position 798,042,839 of record CM061142.1, on the reverse strand, counting down.
CTGCTATGCCATTAGATTCAGGAGAATAAGGAGGTGTAGTCTCATGGATAATCTCATGTTCTTCACAATACTCATTAAAAGATGTAAACTCCCCTCATCTATCTGATCTAATCCTTTTTATTTTCTTAGTAAGTTGATTTTCTACTTTAGTCTTATACTTCAAAAACATATCAAAAGCTTCATCTTAGATCTACGCAAATTTACTTCAGTATATCGAGAGAAGTCATCTACAAAAGTACTATAGAATTTCTTACCACCTCTAGTTATATTGCTTTTCAAATCCCCAAGATCATTATTAATTAACGCAAGTAATTCACTTTCTCTGTGTATAGATGTACATGTTTTCTTAGTAGCTTTTGAATCAACACAAATTTCACATTTGTCATTAGAAGAAGAAGAAGAAGCATTCATCAAACCAATTTCTTTCATTTTCTTAATGTAAGAATAATTCACATGACCTAGTCTATAGTGCCAAGTATCAAATGAGTTAATCAAGTAAACAGAAGAAGAGGATGCATTATTATTCATGACATTAAGTACATTCAGAATGAAAAGACCTTGGTTACAATATTCTTTTCCCACAAACTGACCATTCTTGGTCATTACAATTTTATCAGACTCAAAAGTAACCTTAACCCCCACTTTTCCCAGAAGAGAGACAGAAACCAGATTCCAATGGATATCTGGAACATTGAGCACTTCACTAAGAGAAAGGGGTTTTTAGAGGTTAATTTGAGAAGAGCCTTCCCTTTCTCGATTACGGGTGAGGGTCATGAATCCCCCATGTACACATTCTCGTCACCAGAACTGATATGAACATATGAGGTAAAAGCTCCTCTATCAGCGCAGATATGCCGAGTTGCCCCGGAGTCAATTACCCAATCCTTAGCATGTGCAACCATGGTAACCTCCGAGATCACTGCAGCAATAATATTTCCCTCTACTAAGTTTGCACTTGGTTTAGGAGCATCTTTCCGGAAGTGACATTGAGCTGCATAGTGTCCAGGTTTTTTGCAAATAAAACAGTCTCCTTTCTTCTTGAAAGTAGTGTGGTTTTCGCCCTTTTGAAATCTGTGATATGGTTTGTGGTTGGGTCTAAATTTCTTGAAATGTTTCTTAAGATGTGAAGGAGGAAAGGAAGAGTTTCTATCAACTAGATTAGCTTTGGAGACAAGTTCTTTAGCAGAATTGGTTTTCTCTCTTTCCCTATTCTTTTCTTCAATCCTAATATGAATGATTACATCCTCAAGGGACATTTGTTTTCGTTTGTGTTTAAGGCTGTTTTTATAGTCTTTCCAAGATTCATGAAGTTTTTCAATAAGTGAGCCAGAAACAAAAGGATCGGGGAGAGTTATGTTTTCATTTTTAAGATCATCAATAAGAACATGGAAGTCATGGATTTGGGTGGAAACAAAATTATCTTCGGACATAGAAAAATGAAGGAAATTGCCGATAGCAAATTTTTGGGTACCTGCATCTTCTAGGATGTATTTTTTGGTAAGGCTAGTCCAAATTTCAGAAGCAATTTTAGTAGGACAGTAGACATCAAACAATTTATTAGAGAGGGTATGAAGAATTGTATGGCGACAAATTTTGTTGGCTCGGTCCCAGGCAGGTATGTCTTTCTCTTCTGTGGGTTTAGGATCAGTGAGAGCAAAAGCAAAACCAGTGTCATCTAGAGTGCTAAAAACCTTTTCTTACCAACGCTTAAAGAAAGAACCAAAAAACAGTTCGATTTTGGAGAGATCAGGCAGATGTTTTGCAGTTACAATAACAGCATCCATAATCTACTCTTAAGATTGTTGGAAAAATAGTAGAGATTAAGAGGATGGTGCTATTAAACAGTGAAAGAATGGACTTATCGGTTAGCCGAGGCATGCTAGGCACTGTCCTTAAGAGTAGATTTCCGCCCCTCAGAGTGAGAACTCAGTGCAAGTCAGGTCCAGCGGCTACTCTCCAGGATTCAACGGCAACGGCCTTGTAAGTGTAGACTCAGGCTCCAGTGAGCAGCAACAGTTCTTCGATCTCTTAGGAAGAAGAATGTGAACAGCAGAAGATTTACAGAACAAGTGCAATGTTCGTATGGAGGCAGAGGCGAACAGTCGAACATCAATAGCAGGGACGAATAGTTTTGAGGAGGAAGAACAAAATTTTTCGCAGTACAAGAACTATTGAAGGCTGAGTTTATATAGAGCAAAATTGTGACCGTTGGGATTCCACAATCAATAGAAAATTTTAATACAGCCATTAAAATAGAATAAGACTGTTGCGAAATTAAAACTAAGATTAAATGAAAATATGGATGTTGAAACATTAAACATCGCTTTAAAGAGAATATGGCTGTCGGGGAAACCGTAATGGGCCTTTAAATTCTTTAAAATAAAAGGGCAAAAAATCACGAGGCAAAACTCGGGCACTTCGCGCGCGCACACATGAACCCCCCTGCGCAGGCACGACGCTAGCGCACACATGCTAAGGGTTTTCGAATCCGTCGCCACATTTTCCATTCGGCCCAACTCGATTTGGGCTCGGTTCCAGTTTGGGCTCATGCGCCCTCGAGATGCCCCTCATTCCTAGCCCATATACTAGTCCAATAGCCCATATGAAAGAAGTCTCTTATAAACCCATCCAAGTGAGTTCTCCCATCCAATGTGGGACTAAAGTTGGCTTTGAATTGTAGAAATAAAACAAATTATCCAACAGACAGTTCCCCTTCTAATGCCACCTAAGGTTTCCAGACCTAACTTACTATTGGCGCAGGTGAAGGGGGCTGTGAGGAAGCCATCGGATCACCAACAAGTTGGCATTGGTGTTGAAGGTGGTAAGGGGAACACTGACGATTGGAATACGATTGGTTCTAATGAACTCTTTACCATAGGTGGTGGGATCTTGTGGCTCGGGCTCAAATCCCCAAACATCATCATCGTCGACTTCACCAGAACAATTAAGCACATGTTACAAGAGATGTGCTGGATGGTCAAGCTGTTCGATGTTTAGTCTCATGCAATAGATTGGGGGTTAACGCTAGTGATGGCGCATACACATGCTGTGGTGGAGCTTAATGTCACGTAAGAGAAGGCGGGATTCATGATTAAAGTTCAGTAGGAAGGGTTTAGCATTCAAAGTGACAGCGAAGCCCATGTTTCTAGGCATAGTCTCTCTTACCCTACTTCACATTCTACCCTGGAGTGAGAACGCGAGTGGGCCAGTGGTGTGCTTAAAACAAGGAGGCAATACATTTTTTTGAATTTTTTGCTATTCATTCCTCCTTGATTTAAGCACACTAAGTGTCTATAGTTACTTGCGGGTTTTTGTATGCATATTTAAAATCAATATAGGTAAATACCATTACAATCACATCGTTTCAGAATAAAGTACACAACTATAGGCCTAGTATGACCATTACTACACAATAAATAATTTGCAACAATACAACTTAATGGATACTAACAAAGATTTTCACTAAGGAGTCGCACTAATCTTCAGCACTGTGAAGCTCAGCGTAATCTTAGGCCACTGTGTCAACTTCCTGGCTAACCTCCTTTGGATAATTACCCTCAAAACCTAATAGGCATTTCAAAATGCAATACACAAGAAAATACCCATCAGCAAGGGTTGCTCGATAAGTATTTCCTATAACAGAAAAATACACTTAGGTGTACGTATAAAAAGAACACTTTGTAAAAGTAACATGATTATGATATAAGTAAGAGACAATCATTATCATAATATGAAGGATAAGGTGTAATACTAACTAGCAGTTAGAAAACATATTTTAGCTCTTACAACATGTGATGATCGAGTTTAATATGACTTCGGTCAATAATTAGGTTATGAATTCTACATAAAATATTTGGAGGGTAATACTCACCTAGCCACTTTGTTTAGTGTGAAGTCCATGTCCGAGAGCATAATATATATATGACTAAAATGCATCTTACCACCATGAGATCTACTTGACACTACCTATTAACCCCACAGCCCTGGTGATGGTCAAGTTGTTTCCTCCACTTTGTGAGGGTGGAGGTGGAACCATATGATGGATCCGGTCACTCGCACCCGCTATAGAAATGTACTACCACATCCCCATATGTCAATTAAAGCGATATGTCAACAAATATATGTTAAGGCCTACATATAATTCTTAAAAGAATTTTAAACGTAGTGGACTTGATGTAATTGGAAAAACTAGGTCATGAAGATTTAATTGGATAGGAAACTTACGCTAAACAATTGGTCAGGCCATCTACATCATGATAGTGACGTTTTTTATGACTAAACCACTAAAATCATGTTCCTTAATTAAATTATCAAAATATGCATTTCTTAGACACCAATATGGAACGTAGAATTTAGAATCCAATTTTCTTAATCGTGATAGCATATATGTTTGTACATGTCCATTAGTCCAATAAATCATGAAAACTATTCTATAAAGTTTCATAATGAGTGGAGAGTCAACAAACTCAGTCATGACGTCCAATATATTCACATTTATTATTTTAATCCGTCAAATTACAGAAGAATTAATTCAGAAATTTTAATAGCTAATATTTCAACATGATATAAACTTATTCAAACATGATAAAATTTTCTATGACTAACATGTAATTCTAACAATTATTTAATAATTAATAACTAATTTTCTATTTTAAAAATGAATTATTGATAAATAAAATTAATATTTTAAATTTAATATCTAGGAATCTGTAGTCGGATTCTGACACACAAGGTACCAAATCATTCCTATTGACTGTTAGAATCACATCATATGTTTGTATTTCAATTTTCATCATTAGCAAAAGAAATAAATTAATTTAATTAATTAAATATAAATAAATAAATAAATTAACGGCAAAACACTTGCATGATTTTGTCGTATAACATACTAATACATTTCTTATGAAAATAGAATATTATGGTATTATTCTATTTTAAGTTTCATAGTTTGCGACATGAATAAATTATTTTTCCAAATTAAAAAATAAATAACAATAATAAATAAAATTAAATATCTAGTAAATTACTTACCTGATTTTGACACACGAGGTAGCAAAATGCTCCCAATACTAGGTATAATTTGTTGGAAACTAAAGATTTGATTTTCTCTCTTCATAAAATTTTGATGATACAAACATATCTATCATTATTATTTTTATGTAACCACTTTATCTATGCAGATTATAAAGTTCTACATATTCTCATTCAGATAAGACAATCATTCACGAAATCATATATACTGTAAGAAGAAGCAAAAAGTAAAACGAAGTTCAAATTTGAATATTTGTATCTTGCGAAAAAATGATGTCATCTTTATTTTTGTTCTTGCATATACTTAACATGTGAAAACCTTGATGGTGGTCTATCTTAGCCATTTAGGATTCCCTTAAATGACCAAGTCATAGACCTAATTAGTCGACAAACAGTTTCTCTTAGTGGACTAATTCATTTCCCAAAAATTCCATAAAAACAAGAATTCTTAGTCAAACTTATTTCTTAGTTGACAAGATATTTTTCTAATAAAAATTCCATATTTTTTGGTCCTAGTCGACTCACAGTTTTTCCTAGTCAACCAAAGAGATAGTTATTTCAACAGTCATATTTTGACTGTTTGTTAGTTACATTTTTAGTCGACTAACAACTACATAGTCGACCAAAGTCAGTTATAACTTCCTTAAACGGCTATAATTCTGACCATTTTTCAGTTGTAGTCAATTAATTTAAGTTGCATAGTCAACTAATTTTAGTTACAATGGTCAAATCCCAATTCATTTTTCAGGTGTAGTTGACTAATGGTCTTCTTAGTCGACTAATTTTTGGACTGATAGTTCCGTTTTTGAACAGTTTTTGGCAGTTGTTAGACAGTTATTTGGGAATTATTTTGGCCTATAAATAGACCCCAAACCCTCTGTCATTTCACATGATTTTATTCTCTCCCTCTCCCTCTCATTCATAAACTTCACTTTCTCTCTATAAAAGAGAGGGTGTTTTTCAGACTTTCATTGGGGTTACTCTACAGAAATTTGCCTCAATAGAAAGTCCTTCCCCAAGAGTGCTTCTACCATTTTCACATCAAGAAACTTTGAAGATATCTTAACCTTCCTTGTGATTCAAATCTTACATCATCAAGGCTATATGTGATATTGTTTCTTTCTTTTTCTCTTTATTGGCAGAATCTCTTGTTGAAGAGATTGTACAAATTTTGTGACACGGGAAGTGTTGGCATTTTGTATGTTTACTTGCGTGGCAAGTGGTTATAGTGAATTAAAAATCTTTACATGGAGTAGAGGACCGAACATAGGATTACATAGATCCGAACCAGGATAAATCTCGATGTTTGCGTTTGCTTATTCTCTAGAGTGTGATTATTTACTTCCACAGCTCTATTGCACTTTTTAAATAAGTTTTAATTTTGTAATTTCGTCGTGATATACACTATTCACCCACTCTCTAGTATATTTGGTGTGCCACGAGATCCAACAATTGGTATCAGAGCATGGTTAAGATGGCATACACCTATCCGACAAACTATTCAACATCTTCATCACAATTTCCAGAAGTGCATTCTACTACAAGGCCTCCATAATTTAATGATTCCCATTACTCATACTGGAAGACAAGGATGATAATCTATCTTCAAAGCATTGACTACAAACTTTGGAACAAGTTGGAGATACCATATGACCTACTACTCCATACGTCGAACGAACCACAGTTGACAAAGCCGCTGCAACCCACAACTTTAAGGCTATGAATGCACTATTTTGCGCAATGGACAAGAATGAATTCAACCGAGTTCTCCAGGCCAAATCAGCATATGAAATCTGACATACACTAGAGCTAACACATGAAGGAACTAGTAAAGTTAATGAACCTAAAATTTTTGTTCTTGTTCACAAGTTTAAGTTATTTAAGATGTGTTACGACCTCAAGATCGTCCTAGACAATCTAGGCCCACTTGTTCAAAGCCTAAGTCTTGGCCTGCCAAATCTCCCCAATGCAACCTAGTTCGCCGAGTCTCGGTGAAGCTCGCCCAAGCCGTGCAGTAAGCTCGCCATCCGAATCGGTAGAGTCCTCAAGCAGACTTCACACGTCTATGCTAGCTCGCCCCAGAGTAGCTCGCGCCCAGAGCAGCTCACCCCAAAACAGCTCACTCCCAGATGTAGCTCATCCACCAGTCCGCCCCTAGGATGAAGATGTCACGCCAATTGCACCACTGCCAGTTTCACTACACAACCTGACATTTACAGCTTTGACCACCTGACAAAAGCACGCCTGACACGTTTGGCCCTGACATTAACGGTCGATCCTTGACATCTTGGCACCGCTAGCTCAGCAAAAAAGCAACTGACTCCAGTAGCCTATAAATACTCTGTCACCCACATAACTCGAGAAAAAGTTTGGTTGGTTGAATGAATCCTACTAAGTCAAGCGTCTATAGCAACACCGACTCTAGTCCTCCATAGGGAGCGACTCAGCGTCTATAGCAACTCATGGCTCACTAAGTCAAGTGTCTCAACAAGTCCCCTTGGTCTTGATACTCTGTCTCAGTACCTGACGTACAACCACCCAATAGAAGAGGAGTTGTACGTCATGTAGAGTCTACAAGTGAAAGGTAAGAACTACTCTACTGCAAGTGTTGGATATGGAAGACGTTTGTACACCCTTGTGGAGGATGTACGAGGGATTACGGACCTCGAACGTCGCGTACACGAAGTCGTGTGCAAAGGGAATCTGTTCCCTTGCGGAGAGGATCTCTGGATGAGCGGGAAAGTCGCATTATATATGCATAAGTGCATGCGACATATGGCTAATAAAGGGGGAATATCTTAAGCTTATGTTGTACCATGCATATGGTACAACTTAAGCTTATAATGTGCCATGTATCATGGTACACCTTAATTAAGTTGTTCCAAAGGAACAACTTACCCTAAAATAACTACCTTGGGGGCTATAAATAAGACCCAAGGGTAGCCATTTTCCTTACACTTTTTGCATGAAATTCATGCATGCATCTTCATCCTAGCGAAGCTCTGCAGAAATATTTCCTCTCCCTCTATCCAAGTTTTTAATCTAAAGTAGAGATTTAGATTGTGGATTTAGTAGCCTTACTCCGTTCGTGAGTAGACTCGATCCGTCGTGGCGAATCCGAAGGCGAAGTTCGTAGACTACCGTGCCGCGTACGCAAGCGTAAGTCTAAACTTCATATTATCGATCCTAACTCTGTTTTGGCAGGATCCTTCATTGGTATCAGAGCCATATGGGTCCGCCCCGGTCAATCCACCGCCCCGTCGAAACTACGAACGAGTCGTTGTCTTTTTCACGAATGGGTCTCCTACCATTACGGATATGGTAGGAACGCTTCGTGACGGAGAGAACGCAGCGGTTGTTCTTTTCACGTTAGGGTCTCCTATCATTACGGATATGGTAGGAACTCTCCGTGACGGGAAGAACCGACCGTTCACGTAGTACGTTATTCATTTTTGGCACACGGCCATTAGGAAATAATTAACTTCATCGACGAACGGGTGATTCATCGAAGAAGATGATGGAAGTTATTTCCATCGGGTAAGAGGATATTTGGTGCATGTGCACCATGGCCAAATGGGCTATGAATGCCATGCATCCCCCCTCCCCGAGCGGAGGGGGATGGCTACGGCCAATAACCACCGGCGACCACCCCATCAAGGGGGAGGAACAAGTGCGGCTACCCCATTCAAAGGGGGTGGCCGGCCATGGCCAAAGGGGCCATGGTCGGCCAACGCCGAATGGCCTTGGCCATGGCCGGCCATGGCCAAGCCATGGCCAGGCCGGCAGTGGCCGGCCATGGCCAGGCCGGCAGTGGCCGGCCTTGGCCAAGGCCTGCCGGCCAGGCCGGCCCTGGCAGTGGCCAGGGCCGGCCCTTGGCCGGCCTGCCGGCCCTAGCAGAGGCCAGGGCCGGCGCCCTGGCCTCAGGCCAGGGCCTGGCCGAGGCTAGGGCAGGAGCCCTGGCCCCGGCCAGCGGCCAGGCCGCCCTGGCAGAGGCCAGGGCAGCGCCCTGGCCTCAGGCCAGGGGCCTGGCCGCCAGGGCCGGCCTGCCGGCCCTGGCAGAGGCCAGGGCCGGCGCCCTGGCCTCAGGCCAGGGCCTGGCAGAGGCCAGGGCAGGAGCCCTGGCCCCGGCCAGCGGCCAGGCCGCCCTGGCAGAGGCCAGGGCAGCGCCCTGGCCTCAGGCCAGGGGCATGGCCGCCAGGGCCGGCCTGCCGGCCCTGGCAGAGGCCAGGGCCGGCGCCCTGGCCTCAGGCCAGGGCCTGGCAGAGGCCAGGGCCGGCGCCCTGGCCTCAGGCCAGGGGCCTGGCCGCCCTGGCAGAGGCCAGGGCAGCGCCCTGGCCTCAGGCCAGGGCCTGGCCTGGCCGGCCGGCCCTGGCAGAGGCCAGGGCCTGGCCGGCCCTGGCCGAGGTGGCCAGGCCCCCTGGCCGGCCAGGGCAGAGGCCCTGGCCGGCCTTTGGCCAAGCCCCGGTCAGGGCAGAGGTCCTGACCGGGAAGAAGTTGCTTTCGAAAAATTGGTCGACCAATTTGGTGTTTTTGGTCGACCAATCCGACAGATGGTCTGGGTCGATTGCAAACTTGCCAAATGACCCATACGGGGTAACAAATGGCCTTGGTCAAACTCGAATGTGTCGATTAGTCCATACGGGGCTAACCACATTGCCAACTAATTCATACGGGACTAACGTTTTAATGAAGTTTTTCTTTGGGCTCTACTCCTTGAAGACTAGCCATAGTGCTCTACTTCATGCGAGATTAGCCAAGTCATTGTGCTCTACTCTACGGAGATTAGCCAATGTACTTATGTAATTGTGCTCTACTCCTTGAAGATTATCCATAATGCTCTACTTCATGCGAGATTAGCCATGTCATTGTGCTCTACTCCACGGAGATTAGCCAATGAACTTATGTCATTGTGCTCTACTCCACGGAGATTAGCCAATGAACTTATGACGTTGTGCTCTACTCTACGGAGATTAGCCAATGTATTTTAAATTCGTTTTGAAAAATACGTTTTCAAAAACGCTTTTACCGCTGCAAAGTACTATAAGAGTACTAACATTTGATAAATTGAGGGAGAAATATTGAAAGTTACTTTAGATGGTGATTGGAAACATAGTGACATTTCCAATTCTAGAGTAATATCTTCAATATTTTTCGAAAGTAACTTATCAAATACTCGTTTTCCGCTGCTAGTACTATAAGAGTACTATTGTTTGATAAGTGATGGGGGAATATTGAAAGTTGTTTTAGATGGTGATTGGAATCATAGAGACCTTTTCGATTCTAGAACAACATCTTCAATATTTTTCGAAAGTAACTTATCAAATATAATATAATTCCAAGTGGGATTTGAATTTTTAGAACTATCCAAATGGGATACTCTATTATCATTTCAAGTGGGAGTTATATTTTAAGAATTTTTTTTAATGCAATTTTTTGATCGAACATTCGGTTTTGTGTTTTTTGCAGCATTTTAAAAGTAAAATGTCTTCCGCTTCAAAGAATATTGTCGCTGAGTTAAACAGAGGTGAAAAACTCAACGGCGATAATTACAAACTTTGGTCCATAAAGATACAATACGTTCTAGAGGAGCAAGAAGTGCTCGAAACTCTAAAGAACGTTATGATTGAACCCGAGTTGGGCACTACGGCCCAACACCGACGAGACAAGGAAGCTTTTGATGCTTGGTCTCGGAAGAATAAGATAGCGCGCATTACGTTATTAAGCAGTATGGCTGATGACATAATGCGCATCTTCCGGGAACATGACCTAGCTATGGACATATGGTCCAAGCTAGAGGAGAAGTTCGGTGGCACATCGGTGTCCAAACTTCGCGCCTTAACTATAAGGTTCGATACATATAAGAAACGTCCAGATCATTCCATAGGGAAACATCTGCGACATATGGCGAACCTTATCTCGGAGTTAAAGGACGCAGGTCATGTGCTCACAGATGAGCAACAAATCCAAGCAGTCATACGTTCCCTACCAAATGGGTGGGATCAGATGAAGATGCATCTCACTCATAATGAGAGCATAAAGACCTTCAACGATGTTTCCAAGCACATCGAATTAGAGGAAGAGCGGCTTGCGGCTGCCAAGCCAAGTGCAGAAGTGCACATGGTTGCTAGTTCCTCACACGGGGGAAAGAAACGTAAAGATCGTTCGAAGTCTTCTAATGAACGTAATAAGCAACCTGAGTCTACCAAGGAACCCAAACATAAGGGTGGGCACAAGAAATGGCACAAGAAGAAAGACTTGAAAAGGATCAAGTGCTTCACGTGTAACAAGCTCGGTCACTATGCTCGTTCGTGTACGAGTGGAAGTGACGAGGTAACTTGTAATACTAGTTACATATGTGTTTCTAGTTCACTATTTCTTGTGGAATCTAATCCATTTTGGGATAATTGATTCAGGTACCACCGACCACATAGCAAAGGACAGACGGTCCTTCGTGGAGTATCACCGGATACTCAAGGAATGAAGTGGATCAATGTAGGAAACAACACACGTGTTGTAGAGAAAGGCGTTGGGAATTGCAAGCTAGACTTGGACAACGGCCACACTCTCCTACTTTATGATGTTCTCTTCATTCCATATATATTCAAAGGAATATTAATACTGTGGTCAATTTAATGGGTCTTGGTTATAGTTGGTTCCTTCATGATTGTAATATGGACCTATTTTTGTAATAATTCCTTTATTGGTACTGGGTTTGTTTTTTTCAAAGGATTTATTGTAATAAGTACAATGTATAAATTCCTCATGTAATGAAAATTTCCTTGTGACAAATTCTTTGACTAATGAGTCTAACATAATTTGTTGGCACACAAGGCTTGGTCATATTGGACCAAAGCGTATGGATAGACTTGCCAAACGTGGCCTTCTATCAAATGTTTCAAAGGTTGAAATGTCGACCTGCGAACATTACCTTGTGAGGAAATCTTGTCGCAAGCCGTTTGGAACCGACAGAAGGGCCGAGGTTCCATTACAGCTTATCCATTCGGACATATGTGGTCCGATGAATGTCAAGACAAAACGCGGGAGGTCCTATTTTTCATCATTTTTATTGATGATTTCTCCCGATTCGGTCATCTCTATTTGATATCCCACAAAGTGAAAGCACTAAACCTGCTTTAAAAACTATATGAGTTTAGTGGAGAATCAATTAGATCGCAAGATTAAGGTCATGCGAACCGATAGGGGCGGTGAATATCAGTCAACAAGTTTAAAGGAACTTTGTGATGAAAAAGGCATAGTACATCAGGTAACTATGCCTTATACTCCTCAACAAATTGGTGTTGCAGAAAGGAGGCATAGGACTTTAATGAAAAATGGTCCGTTCAATGATGGAGCAAGCTAACTTGCCATCACCTTTTGGGGTGATGCATTATTGCCGGCCGCTTTCATTTTGAACCACGTACCCTCGAAGTCAGTTAGCTCCACTCCTTATGAGTTGTGGAACCAAAGGTCTCCTGACTTAAACATTTTGAAACCTTGGGGTTGTGCATTCTACGCACATATTTCCTCCCATAAGTATGGCAAACTTGGGCCAAGGGGAAGGAAACGTATCTTTATACGATACGCAGAAAACTCAAAAGGTTATATTTTTTGTTAGTCAGGAAGACAATGGTGGGATAATTGAGTTTGAGTCGAGGGATGTCACTTTCTTGGAAAATAAGTTTCCAAGACAGGGCGAGATAAGTCAGGACTTATCTTTATTTGAGATTTATGATCAAGAAGGATTACCTCATTCGAGTGGGAGAAATTCTTGGTGAAAACGAAAATTCTTTTTTAAACCTTCACCAATGGATTATACGAATGACGATTATCCTATTCCATACGGGAATAATGATCCAAGTGGGAGCAATTCTAACAACATTTCAAGTGGGAGTGATATTAGAATTGATCTAAATTCGAGTCAACAAGGACTTGAAGAATCTCAAATATGCCGAATCATGCCCTGCAAAAGACAAATGGATGGAAGCGATGAAGGAGGAATTGAAATCCATGAAAGTTAACCAAGTCTGGGACTTAGTTAACTCACCCAGAGGACATAGAGCAATTGGGAACAAATGGGTTCTCGAGATCAAGCATAAGGCTGATGGCTCTATAGATAGATATAAAGCTCGCCTTGTCGCGAAAGGTTTTACGCAACAGGAAGGGATAGAATACGAAGAAAACTTCTCACCTGTTGTGCGTTTTACCTTGATTCGCATGATTCTGGCAATGGTAGCTTGCTTATACCTCATATTACATCAGATGGATGTAAAGACTGCCTTTCTCAATGGAGAATTGGACGACCAACAGGGTTTGTAAAAGAAGGAAACGAACATAAGGTTTGTAAACTTCGTAAATCCATATATGGTCTTAAACAATCCTCGAGGCAATGGTATATACGATTTCAAGAGGTTGTCTTATCAAATGGATTTTCCATACTTGATAAAGATAACTACGTATATATCAAGAGGATTAAAAGCAAGCTTGTTATTATGTCTCTATATGTAGATGACATTTTAATAGCCGGAAATGACAAGGGCTTTGTGATGAGTATCAAGGCTTGGCTTTCATCAGTATTTTAGATGAAAGGCATAGGAAAAGCCGCATATATCCTTGGAGTTAAGATTTCAAGGAATCATTCGAAGAAACTTCTTTCTCTTTCACAGGAGACTTATATAAAGAAGGTTCTAGAACGATTTAATATGTAGGACTGCAAGTCCATTGATATTCATATAAGCATATGCGATAATTTATATCTGGAATCATGTCCAAAGAACCAAAAGGAAAAGGAAATTATGGAAAAAGTTCCATATTCCAGTGCAGTTGATAGTCTTATGTACACTATGGTGTGTACGAGACCGGACATCTGTTTTGCCGTTGGAAATGGTAAGCTGTTACCAATCCAACCCAGGGCAAGAACACTGGAAAGCGGTTAAGAGGATAATGCAGTATCTTAAGGGAACTGCAGATTTGCAAAAGACTATGATAAAACCAAGAAGGTAGACATAAGGTACATATCTACGCATGAGATGATAGATGATCAGCTTACGAAAGAGATCCTCAGAAATGTGTTTTATAAACACTTATCATCTCAAGGATTGCGTATGGGCTGAGTTGTACCAAATATTCCCATGTCTAAGAAATGATCAAAATTAATAAAAGAATAAGTTCTTTTTCCAACATTGCATATGAATTTCTTAAGAAATGTTTGTGTACATTTTTGAAATCTCAGCTGAATTGTGTGTATGTCGGACAGATTAAGGTTGGCTCTCTCACATGAGCAACCGCCTTATCTTATCAGATGGATAAGATAGAGATGAGACTAGTTTAAAGTCAAAATCATTAGACGAATGATTTAGAGTCATGACTTTAACAAGATAGTCGAATGAAAGATCTGCATCATATGGATGCTTACAAAAGATCTGAGATCTATATCACAAGGATATAACGATCTCATTGGATTTTTAAATCCTATCTGTCTTATGCAGGATGAGAGTCCGGGAATATTTCCTGAGTAGTAAGGGGACTCAAAAGATAGGCACTGTGGTGTCTGATCTTTCATCCGTACAACATCATTAAGACATACTCTCCCTGGGAAAGGAGTGATGTTGTAGTACGTGTTCATACCACGTATGCATTTCGACCACTGAGTTAGTAGCAATAGTGTTTGCTATTATGTGAGACTCAAAAGCCATACGGGTCTTAACTCTTACCCTTAAGGACTCCAATTGGTTCCTTTAGATTTGACGAGATGATCGCTATCTTAGCGTGTTGCTAATGGGCTATGGTAATTCGGCTCGGCGGGGCACGGTAGGAAAGCGAATCAAGTCAAGATCAGAAGGTTCGCAAGAAGAGGAAGATTGATTTCATATTCACATTTGGACTTTAATGATTCAAAGCTGGCCAGCCAATTGTAATCCAGATGGGATTCAATTGTTGAATATAAAGTATAAGAAATGTGAAGAAATAATCTAGGGTAAAGCATGCGTTGAACTACTCAACTTTGCACCTTCGAGGTCGTTGTGTATCTCTAACAAGTGCACAACAACAGACTCTACGCGCATGACGGTCGCACGGTCTATTTCTCGGTATGATAGATGAAAGAACTAAGGGAAAGACGTTCTCTTACAATCCCCTCAAGTGTGAGTGGGAGATGTTGGATATGGAAGACGTTTGTACACCCTTGTGGGGGATGTACGAGGGATTACGGACCTCGAACGTCGCGTACACGAAGTCGTGTGCAAAGGGAATCTGTTCCCTTGCGGAGAGGATCTCTGGATGAGCGGGAAAGTCGCATTATATATGCATAAGTGCATGCGACACATGGCTAATAAAGGGGGAATATCTTAAGCTTATGTTGTACCATGCATATGGTACAACTTAAGCTTATAATGTGCCATGTATCATGGTACACCTTAATTAAGTTGTTCCAAAGGAACAACTTACCCTAAAATAACTACCTTGGGGGCTATAAATAAGACCCAAGGGTAGCCATTTTCCTTACACTTTTTGCATGAAATTCATGCATGCATCTTCATCCTAGCGAAGCTCTGCAGAAATATTTCCTCTCCCTCTATCCAAGTTCTTAATATAAAGTAGAGATTTAGATTGTGGATTTAGTAGCCTTACTCCGTTCGTGAGTAGACTCGATCCGTCGTGGCGAATCCGAAGGCGAAGTTCGTAGACTACCGTGCCGCGTACGCAAGCGTAAGTCTAAACTTCATATTATCGATCCTAACTCTGTTTTGGCAGGATCCTTCAGCAAGGTGCATGGAATTTAAATACAGTTATTTAAAAGTTGTTCACATAACAGATTATAAGATGCAACAGCATGACATTTATGTAAGCATGGTAGGAAAGTAAAGATAGCGCAAAAAAGTAAATGTGGCATGGCAATGGCTGTAGCATGTGCTTCCGGCTACAAGACAAGACAAGACAAGACAAGACGATGTATGTCACAAAGGGTTCACGCATTGCGGTAGAGGGGGATCAAACCCTCTAAACCGTGTAACCGCTCAACCCTACACCAACACAAGTACACAAGACAAGTTTGTACAAGAGTTCACTCACTCTGCTAGGTGAGTGTCATATTACCCGCATGTTATCCATATAAGGGATCACTCACTCTGCTAGGTGAGTGCCCTATTATCCGCAGGTTGTGTATCAAGAAACCGCCATATTTTGGAACACGAGCCAGACTAGTCATATTGACCATACTGGAACACGAGCCAGACTAGTCATACATGACAGACGGGAGTAGCCAAATCAATGCACAAGTTCAAGGTTGACAAGATGTTCCATTAATGTCCACACACACACGCACACCAGATAATTATTAACATGGCAGTTATAGTGAATTGTGCTAAGACTTCGTCGTCAAGTCTAGGCTGTCGTAAGGGTATCCTAGACGCTATCATGTCATGTCTAGGTATCTTATTCACATTTTTATGGCCTAAAATATGGCCGTAACAACGCAAGTGAGCACACTTGACTGAAGTGGCGAAAAGTGGGTCCATAGGGAGCGTCTCGTCACGGGCAGTGCGTCGGTTATGGTTCGCTGTGACAAGTTAAACTGGGACGATGTCAGGACACGTTTTAGAAGTCTTAGTATGGTATGTCTCTAAGTTGAACGGGGCTATCCTAACAGTTCCAAATCATGTTGTTTATACGTTCAAATCTATTCTACGGATCTCTACGTCTATTCTATCCTATGTGCACAGTCAAAAAGTCCAATCGACGACCTAAGTTACCACAGCAGTTTAAAGGAGCGTAAATTAAATGTAGTGATTAGGTTGTCAGTTTTAATTAGGTTTTCAATGGCGTAACATGTGGGTTACTACGAGTAAGGGTTACCAACCTAGTTCGACGGTCATGCGCAGGTTTGATGTCGGATCTGGAAAAGGCAACGAATCACGTCGCGTCGCTAGTTTCTCGACTGCGGGTAGCGCAGTAAGGAGGGGTCGGCAGGGTTGCCTCGGCTGCGGGTAGCGCAGCGAGACGGCTCGCGGTAGCAGAGAGGGGCAATGGCTTGCGCAACGCAGCAGCAGTGGTAGCGCAACGCAGCAGCAACAAGGGGAAATAGTAGCTTGCGGCTGCAAGGGGGCTAGGCAACGGAGAGGGGACAATAGCGGCAGTGTGTGGTGCAGCGACAGCGAGGGCTTGATGTCGACTGGAGGGGAGGCTGTCGGCCGAAGGGTGGCAGGGCACGGCCTGAGAGCGAGCGACGACGAGCTCTGCCGGCAGTAGGGAGGCGGACAATGGCCTCAGGCCGTCGAGAGACAGGGCGATGGATGGCAGCAAGGAGGCTGGACGACAGGGAGATGCAGCTGGCACCGGGGCTGACTGTCGATTGGCTGAGATAGGAGGTGAGAAGGGCATGGCCTTCTACTAACGTCGGAGGGAGGCTGAGGCGGCCGGCTAAGGGGTCTTCGGCAGCGGCAGCGGCAGCGGCTTCAGGGGGTGTTGTCGGCGGTTTCGGGCTGCTGCGGTGGCTCGTCGGTGACTCATCGGGGAAGGCAGCCGGCGTTCGGGTGGAGATGGATGGCGTGACCGTCAGTTGAGAGAATAGAAGAGGGAGTTAGGGTTTCGGGCTGAGAGAGGGGTGCGTTGTGAGAGGGAGAGGGAGAAGGAGTATTAGGGTTTGTTTAAAAAAAGAGACGACTGCAATATTTTTATTGTTGCCCTAGGTTTCTAGTTGTTATATTTTATAGGCTAGTTAGAGAGAGATATGGGGAAGTTGAGGTGACGTGGGATGAGGGAAAAGTGGGGGAGTGGGGAAGTGGAAACTTGATATGGGAAAAATTAGTTAAGATTAGATTTTATTGTATTTTGATTTGATTTATAATGTATCAAATTTGAATTTGAAAACGTAGGGACAATTTAATATTAAAATAATGGGGTAAAAAGCAGGTAGGTCCAACGGCGTCCGAAAAATAAAATAAAAAATACCGGTGCGATCGTGACATCACGAGGGTCGAGAATACAGGGTCTGGTCACATGCGAGGGCTAAGGATTTCGATAATAAAAAATCGAACACGAAGATACGCATACGAAACAAAATACGTACGATTGAAAAGTGGTCGTTACATCTAACCCCCTGGCCAGACGAGTGACCGCGGCCCCGATACATCGTAGTTCAAGCTTCCTCAGCTTGAACTATATGATGGTGCGGGCGATCCCCTCAAGCATGTGCAACGGTACAGAGGGGAAATGGAGATTCAAGGTGCGAATGATCCACTCCTATGCTGAGGCTTCCAAATGACTCTGAAGAAGTCGGCATTAGAGTGGTATAACGGCCTGTCCGCTCGCTCCGTCGAGGTCTTCGACGACCACCCCAAAAGTTATGCCAGCAGTTCAGGGCGGGACGCAGAAGCAAGAAACCAGCGGACTATCTGTTTTCAATAGTCTAGAAAGAGGGGGAAACGATCCGAAAATTTTTGCATCGTTTCCCAGAGGAAAGGTTTAGCATGGCGAGTTGCGGAGATAAGCTCGACATGGCGGACTTCAAAAAGGGACTGACCAATCGGAGCATGCATAAGTCGCTCCTTCAAGAACCGCCCGTCGATCTGGATGCACTCTTCTCCCAGGCGGAGAGGTTCATGCTAAGCGAGGATGCACTGGGAGTGAAGAAGGTGGCCGCCCCAGTTGGGACATCCTGCAACGAGCGATGGCCTGATGGTCGATCAAGGCTGGAAGACCATGTTGGATATGGACGACATGTATACACCCATGAGGGGATGTATGAGGGTCTATGGACCTCAGATGTCACGTGCATGAAAGCATGTGCGAAGGGAGCCTTTTCATGTGTGAAAAGGACCACTCGATAAGTGAAAAAAGTCACTTTATAAGTGCATAAAGGCACTTGATAAGTGCATAAGGAATAGGAAAAGGAATGGTGTTAATATAGGCTAATAAGCTTATAAGTAGTTATTTCCTACAATAACTACCCCCTTGGCCTATAAATAGGACCCAAGGGTAAGGCTTTAAGGCTAATCATTCATGCCATAAGTTTGCATAAGGCAACTTATTTTTCCTCTTCTCCC
The DNA here is from genome assembly GCA_030789695.1 of Scilla litardierei. Taxonomy (NCBI): domain Eukaryota; kingdom Viridiplantae; phylum Streptophyta; class Magnoliopsida; order Asparagales; family Asparagaceae; genus Scilla; species Scilla litardierei. Next base: position 798,023,769 of record CM061142.1, on the reverse strand, counting down.
TTCCATTAAGTTCTTCTCCCAAAGAGAGATTTAGACGGTGAAACGTTGCTTTGATCCTCTGTGACAAAGTACCGACTGTTGTGGCGAATCCGAGGGCGAAGTTCAGAGACTATAGAGTAGCATACGCTAACGTAAGTCTCTTCTCTCTTTTGATCCTCTATCATCTTATGATGGGATCCTTCATTGGTATCAAAGCCACACGGGTTCGCCCCGGTCTCACCGATGAATGAGACGTTGTCTCTTTCACGAATGAGTATCCTACCATTATGGATATGGTAGGAGCGCATCGTGACGGAGAGAACACAAAAGTTGTTCTTTTCACGTTAGGGTCTTCTGCCATTACGGATATGGCAGGAACTCTCCGTGACGGGAAGAACTGACAGTTCATCTCGCCAAACTCGCACTCCTCATGGATGCTGAGTCTCCATTCAATAGGGAATGTGCACTCTCTTCATGTAGAGCGTGAAGTTTGCGGCCTTGAAAGTGTGTTTTTTGTTTTTCTTTTTGGCACACGGCCATTAAAGCATAACCACTTTCTCGATGAATGGGTGTCTCATCGGAGAAGATGGTGGTTACAAAACTTCTCATCGGAGAAGAAGATTGCCATGGAAGGGCATGGTGCATTGTTGATCGACCCCGGATATACACCCAGAGAACGGTTGTAGTTTTACCGCAAGCGCACGGTATAGCAGCGAGCGGGTTATCGAACACAGGGAGGACGAATGACCGTGCTTGTTTCAATCAACCTGGCTATTTAAGAAGAGAGAAATTTGCCTTTGGCGATCCTGTCACAATTGTCAGACAAAGTACGGAAATATCAAATCAAATAAAGAACGTATAGGGAATGGGGAATTCCCACTACTCACCGTCTTTCGTAAATGTGGTTCTTCGGTATCAAAATTGCTAGAATAAGATTTTGGATGAACTAGTTGCAACTGAATGTAGAACCAAGCTCACGCTCTCGCGCTGTTGTCGGCCTATAGCTATCCTAGGTTCGGGTCCAATCTCTTGCAAACCCTAGCCTAGGGAAGCTAGCATTAGGATCAACATCATCGTTCAATCGCGCACCGAGCCCAATCTCTTGCAAACTCAGCCCACGACCTAGATTGGGATAGTTCCTACCCGTCCAATCTCTTGCAAACGGGTATTGGCGCGGAATTGGAACCGGAAACCCTAGTATCGGTCCAATCTCTTGCAAACCGACACTATGGAAATTCGATTCCAACCCAATTCGGATTTCTAGGGTTTCCTATCGAATTGGGATCCAATCTCTTGCAAATCCCAATCGATGTGAATTCCTAGCCATCCGTAGTAAATTGATCCCAATCTAATCCCTAATAGCAATTCTAGCAAAATTCCTACCAATTCATCACAATCATGAAATAGGGCTTGTAGGGTTCATCCCCACGCCCCAAGACGTGGCGACTACTCACAATTCATAGCAAGATCACAAAAATAATCAATGAAATAAGCAATAGAATTCATCACAATATTGAGATATGCAATAAAAATAGAATTTTTAGAGAAGAGAAAACACAAACCAATGGAGTTCTTCAAATAATTCTTCAAAAATCAACTTTTGTCTCCTCTCCAATCTCAAGAATAAAGCTAAAAAGTTAATCTAAAAGGCTACAAAAAATCTAAGAGAAAAGCTCTTCAAAACTAGGGTAAAAACAGGGGTTAAATACCCCCCAAAATCGTCCAAAAACTGTGACCAAAATACCCATGCGCAGCCTGTTTTCCGCAATTTTCGCTACAGGCAGCGCGTCGCACTCGGCCGAGTGACAAAAGTCGCTCGGCCGAGTGAAAACCATGTAAATTTCCAGTAAGTCTCGATCTTCAGGGGTCTTCACTTCGGGGGCTGCTCGGCCGAGTGAGTTGTCGTCACTCGGCCGATGGCTTCTTGGTACTCGGGCGGTCGGGATTATCCACTCGACCGAGTGGGTCTTCTGAAGCTCAGGCAGCCAAAAAACAGTAACTTGGCGATTTTTGAATGGCTTCGTCTGGGCGCCACTCGGGCGGACGGGGTCTCGTCACTCGGCCGATGTGGTATCCGTTGCTCGGCCGAGTGCACATATGAATCGTGTCTGATCTGGTCGGCCGAGCAGTGTCTCGCTGGTCGACCGAGTGGCTCCTCCACTCGGCCGAGTGGGACACTAAAAATGCCCAGATTGCTTGTTTTGGCCTCCTCGTTGCTCCTGCGACGTCCGTTCTTCTTCCGCTCCTCTCCAACAGCAAAATACTCCTCGGGGAGGTCGTCGGTGACCCTCTGGAGTAAGCGCATCTCGAGATCACTCCAAATCGCGCCAAATCACCTGAAATGCGACAAAAACAACAAATCGTGAAAAGCATCGCAATATCGTCGATATATCGTGAAAAACATGATTTGGGCGATCTAAATGGCATGCAAACATGCGGGAAAAAGGTGTAAAATAAGGAGTGATCAAAATCCCCCAAGCTTACCTCTTACTCGTCCTCGAGGAAGATAAGTAAAAGGCGAACCCGGTGGATTCGGAAAACGAAAACGGCGAAAAAAAATGAAAAATGAAAAACGGAGAAGAATGAAAAACGAAATAAAAATAAAGAAGAAAGAAAGAAGCGAAGAGGTAAGCCGTTAGATCATTTCCTCAGGATGTGGGTTCCGCTTACTCATATAGCATGCACTGAATGAAAAACACATGTCAAAGAGTTTTATTTTGATATCATAGTATAATAGTGCAAATAGAAATAGAAAACCCACGAACAACAATATAATCATGAAAAACGGAATAATCTTATAATTAACATTGACTGAATCATTTAAAGCGGTATACAAATCATAGATCACACACTTTTCAATTGAATGCTTTCTATCAGGAGTATAAGAGTATCACACTATAGAATAGAGAGAATAGAAAAGTACGGATTTCATGAAATGAGTGCTAGGCTTAGATTTCTGGACTTCGTAAAGCAAGAAATAATCTCATTGAGTATAGAATATTACTTAGCCTAGGTTTTCGTGCAACGTCAAGTAGTCACTCTCACACACATCAATGGGTTCTCTCCCCCAAGCTTATCTATAGGCGTGGTGGCATAAAAAATATATTTACATCCCCATTTTTATAAAGCTCCAAAAGTAATAAAAACGAACACGAAAAGAGAGAAGAAAGAAAGAAAGTGAGATGGGATCTTTTATTGAGGATTTTTCCTCTTTTCTTTTTTTTGAATAAGAAATTTGGAGCTAGGAATTAATAGCGGGGGAAATGCCATATAATAGAATCGCTAAGGGGAGATTCACCAATGATTTTAAAAGTAGAGAAATGATGTTCAAGATTTGTGGAGAAAGAAATGAATATCTCTCTCGGTTCACTCTATAAGACATGCACGCCAACTTCAGCAGAGTAATCTAATCTACTCAGTTTCGATCACAAAAAAGCTAACTAATCCAGATTTATCATAGCTAACATCATTCAATCATCCTGAAGTGAAATGTACAGTTCATGCATATAGAAGTGATATAGGAAAAGAAATCGGTACTCCAGATATAGGCATTCAATGAGTGAATCTTGGTGTGTTTTCTGTGATATCATACATATGAATATTCAGACTAAGCTAATAATAAAATTTCATCCATTTTCATGTGGAAAAAGTGTGGGTTACTATCTCTAGATGCAAGGCAAGTCATATCATATGATATCAGAAATAAAATCTAAGACATGACAAATAAAGCATGCATATAGAATAAGCTAACTCCACGTCATCATCATCATAGAAAAGTCATCTCTAGCATGAGATGAAAAGGAAAAAAAATAAAGATAAAGGAAAAATAGAACTATTTACAATGCGGCACACAGAAAAATAAGAAAAACGTGATGCATGGTAAAATGAGAAAAAATGATGAAAATAAGTGCAATAGCGGAAAATGGCGTGAAAAACTAAAAATAAAGGTGGCAAACCGAAAAAGAACGTGAGAACTCACTCCCCCAAGCTAAATGGCACAGTGTCCTCAATGTGCAAAGTGTGGCACACCGAGAGACAAGTAATGTGAGGGGGAAGTGAGGATGCATGCATGATGGGAAAAAAAGGAAAATAAACGAAAAATAAAGAAACGAAAAAAAATATGATGCGGACATGATGCATGCAGGAATGGAGTGATACAGATATATAGATGTGTCACCAAAAACTCTCCCTCTCTCCCAAAAAAGATATATAAGGATACGATCTGAATGAGAAACCCAAAATAAGTGAGGGGAGGGGGGGTGGACAAAAATGCAACAGGACCCAGCAGAAACGGGCAGCACAACGGCAGGAATAATCGATGGCATCAAGGGTGCCTAAGAAGGTGGTGCTGCACCGTCTCCGTCCTGAGGCGGAGGTGGTGGTGGTGGTGGTGCAGGCTGCTGAGCGGGTGTGGGTGTGGAAGTGGAAGCAGGCCGAGTGTGGGTGGAAGCGGGGGTGGGAACCTGCTGTGTGGGTACGGGGACGCGGGGGAGACGCTCCAGGACCTGGGTAAGACAGTAGTGAATCTGCGGGAGCAAGTCAAAGCGGCCAGTCATCGCAGAGACGGTGGAGGACAGGGTCCTAAGGTCGCCTCTGAGGCCACTTACCGCCCCCTCTAGAGCACGAATGCTCTGAAGTACAGTGTCGGGGGGAGGTGGTGCAGAGGGACGCACCGGTCGGGGCTGTGCAGGGTGGGGCTGGCATACTCGGGTCGCGTATGTGACGGGCTCAGCGGGGAAGGGAACGAAAGGCGCTGCGCTCGCAAATGTGGGCCTGGCCTCAGTGTGAGGCCGGGGCACCGGCTGGTGAGAAGTGGAGGTAGCAGCAGCGAAAGAAGAGTGCAAAAGTGGCAGCGAGGCGGCCAGAGAGGTCAGTGGCACAGAAGTGTGGACAGACGCCACGACACTCTCGGAAAATACAGCAGCAGTGGAGACAGAGGGCTCTCCGCACTCAACTACGGTCGGCGGGCGCTCGGGTGGGGCAAAAGAAACGGGCTCAGCAGACAGAGGGCCAGTGGTGGTGGTGACAGCCTCGGAAGCAGTGGAGGTGGGCTCAGCTAAGGTACTCCCGACACCGACAGAGGTGTGGACAGCGGTGTCAGGAGCATCGGAAACAACGGGGATAGGCTGAGGGGCCACAGGGTCGACAGTGGCAGCAGGCTCGGCAGGTGCAACAGGGTCTGCGGGGGCAGCGTGGGTAGCATGGGCCTGCTCGGCCTCCTCGGCCTCGAGCACGTAAGCAGCGGGGATGAGAACATCCATCGCAGGGAGCCAGTCCACGTGGGCTGGAGCAATCTGAGTCCGAGCTGGGCTCGGAAGAATCATGTAATCGACACCGTAAGGGCCGTGCAACCAGACCCAGTGACGCTCACCGTGCGGACGAAGCATCTTCATCCGGGCCATAACATCAATCGACAAAGAAGTGGGGCCCGGTGCTCGTCGCAGGTCGTCAGGGAAGTCCTCGCTGGTCATAAGGGCAAGCAAGGTGATCAGGCCACCACAGCATATCGGTGAGCGAGCGCCCACCGATACAATGATGCGGTCCAAAAACCAAGCCGCGACATCAATCACGACGGCGGGGACCAGCTCATCGCCATACCTAGATAGAGCTCTGGGCCGTGTCATCGCGTAGAGCATGTAGAGCTTTGGCGTAGACATCGTGCCTGGCTCATATCTGGCCAAAAAGGTCGTCGCCATAAGGCGCTGAGCTATACGGAGGCAGGGATGGACAATGGCCGAGGCCTTGGCCCTACTAGGGTCAAAGGCAGCGTGAAGACCCGTAATCTGGGCCCAGAAGGCACCGGCGTCAAAGGAAGGTGGGGGGATATGGGTGGGGCCGTAACCGCGATCGGCTCCGGGGACATCGGGCCACGAGAAAAATGCTCTCATCATACCGAGAGTGACCTGGCACTCCCGGTCCATGAACCGAAACGAGCATCCCTCGTCGGTCCGGGCGATCGAACTAAGTACCTCAAGTGTCGGACGGATAAACGTGTCCACCGACACCTGAAAGAAATCTCGCCAGCCCACGTTGTCGTACAACGTGAGCATCCCCTCTAGTACCCCCAGGCGTCCTAGGTCGGCAAGGTGTGCAAACCTGGAGGGTACGATCAAGCGCTGGGAGATACGCTCGAAGACGGCGCGGTGTGCGTCGTCTCGGAACGTAATCCCGAGCGGTCCGACCAGTGGAGCCGGAGGTGGTGGCTGTGGAGCGGCAGGGAGTGGCTGTGCGGGCTGTGCGGGCGCTGCCGGCTGTGCGGGGTGTGCGGGGCATGCAGGCTGTGCTGGGTGGATGGGGTGTGTGGGAGAAGGCGGAGGAGAGTCCTCCAACTCATGGGAGGGGTCGGCGTCATCCGACCACTTCCGCTTGGCGGAAGCTCTCCTCTACCGCGCCGTGTCCGGGGCGGCATATGGGCCCCGAGCGCGCGCCGAAAAGTGTAAAAAGTGCGGCGTGTGCAAAATAAAGGAAAGAGTATACCCCGATACGCCGCGAGTGCTAAGCAATGGAAGCGTGCGAAGACAGCGCCTCCGCGAAGCCCAAATCAGTCCGTAGAAGCTCCCCTGGGCTCCCCTAAGCTCCCATAAACAACCTGCGCATGAAATGGAGATATCAGCGAGTAATATTCAAAACGTATGGGGCATTTGGGGTATAATAGATAGATATAGAAATAAATTTGGGTTTGGGGTTCGTTTTACGCGTGGATCCTCGAGAAATACACAAAAAGAGGAGAAAAAGGCGAAATAGGCGATACCGGAGGTGGCCGGTGTGGTGGCCGCCGGCGGCGACTCGGGCGAGGCGCGGCGGTGCTCGGCCGGCGGTGGCTGGCCGAGCGGCGGCGCGGCGACCGGTGGTCGGGCGAGTGAGGGCGCGAGCGAGGCGAGCGGGCGAGGGGAGCTGAAGGGTCGGACGATTTGGGTTTTTTGCGTTTCGAAAAACGTGCCCCCCCTCGGCCCCTTATATAATAAAAGTTACGACTCGGCCAAGTGACTAGGTCACTCGGCCGAGTGGGATCAATGGAAAATCCTCCCCGCTTACGCTTCGGCCGAGTGGCTTTGCCAGCCTCGGCCGAGTGGAGTAAGTCCATTCGGCCGAGTGGCTCAAGCTACTCGGCAAGACTCGCCCTAGGAGCGTATCCGTTTTACTCGGCCGAGTGAAAATATATACTCGGTCGAGTAGCAGTTATACTGAAATCAGGAAAATAAACAGAGAGTTGGGTACAGCAGACTTCCCTCGTTCGTGAGCGGCTCGGCCGGACGAACTTTTGTACTCGGCCGAGTGACTAGTATACTCGGCCGAGTGAGCCTTGTTTTCTGCTGTTTGTCTTTGTTTGGGCTCTGAACTCCGTCTTTCTTCCTCCAGTCGATTTCATCTTACTCCTAAGCATCGAGCGTCTTCCTGGGGTGCTCCTCGTCGTCTCGTTCATCCTCCTCATGATGGATTTACCTATCTGCTCTCCTGTCAAGAAAAATAGGACCCGTTATCACAAAATTTTTGGGCGAACGACTCAAAACACTAAAAATTTCTAAAACAAAAATAAAGAAAAAGTAAAAATAAAGCAATAACCGTCGGGTTGCCTCCCGACAAGCGCTCGTTTAAGGTCGTGAGCTCGACCCCCTATGATTTTCAAATAATGCGGGATGTTTGGTGCATATGAGATGCACCCATCAAACTTTCCGGGGAGAACGCTTGGATTCGGAAGTTACGGCGGCGTGTTCTCCCACGGTGGTCTCTCGTCTCGAATTGTGTTGGGGGGAGGCTCCCCCAAGCTAGCGTTTGCCCCGGTCGACGGCTTCACCGGTGACGCCGATTTCCGTATCGGCGGAGCTTTCTTTGGAGACTTTAATTTCGAGAGCTTGCAGAGCTCTCGAATCCTTGCGACATCAGCGTCGCCTTCATCATTTTCAGCGGAGAGGTCGGGGGAATCATCTATCTTCTCATCTTGGCCTAAATCCAGGCCTTCCTCGAAATCCTCATCGAAAAGAGCGCCAATCGAGTGGGGGGTCGCCTCTTTAATTACCTCATCAAGGAGGTCCATGTAGTCAAGCTCCTCGTGGTAAGGCATGTGTTTCATAGCCTTAGGAATGTGAAGCTCCACCTCGATGTTGCCGACGTTTAAAGTCAGGGTACCTTCGCGCACGTCGACAATGACTCTGGCGGTGGCGAGGAACGGGCGTCCAAGTATCAATGAAGTATCTCCCTCCTCCTTAACGTCCATGATCACGAAGTCACATGGCAAGCATATTCCCCCCGGGACTTGTAGCGGGATGTCTTCGGCGATCCCTACCGGCCTTGTTATTCGCCCATCGGCCAATTGTATCCGCATGTCGGTAGGTTTCAACTTCGTCCTGGTGTTTAGCCTTAAGAACATGGAGAGAGGCATGAGGCTCACACTAGCCCCTAGATCTACCAACGCCTTTTGAAGAGGGACGCCGCCCAAGGTGCAAGGAATCCGAAAACTCCCCGGGTCTTTAAATTTGGCCGGCTCCTTCTCTCTCTTGGTGAACCAAGAGCCCTCCTCGGCTAGCATAATCTTCTCCTTCCTCTTTCTCCCCGAAATCAAGTCCTTTAAGAATTTAGCATATGTGGGGATCTCCACGATGGCGTCGAGGAAGGGAATGTTGAGGCTAACCCCTCTCAGATACTCGAGAAACTTTGCTAGCCTTTTCTCCATTTTCGCTCTAGCGAGCCTTTGGGGAAATGGGACCGGTGGCATGAAGCGCCTTTCCTCAATCAATTGCTCCGCTCTAGATTTCTCCTTTTCTTGTGGCTCTTTCTCCTTATCAACTTCAACTACCGGCTCAATTGGCTCCAAACTTTCCTCCACGGGCTCCTCGGTAGGAATCATGGCGGGGGTGGTATCCTTCCCGCCTCTAGTAGTAACGGCAACTACGGCATTGATGTGGCCGGTGTTGCCCCGTGGGTTTTGCTCGGGTTGCGCCGACAATCGTTGAGTGTTCCGATTGAGCAAAGCCAATTGCTCCGATATTTGAGCCACAACGGTATTAAGGGAGTCTTGCCCCGCCTTCAAGGTAGCATTGACCTTATTTTGCTCGACCATAAACGCCTCCACTCTAGCTTCGAAGTCGGATCGTTGTTGAGCTTGTGGAGGGTTTTGATTTTGATTCCTCCACCCTTGATTGTATCCGGGCGGCCTATATGGTGGAACTTGTTGCTTCGGTTGGAAATTTTGTTGTGGAGGCCCCCTCAGCGGATAGTGTTGTTGTTGGGGTGGTGGTGGTCGAGCTTGTTGAGGTGGTTGTTGTGGCGGGTTCAAAGCTCCTTCATTGTTGGCGTAAGAGAATCCGGGATGATTTCTTGTGGCCGGATTGGCCCAATATCCTTGGTTCCCCGCGACATATTGTACTTGCTCCAAGGATCCTTCTCCTTGCTCTCCTCCCACATACATGGCTTGAGATTGGTCTTGCCAATCACTCATTTGGTTCGTTGGAGCGGAGGTGGAAGGGGTTCCTTGGGGCTCCGTGATAAACTTCTCCAGTCTCTCCACTACCTTGTGGAGAGAATCAAACTTGCTTGTAAGCTCCGCTATGGCCTTCGCCTCATAGATACTAGTTGGCTTCAAGGAGGACGTGGAGTGTCATCGCTCATCGCCCCATTGTTGATTGTTTGAGGCCATCTCCTCAATTAGGGCCGTAGCTTCCTCGGGAGTCTTTGACAAGATAGCACCATTCGCCGCGGCATCAATAATTTGTTTGGTCCCCGGTTGGAGACCGTTGTAGAAGCTATGAACTAGCTCCCAATCTTCAATGCTATGGTGCGGGCATTGATGCTGCAGATCCTTAAAACGCTCCCAAGCCTCATAGAGCGTCTCTTGGGGTCCTTGCTTGAAGGACATGAGAGCGCTCCGGATCTTCACCGTCTTGGAGGGTGGATAGAACTTGTCAATGAATGCACTCGCCAACTCGTCCCAAGAGGTGAAGACACCCTCAGCCTGCGACCTCAACCAATAGAGTGCCTTGTCCTTTAGCGTGAAGGGGAAGAGACGCAGTCTGATGGCATCGATGGAGACCCCCAGCATTTGGAATGTGGCGCACTTCGACAAGAATAATTGGATGTAGTAGTGAGGATTTTCATGGGCATTCCCATGAAATGGATCCTGCTGCATCAGAACCACTAGTCCAGTCTTTAGCTCGAAGTTCTTGTCAGCCGCCAACTCCAGCATGGCAATGGATGAGGTCGTAGAAGAGGTCTTAGGCCGAAGCCTATCTCGAATAGAAATTATCCTCGCCATCCTTGCCGCTAATTGGTCTGCAGTTTTCGGGTTGGTCATAAACCTCCCTTCCGGATTTTGTCTCCATTCCACTCTAAGTCTCCGCGCGGTACGTTCGATCTCGGGATCAAATAATATAGCTTCAGGGTCCGCCGTAGATCTCGTGTACATGCACAGGGAAAACAGAGTTTCAAAGAAATGATTAGTACCGTGGAAGGGTTAGGTAGAAGAAAAATAAGGAAATAGAATAATAATACTAAAAAATAGCTAGGGTGGTAAAATCAAACGCAATCGCCTCCCCGGCAACGGCGCCAAAAACTTGATCAACCCCGGATATACACCCAGAGAACGGTTGTAGTTTTACCGCAAGCGCACGGTATAGTAGCGAGCTGGTTATCGAACACAGGGAGGACGAATGACCGTGCTTGTTTCAATCAACCTGGTTATTTAAGAAGAGAGAAATTTGCCTTTGGCGATCCTGTCACAATCGTCAGACAAAGTTAAATCAAATAAAGAACGTCTAGGGAATGGGGAATTCCCGCTACTCACCGTCTTTCGTAAATGTGGTTCATCGGTATCAAAATTGCTAGAATAAGATTTTGGATGAACTAGTTGCAACTGAATGTAGAACCAAGCTCACGCTCTCGCGCTGTTGCCGGCCTATAGCTATCCTAGGTTCGGGTCCAATCTCTTGCAAACCCTAGCCTAGGGAAGCTAGCATTAGGATCAACATCATCGTTCAATCGCGCACCGAGCCTAATATCTTGCAAACTCGGCCCACGACCTAGATTGGGATAGTTCCTACCAGTCCAATCTCTTGCAAACGAATATTGGCGCGGAATTGGAACCGGAAACCCTAGTATCGGTCCAATCTCTTGCAAACCGACACTACGGAAATTCGATTCCAACCCAATTCGGATTTCTAGGGTTTCCTATCGAATTGGGATCCAATCTCTTGCAAATCCCAATCGATGTGAATTCCTAGCCATCCGTAGTAAATTGATCCCAATCTAATCTCTAATAGCAATTCTAACACAATTTCCACCAATTCACCACAATTATGAAATAGGGCTTGTAGGGTTCATCCCCACGCCCCCAAGACGTGGCGAATACTCATAATTCATAGCAAGATCACAAAAATAATCAATGAAATAAGCAATAGAATTCATCACAATATTGAGATATGCAATAAAAATAGAATTTTTAGAGAAGAGAAAACACAAACCAATGGAGTTCTTCAAATAATTCTTCAAAAATCAACTTTTGTCTCCTCTCCAATCTCAAGAATAAAGCTAAAAAGTTAATCTAAAAGGCTACAAAAAATCTAAGAGAAAAACTCTTCAAAACTAGGGTAAAAACAGAGGTTAAATACCCCCCAAAATCGTCCAAAAACTGTGACCAAAATACCCATGCGCAGCCTGTTTTCCGCAATTTTCGCTACAGGCAGCGCGTCGCACTCGGCCGAGTGACAAAAGTCGCTCGGCCGAGTGAAAACCATGTAAATTTCCAGTAAGTCTCGATCTTCAGGGGTCTTCACTTCGGGGGCTGCTCGGCCGAGTGAGTTGTCGTCACTCGGCCGATGGCTTCTTGGTACTCGGGCGGTCGGGATTATCCACTCGACCGAGTGGGTCTTCTGAAGCTCAGGCAGCCGAAAAACAGTAACTTGGTGATTTTTGAATGGCTTCGTCTGGGCGCCACTCGGGCGGACGGGGTCTCGTCACTCGGCCGATGTGGTATCCGTTGCTCGGCCGAGTGCACATATGAATCGTGTCTGATTTGGTCGGCCGAGCGGTGTCTCGCTGGTCGGCCGAGTGGCTCCTCCACTCGGCCGAGTGGGACACTAAAAATGCCCAGATTGCTTGTTTTGGCCTCCTCGTCGCTCCTGCGACGTCCGTTCTTCTTTCGCTCCTCTCCAACAGCAAAATACCCCTCGGGGAGGTCGTCGGTGACCCTCTGGAGTAAGCGCATCTCGAGATCACTCCAAATCGCGCCAAATCACCTGAAATGCGACAAAAACAACAAATCGTGAAAAGCATCGCAATATCGTCGATATATCGTGAAAAACATGATTTGGGCGATCTAAATGGCATGCAAACATGCTGGAAAAAGGTGTAAAATAAGGAGTGATCAATTGTCACCATGTAGTATGGCAATAGCATATCTCTTTGGTGCATGATCACCATGGCCATGTGGGTCATGAAGGCTATGCACCCCCCTCCCCATTGGGGAGGGGGTTGACTTCGGCCAATGACAACCAAGACCACCCCCCTTCGGGGGGTGTGCGGCCAGACTCTAAGGAGGGGGGAGGCCGGCCAGGGCCGAGGAGCCCTGGCCTCGGCCAAGGCCAAGCCGAGGAGGCCCGGCCCTGGCCAAGCTAGGACCGTCGAGCCCCGGCCTCGACCCAGGAGATATGGGGGGGCCTGCATGGCTGGCCCCTACGGGTCCGGTGGCAGTTTCCTGCGGCAAAGCCCCCTGCAGGGGGGAGGGCCTGGATCCCTACGGGGGCCGGCGGCGGTGGCTTGCAGAAAACTCCCCTCATGGGGTTTTCGGCCTTGGCCATGCAGCAATGGAAAATCTCTCTTCGGGGGGGAATCCGGCCTTGGCACGGCCACGGCTCGACCCTGGCAATGGCCGGGGAAGGCCACTACCTCCCGGTAATGGCCTTGTGCCCTGCAGCCTTGTGCACGGCCCTGTGGTATTGTGCCATTGCCAGCCGGCCTTGCGTCACACCGTTTGTCAAAATATTCGGCTCTGTCACCCTATCAGGGGGTGTAGGTCTTGCCAAATATTTTGCAAGTACAACAAGGGTACTGTTAGTACCATAAGGGTACTAGGTTAAAAAAATAATAATAAATTTTTTTTCCCTATTTTTTTTGAAAAATACGTTTTCAAAATCGCTTTTCCGCTGCAAGTACTATAAGAGTACTATTGTTTGATAAGTGATGGGAAAATATTGAAAGTTGTTCTAGATGGTGATTGGAATCGTAATGACCTTTCAGATTCTAGAGCAACATCTTCAATATTTTTCGAAAGTAACTTATCAAATGTAAAAATATCATTCCAAGTGGGAGTGATATTAGACTAGTCTAAAATTTACACATTCGATTGATTCAGCATCTCAATGGATCATGATTCGGCCAGTGGTCTTTTGGACTAGTTTTGTGGGTCACATCAGCTCTGTCTGGGGGTAGTGAACCATGGACTAGCCATTCCCCTGGTTGGTCCGCTGGCCGAGACTGCTGAATTATGAAAATGTGGTAAAATGATGACTATGTATAGAAATTTATGCAATGTTTTTGATCAAATTTTTTATGTCTTTTGCAGCATTTTAAAGCTAAAATGTCTTCCGCTACTAAGAACATCGTCGCTGAGTTGAACAAAGGTGAAAAACTCAACGGTGATAATTACAAACTGTGGTCCATGAAGATAAAATATGTTTTAGAGGAGCAAGATGTGCTCGAAACTCTGACGAACAAAATGATTGAACCTGAGTTAGGCACTACGGCCCAACACAGAAGAGACAAGGAAGCTTTCGATGCTTGGTCTCGGAAGAACAAAATTGCTCGCATTACGTTGTTGTCAAGTATGGCCTACGACATAATGCGAATCTTCCGAGAATATGACTTAGCTATGGACATATGGTCCAAGCTAGAGGAGAAGTTTGGTGGCACCTCGGTGACCAAACTTCGCTCTTTAACTATAAAATTCGATTCGTACAAAAAACGTCCACATCATTCCATGGGAATGCATCTGTGACACATGGCGAATCTTATTTCAGAGTTAAAGGATGCAGGTCATATGCTCACTGATGAGCAACAAATCCAAACGGTCATACGTTCCCTACCAATCGAATGGGACAACATGAAGATGCATCTCACTCATTATGAGAGCATCAAGAACTTCAGCGATGTTTCTAAGCACCTCGAGTTAGAGGAAGAGCGGCTTGCGACCGCCAAGCCAAGTACAGAAGTGCACATGGTTGCTAGTTCCTCACACGGGGGAAAGAAACGTAAACATCGCTCGAAGTTTGCTTATGAACATAAAAAGCAACCAGTGTCTACCAAGAAACCCAAACAAAAGGGTGGGAACAAGAAATGGCACAAGAAGAAGGACTTGAAGAAGATCAAGTGCTTCAAGTGCAACAAGTTAGGTCACTTTGCCCGTTCATGTGCGGATGGAGGTGACAAGGTAACTTGTAATAATACTAGTTACATATGTGTTTCTAGTTCAATATTTCTTGTAGAATCTAATCCCTTTTGGATAATTGATTCAGGTGCCACCGACCACATAGCAATGGACAGACGGTCCTTTGTGGAGTATCACCGGATACCCCAAGGAACGAAGTAGATATATGTAGAAAACAACACACGTGTTGAAGTGAAAGGCGTTGGGACGTGCAAGCTCGTCTTGGACAATGGCCGCACTATCTTACTTCATGATGTTCTCTTCGCTCCGGATATTCGAAGGAATATCATATCTGTGGTCGTCTTAATGGGTCTTGGTTATAGTTGGTTCTTTCATAATTGTAATGTGGATCTGTCTTGTAATAATTCTTTAATTGGTTCTGGGTATGTTTTTAAAGGATTCATTGTATTGAATACGATGTACGATTCCTCAAATTTTAATATAAATTTCCTTGTTACAAATTCCTCGATTTATGAGTCAGATGTAATTTGTTGGCATGCAAGGCTTGGTCACATTGGACCAACACGTATGGATAGACTTGCCAAACGTGCCCTTCTATCCAATGTTTCAAAGGTCGAAATGTCGACTTGCGAACATTGCCTTGTAGGGAAATCTTGTCGCAAGCCATTTGGAACCGGCACAAGGGCCGAGGTTCCATTACAGCTCATCCATTCGGACATATGTGGTCCAATGAATGTCAAGACAAGACGCGGGAAGTCCTACTTCATCACTTTTATTGATGACTTCACCCGATTTGGACATATATATTTGATATCCCACAAAAATGAAGTATTAAACTGCTTTAAAAACTATATGAGTTTAGTGGAAAATCAATTAGATCGCAAGATTAAGGTATTGCGAACCGATAGAGACGGTGAATATCAATCAGCAAGTTTTAAGGAACTTTGTGATGAAAAGGGTATAGTTCATCACGTAAATATGCCTTATACTCCGCAACAAAATGGTGTTGCTGAAAGGAGGAATAGAACTTTAATGGAAATGGTCCGTTCAATGATGGCGCAAGCTAATTTGCCAATCACCTTTTGGGGTGATGCATTATTGACGGCTGCTTTCATCTTGAACAGCGTACCCTCGAAATCAGTTAGCTCCACTCCTTATGAGTTGTGGAACCAAAGGTCTCCTGACTTAAGCATTTTAAAACCTTGGGGGTGTGCATCCTATGCACATATTTCCTCCCATAAGTATGGCAAACTTGGGCCAAGGGGGAGGAAATGTATCTTTATACGATACACAGAAAACTCCAAAAGTTATGTTTTCATTGGTCAGGAAGACAATGGAGGACTGATTAAATTTGAGTCGAGGGATGTTACTTTCTTGGAAAATGAGTTTTCAAGACAGGGCGAGATAAGTCAGGACTTATCTCTATTTGAGATTTATGATCAAGAAGGATTACCTCATTCGAGTGGGAGAATTCTTGGTGAAGACGAAAATACATTTCAACCTTCACCAATGGATGATACGAATGAAGCGAATCCCATTCCATATTGGAATAATGATCCAAGTGGGAGCAATTCTAACCACATTCCAAGTGGGAGTAATATTAGAATTGATCCAAATTCGAGTCAACAAGGACTTGAAGAATCTCAAACACGACGTAGTAGTTGTACAAGGTTAGCTCCTCTAAGATTTGAGGATGAATTCCCACAAACCTTTGTGACTTTACTACAAGAAGATGACGAGCCTGCTACTTTCAAACAGGCCGTATCATGCCCTACAAAAGACAAATGGATGGAAGCGATGAAGGAGGAATTAGAATCCATGAAAGTTAACCTAGTCTGGGACTTGGTTGACTTACCCAGAGGACGTAGAGCTATTGGGAACAAATGGGTTCTTAAGATCAAGCATAAGGCTGATGGTTCTATAGACAGATATAAAGCTCGCCTTGTCGCGAAAGGTTTTACGCAACAAGAAGGGATAGAATACGAAGAGACCTTCTCACATGTTGTTTATTTTACCTTGATTCGCTTGACTCTTGCTTTGGTAGCTTGCTTAGACCTCGAATTACATCAAATGGATGTAAAGACTGCCTTTCTCAATGGAGAATTGGACGAGGAGATCTGTATGGAACAACCAACAGGGTTTGTAAAAAAAGGAAACGAACATAAGGTTTGTAAACTTCGTAAGTCCATATATGGTCTTAAACAATCCTCGAGGCAATGGTATATACGATTTCAAGAAGTTGTCTTATGAAATAGTTTTACCATGCTTGATGAAGATAACTGTGTATATATCAAGAGGATCAAAAGCAAGTATGTTATTATGTCTCTATATGTAGATGACATTTTAATAGCCGGAAATGACAATGTCTTTGTGATGGATATCAAGGCTTGGCTTTCATCAGTTTTTGAGATGAAAGACATGGAAGAAGCGGCATATATCCTTGGAGTTAAGATTTCAAGGAATTGTTCGAAGAAACTTCTTTCTCTTTCACAAGAGACTTATATAAAGAAGGTTCTAGAACGTTTTAATATGCAGGACTGTAAGTCCATTGATACTCCTATAAGCAAATGCGATAATTTATGTCTGAAAATGTGTTCAAAGAACCAAAAAGAAAAGAAAATTATGGAAAAAGTTCCATATTCCAGTGCAGTTGGTAGTCTTATGTACGCTATGATGTGTACAAGACCGGACATCTATTTTGCCATTGGAATGGTAAGTCGTTACCAATCCAATCCAGGGCAAGCACACTGGAAAGCGGTTAAGAGGATAATGCGGTATCTTAAAGGGACTGCGGACTATGCTTTATGCTATCAAGGAGATGCCTTGAGGCTCGAA
This sequence comes from Scilla litardierei, assembly GCA_030789695.1. NCBI lineage: Eukaryota > Viridiplantae > Streptophyta > Magnoliopsida > Asparagales > Asparagaceae > Scilla > Scilla litardierei. The sequence continues at coordinate 798,006,581 of CM061142.1, read as the reverse complement.
GGCTACACTGATGCTGATTGGGCGGGTGATCTCGATGAGCGACGATCGACCTCAGGATATGTTTTTCTACTCGGATCTGGTGCAATATCCTGGAGTAGCAAGTAGCAATCCTGCATCGCACTTTCAACTATGGAAGCCGAGTTTGTGGCATTTAGCATGGCGGTCCAAGAAGCTGTTTGGCTTAGGAGGTTCTTAGACAGGCTAATTGATGCAAGTGACTCAGGTGCTGTACCAATATACAGTGACAGTCAAGCATCTATAACCTATGTCAAAGATCCAAAATTCCATTGTAAGACCAAACACATTGATATCCGTTACAAATTTGCAAAAGACTATGATAAGAACAAGAAGGTAGACATTAGGTACATAGCTACGCATGAGATGATAGCGGATCCGCTTACGAAGGCGATCCCCGGAGATGTGTTTTACAAACACTTATCATCTTAAGGAGTGCGTAAGAGCTGAGTTGTATCAATGTATATTCCCATGTCTATGAAAGATCAAATTTAATAAAAGAATAAGTTCTTTTCGACATTGCATATGAGTTTCTTGAAAATGTTTGTGTACATTTCTTTTAAAATCTCAGCTATATTTTCTAGTATGTCGGACAGATTGAGGTTGGCTCTCTCACATGAGCAACCGCCTTTATTCTATCAGACGAATAAGATAAAGATGAGACCTGTTTAAAGTCAAAATCGTCAGACGGATGATTTAGAGTCATGACTTAAACAAAATGGTCGTATGAAAGATCTGCATCATATGGATGCTTACAAAAGATCTAAGAGGATTTTTGAAATCTTATCTGTCTTATGCAGGATGTGGGTCCAGGAGATTAATGAGTAGTAAAAGGGACCCAAAGTCAGACATTGTGGTGTCTGATCATCATCCTTACAACATCATTAAGACATACGCTCCCTGGGAAAGGAGTGATGTTGTAATACATATTCATACTACGTATGCATTTGACCATTGGGTTAGAATAGTAATTGTGTTTACTATTATATGAGACCCAAAGACCACATGGGTCTTAAACTTCTTACCCTTATGGACTCTAATTGGTTCCTTTAGATTTGACTGGGTGATCGCTGTCTTAGCATGTTGCTTATTGACTATGGTCAATTCGGTCTGGCGGTGCATGTTAGAAAAGCGAGTCAAGTCAAGATCGAAAGGATCGCAAGAAGAGTAAGATTAATTTCATATTCACATTTGGACTTTAGAGATTCAAAGCTGGCCAGCCAATTGTAATCCAGATGGGATTCAATTGTTGAATATAAAGTATAAGAAATGTGAAGAAATAATCTAGGGTAAAGCATGCGTTGATCTACTCAACTTTGCACCCCAAGGAGTGTTGTGTATCTCTAACAAGTGCACAACAGCGGACTCTATGCGCATGACGGTCACACGGTCTATTTCTCAGTATGATAAATAGAAGAACTAAAGGAAAAGATGTTTCCTTACAATCCCCTCAAGTGTGAGTGGGAGATGTTGGATATGGACGACATGTATACACCCGTGAGGGGATGTATGAGGGTCTATGGACCTCAGATGTCGCGTGCATGAAAGCATGTGCGAAGGGAACCTTTTCATGTGTGAAAAGGACAACTCGATAAGTGGAAAAAGTCAGTTTATAAGTGCATAAAGGCAATTGATAAGTGCATAAGGAAGAGGATAAGGAATGGTGTTAATATAGGCTAATAAGCTTATAAGTAGTTATTTCCTACAATAACTACCCCCTTGGCCTATAAATAGGACCCAAGGGTAAGGCTTTAAGGCTAATCATTCATGCCATAAGTTTGCATAAGGCAACTTATTTTTCCTATTCTCCCTTCCATTAAGTTCTTCTCCCAAAGAGAGATTTAGACGGTGAAACGTTGCTTTGATCCTCTGTGACAAAGTACCGACTGTTGTGGTGAATCCGAGGGCGAAGTTCAGAGACTATAGCGTAGCGTACGCTAACGTAAGTCTATTCTCTCTTTAGATCCTCTATCATCTTATGATGGGATCCTTCAGACCATACCAGAGGGTGTGACCAACTTGGAAACCAGGGTCACGACCGAGGAGGCCGTTGACCTCAAGATCACACCGGACCAGCGCGAGGGTTTGCCACACGTAGAGAGCCTCTGCCGACGGTGAGCAGGCCCGAAGGGCGGCAGCAGGACCAGTACACACAGCTCAACGCCCCCATGATCGAAGTATTGGCCGCAACAATGAGAGTCGGACTTCTCTGAGACCTGCCTCAGGAGAGGAGGACGGTCCCAACCACGAGGAATCAGCAGAAATATTGTCGGTATCACCGTGATCACGGTCATGATACCGATGAGTGTTTTACTCTGAAGAGGGATATCGAACGGCTGATTCAGGAGGGCCATCTTCAAGGCTTCGTTGAGGGGAGGAGACAGGCTCGCGAGGAGAGAGCGCCTCCGGGAGTGCAGCGGTCGAACTAGCCCCAGAATGCCGAGCAAGACGCCCCTCGCTAACCCAGAGCCGTCATGTGCATAGATGTGATATATTGTGGGCCATCCTCGGGTGGCGCATCGACCTCGGCCAGAAAGGCGTATACTCGACAAGTGATGACAACGGGCGTGGGCAATGAAGCGAAGCGGAGGAGAGTAACTCGGCCCCCCATCTCTTTCTTAGACGATGACCTAGAGGGGGTCAAACTACCACATGATGTGCCATCGTCATCGAAGCCCAGATTGGAACGGCCTTAGTTAGCCGTCTCTTGATCGACACTGGAAGCTCATGCGACATTCTTTTTATGTCGACGATCGAGAAGATGGGGTTGAGGCAGACGGATCTGAGGCCATGCACGGGTCCGATTGTCGGCTTCACCGGCCACTCGGTTCCCAGCATTGGAGTCATCACCCAGTTGATGTCTTTGGGGAAGAGCCGAGAATCGTCACTCGGATTACACAATTCGTTGTCGGCGACATCGTGTCGACATACAACGACATTATCAGGTGGCCATACATAACCTCCATCGAAGTTCTCCCCTCACTCCTGCACCAAATGAGCAAGTTCCAGACTCTGTAGGGGGTTGGATGAGCACGAGGGAGCCAAAGACTGTCCCGGAGCTGCTACGTTGGCTCCACAAAACACAAAGCACCCGAGCAAGCCCAGCTGGTCGAACTCGGCAACAATCAGGAGGACGTCGATGATCAACCAGGGAAGGCGGCAAGCTAGCCTGCCACAGGAATAATGAGCCTTAACTTAAATATTGTCAATAATTTTGTAAATATAACTACCATTTTCTATGCATATTCTCAAATATTGTTATCTCCATTTGGAAATTTCTGCTCTCCTCAAATATTATCAAACTCTGGGCAAGCTTACGAGCTTCGCCCTCGATAAGCGTCCGGTGGGTTAAGGACCGAGCTACGGCTCGCACCCTCCCCTCCCTCAACTCCGAGGCAGGCTGACGAGCTTCACCCTCGATAGATCGCTTGGTGGGTTAAGGAACGAGCTACGGCTTGCATCCTTCCCTTACTCAACTCTGGGGCAAGCTTGACAGCTTCGCCCTTGATAGGGTCGCTGGGTAGGACAAGTAACGAGCGACGGCTTGCACCCTCCCCTCCCTTAACTCCGAGGCAAGCTTACGAGCTTTGCCCTCGATAGGCACCAGGTGGGTTAAGGACCGAGCTACAGCTCGCATCCTCCCCTCCCTCAACTCTGGGCAGGCTGACGAGCTTCGCCCTCGATAGATAGCCCGGTGGGTTAGGGAACGAGCTACGGCTCGCACCCTCCCCTACCTCAACTCCGGGGCAAGGTTGACAGCTTCACCCTCGATAGGGACACTGGGTGGGTCAAGGAACGAGCGACAGCTCGCACCCTCCCCTCCCTCAACTCCGGGGCAAGCCTACGAGCTTCGCCCTCGATAGGCACCGGGTGGGTTAAGGACCGAGCTGCGGCTCCCCTCCCTTAACTTCGGGGCAAGCTTACGAGCTTTGCCCTCGATAGGTGCCAACTCCATAAAATTCCGCTTCTCTTGGGCCTTTGCCACTTCCAAGCAAAAATTTGGGGGCATCAACCTCCTCGATAGGTCCTATGCATGGCCCCGAGACTGGCCCTACAAATACAACCACTCCCCGAAGATTATGTAGCATCGCCTCCCTGGAGCATCAACCTCCTCCTCTTCATCATCGGAGGCCATAGTCAACTTAGAGAAGTCGACCTCCAGGGTGAGATACAGCTTCGCCAGCCTCGCTTCCATCCTCATAAAGCCCGCCTGCATCCCTTCGTCCACGATTTCCGCCTTCATTGATCTCGTCATAGGGAGGTACTCCTCCTCCTGGTATTTGTGGATGGCCCCAGCCTTCTCGGCCTCCAAATCAATCCTCCTCAGCGTTGCTACCTCCTGCTTTAGCGCAGCGATCTCTACCCCCTTGAGCTCCATTTCCGTGGAATGTCCGTTCAAAGCAGTGACCCTTCGATCTCCTCCTCCCAAAGTTGCCACTCCAGCCCCGCCGCGATCTTCTCCCACTTCCCGGTCTCCGTCCTCTGGGTCGTATACCACTCTCAGAGCTGCTCCAGCTAGTCCTCCCTCTCTCGTAGCCTCCCGATGACCTCTTCGAATTAGGCCTCCATCGCCTACAGCTTACCAGTGGTTGCCTGAAGATCAGCCTTCCTCTTCCCATGGCTTGCCTTGAGCATATTCACAAGTGGTATGGCAATGCAAGGACACCATCGCCTGTAGGAAAAACAAAAAACTTAAGTACCCAAGAAAGAAAGAAGTTTGACAGCGTGGAGAAGAGAGAGCGACAAACCTGCATACTATACCAAATCGCTATATCACAGAGAGCGCTCTGGACCAACCTCAGCGAGGGACACCCGATCTCTTGGCAACAAATTGTTCTCTGCCAGGCGAGCTGCGACGTCAGCCTCCTCAAACACAGACTCCATGTTGCCCATCGGGTAGCTCGTCGCGAAGAGTTCCTCCTTCAGGATGGCATGAACATCGGCCTTCGTCGCCTTGAAGCAGGCGAGCATTAGCTCACAGCTCGGATTCCCCGGCTCCCCCGGCTCCCAAGGAGGACATCTGTAAGGCCAGTGCTCGACCGAAACCCTGCTGGTCCAGGCCACAGGAGTGCCTTGAGTCGCTAAGCTCCAGGGCATCACCTCTCTCTCGCCAGCACCAAGGTCGACAGAGCTGCCTTGTGCCGTCTCACTGACAGTAGGGGTATGTACAGGCGCCGCAGGCATCTCTCTCACCCTCTTATCGTGCTCACCCCTCTCGGCCCTAAGAACAACCTCAGGGCCCCTTTTGTGCCCCGACTTCCTCGCCAAGTTCTTTGTTGCCATCCCTTTGCCTTTCTCTTGGGTAGAAGGTTTATTGGCCGCCAGCTCCAAGGTCGTCTGCTCCCTAGCCCTCCTCATCAGATCCTCCCGCGAAAGGATCATGGCCGTACCTACAAAGAGAACAAATATCAGGATGAGCGTAAAGGGAAAAGGTTGCCAAGATCGCAATACCGTCGGACTAGAAAGATTGGGCAAACTGATCGCCCTTGATCAAGTTCGCATGATTCCTGATCGCCTCGGAGATCTCCTCCAAAATCTTGGAGTTCTCCAGGTCTTACCCCATCAGGGCCACCCCTTTATTCACTGATGGATTCAGCATCCCCCAGTTCGACCTCAACACCGAGTCTGTCGGCATCAAGATGAAGACGAATCTCTTCCTCCATTCTCTCACCTCGCTCGGCACCTCAAGAATGAGATGCTGGCCCCGCCTCGCATTAACACAATAATACACCCCTTTCTTCTTCGTCTCAAAGTAACGCTGGAAGAACGATATGCTCGAACTTATCCTACTGATAGTGCAAAGGACAATGAAGCCAACCATTGAACCGATGGAGTCTGGTGTCAGTTGGAAGAAAGGAAGCTTGAGGAGGTTTAGCAAGTGAAGGAGGTGGGCATTGATCGGAAATTGCAGGCCGAGTTCGAAGGTCAGGCAGTAGACTCCGACTTCGTTAGCCCTTGGTGAGCAAACCCTCTCATTGGGTTCGGGGAGGCAAACTGTGCAGGGTGGCCGTATGTATTTGGAGCAGATCTCGAGGAGATTGATGGTGCTCGCTCTATACTGGATGGCCCAAATCTCCACCGGAACCACTCCCCTGATTCTGTTGAAGCCTAATCCGAACCCTCGCTCTCTCCTCCCAGGATCTCCAGAACCCCCTCAACGTTCGGATTGAAAGATGAAGAACCAGAAGCCATTGATAGATCGAAAAGTTACCTGGAGAAGAAGAAGATCAACGGAGCTCCGATGAAGAGATGACCAACGGCGAGAATTTTCGAGAGCAAAGAGAAGAAGAGAAGCCCTTTGAAATTCGAATGCCAAACCCTCAACCGTTCCCCCCTCTCTGTTTTATAGAGAGCATCGACCGATCTCGACCATCGAAGGTGGGCCACATGGCATGATCTGAAGCAGAGGCATCGCCTCAGCTTCTCCCCAGAGCCGTACACGACACGTGTCGTGCTCTAAGTGGCATGGCACCTCGATATCTCCCTGCTACTGAATTGTCATGATGACTTCAGAGATTCAGCGATCGACTCGTATTTAATGCTACAACTGTCATCCAATGGGGTGAAGTGTGTCGTCCGAGCCGACCGGACTTTTCGTTTCGAACTCGAATAACGGGGGTAATTGTTATGACCTCAAGATCGGCCCAGACGATCTAGGAATACTTGTTCAAAGCCCAAGTCTTGGCCCGTCGAATCTCCTCAATGAAACCTAGTTCGCCGAGTCTCGGTGAAGCTCGCCCAAGCCGAGCAGCAAGCTCGCCATCCGAATCGGTATAGTCCTCCAGCAGACCGAACAAGTCTATGCTAGCTTGCCCCAGAGCAGCTTGCGCCCAGAGCAGCTCGCCCCCAGATGCAACTCATCCACCAGTCTGCCCTAAGGAGGAAGAAAACACGCCACTTGCACCACTACCAGTTTCACTACAGACAAAGTCTGACAAAAGCGCACCTGGCCGCTTCGCTGCCTGACCACCTGCCAAAAGCATGCCTATCCGTTTCGCCACCAGACAGCCTGGTAAAAGCGCCATCTGACATTTACGGCTCTGACCTACTGACAAAAGCAGGCCTGACACGTTCGGCCCCTGACATCAACGGTCGGATCCCTGACACCTTGACACCACAAGCTCAGTAAAAGCAACCGACTCTAGTTGCCTATAAATACCCCCGCACCCCCACAAATCGAGAAAAAAGGTTGGTTGGTTGAATGAATCGGTAACAAACTCCTAACACATCTATTCTACATTCAAGGTCGAATATCTTCCAAATATTCGTGCCTTCCAGACTAGTCCGCCACGCAAGCGTCGATCTGCCTCTATGATCGTCCTTCGTATCCGACATTCTCTTATCAGTCGTCAACTAACTTAAGCATCGAAGGGGCTGTGGGCTAACAGCCGGCCCAGCCTTTTTGACGAGTTGCTCTTCTCGTAGGAAGTTTGCCCTAACTACCAGCGAACGCACTACCCACGACGTCCTTTACCAATAGACGAGTGACCTTCACCATCCAGCAGGCGACCTACTCTGTCTGACGGGTGACCTCGAGATCTCCATCTACAAATTGTCCTCAGACCGTAGTTGCCTCGTCATCCCCCTAAACTTGTAACCATCGTGCCCTTGGTTCCCAACATCTATACAAATTCATTGTTAGCGGATTCTACCCCGCAACAAGATGAATGAGAATAAGACAATTGGAGAGATGATCACTAGATTCATTGACATCACCAACACTTTAATTACTCTTGGTAAAGTATATACTCATCCTGAACAAGTCAAGAAGATCATTCTGCGTTAACCACAGTATGGAAGAAGAAGACAACATCCATAGAAGAAGCTAATGATTTGTCAACTCTCACATTTGAAAGTCTTGTTGGTAACTTAATAGCATATAAAGTACAACTAGAAAACCACAAAGAACAATCAGACTCAACAAAGAAAGTGCTTTCTTTCAATGCATCATCTGATAAATATTGTAACGACCGGTTTTATCGTTACGTTCATATCCGTCTTCTCTCGTGTATTTTTTTCCGTATCCGTAGTTGGATGTATCTGACCTGTCTATATCAGCTGCTAGCCTTATACGTACTAGTTATTTTATTATTAACTTTAACATTGTTTTATTATTAAACTTAAAACAATTGCTTTACTGCTCATTTCAAAATTGTATTTTTTTGAATTCGAATTTCAAAATTTAAAATTCTTTTAAATGCAAACTGTTTTGAATTATGTCCCGAATTTAAATCATAATTAAACCTATTTCAAAAACCTTTCTATTATTATACCCCTTCATTATAATTGTTTTTAAATGTCTCTTAATAAAATTGTTTTTAATTTCAATTTCAAAATTCAAAATTGAATTTAAAACTTTTTTTTAAAATACTTTCCATGTTAAATCCCATTTAAACCTACTAATTTCCCTTCAAAAAACTTCCTATATTAGACCCATTTAAACCCATTATTAATTGATTTTATTAGTCCTTATTTCCCTTCATCAAATCTATTTAATTCAAATCATTTTTCTAATTTAAACTTTAGCCTATTTTTGGACCCTACACATGTCACGCACACACACAGCTTTTATGATGGTCATCCTAAGAGCTTCACGTACTGACATTCTCAAAACCCCTCCTAAACTTTATAATAGAGACACCCTAGGCTCCTACAGCTAATATTTATAAGATCCACATGGGCCTCACTTTTCTTTCCCTACAACCCTAAAACTACTTCTCTCAGACACCCACCCCATTCTCATCTCCACGCCACAACTGTTGGATATTGGACTCCCCAGATTTGGTTTTGGATGATGAACAAACATAAATATAATATGAACTAACACTTTGTGAGCGCAGTATGGAGATCGTCGCCAAATTCACATGAATATCAATAACGACGTCTCAAGACTTCTCAAAGCACGTGATCGTATGCCTAAAGCTTCGTTGAAGCTTATGGACCTATTTAGAAGTCATGAAGATTCGATTGAAGCTATTGAAGACGGTATCGTCAAGTTTAATTTATAGTCTTTAAGCTTCTTTCGTAGAATGTTAAGCCTTGAGTAGGTCTTAAGTTTTAAATCTTCATAACGCTCATATCTTAGCTCTAGGATCTTAGTAGAAGTCCATACAATTCTTCCCGAAGCTTCGCGCTTCGATTCGGGACTTCTTGTGCATGTTAGTTGGTTCAAGAAGAAGAACTGACCGACTAGATGGTGATCTAGTCGGTCAGCCAAGCTTCTTGGACCGACTAGTTTCTGTCAGTTAATTCTTAGCTCTTTACTGTTTACAGTTAGTCGGTCTAAGTTGACTCTCCGACCGACTAGTCTGTGAACTAGTCGGTCAGTGATGCTTCTGTGACCGACTAGTTGAGCTTTCCCTGAACATGCACATTTTCACTTGAGCTACTGTTTATCATTAGTCGGTCTGTGCTCATTGATCGACCGACTAGTTGATGAACTAGTCGGTCAACTTTCCTTCTTGGACCGACTAGTTTAGTTTACTGTACATGCCATATTTTTCACCATACTTACTGTTTATTGTTAGTCGGTCTATGTTCATTTGGTGACCGACTAGTTAGTGAATTAGTCGGTCAACATTTGTTCTTGGACCGACTAAGTCTAATTCTTCTCAGACTTCAGTTTTATCTGTTAGTCGGTCCACGTTGTGTAACCGACCGACTAGTTGTGAAACTAGTCGGTTAGCTACTCTTCTTAGACCGACTAGTTCCTTAGTCTGTACTTTGATCTTTTCTCTGTTTACTCATTAGTCGGTTTACGTTCAGTGACCGACCGACTAGTTGATAAACTAGTCGGTCAGTGATTGTTCTTTGACCGACTAGTTGGGTTCAGAAAAGAGCCGTTGGAGCCCTAATTGAAACGTTTTTCTCTCTCTCTCTCTCTTCATTCCTATAAATACTTGATGGGCTGCATTCATTGCTGCCAAGGCTGATATTAATGCAAGTTTAGAGTTCAAGAGAAATCAATCCAAGCTCATTCAAAGCTCATTCCCTCCATTCAATAATCTCTCCTAACTCTTACTTCCAAAGAGAGATTCATTGAGTGTGAAGCCTTCCAAGCCAAGTGCTTGATTCTAGGTCACCAACATCCCCAAAGCTCTCCATCGCTGTTCTACATCTTGGAGCTAGGGTTTGGTGCCACTTCTTCCTCAAAATCATCCTTGCCCTAATTCGTAAGCAATACTCAAGGCATATGTATTTTGTTCGGTAAGAAGTTTCTTTATTTCAATTCATATTTGATTTGTAAGTTTCACTCTCGGTTGTGAGAGTGTGGTTGTGATCCCGGGTTGTGGGTGTCACAAATTACATTTTGTATGATTTGACTTGTGGAGGGTTTTCACAAGTATTTCATAGTGGAAATCTTGAGTTAGGGTTTCTAACTCAAGTATCCGGAGGGGATCCGGGTGATTGGGACGTAGGATCACCGGGAACAAGTCGGGGAGACTTGGGTGGATCCGAACCCAGTAACATCTCTTGTTAGCATTGTTAATTTTGTGTTGTCATTCAATTTTGGCTTCCGCAAATTGATTTGGTAGTTGTTTGCATTTTAATTTGGAATCATACTCCTTATTATTTTAAAGTACTATTCACCCCCCCTCTAGTACTTGTGCAGTAGCTTGTAGGGCATTACATTTGGTATCAGAGCCAGATACACAGCTATGTCTGCCAACGACAACAAGACCGTGCGTCCACCTTCCAACTATGACACCTTCAGGAACCGTGAAGGAGCATCTTCGGTGATGGAGGGACATTCCTCTACGAGGCCTCCATTCTTCAACGGTACCAACTACGGGTACTGGAAATGCCGGATGGAAACCTTCCTCCAGAGTGCGTCTCTATGGAGGACCACAATGAAGGAATACATCGAGCCCGAAGAAGAAGACTTCGAGAAATGGACTACCGTGGTGGTCACCGCGGAGGTAAGCAATGCCAAGGCAATGAACGCCTTGCAATGTGCACTGGAGCCCGAGGACTTCAATAAGATATGCACATGTAAGAGTGCATATCAAATTTGGAACTCCCTCCTCATTCTTCATGAAGGGACGAGTCGGGTAAGAGACTCTAAACTCGTAGTTGTAAACAAAGACTACGAAATGTTTCATATGCAACAGGGCGAGAAGATGAAGGAGTATTACGCTCGCTTCGTCGACATCATAAACGAGTTAGAGGCTCTTGGCAAATCCTACACCCAAAAGGAGAAGTGTTCGAAGCTTATCGAAGGACTTCCTTCTTCTTGGGAAAAGCATACATTCGCCATCGAGGAAGGTAATGACATGAACAAGTACACCGTAGTTCAACTAATGGGTACTTTAATGTCATACGAGGTACGCAAGGATAGCAAGCTCAAATTGCAGGAAAAGATGAAGTCCTACCTAAAGCAAGACGAGCCAAAGAAGAAGGCCATTGCTTTCAAGGCCGCTCCATCGACATCCACATCAAAAGATGATGAAGACTCGGAAAACGAGTTGGACTTGGAGTCCATGGCACTCATGGCCAAGAAGTTCAACCGTTTCTTCCGAAAAGGTAACTTCAAGAACAAAGCTAAATTTGGTTCTACTAACGCCTCTTCCTCTCCTTTGTGTTTCAAGTGCAATAAGCCGGGACACATGAAAGCGGAGTGTCCCCTCAATAAGCACAAGGAGAAGTGGAAGGCGCCAAAGTATGACAAGTCCAAGAAGTACACGAAAGGAAACAAGAAGGGACTTGTCGGAGCTACCTTCACCGACTCCGATGATTCTTCAAGCGGAGAGTCGGACAATGAGCACGTGGAGCAAGCGCACATGTGTTTCATGGCAAGAGAGGAGCACGATCAAGGATCCTCCTCTTCCGATGATAGTGATGATGAAGGCAACGATGAGGTAACTATGGATGAACTTAGGAATGCTAACTCTCAATTATGGTCAAAATACACTAAATTAGTAAATAGATATACTAAGGTAAAAGATGACCTAGCTAGCATTCAAACATCGCCTAAGACTATCATCACCAACAACGACACCGTTGTTGAAGAGTTGAGAAATGAGATTATTGATCTCAAATCTAAACTTGAACATGTTAGCATAGATGATCCGGAAGAACATAGGATAGCGGATTTAACTTCTCAAAACTCGACTTTGAGTATTGAGAACGAGAATCTTAAATCTCGTGTTTATGTGCTTACATCGCAAGTATCTACTCTAGATACTTCTATGCGTTCTCTCAAAGAGAAATATGAGAACACATTAGGCCGAATCAATAGATTCAATAAGGGTAAGGACCATTTGGATAAAATCCTAAGTGACTTACTCCCGGCCAATCATCACATTGGTTTGGGGTATACGATGGGATGTCCATCCAAATCGGCCACTACTTTTGTTAGGCCAACTTCCGGTGACTCTACGAGTGGTAGCAAACACTCTATTGGTAGTTCATCTACCAATGGTGCTTCCACCTCGTCCACGCCTTCTTTTGGAAAGAAACCCACTTTGGGTGGACCTCCAAAGAAGGGGCATGCTTATATGTACACCAATACCATGCCACGTAGGAACACACGTCCTACTCAACCATCTCACACATATGATGATTTTTATGCAACACATTCTCGAGCACGTGCACACCATGTGAGACACCCTCACGCACGTGTTCCCACACATGCATATGTTCACCCACAACATCATATGAATAATTCTCGTCGTGCACCATTCCATCATGTTCCTTATGCCTATCCACAACATGCATCACATAGAAATCAACGTCGAATGCATGCACCCAATAGGATGATGGCTCCCAAGATTTTCACAATTTGGAGCCCAAAGGACACAAGCATGGACGAAAAACAAATGTATATGAATGCTTATTTTTCGGATGTTGTGCATAGTAGAAATTATGTGGGGAAGTCTAAGTCCTATTGGACTTGGCTTCCAAAGGTCTAATCTTTTGGACCCAATGACCTTGGGTACCATGATATGAAATTCTCTATCTTTAGGTACTCAAGGAAAAGAAAAAGAAAAGGAGCAACAAATTTAAATTAAGCTCCAAGGGAAATTGGATACTCGATAGCGGGTGTTCAAAACACATGACGGGTGACGCTAGTTTGCTCTCCGGAGTGGTTCCCATAGCAAATGGAAACCGCGTCGTATTTGGAGGCAACGAGAGCGGAACCATCATAGGTGTTGGTAAAGTGGGTAACCCTTCTAAACCCCTAATTAGTGATGTTTATCTTGTTAGTGGTTTAAATCACAATCTTATTTCAATAAGCCAACTTTGTGACAAAGGTTACAAAGTTAGCTTTGCGAAAGGATTGTGTCATATTTTAAGAAAAGATAATGATAAATTATTATTTTTCGGAACTCGTCATAAAGACATTTATATTTTGGATCTTCCTAAGTCATATGAACAATGCCTCGTTGCCAACACAAGTGAACAACACTTATGGCATCGACGCTTTGGACATGTGAACTTTGGAACACTTTATAAGCTTTCAAAATTAAATTCCATTAAAGGTTTTCCGAAGCTTGTTTTTGAAAAGAAAAGTTTTTGTGATTGTTGTCAACGTGGCAAGCTTCCTAAATCTTCATTTAAACCTAAGAAAAGCATTTCTACTAAACGGCCACTAGAGCTATTACATCTAGACTTATTTGGGCCAACTAGAGTTGCTTCCTTAGGAAATGCAAGGTATGGACTTGTCATTGTAGATGACTATTCAAGATTTACATGGGTATTTTCATTGTGTAATAAAAATGAAGCTTTTGAAAGCTTCACAATTTTTGTTAAGAAAGTACAAAATCTCTTAGGAACCACCATTGTCACTATTCGTAGTGATCATGGAGGTGAATTTGAGAATGAGTCTTTTGAGACATTTTGTGATGAAGTTGGTATTACACACACCTTCTCTTTCCCTCGTGCACCTCCTCAAAATGGTGTAGTTGAGAGAAAGAATATGACGCTAGTGGAGTGTGCTCGCACTATGCTTGATGATAGCCAACTTGGCCATCAATTTTGGGCGGAATCGGTACACACCGCTTGCTATGTGTTTAATAGAATACTTTTGAGGCCCGGCACTAAACAAACTTGTTATGAATTGTTGTTTGGTAGGTTGCCTCAAGTTAAACATTTTCGTGTTTTTGGTTCGAAATGTTTTATTAAGAACACATATGGTAGTTTGGACAAATTCGATCCAAGATCCGATGAGGGGATTTTTGTTGGATATTCTTCGCGTAGCAAAGCCTACCGGATATTCAACAAACGAACCTCAACGATCGAGGAGTCGCTTCATGTATCTTTTAATGAAGGATTTGTTCCAACTAGAATTTCAAATGAAAATGATTCTATGGATGTTTTATGTGATTCACTTGATAATTCTAAGTCTAATGATTCTATTGATTCTATTGAGACTAACCCAACTAATGAAGTTGTTGAGAATGTTCCTAGTGATCAAGGTATTCCCAAACGGCTTCATACCGTTCGTGACCATCCTCATGAGCAAGTCATTGGCAATATCCATGATAGTGTCAAAACGAGATCGCAAGTGAACTACTTCGCTCATTGTGCCTTTGCCTCCTCGATAGAGCCAAAGAATATTAATGAAGCATGCGAAGATAGCGCTTGGATCTTAGCCATGGAGGAGGAGCTCATTCAATTCGAGAGAAATGAAGTTTGGGAGCTTGTTCCATTGCCATCGAAGAACCACACCGTCATAGGGACAAAGTGGATCTTCAAGAACAAAACCGACGAAAACCAAGTCGTCGTCCGGAACAAAGCTCGGTTGGTTGCTCAAGGCTATCGACAAGAGGAAGGTATTGATTTCGAAGAATCCTTCGCTCCGGTAGCTAGATTAGAATCAATTAGATTATTATTGTCTTTTGCATGCCATAAGGATTTTAAATTATTTCAAATGGATGTTAAAAGTGCATTTTTAAACGGAGATGTTGTTGAGGAAGTTTACATTTCTCAACCTCCGGGCTTCATAAATGAAAAATTTCCAAATCATGTTTTTAAACTAAAGAAAGCGCTTTACGGCTTAAGACAAGCTCCTCGAGCTTGGTATGATCGCCTAAAGAATTTTCTTTTGGATTTGAATTTTAAAATGGGAGAAGCCGATTCTACACTTTTTGTTAAGCATGCGAATAATGATATAATTTTAGTTCAAATATATGTTGATGATATTATTTTCGGTGCTACTAACTTTGCTCTTTGCGAAGAGTTTTCTAATGTTATGAAGGAACAATTTGAGATGAGCCACATAGGTGAGCTCAAGTATTTCTTAGGTCTCCAAATTCGCCAAATGGACGATGCAATCTTCATCCACCAAACGAAGTATACGGTGGAGTTGCTAAAGCGATTTGGAATGGAGAGTGCTTCCAGGAAAAAGACTCCAATGAGCACGACAACGCATCTTGATAAAGATACGGGCGGTAAGGATGTAGACATTCGTCTATATCGAGGTATGATAGGGAGTTTGCTTTATCTTACCGCAAGTAGGCCCGATATTATGTTCGCCATATGCGTATGTGCTCGTTATCAATCTCAACCTAAGGAATCTCACTTAGTAGCGGTAAAGCGTATTTTTCGCTATCTAAGTTACACTTTAGATTTTGGATTACTTTATCCGAAATCTAGCACATATGAGTTAATCTCATATAGTGATGCCGATTATGCGGGATGCAAACCCGACAGGAAAAGTACTAGTGGCACTTGCCATTTTATAGGAAATTCTCTTGTCTCTTGGTTTTCCAAGAAGCAAAATTCCGTATCACTTTCAACCACCGATGCGGAATATATTGCCGCCGGTGCCGCGTGTGCTCAAGTTCTTTGGATGAGACACACACTTAAAGACTTTGGTATAAATTATGATACTTGCCCTATCATGGTTGACAACCAAAGTGCAATATGTCTTTCCAAGAACCCGGTACATCATTCCCGTTTGAAACACATAGATGTCCGACACCACTTTTTAGATGATCATGTTGCTAAAAAGGACATCATTTTAGTGTACGTTGAAACCCAAAAGCAAATCGCCGATATTTTCACGAAACCCCTAAAGGAGGACTCCTTTGTGCGGTTGCGTCGAGAATTGGGGATTATGGGTGAATCCGAGATATAGGATTCATGTTTCATTCAATAATTTTGCATGCTATTATATTTGGCAATATCTCATTCATGCTAGAATTATTGGATTTTTCGGGAATTTATGTGATATCTTGATTTTTCGTTCGATTTGTGCGTAATCGTCAAATTTCTGTTTTTTGATGTTTTATGGGGTAGTTTAGATGATTATTTAGAGTTTTGAGATATATCGTCCAAGCGTATTGTGGAGAGAACTTGTTTTTCAAGTTTTTGACTCTTTAGTCGGTTCATGTTCAGTGACCGACCGACTAGATTGAGATCTAGTCGGTCAGTACATGAACGCAGACCGACTAAATCTTGTCAGTATATCTTGGTTCATCCACTGTTTACAACTAGTCGGTTCAAGCTCATTGACCGACCGACTAGATCGTGATCTAGTCGGTCAGTGCTTGAACTGTGACCGACTAGTTGTGCCAGGGACTGTTTGGTAATTTGCGATCTCGACTGACTTAAACTCATTTTAGTCGGTCTATTCTCATTCTAATCGGTCTATTCTCTTTCTCCTCCAGCTCGAAATCCCGATTCCCCTCAAATCCCTTCGACTTCCGATCGATCTCCGGCCATTTTCCGGCCGTCTCCATCGATCTCCACCGTCGGCCCCTCCTTCTAGGTGATCTCTTCTCCTTCTAGGGTTAGATTTCCTTTCCTAGAGCTAGGGCTTGCTCGGTTTTTAGGGCTCTTAGGGTTTAGCTATTTTTTTTTCAGCTAGGGCTTCTTCGTTTGATCTCTTTGTCCCGTGTCTTGCTTCGAATATGGCAAGAACACGTATTCCGATCACTCCGTCTAGCCCCTCTCCGATGACCGTAGAGCAAAACCCTTCGGATCCCGAGCATCCAACCCCTCCGAAACGCCGTTCCAAGACCACCCAATCTTCGTCGTCATCGCCTCCTCTCAAGAAGAAGAGGACGACGACCGCTAAACCTAAAGGTCAACCGAAACCCAAACCCACGCCTAAGCCTAAGGCCAAAATTCTTGCCTCTGCCTCTTCGTTCCATACTCCTACCGATTCCGATACGGAGTATAACCCCGAGACCGAGACTCATAGGGAACCCACTCCTCCTATTCATCCCGAGTCTAGCACCCACCCTCGTACGTCTACCCGTAAGCCTAAGGGAAAGGGTCCGTTGCCGGTGGGCGGTGTCGATATTTCCTTATGTCGCGATGACCCTTTGTGTCTCGTGGCGTATAACCGTATCGAACATTGCCCGCTGCTTCTGGAGCATTTCGTCCAGTTTAGCGACTTTATAGGGTTAGCTGATCTTCTGTCGTCGTCGGGTCTTCTCGATTACCTTCGATATGACCCGAAGGCGAATCCTCACCCCTACCCTAGATTAGTTAAGCTTTTCTATGCGAATAGGATCCGGGGTCAGTACGATCAGACCCACTCTGTTGAGACGACCATTTTGGGGACTCCTATAGTCCTCACTGCGGAAATCTTAGGAGAGATTTTGGGTATCTCTTCATCTGGCCTTCTTCCCTCTGATATCTCGGTAGATGATATTTCTTCTCTTAATCAGACCATCCTTTCAGAGATTTTCCATCAGATCCCTCCTGCCATGATTGGCGTGCCATCTAAATCATTCAAGCCTAATGCGTGGGTCCTAAATCTGATTCTGAAGTCGTGCTTGCTTCCCAAGTACGGCTCCTCATCTTTACCATCCCAGCCATTTTTGAAGCTTATCTATGCGATCTTCATGGGGAGCTCGATTAATTGGGCTCGAATTATACTCGATAAGATTGACTCTTTCGAGTGTATTCGAAAGTCCAATAAATCGGCTCATATCCCATTTCCTTGCATGTTGACCCTCGTATTTCGTCATTTTCGTGTCACGTTGCCTCGTGACGATGAGCGTCCGCTTGGTCCTCCCCTGAATGCGACGGCCGTCAAGAAATCTCTTGCGGCTCTTTGTCACGTTCAGAGGACGACACCTTCAGCGTCTGCCCCTGCCTCTGCCAGTGCCTCTACTGCTCCCTCTGCCACCCTGGATGAGGTCGTACGGTTGCTTCGTCATCACGAGTCTCGCTTGGCTCGTACCGAGGAGGTAGTCTGCCGTATAGCTCGTCTGCTGGGTGTTGATCTTCCTCCTTCCGTTTCTGAGGATGAGGAGTTAGATGACATGGCTGAGGAGGACGTTGAGGAGCTCTGTCGTGCTTCGACTCGTGCCCCCGAGGGCACTGCTGCTGGTGCTTCCACTTCCGGTGATGCTGTTGCTGCTTCTTCTGCTGGTGCCCCCGAGAGCACACCTGTTGCCGCTACTCCTGTGGTGGATACTCCGACTGGTGCTCCCGAGGCCACTACGGTTGCTGCTTCAGAGGTTGCCACTTCAGCCGTTCCTCCTGCTGATCTTCCGGACGTCTCTGCTGATCCAGTCACCTCTTCTGCTCCTGCTGAGCCTGCAGTTGCTTCTGGTCCTCCCGCTGCCTCTTGAGTTTCTTCGAGGCCTCTCCTGATACTCATTGGATGATATATCTAGTTGTGAGAGTTGTTGGGTAGGATAGTGTGGGTGGCTGTGTCTTTTGGATCATTTTGATATTTTTGATGATGTCTTTTTGATATTTGATGATGATGTATTTTTTGTTGACACTCGGATATTTTGTCATATCATGATGTATTTTTGTTGTATGTCGGTGATGTACTCTGCTTCATTATATATATATATATATCAGTTGACATTTCATTATTCTGTACAATGTATAATTTTTATGTCTCTGATGTTTGATTTCGTCGCTCGACGATATTCACTTGGTTTAATAGAAATTTCTTCTATGAAAACATAGAATTGTTTTCCATGCACTAAATTAACCAAGAAATGTTGATATTGTATAGTATATTCCATAACTCAATCCGTTAAATTGATTTCAGTTTTGATGATTTCGTTTTACGATTTTTCGACGTTGGTATCTTTGACACGCCTTGATACTATTCGTATTTTTCTCTTTGGTGTCACTTGAACCTTCGTCGTATTCTACGACTCCCGTGCTTTTTAATTTGAGGCCATTGTTGTTGTCGTTGTTATCCTCCCGCTCTTTTTGCTTATGCCAAAGGGGGAGAGATATAATAATAACGATGTGCCAAATGAAAATTTAAAGCATTTCTCCAAGAATCTAACTTGATGTGTTAGATTCAGGGGGAGTTAAGATATATAAATGGATTTTCAAATCCGATATTTCAATAACCTTCATTTGGTATTTCAATAATTCAACAATCGATTCTCATTTAATATACTTCACTCGTCTGCTTGATGCGTATCATTTTTGTTTAAATTGGAATTAACGTGTCATCAATGCAGGGGGAGTAAGTAAATTTCATTTGAATTATTATTTTTGATTATTATTTATGTTAGTTTGTCATCACCAAAAAGGGGGAGAATGTTGGATATTGGACTCCCCGGATTTGGTTTTGGATGATGAACAAACATAAATATAATATGAACTAACACTTTGTGAGTGCAGTATGGAGATCGTCGCCAAATTCACATGAATATCAATAACGACGTCTCAAGACTTCTCAAAGCACGTGATCGTATGCCTAAAGCTTCGTTGAAGCTTATGGACCTATTTAGAAGTCATGAAGATTCGATTGAAGCTATTGAAGACGGTATCGTCAAGTTTAATTTATAGTCTTTAAGCTTCTTTCGTAGAATGTTAAGCCTTGAGTAGGTCTTACGTTTTAAATCTTCATAACGCTCATATCTTAGCTCTAGGATCTTAGTAGAAGTCAATACAATTCTTCCCGAAGCTTCGCGCTTCGATTCGGGACTTCTTGTGCATGTTAGTTGGTTCAAGAAGAAGAACTGACCGACTAGATGGTGATCTAGTCGGTCAGCCAAGCTTCTTGGACCGACTAGTTTCTGTCAGTTAATTCTTAGCTCTTTACTGTTTACAGTTAGTCGGTCTAAGTTGACTCTCCGACCGACTAGTCTGTGAACTAGTCGGTCAGTGATGCTTCTGTGACCGACTAGTTGAGCTTTCCCTGAACATGCACATTTTCACTTGAGCTACTGTTTATCATTAGTCGGTCTGTGCTCATTGATCGACCGACTAGTTGATGAACTAGTCGGTCAACTTTCCTTCTTGGACCGACTAGTTTAGTTTACTGTACATGCCATATTTTTCACCATACTTACTGTATATTGTTAGTCGGTCTATGTTCATTTGGTGACCGACTAGTTAGTGAATTAGTCGGTCAACATTTGTTCTTGGACCGACTAAGTCTAATTCTTCTCAGACTTCAGTTTTATCTGTTAGTCGGTCCACGTTGTGTAACCGACCGACTAGTTGTGAAACTAGTCGGTCAGCTACTCTTCTTAGACCGACTAGTTCCTTAGTCTGTACTTTGATCTTTTCTCTGTTTACTCATTAGTCGGTTTACGTTCAGTGACCGACCGACTAGTTGATAAACTAGTCGGTCGGTGATTGTTCTTTGACCGACTAGTTGGGTTCAGAAAAGAGCCGTTGGAGCCCTAATTGAAACGTTTTTCTCTCTCTCTCTCTTCATTCCTATAAATACTTGATGGGCTGCATTCATTGCTGCCAAGGCTGATATTAATGCAAGTTTAGAGTTCAAGAGAAATCAATCCAAGCTCATTCAAAGCTCATTCCCTCCATTCAATAATCTCTCCTAACTCTTACTTCCAAAGAGAGATTCATTGAGTGTGAAGCCTTCCAAGCCAAGTGCTTGATTCTAGGTCACCAACATCCCCAAAGCTCTCAATCGCTGTTCTACATCTTGGAGCTAGGGTTTGGTGCCACTTCTTCCTCAAAATCATCCTTGCCCTAATTCGTAAGCAATACTCAAGGCATATGTATTTTGTTCGGTAAGAAGTTTCTTTATTTCAATTCATATTTGATTTGTAAGTTTCACTCTCGGTTGTGAGAGTGTGGTTGTGATCCCGGGTTGTGGGAGTCACAAATTACATTTTGTATGATTTGACTTGTGGAGGTTTTTCACAAGTATTTCATAGTGGAAATCTTGAGTTAGGGTTTCTAACTCAAGTATCCGGAGGGGATCCGGGTGATTGGGACGTAGGATCACCGGGAACAAGTCGGGGAGACTTGGGTGGATCCGAACCCAGTAACATCTCTTGTTAGCATTGTTAATTTTGTGTTGTCATTCAATTTTGGCTTCCGCAAATTGATTTGGTAGTTGTTTGCATTTTAATTTGGAATCATACTCCTTATTATTTTAAAGTACTATTCACCCCCCTCTAGTACTTGTGCAGTAGCTTGTAGGGCATTACAACAACCACCCCGCCTTTCTCCAACCCCCGAGCTCCACTCCGGTGACCTCGCCCGCGGACCGAGACCGCCTCCTCCCAACTCCGACGGCCAGCAACCCCGTGAGCGACCCCCACTCTGCCCCAAGCTCCGACCACCGCCCTCAACGCAGAGGACCCGCCGTGAGCTCCGCTCGTCTCTGCCGTGCATCCGACCATCTCGCCTCGCCCTTCATCCCCCATCGCCAGCGTCTTCAACCCACCACCGCCAGGCCGCCCAGATCTCCTCGGAGCAGCCTCCCTCCTTTCCCGATCAGCCTCCCCTGTTTTGCCCCCTTCCCCCTGTTCGGAGCAGAGGAAGCTGATCTCGCTCCCCTCCGCCTCGGATCGAAGCCACCCGACCCCGATCGCCGCCCCACATCCTAACATCGCCGTCCACCTCAGACCCGCCGTCGCCATCGCCCGAACGCCTCCCTCCGGCGCCGAGAACCCCCTTCGCCAAATCAGCCGCCCGACGTCTCCCCTCGCGCCACGGAACGGCGTCGCCCTCCGGCGTTGCTCCGCCTTGTCTCGACAACCGCCGTCCGCTCCTCCGCATCGCCGCACCTCCCCAGAATCCGAGCTCCGCTCTGGTTGCTCCGCAGACCGCACGACACCGCCCCGTTCGAAGCCGCCCAGCGCCCCTCCCCGATTGCTTCACCTCGCCGAGCGCCACCTCTCGCCATTCAGATCCTCCCCTCACCGGAGCTTCGACACTCACCTCTCCACCGCCGGAGACCCTCTCCTCCTCCCCCTTCGTTCGCCTCCGACCTCCCCTCGAGCTTCCGACACCTCCAATCCAAATACGGCAGCAACGCAACTCGGTGGTAAGTTCGTAGGTAATGAGATCATACTTATTATTATCAGCATAGGATAACATTGCTGTATGTATAAAGTTTTATAAATAGGTATGTAGGTAAGAGTTTGGTTGTGTCAGCTTACACCCGAATGAACAGTGAGCAATCTTAATTGATGTGCAGACTTGTATACATACCATAGGTTGATCTTATGAACATCATATTATGACCTCTATAATATGGTCATATTATATGGGTCATCTAAATTAGATTATTATAGTTATGATGGTATCTAAACAATAATTATACAAGTTAGTTCTAGAATATTTTACTTTAAACTTAGCTTAATATCAAAACCCGTTTTCGCAGATAAAACTGTGCCTATCTTACGATCGCGTGAGCACCCAAAACTCGCATCACTACAGGCAAGTATACTATTTTTCTACAAATTTTTAAGGTGCAAGTATTTAATACCGCAAGTATCTACTCTTTTCAAGTACATAAATTTTCTATCAGGTTTCAAAGGCTCAACCATTTATCGCTTTTTACATTGCTCCGGTCTCGTGACCGAAAATACCAAACAATTGCAAATAACAATTTTCAAGTACGTTGCTCAGGCTTAATGAACAAAATGACATCGTTGGTTGCTTTCACTTTTATTGCTTTTGAAATAAAGTATTTGAAACGCACGCAATAATTGTATGCCTTTTTAACTGCTAAATGCACACCAGTGTTGGGATGTGATACTGGGCCCTTGGGGCAAATTTACGGACTATTGTGCCTTTGGACAAATTACGGATTTTTGGGCCTTCAGGCAACTACGGACTAATGGGCCTTCGGGCAATATGGATATTGGGCCCACGGGGCATTTACGGAATGTTTTGCCACTCGGCAAACATTGAACTACGGATTGGCTTATGGACACTTTGGGTGGGGTAGTCTAGTGTAGTAGAGGCTGGAAAGCTGGATTACACTCTAGTGGTGAACTTGACCGACACCTGGCCGGGTCGGTGAGTATAGAGTCACAGGTAGCTCCCGTTGACTTGGGTGTGATGCTGGTCACCTCCCCCTCAGACACTGGGCTTGTCACTAGATATGAGATTGATTGATTGGTTGATTGATGCACCATTCTCTATACCTCTGCTGATGCTACAGTGTAAACTGCTAAAATTATTGTCGCGATTGACTATTGCTGTGCACACTACACTTGTCACTACTATTGCTGTGCACACTACACTTGTCACTACTTTTGCTGTACACACTACACTTGTCACTACTTTTGCTGTGCACACTACACTTGTCACTACTTTTGCTGTACACACTACACTTGTCACTACTTTTGGTGTGCACACTACACATGCCGTGCTAGTTACTTTACACACTACACCTTGCTGTGTTTGCTACTTGCACACTACACTTCGCTTGCTCACTACTTTACACATTACACATTGTTTATGCTCACATGTGTCAATATATTACTATGTTTCCTCTTGTTGTGCCCTCTTCTCCTAGAGCTTTGTAACGTTTTTAAATCTTGCCGGGGGTCATTTTTACTACTAACGTTTTTAAAATCTTGCCGAGCGACCCTCGCTGACGTATATTTCCTTGTTTGTGAAATATACGTTAGGTTTTGAGCAGAGTTCACCGAAGAGTTCTTTTGGAGATTGAGCAGGAAGACCAAGAGAGCCAAGAGCACGAGATCCACTACTGAAGACGACGGACACTGCGCAGCTTGCTAAAGCTTTTAATAATTGTTGTTGTAATTCTTTATAACTGTTGTAATGGCCATGCTAGGCCTTTTAATTTTTGTGTACATGTAAATCTGGATGTTGAGTGTAATAATGGCATCATTTTGTTGTTCCGATTGTTCGCAAGCAAGAACCTGACAAGTAGTCATACACAGACGCTTATTGGGTTGGGGTTTCACCGCTCCAGCCCAAGCGGGCCCGCTCACGTCCTCGCTCCCAAGTATAATGGGAAGCTGGGCGTGACAAATATGATTCAGATTTGGATGACGATGATATGTCACTTATCAACCGAAACTTCAAAAAGTTTCTACAACTAGTTAAGTGTAAAAATTTGAAATCTAAGAATACTGACACCTCTTTATGTTTCAATTGTAACAAGCCTAGACATATTAAAAAGGAAGCCTAAATATAGAACTTTCAACAATTCCAAAAATAAAAGAAAGTTTAACAAGAATAAGAAAGCCATATTTGAAAATTGGGATTAATTCATCATCTGATAAAGAAGAAAATGATGAACAACTTGTTTCGGGGTGTTTTCTCACCGCTGGATGGTAGTCCGGAGGTCTGAGAGTCATCGCTGTCTTGAGAGGCGGGGACGGCCTTCGAGGTCGATCGTCCGAGTGATCACTCAAACAGAAATGCACGGATTCAAGCAATAGTGCATTGAAGGGTAGCTTCAATGGGATGACAACCTTCGAGATCGATCGGACGAACGGGATCTGGCATGAGGACATTCGGATCCAAGCGATGGGACGCTGAAGGGAAGCTTCGGTGAGACGACATCTTCTTCGATCTGCAAAACGAAGAAATCTTCAGGGGGTCGAACCTTGGTTCCAACCAAGTCCCCTCTGATGCCTAAGTCAGCACGTGTCTGAAGGATGCTCGGTGGGATCACGTATGGTTCACAAGGAGACCAATCCTAGAGTCCTCTAGCTGAGCTGTGGAGGAGAAATGTGTGGTGGAAGAAGGTGTGAGAGTTTGTGTTATGCTACCTCCGTTGAAGATCTTGGAGCCCCCTTGAGATGATGCCCCCTCTCTTTCATATACGTGAGCCCCAAGTTGTAATGGACAATGATGAGACCTTATTGCCGTTATTGATGGATACACGCTGATTAGGAAATATTGACCTCCATAATCACATCTATTTGATGAAGGGATAAATGGCATGAATGCATGCCATGATTGCTGGAGTGATGGCTTTGAGCGGCTGCCATAATTGGTGAGCATGCCATCAATGCCTCCTCCCGACACGCCCATGTGTTTTATGGCCTTCATGTTGTGCTCGTCTATACTAATGGAGAGTTGAATGTTAATTATCATTGGCTCAGTTTGGGGAGCGATCTCCTCAACAGCGGGCGGTCCACCAAGCATTCGCCTTGGGTGGAGAGGTCGACACCCCCATGAGGTCCTTGGGCTAGAACCTAGGGCTGTAGTGGGCCGAGTGACTGGTCACAGTTGATTTCGTTTTCCTAACC
This sequence comes from Scilla litardierei, assembly GCA_030789695.1. Taxonomy (NCBI): domain Eukaryota; kingdom Viridiplantae; phylum Streptophyta; class Magnoliopsida; order Asparagales; family Asparagaceae; genus Scilla; species Scilla litardierei. Next base: position 797,981,187 of record CM061142.1, on the reverse strand, counting down.
TGGTCAGAGGGTTGTATCAATTGCCCCCATCTTTCGAGCCCCACTACTGTAGTGGTTGAGGTCGGGAGATGTAGTATAAGAGAGAGAAGTAGCTCCTTTTGTAAAATTTGTTAAGCTTGCGAAGTCTGCTAGGGACAATAATTAGTCAGTCCGAGATTCGTTCAGTGGCGAGAGGAGCGACCCCTCGACTTACAGCCAACGAAGAAGTGGGTCAGCCAGCTGGGGAGTGGCCCCCAGCCTTACGACAAACCGGGTGGGTCAGCCTGCTAGGGAAGGTACCCTCAGCCTGACGGCAGATCGATGTGTCGGCCTACTAAGGGAGTTTCCCCCAGCCTTATGACAAACCAGACGGGTCGGCCTACTAGGGGAGTTTTCCCTAGCCTTACGACCTACGGGTGGGTTGGCTTGCTAGAGGAGTTGCCCCCAGCCTAATGGTAGACCGATGGGTCGATCGTAAGGCTGGGGACCTCCCCCAGCAGGCCAACCAACCCGTCAACCGTAAGGCTGGGGACCACTCCCCTAGTAGGCCAACCCACCCGTCGACCGTAAGGCTGTGGAAACTCCCCCAGTAGGCACGATGGTACGCCAAAGGAAAGCTTCGGCTAGGTGACGTCTCTTTAGATCTGCAAACAAAGAACTCGTTAGTGGGCTGGACCTTGGTTCCGACCAAGTCCCCTCCGATGCCTTAGTCAGCACTTGTCTAAAGGATGCATGGTAGGATCGCGTGTGGTTTGCAGGGAGACCAATATGCGAGTCCTCAAGCCGTGCTGTGGAGGAGAAATGTGTGGTGGAAGAAGGTGCGAGAGTTTGTGTTAAGCTACCTCCGTTGTAGATCTCAGAGCCCCCTTGAGATGATGCCTCCTCCCATTCATATACGTGAGCCCCCAGTTGTAATGGGCAATGATGAGATCTTATAGCTGTTTTTGATGTGGATGTACTGATTAGAAAACACTGACCTCCATAATCGTGCCCGTTTGATGAAGGGATAGATGTCATAAAGGCGGGTCATGATTTCTGGAGTGATGGCTTTGAGCGGCTGCCATAATTGGTGAGGGCACCGTCACTTGGAGACAATTAGAGAGATGTCACTTATCCTTGGTAAAGATGATCACTAGATTCATTGAGAATGAGACAATTGGAGAGATGATCAAGTTTAAGTTATTTAAGATGAATGATAATGTGACAATTGGAGAGATGATCACTAGATTCATTGGCATCACCAACACTTTAATTGCTATTGGTAAAGTATATACTCATCCTGAACAAGTCAAGGAGATCATTCGTGCATTAACCACAGAATGGAAGAAGAAGACAACAGCCACAGAACAAGCCAATGATTTGTCAAATCTCACAGTTGAAAGTCTTATTGGTAACTTAATGGCATATAAAGTACAACTAGAAGACCACAAAGAACAATTAGACTCAAAGAAGAAAGAGATTTCTTTCAACGCATCGTCTGATACATATGATTCAGATTTGGATGGCGATGATATGTCACTTGTCAACTTTCTGCAACTAGTTAAGTGTAAAAATTTGAAATCTAAGAATACTGACACCTCTTTATGTTTCAATTGTAACAGGCCTGGACATATTAAAAAGGATTGTCCACTTCTTAAGCCTAAATATTGAACTTTCAACAATTCCAAAAATAAAAGAAAGTTCGATAAGAAGAAGAAAGCCTTATCTGTAAATTGGGATTAATTCATCATATGATAAAGAAGAAAATGATGAACAACTTGTTCCGGGGTGTTTTCTCACCGCTGGATGGTAGTCCGAAGGTCCGAGAGTCGTCGCTGTCTTGATAGCCGGGGACGGCCTTCGGGGTCGATCGGCCGAGCGATCACTCAAACAGAAACACACGGATTCGAGCAACAGTGCACCGAAGGGTAGCTTCGGCAGGATGACAACCTTTGAGATCGATCGAATGAACGGGCTCTGGCATGAGGGCATTTAGATCCGAGCGAAGGGACGCCGAAGGGAAGCTTCGGCGAGATGCCATCTTCTTCAATCTGCAAAACGAAGAACTCGTCAGGGGGTCAGACCTTGGTTCTGACCAAGTCCCCTTCGGTGTCTAAGTTAGCACTTGTCTGAAGGATGCTCGGTGGGATCGCGTATGGTTCACGAGGAGACCAATACTCGAGTCCTCAAGCCGAGATGTGGAGGAGAAATGTGTGGTGGAAGAAGGTGTGAGAGTTTGTGTTATGCTACCTCCGTTGTAGATCTTGGAGCCCATTTGAGATGATGCCCCTCCCCTTCATATACATGAGCCCCCAGTTGTAATGGGCAATGATGAGACCTTATTGCCGGCATTGATAGGAACATACTGATTAGGAAATATTGACCCCCATAATCATGCCCATTTGATGAAGGGATAAATGGCATGAAGGCAGGCCATGATTGCTGGAGTGATGGCTTTGAGCGGCTGCCATAATTGGTGAGCATGTCGTCAATACCTCCTCTCGAAACACCCATGTGTTTTATGGCCTTCCCGTCGTGTTCATCTGCACTGAGGGAGGGTTAAATGTCAATTATCATTGGCTCGGTTTGGATAGCGATCTCGAAACCTTCACCCAAGGCGAAGGTTTGGAGAGCAGGCGGTCCACCAAGCCGTTGCCTTGGGTGAAGAGGTCGACATGCCCATGAGGTCCTTAGGCTAGAGCCCAGGGCTGTAGTATGCCGAGTGACTGGTCGCGGTTGACTTGGTTTTTCTAACCCGGTCAGAGGGTTGTATCAATTGCCCCATCTTTCGAGCTCCACTGGTGTAGTCGTTGAGGTCGGGAGATGTAGTATAAGAGAGAGAAGTAGCTCATTTTGTAAAATTTGTTAAGCTTGCAAAGTCGGCTAGGGACAATAATTAATCGGTCTGAGATTTGTTCAGTGGCAAGGGGAACGACCCCTCGACTTACGACCAACAAAGGAGTGGGTCAGCCAGCTGGGGAAGTGGCCTCCAGCCTTAGGACAAACCGGGTGGGTCGGCCTACTGGGGGAGTTACCCTCAGCTTGACGGCAGACCGATGTGTCAGCCTGCTGTGGGAGTTACCCTCAGCTTTACGACAAAGCAGACGGGTCGACCTACTAGGGGATTTTCCCTCAGCCTTACGACTAACGGGTGGGTCGGCTTGCTAAATGAGGTGCCGCCAGCCTGATGGTAGACCGATGGGTCGATCATAAGGCTGGGGCAACTCCCCTAACATGTCGACCGACCCCTCGACCGTAAGGTTGGGGACCACTCCTCCAGCAGGCCGACCCACCCGTCGACCGTAAGGCTGGGGCAACTCCTCCAGTAGGCACGATGGTACGCAAAAGGGAAGCTTCGGCTAGGTGACGTATCTTTAGATCTGCAAACAAAGAACTCGTCAGGGGGGGCTAGACCTTGTTTCTGACCAAGTCCCCTCCGATGCATAAGTCAGCACTTTTCTGAAGGATGCTTGGTAGGATCGCGTATGGTTTGTGGGGAGACCAATACACGAGTCCTCAAGCCGAGCTGTGGAGGGGAAATGTGTGGCGGAAGAAGGTGCACGAGTTTTTGTTATGCTACTTTCGTTGTAAATCTTAAAGCCCCTTGAGATGTGCCACTTCCCCTTCATATATGTAAGCCCCCAGTTGTAATGGGCAATGATGAGACCTTATAACCGTCATTGATGGGGACGTGCTGATTAGGAAATATTGCCACCCAAAATTGCGCACATTTGATGAAGGGATAGATGGCGTGAAGGAGGGCCATGATTTCTAGAGTGATGGCTTTGAGTGGCTGCCATAATTGGTGAGGGCGTCGTCAATTGGAGACAATTGGACAGATGTCACTTATCCTTGGTAAAGTTGATCACTAGATTTATTGAGAATGAGACAATTGGAGAGATGTTCAAGTTTAAGTTATTTAAGATGAATGAGAATGAGACAATTGGAGAGATGATCACTAGATTCATTGACATCACCGACCCTCTAATTGCACTTGGAAAAGTATATACTCACCCTGAACAAGTCAAGAAGATCATTCGTGCGTTATACACAGAATGGAAGAAGACAACAGCCATAGAAGAATCCAATGATTTGTCAGCTTTCACATTTGAAAGACTTGTTGATAACTTAATGGCATATAAAGTACAACTAGAAGACCGCAAAGAACAATTAGACTTAAAGAAGAAAGTGCTTTCTTTCAATGCATCGTCTGATACATATGATTCAAATTTGGATGACGATGATATGTCACTTATCAACAAAAACTTCAAAAAGTTTCTACAACTAGTTAAGTGTAAAAATTTGAAATTTAAGAATACTGACACCTCTTTATGTTTCAATTGTAACAGGCCTGGACATATTAAAAAGGATTGTCCACTTTTTAAGCCTAAATATAGAACTTTCAACAATTCCAAAAATAAAAGAAAGTTCGATAAGAAGAAGAAAGCCTTATCTGTAAATTGGGATTAATTCGTCATCTGATAATGAAGAAAATGATGAACAACTTGTTTCGGGGTGTTTTCTCACCGCTGGATGGTAGTTCGGAGGTCCGAGAGTCGTCGCTGTCTTGAGAGACGGGGACGTCCTTTGGGGTCAATCGGCCGAGCGATCACTCAAACAGAAACACACGGATTCGAGCAACAGTGCACCGAAGGGTAGCTTCAGCGAGACGACAACCTTCGAGATCGATCGGACGGACGGGCTCTGGCACGAGGGCATTTGGATCCGAGCGATGGGATGCTAAAGGGAAGCTTCGACGAGATGACAGCTTCTTCGATCTACATAACGAAGAACTCATCAGGGGGTCAGACCTTGGTTTCGACCAAGTCCCCTTCAATGCCTAAGTCAGCACTTGTCTGAAGGATGCTCGGTGGTATCACGTATGGTTCACGAGGAGACCAATACTCGAGTCCTCAAGCCGAGCTGTGGAGGAGAAATGTGTGGTGGAAGAAGGTGTGAGAGTTTGTGTTATGCTACCTCTATTGTAGATCTCGGAGCCCCCTTGAGATGATGACCCCTCACCTTCATATACGTGAGTCCCCAGTTGTAATGGACAATGATGAGACCTTATTACCGTCATTGATGGGGACGCACTAATTAGGAAATATTGACACCCATAATCACGTCTATTTGATGAAGGGATAAATGGCATGAAGGCAGACCATGATTACTGGAATGGTGGCTTTGAGCGGCTGTCATAATTGGTGAGCATGCCATTAATGCCTTCTCCCGACACGCCCATGTGTTTTATGGCCTTCCAATTGTGCTCGTCTGCACTGATAGAGAGTTGAATGTCAATTATCATTGGCTCGGTTTGGGAAGTGATCTCCTCAACCCTGGAGAGCATGTGGTCCACCAAGCCTTTGCCATGGGTGGAGAGTCCGACCCGCCCATAAGGTCCTTGGGCTAGACCCCCGGGCTGTAGTGGGCCAAGTGACTGGTCGCGGTTGACTTGGGTTCCCTAACCCGGTCAGATGGTTGTATCAATTGCCCCATCATTCCAGCTCCACTGCTGTAGTGGTTGAGGTCGGGAGATGTAATTTCAGAGAGATAAGTAGCTCCTTTTGTAAAATTGGTTCAGCTTGTGAAGTCGGCTAGTGACAATAATTAGTCGGTCCGAGATTTGTTCAGTGGCGAAGGGAGCGACCCCTCGACTTACAGCCAACGAAGGAGTGGGTCAGCCATATAAGGGAGTGGCCCCCAGCCTTACGATAACCGGGTGGGTTGGTCTGCAGGGGGATTTACCCTCAGCCTGACGGCAGACCGATGTGTCGCCCTGCTGAGGGAGTTGCCCTAGCCTTACGACAAACTGGACGGGTTGGCCTACTGGGGGAGTTGCCCCTAGCCTTATGAATGATGGGTGAGTTGGATTGCTGGAGTAGTTGCCCCCAGCCTGATGGTAGACTGATGGGTCGGCCGTAAGGCTGGTGCAACTCCCTTAACAGGCCGACCGACCTGTCGACCGTAAGGCTGGGGGCCATTCCCCTAGCATGCTAAGGCTGGGGCAACTCCCCCAGTAGGTGCTATGATACGCCAAAGGGAAGCTTCGGCTAGGTGACGTCTCTTTAGATCTGCAAACAAAGAACTCGTCAGGTGGCTGGACTTTGGTTCTGACCAAGTCCCATCCGATGCCTAAGTCAGCACTTGTCTGAAGGATGCTCGGTAGGATCGCGTATGGTTTGTAGGGAGACCAATGCGCGAGTCCTCAAACCGAGCTGTGGAGAAGAAATGTGTGGTGGAAGAAGGTGCGAGAGTTTGTGTTATGCTTCTTCCGTTGTGATCTCAGAGCCCCATGAGATAATGCCCCCTCCACTTCATATACGTAAGCCCCCAGTTGTAATGGGCAATGATGAGACCTTATAGCCGACATTGATTGGGACGTGTTGATTAGGAAATATTGACCCCCATGATCACGCCCATTTGATGAAGGGACAGATGACATAAAGGCAGGCCATGGTTTCTGGAGTGATGGCTTTGAGTGGCTGCCATAATTGGTGAGGGCACCGTCAATGCCTCATCTGACATGCCCATGTGTTTTATGGCCTTCGCATGGCGCTCGTCTGCACTGATGGAGGGTTGAATGTCAATTATCATTGGCTTGGTTTGGGGAGCGATCTCCTCAACCCTGGAGAACAGGTGGTCCACCGAGCCTTCACCTTGGGTGGAGAGGCCGACCCACCCATGAGGTCCTTGGGCTAGAGTCCAGGGCTGTAGTAGGCCGAGTGACTGGTCGCGGTTGACTTGGTTTCCCTTGAACTGGTCAGAGGGTTGTTTCACAACTTAATGAAGAAAACACCTACATGTGCTTTATGGCACAAGATGATAATGCGGTAAGTAAGTTAGATAACGAAGAATTACTAGATGTTTTTAATGAATTATTTATTAGGTTTAAAAAGCTTAATGCACAACATAAAGCATTAGTTCTTACTTATAAAGAACTAACCTCTTCATCAATATCATTAGATGATCTTAAAAATGAGAAAGAAATTTTAATTTCTCAAAATTTAGAAGTAGTAGAAGACAATGAGATTCTCAAAATTATAATATGCTTTCTTGTATTTCTGAATTAGATAATAATGTTTCAGCTTTAAAAGTGAAATTTTATGAAATGGCTACTAGTATAAATAAGTTTAAAAAGGTAAGAATAATTTAGATAATCTGCTTAAAATACAACATCCAACAAATCATAGAAATGGTTTATGTTATTCACATAAGAATGCTCCCAAAATTGATAGTTTAACAAAATTTATTAAACCGAAAAAGAAGAAATATGCATTTATGTAAAAAACAATTTCTTCTATTCATACTCAGCAATCGAGTAATCTGACAAATAAAAATATATTTACAAATAAGAACAATATATATTCTAGGAAATCAACATCATTTCATTTATGGATTCCTAAAGATTTATGTTTATTGACCATCTCAGATAGTAACTCCGAAAACAATGTAGTTTTACCGCAAGCGCACAGTTAAGTGGTAAGCGGGTATCGAATCACGGGGAGGAACTATTAGTATCTATATATATTAATAAGCTATTTTGAATTGGTGGTGAAGAAATATTGGTGTCACAATCGTTCAAAGTGTTGGTCGTAAATTCAATTTATTAGAATGCTTAGGGCTTTGGAATCCCCACTATATAATTCATGCAATCAATATGAAACACGAATTTCTACATTACTACTCTTAGGGTGAACTTGTCGCAACTAAATTGGGAACCTACACACGCTCTCGTGCTACACAAGTAATTCTAAACTAGAGCATCGCTCTCTCACAAACCTAGTTCAAATTCTAGTATTAAGATCGACAATAATATTCAATTCCAACTCAAGCCTGCTCTCGCACAACTTGAGTTTGAGTCTAGATCGTGATTGTTCGTATCCATTTTACCGTCGTACAAAAGAATATAATTATAGAAATATAATAAAGATGCTAGCTTTGGTTGCTCTTGTGCACCAACTCTAGGGAATCTTGATTATAGATCTAAATCGAATCTCTAGGGCTTCACTTAGATCAAGATCCTCTCTCGAGCTCTTAAAATCCAATAGAAATCCCTAGCTATCCGTAGTAAATCAATCACAATCTAACCCTTAACAAGTTTAGCGACATAGCAATTCAATAGATCTCACAAATCCCACCTTAAATCCGTAGGGTTCATCCCTTTGCCTTAGAGCAAAAAGATTACTCACAATTCATCATAGAAATCACGTTAGAAATAAGAGATGCAATAGAATTCATCACAAAACTCAGATTTAGAGAAACGTATAGCATAAAAATTTCAACTTGCAAGATTTTAGACAAACCAATTTTTGAATACAAGCTTCAAGAATACGAAATTTAGATTCTTCTCTCCAATCCTTTCACCAAAAGAAAACTAGAACTAGAATTAAAACTAAGAAAATTATTCTAAAGAGTCTCTCTTTAGGCTACTCTCAAAACGGGGTATTTATAGCCGCCCAAAATATTCAGAAAATCCTGACAGATTTGCCCCTAAACAGCTGCAAACCCTAGATTTGGGAATCTGGCCGACGACGCACTCGGTCGAGTGAGAAATCTGCAGAAATTGGGGTTTTCAGCGTTCTAGAAGTTCAAACCACTCGGCCGAGTAGTCTTCTCACTCGGTCGAGTGAGATTCATACTCAGTCGAGTAGGACCTACTGTAGATCCTCTCTAAGAATAGAGAAATGTCGAAGGATTTCTTCATAATTTTTATCTCCACTCAGTCGAGTGGGCTTCTCACTCGGTCGAGTGGAAATTCCCACTCGACCGAGTACATTCTGTCTCTTCTTCAGGCTAGATTGGGCTGCTTCACTCGGTCGAGTGGGCTGCTTCACTCGGCCGAGTAGCCTGTTTATGTACTCTTCTTTCTTTCTTCTCGATTCCTCGTCGTTTTTTCGCCTTCATTCTTCTTCTACTCATTCTCCAACGCCGTTAGCTCTCCGATATCATCGTTAATGATGCTCTAGTATGTGGGTAAGTGTTTGTGGCTCCAAGTTGCTCCAAGTTGGTCTCGATTGCTCCATATTTTCTGAAATCAGATGAAACAAAAGAATAGTAAAATATATCGTGAAAACGTTGTATAATCGTTAAAAAGTAGATAATAATGCAATTCTCAGACGAGTGAAAGCTAAAATTCATTCATGGACAAATAATAAACATGTTGGAAGTTCTTTTTCTCAAATGCACGGCAAGTATATCGCAGATGATATCAGAAATAAAAAGCAATAACATGGCAAGAGATACATGTGTAAGAGTAAAGCAAAATCCAAGCTATATTCATCATAGGGAATTCATCTCTAGAAAAGAAAGTAAAAGAAGTAAGGATAAAAAAAATCTAACTATACACATGCAAGCACTCCAAAAAATGAAGAAAACGTGATAATTGGGAAATAACGAAAAAACGCGTGAAAATAAGTGGAAAATAAAGAAAAGCAAAAAATAAAGATAAAACAAGGAAAATAAAAAAAGGTGTGTGGGCACACTCACTCCCCCTAGCTAAACATCACTTTGTCCTCAATGTGCAAAGTGTGACACAAGGACATATAGGATAAGGGTGGATGGGTGTCGGTGCAGTATGATGTGAAATAAAGGAAAATAAGGAAAATAAAATATGACACGATGGTATATGCAAAGAATATAAGGTAAGCGAGCATGCAAAATGATGTATGGATGGATGCAAGATAGTGGCCCAGAAATACATACTCTCCCCCAACTGAAATATATATAGTGCCCTGCAAAAAGGTGAAGACAGATGGGTAAACAAAATAGTGGGATAAGGTGAGGCAAAAATATGACAGGCATCAAGAAGTCGTGCCTAGGCTGGTGCATCGCCATCACCTCCCTACTCTAGGGGCGATGGTGCTGGCTGCCAGGGGCAAGCTGCTGCTGCTGCTGCAGGTGGTGGAGAAGGTGGTTCAGTGTGGGTTGAATACTAGGATTCATGGTAATACTGGTCTACTGAGCAGTGATGGCCACTGTGAGAGCCCTATGATCAACTCTAAGTCCACTCACTGCCAACTCGACAGTGCTGAGGCGCTATTCTCTATCGTCAAGAGTGGGGGCAGAGGGACATGGAGGTGTACGAACAGGGGGTCTCACATGGCCTCCAAATACTAGTGGGGCCACTATCGGGTGTATGCGAGGAGCAGAGATCACAAGATGCTCAGCCTCTAGGGGAGGCTGAGATGTAGGAATGCTCTCAGAAATATGTGCAACGGAGGAGGAGGTCGGAATATCAATAGAAGGCGAAGCAGACAGAGAGGTCATGGCAACAGCTGTGGTGACAGACACAATGACACTCTCGGTGTATACGGCAGTGGCAGAGACTGAAGCATCGATAGGAGGGTCGGTCGTGAAATCAGGAGATAGTGACGCCATATGAGTCGAATAATCAGGTGTACCGAGGGTCTCTGCGGTCGCAGAGGAAGAAGGGTCGCCTCTCTCGAAAGTGGTGGGGACATCACTCTCAAAACTCATATAAGAAATCGGGTCAACTCTTAGTGGTGCGGTGGTGGTGGAATCAGACTCAGTGGTAGAAGTGGAGCTCTCAGCATGAGCAGAACTGGAGACAAATGTGCAGGGCTCAGGGATCGGATCAGAAGTGGGCTGTGGAATCGGGATCTCAGGGGCGTGGGGCTCGACTTGGGGCTCCTGTGGCTCGTCTTCAGGCTCTAGTACATAGACAGATGGGATCAGGAGGTCCATCGGGAACCTCCACTACGCACCTCCTGGTCCAATATGTGTCCGAACGGGGTTTGGAAGCACTATGTAATCAGCAGAGAAGGGACCATGTTACCAGATGATCGGTCCATATTTTACACTTTTTTTCTGCATATTTGCATGCCATTTCGATCACCCATATCACGCTTTTCACGATTATTCGACGATATTGCGTTAATTTTCACTATTTCTTGTTTTTGTCGGATTTCAGGAAATATGGAGCGATCGGGAGCAAAAATGAGCTTAAAGGATTTGCACCCACTCCGGAGTGTCAACCATGGCTCTTTTGAGGGTTATTCTGCAATGGAAGACGAGTGGAAGAAGAAAGAACGTCGTAGGAGCGACGAGGAAGAGAAAAGATGGAGATTGGGCATTTTCAGCATGCCACTCGGCCGAGTGAAGGAGTCACTCGGCCGAGCATTGAGACCCCGCTCGGCCGGCCAGATCGGACACGTAACAGAGATGTATCAGCGTGCACTCGGCCGAGCATCGCACGCCCACTCGGCCGAGTTCGGAGACTCCGTCCGCCCGAGTGGCACCCAGACGACGGCGAGCCAAAATGTCCAACTCTCTGTAATCCGTCAGTCGACTACGAGCTCTGACTCGGCCGAGTTCCAAAAGCCACTCGGCCGAGTGACATTTGCCACTCGGCCGAGTGATGCCGAGGACACGAAGCGCCCAGATTTTCAGACATCCTCCAACTCTTTTGAAATCTGCTATCATTCCAGTGGGTAAATTATTTTTCTCATATTTTTTATGATAGTAGACTTCATGACGATTCCAACGCCGCCAAGAACGCGCAAATCGGAGGTCGGATGAAATCTGGGGAATTTCTGCAAGTCGATGCTGCAGTGCTGGAATTTGCATGTCAGTGTCACTCGGCCGAGTGACATTTCCACTCGGCCGAGTGACCAGTTTTTGACAGTTTTTGACAGTTTTGACAGAGTGCTGTTTTCTGGAGTTTTCTACAGGAAAGCTCACTCGACCGAGTGAGATTTCCACTCGATCGAGTGAGATTTCCACTCGACCGAGTGACCAGTTTTTGACAGTTTTGGCAGATTTTGACAGAGTGCTATTTTCTGGAGTTTTCTGCAGGAAAGCTCACTCGACCGAGTGAGATTTCCACTCGACCGAGTGAGATTTCCACTCGGCCGAGTCGTAACTGGCGCAGATTTCTGGGCACGCGCAGATTCAGTTTTGGGCCCGAATTTCAGGGGCTTTTTAGGCAGTTTTGCTAGGGTTTTTGGGGGAGTATAAAAGGGGTTTTGTAGCCACCATTAGAGGGGATCCCCCATGTTTTATTAGGTTCCAAGATGTTTTCTTATTGATTATTTTAGAGGTTAGGCCATGCCCTAGGCCCCCTCTTGGATCAAAAAGCTTGTATTTGGATCGGAATTCTTCATCAAAGCTAAGTATCTTTGTTCTTATTCTTTGAATCTTTGATTTGATATCTTTTTGTATGCAAGCTATGGTTTTTATTGATTCTTATATCATTATTGCTATGCTAGAGTAGATTTGTTGTTCTAGGGCTTGGGGATGAACCCTATGGATCTAATTTCAGATTTGTGATGAATGAATTTCTAAATTTCTAGAATTGCTAGGAGGTTAGGTTGTGGTTGATTTATTACGGATAGCTAGGGATTTCCATCGATTGGGGTTTGCAAGAGATTGGATTCTAATCGATGGGAAGGCCTAGATATTCGATTTAGGTTTACAATTGGGTTTCTCTAGATTTGGTTTGCAAGAGATTGGACCAAAGCTAGGATTTTTAATTGTATATCTATACCCATATTCGTTTGCAAGAGATTGGACGAATACGAACTATCACAACCTAGATCGTAACTCGAGTTTGCACGAGAGTGGGCTCGAGGAGCGATTGAACCATGACGTCGATCTTCATGCTAGTGGCTTAGGTTAGGGTTTGCAAGAGATTGGGCTCTAATCTAGGTTGCTATAGACCGGCAATAGCGCGAGAGCGTGAGCTTGGTTCTATATTCAGTTACGACTAGTTCACCTCAATGCAAGTCTAGTAATATTGAGATTCACTATTTACGATGATGTATGACGATCCGTAGTGGGAATTCCCTAGCCCTAGACACTTTTATTATATTGTATTTGAATCGATATTTGACCGATTTCTTTATCACCAACACCGACATCCACCACCATTTCTATTATATCATACCATAGCCATCTCCACCAATAAAACATTCGTAGTCAAACCAACCTAGGATAGATTGGAACCAACACCACCTCCTCGTGTTCGATACCCACTCGCCACTTTGCCGTGCGCTTGCGGTAAAACTACAATCGTTCTCCGGGTGTGTATCCGGGGCCGACCAAGTTTTTGGTTGTGCTCTTGGGTTGCATTTCGGGGCGATCAAGTTTTTGGCGCCATTGCCGGGGAGGTGTTTCCCGTTGGGTGCCAATTTGTCACAATTAGGTTGATTAGATTACATTAAAAAATAAAAAAAAATAAAAAAAAACATTGAGAGAAATTTTTTCCCACCACCTGCTATTATTATATTTATCTCTCTTTATACCACTGACGTCTTTTCCAGGTTGTTTACTTTGATTGATCAGGTATAGTTGTTGCAGCGATGGTGCTTCCAAAGAAAATGCGAGCGGGCTCTATACAATCATATATATATCTCGCTGCATTCTATCAGGTTGATGGAGAATCCTTCGGAGAATCCTTGTCTAGGTTTGAAGGAATGTTAGAAATGTTCCAGACGGAGTCAGACCACGAGTGGAATGACTCCACGCTATTTGATATCTTCACTAGAAGGCTAAAGGGACCCTCACATGAGTTTTTGAAGAGGATGCAAGTGGGGAAGTTCAGTGATCTACAGTTGGCAGCAGCCTTGGTGCAAATGATAGATGATGCTCGATCTACCGGTTCACTAACCGTTACGGTAAGTAAACCATACGACCAAGTATTCATCGATTTTGTTATGGCTAATGTCTCTAGCGCAGGTACTATCATAGATGGAGTGTATGCTTCACTTGAAGGTGATCATATCCACCTTTACACCATCAACACTCCACAAATAGAGACATCTGAACTGTCAAAGGAGGACACATATATGGACCTATTGAGAAACATTATTGACGTAGTTCGAGATTCCGGTCCATTGACAATAACGGCAGGTGAACCTTTTGAGCTCGAATTTCAAAACTTTATTACTCATTGTATCTCTTCCACAGGCACAATTGATGATGGAGTCTATGCTCTAGTTGAGGGGCACAAGACCCACTTTTATACCGTGGTCAAGATACATGAGCCCATAGAGCCACCTGCACCTACTATTGAGGAGGCCAAGCCATGCAATCGGGTGCCTCGAGCTCCTGGACAGAAACAAAGAAGGAGGCATGAAAAGGAGATGATGACGTTTACATTGCCTTCTATACCTGAGGAGCCTGAGGAGGATGTCCACGTTCAGCTTGGGGGAGAGTCAGCTTGTGCCATCATCGCTCCCCCTTGTCACCCACATGAGCCAGAGCTTGCAGTTGAGGAGGCCTTACATGCGGAGCCAGAGCTTGTCACTGGGGAGGCCGTGCATGGGACGTGGACACATCCATTCATGAGGATCCCGAGCATTACCCTCCTCCTTTCTAGCTACCGCAGCCACCTCTACTTTCTACAGAGGCTGAGCATCCCTCAGAGGACCACCCTTCCACTAACGCCGAGGACAATCCCACAGAGCTTATAGCTCCCCTTCAGGGGGATCTCTTTACTCCCTCGCCCTTTACATTTGATTCCCCTCCCGTATATGATGCTTGCTTTGATTCAGATTTTGACGACTCATTGCACCTTTTGTAGGATTCATGTACATACGATCAAGAGGTACGATGGGACATATACGAGGAGGAGAGCGAGGAGTTAGCACCCATGGATGCTATTAATTATGATCTGGAGGTGCGATGGGATAAGTCTGACGATGATGAGGAGCTGCCTGATGAGACCTACGCTTATATGCCCGAGCTACCTGAACAACCTGAGGCGAACAATGTGGAGTTAATCGACGTGGTACACGGGAGTAGAGATTTATTTCCAGGGAAGTGTTGTCAACCGTTTTTAATTTTAAATACTTATGTTGATGACCCTCTTTGGAATACATTTATTTTGGGGAAGAATTATCCACATCAGATTGATGCGGCTTATCTCTTGCAGGGTACAGGTGGAGCCCTTGGAGAGGTGCTGGGAGCCGCATTGCTGGAGTCTGATGGAGTCCGTGGACACACGCATCTGACAGAGCCACGGAAAGAGCAGTTGGAGCAGTTGCCTGCACCGACAAAGATACTGGATCCACCTTTTGCTATAGGTGATATCAATCCAGTAGTGTAGAAATTTTTATGCTTTCAATAAACCCGAATCCTCTCGACAGCGAGGGGACCGTATAGATTTGATTGAATAAATATCACCTCTTATGACGGTAACAGAAATTTTTACACCCCAAACCCATTATATACATTAATTGCCCTCTTCATATTTTGTTGTGTCACATCCTTTTGCTCACCACATTCGAGCATTTCTTTCAAGTGAAACCTTGCTTTCTTATTCGTTTGACTTGATCACGCTTTGCAAAGCCATGACATTTTTGGTCAAGTCATTTGAATAGGATTGTTTGGTATAAGCTTGGGGGAAGGCGCTCTCATGCATCATTGTATGTGCATGTAGTTGCATTAGGATTTCATGCCATTCATTTCATCATTTTTCATTCACCTCCCTCATATTTATCGTTGTTCCTTATATTCTTCCACTATGATCACATTGAGGACAATGTGAAGTTTAAGCTTGGGGGAGTGCATTTCCATGCCATTTAGATGCATTAGTTGCATTTTTACTTTATCTCAGGGTTTTTAAAAATTTTCAAAATTTTTGCATCATCTTTTTGATTTTTCCATCTTATTTTCCTTTTATGTGTGTTCATGCATCATATTGTGTGCTTGATTTTCTTTTCTTTCCCCTCTTTTATTTTTATTTCTTTATTTTCCTTTTCCGTTCTTCCGCTAGATGAATTTCGTATGATGATATCTCTTATTGCTTTAGCAACCATCACGATGCTTATTATTCATTGCCACGCTACTTAGAGTATTCCATAGTCTTGCTATTCACATGTGCTTGCAAATCTATTTCTTTTGATGATTCCTCTACATGAATGCATGATATTAATCGAAACTGAATGTATGGATTAGTGTTTAGTATGCTTTTGTTGGAAATGCACCAAGATTCACGCATCATTAGTATATCTGAAGCATCAGTTTTATTGTCTATTCACCTTCTGTTGCATGCCTGATATGGTGGTAAACTTTACTGCTTGACTTCACTATTTATTGAAATGATTGATAATATCCATGCTTACATATGAGTTTTAGTTGAAGTATCATTTTATTGAACTGTTCGTGCACATCTTATAGTGAACCAAGTGCTACATTATTTCTTTCTCCACATATATCTTTTTATTCTCTACATGTCACTTGAGTTCACCTCCTAAAGCTACTTATATCGCATCTATTTCCCAAAAATCCCCACAAAAGAAAAAGTTAGCTCCAAAAAGTCCAAAAAGCCAAAAAGGAGCCAAAATCTAAAAATACAAATCATATAGCTCCTACAAAAATCCAAAAAGAAAAATGAGAAACAAAGTCCAAAAGAAAAAAAAGAGATATTTCTCTATCTCATTATTGGAGCCACAAAATACTTGGGAAAACCAAGGCAAAAATCCCAATTTCCACTATCATATTCCTTTAGATGTGATGCCTCAAGCGAAGCTTGGGGGGGGGGGGTGAATTCATTTGACCATATGAGTGAGTATGACATTAGAGTGGAGACGTGCATGAATGGGAATATTCGATAATGCTTAGACTTTGCAAAATATATTAGATATGGTGATTTTTCATGATTTGAAATAAATATGTGAATGCCATGACTTTTATTCTATTCTCTATTGCATGCTTGGTGTGTATCTTATATGCTTCATTTATAACTTTTGATTGAAAAGTGCATCGCCAACATTTGTATATTAAATTCTATGAAATACGTGATGTGGATATGAATTGATTGTATGAATTTAGAGAGTCCCTCTTATTGTTCTTAAAAGCTTGCAAGTACCATGTTTATGAAAGATATGAAATCCTTATAGCATGTGATTTGTATTTTCCAAGTCATCGTGATGTGTAGCTTATGGCTTGAGATCTGAGAGTATAATCTAGCAACCCCTTCCACTTCGTATTCTTTTATTTCATTTCCCTTATTTTTCATCTCCTGAGTTCGTCTTTTTACTTATCTTCCTCGAGGACGAGTAAGAGGTAAGCTTGGGGGATTTTGATCGGTCCATATTTTACACTTTTTTCTGCATATTTGCATGCCATTTCGATCACCCATATCACGCTTTTCACGATTATTCGACGATATTGCGTTACTTTTCACTATTTCTTGTTTTTGTCGGATTTCAAGAAATATGGAGCGATCGGGAGCAAAAATGAGCTTAAAGGATTTGCACCCACTCCGGAGTGTCAACCATGGCTCTTTTGAGGGTTATTCTGCAATGGAAGACGAGTGGAAGAAGAAAGAACGTCGTAGGAGCGACGAGGAAGAGAAAAGATGGAGATTGGGCATTTTCAGCATGTCACTCGGCCGAGTGAAGGAGTCACTCGGCCGAGCATTGAGACCCCGCTCGGCCGGCCAGATCGGACACGCAACAGAGATGTATCAGCGTGCACTCGGCCGAGCATCGCACGCCCACTCGGCCGAGTTCGGAGACTCCGTCCGCCCGAGTGGCACCCAGACGACGGCGAGCCAAAATGTCCAACTCTCTGTAATCCGTCAGTCGACTACGAGCTCTGACTCGGCCGAGTTCCAAAAGCCACTCGGCCGAGTGACATTTGCCACTCGGCCGAGTGATGCCGAGGACACGAAGCGCCCAGATTTTCAGACATCCTCCAACTCTTTTGAAATCTGCTATCATTCCAGTGGGTAAATTATTTTTCTCATATTTTTTATGTTAGTAGACTTCATGACGATTCCAACACCGCCAAGAACGCGCAAATCGGAGGTCGGATGAAATCTGGGGAATTTCTGCCAGTCGATGCTGCAGTGCTGGAATTTGCATGTCAGTGTCACTCGGCCGAGTGACATTTCCACTCGGCCGAGTGACCAGTTTTTGACAGTTTTTGACAGTTTTGACAGAGTGATGTTTTCTGGAGTTTTCTGCAGGAAAGCTCACTCGACCGAGTGAGATTTCCACTCGACTGAGTGAGATTTCCACTCGGCCGAGTGACCAGTTTTTGACAGTTTTGGCAAATTTTGACAGAGTGCTGTTTTCTGGAGTTTTCTGCAGGAAAGCTCACTCGACCGAGTGAGATTTCCACTCGGCCGAGTCGTAACTGGCGCAGATTTTTGGGCACGCGCAGATTCAGTTTTGGGCCCGAATTTCAGGGGCTTTTTAGGCAGTTTTGCTAGGGTTTTTGGGGGAGTATAAAAGGGGTTTTGTAGCCACCATTAGAGGGGATCCCCCATGTTTTCTTAGGTTCCAAGATGTTTTCTTATTGATTATTTTAGAGGTTAGGCCATGCCCTAGGCCCCCTCTTGGATCAAAAAGCTTGTATTTGGATCGGAATTCTTCATCAAAGCTAAGTATCTTTGTTCTTATTCTTTGAATCTTTGATTTGATATCTTTTTGTATGCAAGCTATGGTTTTTATTGATTCTTATATCATTATTGCTATGCTAGAGTAGATTTGTTGTTCTAGGGCTTGGGGATGAACCCTATGGATCTAATTTCAGATTTGTGATGAATGAATTTCTAAATTGCTAGAATTGCTAGGAGGTTAGGTTGTGATTGATTTATTACGGATAGCTAGGGATTTCCATCGATTGGGGTTTGCAAGAGATTGAATTCTAATCGATGGGAAGGTCTAGATATTCGATTTAGGTTTACAATTGGGTTTCTCTAGATTTGGTTTGCAAGAGATTGGACCAAAGCTAGGATTTTTAATTGTAAATCTATACCCATATTCGTTTGCAAGAGATTGGACGAATACGAACTATCACAACCTAGATTGTAACTCGAGTTTGCACGAGAGTGGGCTCGAGGAGCGATTGAACGATGACGTCGATCTTCATGCTAGTGGCTTAGGTTAGGGTTTGCAAGAGATTGGGCTCTAATCTAGGTTGCTATAGACCGGCAATAGCACGAGAGCGTGAGCTTGGTTCTATATTCAGTTACGACTAGTTCACCTCAATGCAAGTCTAGTAATATTGAGATTCACTATTTACGATGATGTATGACGATCCGTAGTGGGAATTCCCTAGCCCTGGACACTTTTATTATATTGTATTTGAATCGATATTTGACCGATTTCTTTATCACCGACACCGACATCCACCACCATTTCCATTATATCATACCATAGCCATCTCCACCAATAAAACATTCGTAGTCAAACCAACCTAGGATAGATTGGAACCAACACCACCTCCTCGTGTTCGATACCCGCTCGCCACTACACCGTGCGCTTACGGTAAAACTACAATCGTTCTCCGGGTGTGTATCCGGGGCCGACCAAGTTTTTGGTTGTGCTCTTGGGTTGCATTTTGGGGCGATCACCAGACCCAATGACGCTGTCTGTGGGGACAGATCATGTGCATACGGGCCAAAACATCTATAGCTAAGGAGGTGGGGCCCGTAGCACGGCGTAGGCCAATGGAAAGCTGGATTTCGAAAATAGTCACTAGGAGGGTGATCAGACCGCCACAACATATCGCCTTGGTGGAGGCGATCGAAGAAATGAACTTGAGAGCGCCCTCCCTCTCCCCCGTCGCCTCCAGCAACTCCTCAAGATCCCTGAGCCTATCACCCGCCTCAGCTCCCCTGGTCTCCATTAATTCGATAGCCCTCTCTTCGGCCTTGGACTTTTCGGCCAACGCTACAGCCCTATCAATGTCCAGCCTCTCGACCTCAGCGGAGAGCTCAGTGATCCTGGTCTCCATCGACCTCGCTTGGACCTTTGCTTCCTCGGCCGCACCCTCAGTGGCTTCCACTTCCACATGCTTCAAGGCGAGGCTTGCTTCCGCATCGGCGAGTGCCACGGATTGTCGCCTCATCGACAGACCGACCGAGTACAACTGTACCATGTGAAAGCCACAGGTCAGTACCGGCGAGTGCCACTTGTCCTTGCTCTGTTGAGAGCAGGTAGGGGACGCGGGAGCCTTGGAGACCAAAACATCCTCGCCAGAGATATAGACATGTGCCTTCTTCCCCTCTATTCTTCGCTGATCTGGCGACGCACACTCCCTTCTCTTTGCAGCACCCCCAGATGAACCCTTCTTATCTTGGGAGGACCCATCGCACAGCTTCGGCTGAACTTCCAAAACAAGATCTCCCCTCTTTGGGCTGGGGTCAAGAAGGGAGGCCAGTGGGGGGCGCGGGGACGAACCTTGGACAAACACATCTGACAAGACAGAATTGATAAAATGACCAAGGGACAATGAAGAAGCTGAACCAAAAGAGTAGGGGACTTACCAACGGGCAACACGGTCTTCCTCAGGACAAGGTCTTGGAAGAGGACCTTGATGTGTCGCTTGCCTGGAAGAACCGCAGACGACATATCGATCGCCCCAAGGTCCACATCGGTGAGGCACCTCCCTGCTAGATTCAGTGAGTGCAGACTGCCCCAACGAACCGAAAAAAATCCCCTTCCTCAGGGAGGGTCACAAACACGTAATCTTCTTTCTGATGATTCAGAGAGGATGGCAACCCTGACACCAGGTTCATACCCTTTCGAGCAGTGATGTAGAGCCAAGCGCCCGACTTGGCATGGCTTAGATGGTAGAAGTGACAGTACAGTGGAAATGTCGGCTCAACCCCCTAAAGCAAACACAACACGAGGAACCAAACCAAGGAACCGATGGCGTTGGGGCTAATCTGACAAAAGGCGAGTCCAAAAGCCCTTCAGAACATGACCACGAAGGGATGGAGGGGGAACCACAACCCGAACATGAAGTTCTTCACGTACACCTCAACCTCACAACTGCCCGAGAAGCATACCCTCTCATTCATCGATGTGGCCCTGGCATGATGTGGAGGACGAAGGTACCTGCTATGAAGAGACCCTATGGAAGTGGCGCTAACCACCGACGGCCGCACCATCACTGTCGAGGGCACACCAGAAGGGTCGCTCCATCCCCCTGTGCCGCCAGTGGCGGACGCTGATCGACTCACCCCGGGAGCGGAAGAAGAAGACGACGAAGGACACATGGCGAAAAGCTTCACGAAAGTCAAAGGCGAGTGCAAGGGCAACTAAGGAGGGAGCAAATGCTTGAGGGGCAGAACCTTTACCCGAAAGGCGACTGCCTCCACTTATACGTTCCTCTCCAAACCCCCTACATCATCACCGACCGTTCAATTTTGCACACGTGTCAACATCCCAAAGGAGGCAGCTCTCCGAATCCTGCACCAAAAGGGCGAGAGAATTCCTGGCGCCCAGCACCATGATGGTTCTCATTCAATGCACCACTTTGACTGACGCGCCCGTCAAATCCAAGCGTATCACATCCCTCGGATCGAACCATCAAAGCCAAACAGCTAGAATGATGGGGGCAATTGATACGACCCCCTCCGAATGGGCCGAAGAGGAACAGACCGAGCCTATGATGCAAGGAAAAACTGGGCCACAGTCCAAAGTCCCCGCAAGCATATCAGGGCACCTCAACCCGAGACCGCCACCTGAAGTGCTATTGACCTTCACCCGCGATTGAGGAAACCGCTCCTCAGATCGTGCCCACCTTGATCACCATTGAAGGGATCGTTATGTCTACCTTGATTACAATTGAATGGACCATTACGGCTTCCTTGATCACCATTGAAGGGACCATAAAAGTGAGAGGGCACTGAGGGAGGAACGACGAGGCGCCATGAAGGCGTTGACATAGGATGCTCCTATAAGAGACCCGAAAGACGGAACACCAAAGGACCAAATTCTGGATATCTGAGACCCATGTATACCGTCTCCTTTCACCTTCTTCCACCATACGCTTCTCCTCTATAAGCTTGGCTCGAGAACTCTTGTTCGGCCTCTCCGTGAGCAGAACTCGATTCCACCGAAGCATTTCTTAGTCGAGATCTGACTTAGGCATCGGAGGGGACTTGGTTGGAACCAAGGTCTAACCCCCCTAACGAGTTCTTCGTCTTGCAGGTCAAGGGAGATGTCACCTCATCGAAGCTTCCCTTCGATGTCCCGTCGATCATCACCAAGAGCGCCCTACTTCAGGGACCCGCTCGACCGACCGACCCCAGAGGTAACCATGACCCCGCCGAAGCTTCCCTTCGGCGTACCATCGCTTGGCCCCCAGCATTTCCAATGAAGTGAAACGCTCGGTCGAGTTATCCCGAGGGTCGTCTCCACCTCCAAAGACCACGACGACCTTCGGACCTCCGGACTACCATCCCATGGTGAGAAAACACCCCAAAACACTAACCATCGTTTCATCTTTGATTCACCATAAAAAATAGTGTAAATGTTTAATTTGTGTGATTCTCTTTATTTGATTGCACAATGCACTCTAACTATTTGTGAAAATGCTTATATGAGTACTATGAATTGATACCTAGAAGTTAGAATTTACATTACTATTTTTTTGAAATCAATCAACCAATTTTAATTTATTTAAATTCTAGATATTATTGACACAATCACGATCCTGTGTTTTGCATGATGCAAAAATTTTAAGCATGCTGTGATAGTTTCAATCATATGGGTTAACCTACTCATGCATCTACATTCTAATATAAGCTTTGATGTTTATGATATGTGTATACTTATATTGCTTTCTCTAACACATACATGCATGCATCTATAGAATATGGTACTCTTCTTATTGTATTCAGAATTTGAATGTAATTAAGTTTCTATTTTAAGTAGTTTTTATTGTATTAGAGTTCTTATAGAATATGGTACCTTTTCTTATGGGCTTTTATTGTACGTAGAAATTATTTTGTATTAGCTTATAATTTGTACCCTAAATGAAAATTTCCTGACTCCACCACTGTTACTCAGAGTGTGTATATATATGTAATTATGTGTAGGTTGACTAGCATCCATTAGGATAAGTCAAACATGGGGATCTATATAAGTTAAATTTAAAATAGGGAAACTCAAATGGAAAATCAGTTTTGATGGACAGCAGAGATAACGTCAATTTTACTCACTACTGACTTGGTAGTAACGCTGATCCCCTCACACGTCACGGCCAGATCAGACGAGTCAGGGACAATTCCTTGTGAGAAAAGCACCATGGATATGAGGGAGGCATGAGGAAGAGAGGAAGATGGTGCAGCGGACTCTGAAAGTGAGAGGATGGAGTCAAATATGATCCGACCCAGATTGAAAGACTTCTTTGTTCCGGCAGCAAAAAGCAGTTTACACATGGCCTTGGTGACAATAGACATATTTGAAGTAGGAAGCCAATTTCGAGTCGCAATGCGATAGAGCAAGAAGAATTTGGCAGTCAGAGCTGAGGAAGGGAAGGAAAAATATTTTGGCCAACATTTGTACTGCCCTCCAGTGACAGTCTTTATAAACAAATCAAAGTCGTCACCAACTGAAATACCATAGGCAGGAAGATTCTGAGCACAGGGCCACTTCAGAAATTTGTTGATCATAGAAGGGGAGAACGGAACTACTTTGCCCCTAATGAATGTCCTGAAAGCCCATATAGAGGCAGAATCCCCAGAGGATTTGAATAGGTTGCTGTAAAATTCTCGAACTAATACAGGATAAAATGTCTTGAAACAGCTTGCTGCTTGAAATAGGTCAATATCCTTGCGAAAAGATATGAAATGAGTCTTGGCAAATGAAGAAAGAACAAGTGATTTTTCTCCTAGAATAGATCTCTCAGAGTATGTGGGCCATCTTTTTTGGCAGGACTTGTCAAAAAATTGTTTCGACAAGGCATTGGAAGCAGAAATAGTAGAGGAGGAGGAATAACCTGAAACACCAGAGCCTTTCGATTTCTTAGAAGGAGAAGGGGTAAACAACCTTGATGAGGCAACACGCTTGTGGGATCCAGATCTAGTTTTGCGAGGGTGAGAGATAAATGGATCCACACTAGGAGTATCAGCCACTAAGAATTCCTCTTCTTTGAACATTTACAGAAGGTCTGACATTAGATGCAACATTAGTACTAGGTCCAACATTGACACAAGGAGTAGAAACATACCCAGCAGGATGATCAATCTCCTCTACTTGGACTGACACAGGTACTCTAACATGAGCATTGTCTTCATGTGCAGAAGCCACATATGACTCAGATTGAAAGACTAGAGTCACCAACACTGGGGTTTCTTCAGGGAGAGTATCATCAGTCACAACATTTGAAGGTCCTGCACCTAAATTTACGTCAAACAAAACCTCCTTTTCTGGAGCAATACGATGCCATTCTCCACATCATTTGAGTTAGGATCATCATCCATATCAGCGAAAGAACCAATCTTTCCATCAACATCTGTATCTGAAATACTCATGTCAACACTACCACCATCATTGAGAGCATCACCATGAGCTCCACAATATGAGGGATCCCCAATCTGGTCTTCGGTACACACATTAGCATGACTAGATACATCACCCTCATCAATATCTATGTTGGGGATATCTGCAGACAAAGAAGAATCAGAGTCGGAGCTATCTAAAACCACAATTTCTGAGATTTTCACTGATTATTCATAAGAATTCCAGATTTTGAGAATGATCAAGTCATCAAACGGCACTTGCACGCTCATCAATTTACCATCCAAACTCTAAAGTTCGAGAGAACCAAACCAAACTCCAGACAAATCCAACCAAGAAACATCTAATTTGCGCCCAGTTCGCCGGAGATACCAGAACCAATCTTGTACAGTTTCAGGATGGGGAACCCTTTCATCTTCTTCAGATTCAGACATAGAGGGTTTTATCTGTAAACATGGAATAACAAGAATTGGGGAGAAAACCACCATAGCCGATTTCGAAATGGAACAAGAATGCATGTTATCATTAGACATTGAGGATGATGTAAGAGGAGACATACCAAAAGGGGAAGCCCTAGAGGCACAAGGAACCGTCCCCTTTCTTTTGATATGAGAAGATGAGGATGATGTTGAAGCATTCTGGGACGAAGCAGCCTGACGAGAGGAGTGTCGAGGATTCGGAGAGGGTTTCTGACTCTGAGCACATCCCATTCTTCAAGAAAGACAAGAATTTCCTTCGCCGAAGAAAAACAAGAACCCTAAGAAACACTGAGCAGCCCCTTTTTGAAATGCTCTAGAGAAGTGAAGAGCGCTGAGAGAACGAACCAAGAATAATAAATGCAGAGATAGTAAAGGATTAACCAGAAAATACCAATAAAAGACACCCGGACCCCTTTCTTAGTTGTAACATAATGTACAACATTATGTGTAACATTAGATACTACACAGCCCAAGAGCTTGTCATAATTCCTCAAATCTGCTGGAGTCCAAGGGTTTTGTAAAGATGTCAGCTAACTGACTGGTAGTAGCTATATATTCCAAGACAAGAACCTTCTTTTCCACCAGTTCTCTGATGAAATAATGTCGAATGTCGATATGTTTGGTCCTGGAATGTTGAATAGGATTCTTGGATATGTTTATGGCGCTCTGGTTGTCACATAGAATAGTCAAGACATCTTGCTCTACACCGTAGTCTGTCAGCATCTGTTTCATCCAGAGGAGTTGAGAACAACAGCTTCCTGTCGCAATATATTTGGCATCAGCAGTTGATAAGGAAATAGAATTCTGCTTCTTGCTGTACCAAGAGACTAAGTTGTTTCCAACGTAAAAACATCCCCTCTGTGGTACTTTTTCTATCATCTGCATTTCCTGCCCAATCAGCATCACTATAGCCCGATAGTAAAGTATTAGTGTCTTTTGAATACCAAATACCATAGTCAGCAGTCCCGCTTATATATCTGATTATACGTTTCATAGCAGTGATGTGAGATTCTTTAGGACATGCTTGGTAGCGGGCACATACCCCAACACTAAAACTGATGTCTGGCCTACTCGCTGTCAGATACAGTAAACTTAATATCATACTTCTGTACAATGTGACCTCTACTTGTTTCCCACCATCATCCTTAGATAGCTTTTCAGTTGTGGCCATAGGGGTGCAAACTTGCCGAGCATTTTCCAGGCCAAACCTCTTAACAAGGTTTTTAGCATACTTACTTTGAGATATAAACAATCCATCACTAGATTGCTTTACTTGAAGACCAAGAAATATGTTTAATTCACCAACCATACTCATTTCAAAATCTTTTTGCATAAGGTCAATGAATTCACGTACCAGTTGTTGTGAAGTGTAACCGAAGACTATATCGTCCACATAAATCTGAGCAACAATGATCGCTGATCTGGTTCGTTGGACAAATAAAGTTTTATCTGCTTCCCCTCGTTCATATCCCTTTTGGAGAAGATATTTGGTCAACCTCTCATACCATGCTCTTGGTGCTTGTTTCAGACCATAGAGAGCTTTCTTCATATGGTAGACATGGTTGGGCAGAAATGGATTTTCAAATCCCTTCGGCTGTTCGACATACACCTCTTCATTTAATATTCCATTCAGAAACGCACTCTTCATATCCATCTGATGGAGCTTGAAATTGAAGCTGCAGGCCACAGCTAGAAGTAATCTGATAGATTCCAGTCGAGCTACAGGAGCAAACATCTCATCAAATTCAATTCCCTCAATCTGAGTGTACCCTTGAGCCACCAGACGATCCTTGTTATGCGTGACATTCCCCTTCTCATCAGTTTTGTTCTTGAATATCCACTTTGTCCCAATGACATTCAACCCTTTCGGTCTCTTTACTAGAGTCCAAACATCGTTATGCTGAAATTGATTCAGCTCTTCTTGCATGGCTTACACCCAGAAATCGTCAAGTAGAGCTTCCTTTACATTCTTTGGCTCAGCACTTGAAAGAAAACAGACATACCCGACAAGATCACGATAGTTGACTTGACTAGTACCTCTCGTTCGAAGAACATCTTCAACATTGCCAATAACAAGTTCGAGAGGTTGATTTCGTATAACTTTCGTAATCCCTCATGAGGAATGAATTTCATTTCCCTCTGACAGTGGTTCCTCTATGGATGTTGAACCCTGTGATACAGCATTCTGTCCAACATTACCTTGTATTGTATCCAATGTCGTAACATTTTGTTCAACACAATCTTCATCTTCATTACTTTCTTCCTGAGGAACAGGCCCTCCATTTATAACAGCTTCACCCTGCTCAAAGTCATCTACAGTAACATTAATTGACTCCATCAGAACATTAGTGCGATGATTTAGCACCCTGAAAGCACGGCTGGTAGTAGAGTATCCAAGAAATATCCCTCTATCACTCTTAGTATCAAACTTTCCTTTTGGAGTCCGATCCTGCAAAATGTAACACTTGCTTCCAAAGACATGAAAATAAGAAACATCAGGTTTTTTACCTTTCCAGATCTCATAAGGAGTTTTCTCCGTTCTGGGTCTCAGATACACTCTATTTATGGTGTAGCATGCAGTGTTAACAGCCTCTGCCCACCATTTAGTACTGACCTTCCAGGCCTTCAGCATCACACGAGCCATTTCTTGTAGTGTACGATTTTTCCTCTCAACAACTCCATTTTGTTGAGGTGTCTTAGGAGCTAAAAACTCATGAGCTATTCCCTCTGCTTCACAAAAATCAGTAAAGAAGTGATTCTCAAACTCCTTGCCATGGTCACTTCGAATTCTGGTAATCTTTCCAATGGTGTCTCCTTTCTCAGTCTGAAGACGGGTGCATAGCTTCTTGAATGCATCAAATGCGTCTGACTTCTCCTTGAGAAAATCTACCCAAGTAAAACGTGAGAAATCATCAACGCAAACATAGATGTATTTCTTACCTCCCATTCTGACTTCTGTTGTGGGTCCGATCAGATCCATGTGTAGCAGCTCCATGTTCTTAGAAGTGGTGATGGTCTGAAGTTGTCTATGACTAGTCTTCTTTTGTTTTCCCAGTTGACACGGACCACAAACA
Organism: Scilla litardierei; assembly: GCA_030789695.1. Taxonomy (NCBI): domain Eukaryota; kingdom Viridiplantae; phylum Streptophyta; class Magnoliopsida; order Asparagales; family Asparagaceae; genus Scilla; species Scilla litardierei. The sequence goes on along the minus strand of CM061142.1, from coordinate 797,953,449 downwards.
CCTTCTTTTCTCTTGACTATGACAGGTATCCCTCGAATCGCTCCGACTCTGGATATCTCCATCAACGTCTTGTAATTGAGGTGCCCTAGCTTTTGATGCCACTGTTCATAGACATCAACACTTACATTGAGACAACTGTTAGCTTCTTGAAGTAAATAGCAGTTGTCAGTAGATCTTTTCCCAGTTAGGATGCAGGTTCCAGCTTCATTTAGAACCACACACTTGCTTTTGGTGAACTGAACGAACAAACCTTGGTCACACAGTTGGCTTATGCCAATCAGATTAGCCTCCAAGTCTTCTACATGCATCACATCCTCCAGAGTAATAGATCCAGTCATCTTCAGCTCTCCCTTCCCAATGACTTTGCTCTTTTGACCATCACCAAAGGTAACATGGCCTTTATTCCCTACAGTATATTCAGAGAGGAGACTTCTATTTCCTGTCATGTGTTGGGAACACCCACTGTTGAAATACCACATGTTTTCTGAGAAAGCAACCATAGAGGTGTAGGCAACCAAACTGAGAATTTCAGACTTCCTAACCCACTTTTTTATGAGCCTTTTCCCCAGATGTCCAGTGTCTCTTCCTTCATGCTGGTGTCTAATACGACTAAAACCATTCCTGTCAGTGTGGCCTTTAAGCTGACAGTAATTACACACGGAGAGCCAGGATGTAGCACTCCTCTTTTATTCCTCCTTCTGACCACCTTACTTGAAGTGCCTCTTCTTTTTCTAACTTTCGGTAATGCGAACCTGTCTTTCCTTGGATGTGTGAAGGTTGTAGGGGTTTTGGCGGACCCTCAGAGCTCGGATCTGTGTCCGCCCTAAGTCGGACGGACCACAGAGGCATAAAGCGCAGCGGAAAATAAAAACAATCTAGCTAAACAATTTAGCTAGGCCCTAACGGAGCCAGAACCTAGCCCGATCTATGCCTACTTGGGGTGGATCTGACCACCCCAAGAGGGATCTATTCTACTGCGACGAAATTAAAGTACACTAAAATTACTTAGAGAACATACCTGGAATCTTGACCCTGAGGCGGGCAAGATGTACCGCACCGTCTTCTGACACTCCTCTTAGTCAAACCGCGTTGACTCGATCCACCCGATCCGCCTCGCACCCGCGAACCGATCTACCTGAGCTGACTCCCGCCTCCAAGCCGATCACAAGCGGTAGAAGGTTTCACTTGAGTAGACCTGCGTCTTAGACGTCTGGATCCAAATTCAAACCCCCTTCGTAGTCTTGCTAGGACTAGTCGAGAGAATATGAAGCGATAGAGAGAATAGTTTAGTCGTAGATCGAGCTTGCTCTAAAATCCGGAGCTACTCGATCGAGGACTTGGTGCATCTTTCAATGAAGAGAGTGCACCCCTATTTATATAGGGAGTCGGCACCTCTCCTTTCGTTGTTAGCAATGTGGGACAAAAGACAAATTGAAGAGAAATTAATTAAGTTAATTTAGCTTAATTGAAGTTTTAGTAAGCCTTTCATAAAAGCCAACTTCAACGAATTAATTCTTTTTATCCATTAAACTTTAAACACCAAACAAGCTATCAATTCCAAGGTCTTCGAATGGTGAACGCGTATGAATGAACGGCGACGAATTTCGACTTCGTTTGATCCGTCAAATAATTTCCCAAAGATGGGCAAAAAATCAATTTTCGTAGCCATCAAAAAGGGGTTTCAAAAACCCTAGTTTTAACTTAAGTTGCGAGCACGCCCGTTAGGCTTAGCAGGCTCGGCGGGCACGCCCGCCCAAGGCAAGGAGGGCGGGCGCACCAGCCTGCTGGGCAGCGGACCGTGCCCGCTGTGCAGCGGGCACTGGCCTGCTGCAACCAGCGGGCTGAGCCCGCTGCTGCTACGGGCACGTGCCCACTGTCGCAGCAGGCTGTGCCCGCTCAGTAGCGGGCGTGCACCCGTTTACTCCTTGCGGATGGGTCCGTAAGCCCAAGTGGGTCTAACCCACTTTGCCTCGGACTGTTTTTGCGTTTCTGGGCTCGTTTGAGCTCCGATTTGGACGCGGTTTGGACCTGTGTTTAGACCGGGACGATCCCGTCAACCAGGTAACCTTTTCCAATACATTTGTTCCTACAATTATTTAGTAACTAATTTACGACACGTTTAATCTTTGTTTGCATCAAATGCAACATTATCACTATTGCATCTACGACTTAGTCTCAAAACTGGCTTGTGAACATTTAACTATTCCATTTCATCAAATGAAGTTCTCTTATTAATCTTCCTATTACTAAGACACGAACGCTACTCGGTGTGAGACCCTACAGCCTGACCTTACTACTGGTTGGGGCTCGGAACCCCTAGACGACTGTCACCATGAGCAGCAGTTGTCGTCCCTGTTTCAGAATCATCATAATGTGATCGACCCATTGACAAAGTATCGTTGTGTTCACTTTGGCTGTGTCAGTGATGAATACCGTTAGCTATAGTCCCTTCGTCAAGACTATGTCTCTGTTGGCCTAGGGTATGGTTTACTGTCAACCCCATTAGACAACATTGGTCAGTATACAGTGGTCTTTGTTGTATTCACGTTGTACATCTTACAACGTACCCCGGCCGAGGATTAACATAAAGACCGTACTGAGCCTGTGACACTAACTTCCCTTTAACGGAAGAGAGGAATCCCATCTTAGTCATCTACTCACCTCGAGAGCTTCAGGTGCAACCCAACCTAAGATCTTTTAGCAGGCCTAGCCTCGAAGCTAGATCATAGGTCTAAGCGACACGTTTACTTACAGGTTTGTATAAATGACTTCAGGTCTTAAGGACCAGCTTACCTAACATCACCTTAGTGTTATTATAGACAGTTTAGTTAAAGTTTAACCATATAATAACTCTATGTTGGTCGTTCAGTGAACTCATTCTCCAATGAGCACATGTGTCTTGTCTCCGACTTCACCAAGTCGAATGACTATGAGATCATCATTATCCTAATGTAAGACTAAGACACAATGGTCTGTCAGATGTGCCGATATCCAGTTCTCAACACATCTATGACCACGAACCGTTTAAGACTCAAGTTTCTATACGGTCGCTTACTACTCACAATCGAGATCTTATCTAGATAGTAAGGACCTAACTTTAAGTCTATGGACATTATCTAAGTATATTATTCAAACGAATTCATACTTAGGGTAATGGACACCATATATTATATTAACAAGACGTATACCTAGGATAAATTGCCTTATGTGCATATATCCTCCTACATCTCCCACTTGCACTTAGGCTATTTATCACGGTATCTCATACCGTTATAGCATATCAGTCGCTTTGGACATTCATAAGACAAACCTAAGAATGGATTTACTAACGAGTATCTATAATGCATTTTAATGGATTATTTATTTATACATCTCTTGATCACACAAGGTTGATCCTTGAAAAATGATTTGGATCAATTTTCCTTTCTTTGTATGGCAAACAATTAGCTCATACAACCTAGATGTAGGGTCTAACATTTCTATAAGTCACTCTAATCTCATTCCAATTTTCTTGTGTCAATATGTCAAGTACATATATGACACCCTAAGTATCTATGTATTCAATTAAATCAAAACTATTTTGATTCAATATTTTATATAGATGATTCAAATAAGTTGGAAACCTTTTTACTTAGTCCGAGAATCCGGAACTAAGTATATGAGCTTGCTCCCACTGACTTTAAGAATTATTTGGTTAAGTACTTCAATCATTTATCTAAATTATATTTAGACTATATATGATGAGCATAACCAATTGACAATTTCTTTAAATGGAACGTACTAGTGTCAGGTTGGGTTTGACGAATGAGTCAGTCAAGATCGGTTTAAGGAATCTTGACATTGACTTACTCAGTCAAACGTCCTACACTATACTTTTTCCTTAACTACATTTAATATTAATTCTTTAAGAATCAAATGTAGTTTATTAAGAATTAATCTTAATATGCGTATAATTATGATCACACACAATTTATATACGTCTGGAACTTATACTTAACTATCGACTGACTATAGCATTAAGTCAGCTCCAAACAATCAAAAATTTTGAAGCTCTGTATCATAGTTCGAGAATTTATGCAACCAACTTAGATAGCCAAATTCACAGAAATTTAATCCATTCTCAGCAAATTTCAATTTCAAAGGAAAGCACATTTCTCGAGACATTCATTCAAACAACGGATTCATAAAAATGAACCATAATTTGTTTATCAAATAAACTTTGAGTGTTAAATACTCAATCATTGTTTTAACTTTAAGGAATGATACATTTTATTCATAAAAGAAAATAAGTATCAGCTCCTTCTTCTTAATGTCTCTTTGAAGTCCTCACACGGCCCTAGCAGCACCGATTGCTCAGATGCCGACCGTCCTCAGAACTTCTTCCAACCTCTGCTTCATATTAGCCACCAGTATATATTACACAGATGTCTTAGTATCTTGTAGGATCCTGTCAAAACAGCGTTAGGATCGATAAATGAAGTTGAGACTTACGCTTGCGTATGCGGCACGGTAGTCTCGGAACTTCGCCTTCGGATTCGCCACGACGGATCGAGTCTTCTCACGAACGGAGTAAGGCTACTAAATCCACAATCTAAATCTCTACTTTTAGATTAAGAACTTGGATAAAGAGAGAGGAAGGATTTCGGCAGAGCTTCGCTAGAATGAATTGCAAGGCAAGAATACCATGCAAAAGTGTAAGGAAATGGCTAAGCCTTGGGTCTTATTTATAGCCCCCAAGGTAGTTATTTTAGGAGTAATTGTTCCTTTGGAACAATTTAACTAAAGTGTACCATCATACATGGCACATTATAAGCTTAAGTTGTACCATATGCATGGTACAATATAAGCTTAAGATATTCCCCCTTTATTAGCCATATGTCACATGCACTTATGCACATATAATGTGACTTTCCCACTAATCTAGAGATCCTCTCCGTAAGGGAACAGATTCCCTTTGCACACGACTTCGTGTACGCGACGTTCGAGGTCCGTATTCCCTCGTACATCCCCCACAAGGGTGTATAAACGTCATCCATATCCAACATCTCCCACTCACACTTGAGGGGATTGTAAGAGAACGTCTTTCTCTTAGTTCTTTCATCTATCATACCGAGAAATAGACCGTGCGACCGTCATGCGCGTAGAGTCTGTTGTTGTGCACTTGTTAGAGATACACAACGACATCGAAGGTGCAAAGTTGAGTAGTTCAACGCATGCTTTACCCTAGATTATTTCTTCACATTTCTTATACTTTATATTCAACAATTGAATCCCATCTGGATCACAATTGGCTGGCCAGCTTTGAATCATTAAAGTCCAAATGCAAATATGAAATCAATCTTCCTCTTCTTGCGAACCTTCTGATCTTGACTTGATTCGCTTTTCTAACGTGCCCCGCCGAGCCGAATTATCATAGCCCATTAGCAACACGCTAAGATAGCGATCATCTCGTCAAATCTAAAGGAACCAATTGGAGTCCTTGAGGGTAAGAGTTAAGACCCATATGGCCTTTGAGTCTCACATAATAGCAAACACTATTGCTACTAACTCAGTGGTCGAAATGCATACGTGGTATGAACACGTATTACAACATCACTCCTTTCCCAGGGAGAGTATGTCTTAATGATGTTGTACGGATGAAAGATCAGACACCACAGTGCCTATCTTTTGAGTCCCCTTACTACCCATGAAATATTCCCGGACTCTCATCCTGCATAAGACAGATAGGATTTAAAAAATCCTATGAGATCTCTTTTAAATATCCTTGTGATACAGATCTCAGATCTTTTGTAAGCATCCATATGATGCAGATCTTTCATTCGACTATCTTGTTTAAGTCACGACTCTAAATCATTTGTCTAATGATTTTGACTTTAAACTAGTCTCATCTCTATCTTATCCATCTGATAAGATAAGGCGGTTGCTCATGTGAGAGAGCCAACCTTAATCTGTCCGACATACACACAATAAAATAGCTGAGACTTAAACACAAATGTATATAAAATCATTTGTAAGAAACTTGTATGCAATATAAAAAAGACTTCTTCTTTTTATTAAACTTTGATCTTCTATAGACATGGGAAATATTACATGATACAGCTCAGCACCTACGCATTCCCATAGATGATAAGTGTTTGAAGAACACATCTCTGGGGATCGCCTTAGTAAGGGGATCCGCTATCATCTTATGCGTGGATATGTATCCTATGTCTACTTCCTTCCGTTTGTCATAGTCCTTCGCAAACTTGAATCGAATATCAATGTGTTTGGTCTTACAATGAAATTTAGGATCTTTGACATAGGCAATCGAAGGTTGACTATCACTGTATATAGGAACAGTGCTCGAGTCAGTGGCATCCGTCAGCCTGTCTAAGAATTTCCTAAGCCAAACAGCTTCTTGGACCGCCATGCTGAATGCTACGAATTCGGCTTCCATGGTTGATAGGGCGATGCAGGTTTGCTTTTTGCTGCTCCAGGATATTGCACCATTCCCGAGCAAGAAAACAAAGCCTGAGGTAGATCTTCACTCGTCGAGATCACCTGCCCAATCATCATCGGTATAGCCTTCGAGTCTCAAGGTATTGCCTTGATAGCACAACGCATAGTCTGCATTCCCTTTGAGGTACCTTAATATCCTCTTCACCGCTTTCCAGTGTGCCTGTCCTGGGTTGGATTGGTAACGGCTTACCACACCAACAGCATAGCAAATGTCCGGTCTGGTACACATCATGGCATACATCAGACTCCCGACAGCACTGGAGTATGGAACCTTTTCCATAGCTTTCTTTTCTTTTGGATCTTTGGGACACATTTCCAAACATAGACCCTCGCCTTTGCTTATTGGAGTATCAATTGGCTTGCAGTCCTGCATATTAAACCGTTCTAAAACTTTCTTTATATATGTCTCTTGAGAGAGAGAAAGAAGTTTCTTGGAACGATTCCTTGAGATCTTAACCCCAAGGATATATGCAGCTTCACCCATGTCTTTCATTTCAAAGACAGATGAAAGCCAAGCTTTGATATCCATGATAAGACGCTTATCATTTCTGACTATAAGTATGTCATCTACATAAAGAGACATAATTACATACTTGTTCTTAATCCTCTTACTGTATACGCAGTTGTCTTCGTCGAGCATGGAGAAACCATACGACAAAACGACTTCTTGAAAGCGCATATACCACTGCCTTGAGGATTGTTTAAGACCATATATGGATTTACGAAGTTTACAAACCTTATGTTTGTTTTCTTCTTGTACGAACCCGTTTGGTTGTTCCATGTAGATCTCCTCATCTAGTTCTCTGTTAAGAAAAGCAGTCTTTACATCCATCTGATGTAACTCGAGGTCCAAACAAGCCACCATTGCCAGAATTAAGCGAATGGAGGTAAAACGCACGACAGGAGAGAAAGTCTCTTCGTAGTCTATTCCTTCCTGTTGCGTGAAACCTTTCGCAACAAGGCGAGCTTTATATTTCTCGATGGAGCCATCAGCCTTATGCTTGATTTTGAGAACCCACTTGTTCCCAATGGCTCTACGTCCCTTAGGTAAATCAACCAAGTCCTAGACTTGGTTTGTTTTCATGGATTGAAGTTCTTCTTCCATCGTCGCTATCCATTTATGTTTAGCAGGGCATGTGACGGCCTGTTTGACATTTGCAGGTTCGTCATCATCTTGTAGTAATGTCATGAATGCTTGAGGAAATTCATCCTCAAATCTCAGAGGTGTTAGCCTCGTTCGATTACTACGTCTTGCTTGAGTTTGATCACTCCCACTTGGAATGACATCACTCCCACTTGGAATAACATCACTCCCACTCGGAATAGGATTGGTATCGTTCGTATCATCCATAGGTGAAGTATGAGGGTCATTTTCCTCTTCACCAAGAATTCTCCCACTCGAACGTTCCGATCCTTCTTGATCCCAAGTCTCAAACAAGGATAAGTCTTAACTTATCTCACCATGTCTTGGAACTTCGTTTTCCAAGAAGACAACATTCCTCGATTCGAATTCTTTTAGACCCACATTGTCCTCTTGACCGACGAAAACATATCCTTTGGAGTTTTCAGCGTATCGGATGAAGATACACTTCCTCCCACGTGGCCCAAGTTTGCCATATTTGTGAGAGGATAAATGTGCGTAAGAGGCACAACCCCAAGGTTTTAGAATGCTTAAGTCTGGAGTTCTATTGTTCCACAACTCATAAGGAGTAGAACTTACCGACTTCGAGGGTACACGGTTTAAGATGAATGCTGCCGTCAATAATGCATCACCCCAAAAGGTGATGGGTAAATTTGCTTGAGACATCATTGATCGGACCATTTCCATCAATGTCCTATTTCTTCTTTCCGCAACACCGTTTTGTTGCGGAGTATCATGCATAGTTATTTGATGAACTATGCCTTTTTCATCACAGAGTTCCTTAAAACTCGTTGATTGATATTCTCCACCCCGATCGGTTCGCAAGACCTTTATCTTGCGATTTAGTTGATTTTCCACTAAACTCATATAGTTTTTGAAGCAAGATAAAGCTTCATGTTTGTGGGAAATCAAATAAATGTGACCGAAACGGGTGAAGTCATCAATGAAGGTGATGAAATAGGACTTCCCGCGTCTTGTCTTAACATTCATTGGACCGCAAATGTCCGAATGGATAAGCTGTAATGGAACTTCGGCCCTTGTGCCAGTTCCAAACGGCTTGCGACAAGTTTTCCCTACAAGACAATGTTCGCAAGTTGACATTTCAACTTTTAAAACATTAGATAGCAAGCCACTTTTGGCAAGTCTATCTATTCTAGTTGGTCCAATGTGACCAAGTCTTGCATGCCAACAAATGATCTCAGATTCAGAATTAGAAGCATTTGTCAAATGGAAACTTTCATTAATAGAAGGAGAATCATCATACATAGTGTTTAAAACTATCAATCCATTACAAACATTACCCGACCCAACTAAAGAACTATTACAAACAAGGTCAACATTTTGTTTATAGAACCTCCATTCATAACCTAAATACATTAACATGACCACGGATACGATATTCCTTCGAATATCTGGAGCAAAGAGGACGTCGTGTAATAATAGAGTCCGGCCGTTGTCGAGAACTAGCTTGCATGTTCCGACGCCCTTGACTTCAACACGAGTGTTGTTGCCGACGTATATCCACTTTGTTCCTTGAGTTATCCTTCGATACTCTACGAAGAACCTTCTGTCCTTCGCAACGTGGTCTGTGGCCCCTGAATCAATTAACCAAAAATAGTTAGATTCAGCAAGAAACATGGAACTAGAAACACATATGTAACTATCCCTACAAGTTACCTTATCACTTCCATCCGTACACGTACGGGCGAAGTGACCGTACTTGTTGCACTTAAAGCACTTGATCTTCTTCAAGTTTTTCTTCTTTGAGTGCACATTCTTTTGCCACTTTTTGTTCTTAGTCTTTTTTGAGGTTTCCGGTTCTTGCTTTCGTTCGTTCATGAACCTTAAGCATTTATCCTTCCGCTTCTTTCCTCCATGTGAGGAACTAGCGGCCATGTGCACTTCGGCACTAGGTTTTGCGGCTTGAATCCGCTCTTCCTCGAGTTCGAGGTGTTTGGATACATCGCTTAAAGTTTTAATGCATTCATTATGAGTGAGGTGCATTTTCATGTTATCCCAGCTATCTGGGAGTGAACGAATGACTGCTTGGATCTGCTGTTCGTCAGACAGCGTAAGACCCGCATCCTTCAAATCAGCTATGAGATTCGCCATGTGGCGGAGATGCTTTTTCATAGATTGATCTCGCCGCATTTTGTACGAATCAAATTGAATATTTAAGGAGCGGAGATTGGTGACCGAAGTTCCACCAAACTTTATTTCTAGCCCAGACCATATGTCTTTGGCTAGGTCGAATTCCCGAAATAGACGCATTATGTCATTGACCATTGCGGACAATAACGTAATACGTGTTATTTTGTTCTTTCGAGTCCAAGTCTCATAAGCTTCTCGGTCCCTCTTGTGTTGGGCCGTATTGCCCAACTCAGGTTCTTCCATTACGTTTTGGAGTGTTTCAAGCACATCTTGCTCTTCCAAAACATATTGGATTTTTATTGACCAAAGTTTATAATTGTCGCCATTGAGCTTCTCACCTTTGTTAAGCTCGGCGATAATGTTCTTAGAAGCGGTAGACATATTCGAATCAAAAAACTGCAAAGAAAATGAAAAACACGATCAAAATTCTATGCATAAAGTTTCGATTCTTTAAACACTTGATAAGTTCCTTGGATGCGCTGAAATGTAACTCTAGAATCGAGAAGTTCACTACGTTCCCAACTACCATCTAGAAGTAACTTTCAAAGTATCCCTCTTACTTATCTTATGTAAAAAAGAAATCAGAAATGATACCCGTATGGTACCAGCAGCGGAAAAATACTTTTGAAAAACATATCTTTCAAAATGGAATAGGTGAGAGTTTGCGCAAAGAATTTTAGCGCAACAATTGCCAAGCCACGAGACCTGTTCTACACACCCATGGGTTAGATAACCATGGCCGGATCGTGGTAGGACTTGGAATTCTAAATTGCGCTATCCCGATTAAGGACGGGACATAACCTATTTGAAAACACCTTTTTCAAAAAATTTGAAATACATTGGCTAATCTCCGTAGAGTAGAGCACAACGTCATAAGTACATTGGCTAATCTCCGTAGAGTAGAGCACAATGACATGGCTAATCTCGCATGAAGTAGAGCACTATGGCTAATCTTCAAGGAGTAGAGCCCAAGAAAAAAATTTATAAAATAAGAGCAGACGACTGTCGTTAGCCCCGTATGGGCTATTCGGCACATTCGTGTTTGACCAAGGCCTTTTGACACCCCGTATGGGCTAGTCGGCAAGTTCGTGATCGACCAAGACCTTTTTCCGGATTGGTCGACCAAAACACCCAAATTGGTCGACCAAAAAAAAAATTGGTCTGAAACTTCTCCCGGCCAGGGCCTCTGCCCTGGCCGAGACTGGCCAAGGCCGGCCAGGGCCTCTGCCCTGGCCGAGACCGGCCAAGGCCGGCCAGGCCCTGGCCGAGGCCAGGGCATTGGCCCTAGCCTCTGCCAGGGCCGGCTAGGCAGGCCCTGGCCTCTGCCAGGGCCAGCCAGGCCCCGGCAGTGGCCAGGGCGCTGGCCATGGCCACTGCGAAGGCCGGCCAGGCCCTGGCCGAGGCCAGGGCGCCGGCCCTGGCCTCTGCCAGGGCCGGCCAGGCCCCGGCAGTGGCCAGGGTGCCGGCCCTGGCCATTGCCAGGGCCGGTCAGGCCGGCCAGGGCCGGCCAGGCCGGCCCCTGGCCTTGGCCAAGGCCGGCCAGGGCCCCTTGGCCCTGGCCTGGCATAGGCCAGGCCTGGCCTTGGCCACGGCCAGGGCCCCCTGGCCCTGGCCGGGGCCGGCCAGGTCCGGCCATGGCCATTTGGCCTTGGCCGACCATGGCCCATATGGCCATGGACGGCCACCCCCTTATATGGGGTTGCCACACATCCACGTCGGAGCGGTGTCCGTGGTGGTTATTGGCCGTAGCCAAGCCCCTCCGCATGGGAAGGGGGGTGCGTTGCCTTCATAGCCCATTTGGCCATGGTGCACATGCACCAAAATTCATCTCCTCCGATGGAGATAACTACCATCATCTTCCTCGATGAATCACCCGTTCGTCGATGAAGCACCCGTTCGTCGAGAAAGTAGTTATTTTCTAATGGCCGTGTGCCAAAAATGAAAAATAACATACTACGTGAATGGTCGGTTCTTCCCGTCACGTAGAGTTCCTGCCATATCCGTAATGACAGAAGACCCAAATGTGAAAAGAACAACCGCTGCATTCTCTCCGTCACGAAGTGTTCCTACCATATCCGTAATGGTAGGATATCCATTCGTGAAAAATACAACGCCTCATTCATCGGTTCGACGGGGCGGCGGTTTGACCGGGGCGAACCCGTATGGCTCTAATACTAATGTAGGATCCTTTCAAAACAGCGTTAGGATCGATAAATGAAGTTGAGACTTACGCTTGCGTATGCGGCATGGTAGTCTCGGAACTTCGCCTTCGGATTCGCCACGACGGATCGAGTCTTCTCACGAACGGAGTAAGGCTACTAAATCCACAATCTAAATCTCTACTTTTAGATTAAGAACTTGGATAAAGAGAGAGGAAGGATTTCGGCAGAGCTTCGCTAGAATGAATTGCAAGGCAAGAATACCATGCAAAAGTGTAAGGAAATGGCTAAGCCTTGGGTCTTATTTATAGCCCCCAAGGTAGTTATTTTAGGAGTAATTGTTCCTTTGGAACAATTTAACTAAAGTGTACCATCATACATGGCACATTATAAGCTTAAGTTGTACCATATGCATGGTACAACATAAGCTTAAGATATTCCCCCTTTATTAGCCATATGTCGCATGCACTTATGCACATATAATGCGACTTTTCCACTAATCTAGAGATCCTCTCCGCAAGGGAACAGATTCCCTTTGCACACTACTTCATGTACGCGACGTTCGAGGTCCGTATTCCCTCGTACATCCCCCACAAGGGTGTACAAACGTCATCCATATCCAACATATCTCATACTATGTGATAAAGAATTTATGGAAATAATTATGCTTTATTGAATTTAATTTGTTGTACCTGAGGTAGAGGCATCAGTATGCCCCTTCTTCTTTTCTGCAAGGTAAACCTTGCAGTTTCTCTTCCAATGTCCCATCTTATGGCAGTGGAAGTACTCAGATTTTGACGGGGCCCCGTTCGTCTTTTTCTTCCCCTGCTTCACCTTGGCAGGTTGTGGGACCTGCCTCTTCTTACCCTTGCCTTTCGGCTGGTCTGAAGAAGCAGAGCCAACAACCAATGCAGTCGATTTCTTCTCAATTTTCTCAAACTACCTAAGCATGTTGAGGAGACCAGGAAGATCCGTTTCATTACTGTTCATTATGAAACCAATAATGAAAGGCTTGAAGGCTGGGGTCAAAGACTTAAGGATGATGTCTATGGACATCTCATTGTCCAGGACAAAACCCAACTAGGCGGTGTCTTCCACGTACTCGATCATCTTAATGACAAGATCTTGTACTGGCCCTGTCTCCATCTTTGTGCCCCAGAGGTTGCTCGTGGCTTCAAACTTGGCAGCTCTGGACCGCTTGCTATATAACTCTTGTGCATTCAGAAGCATGCTTTGAACATCCAAATGTTCATGCTTCCTCTGCAGTTCGTTATTCATTGAAGCCAGAGTAAGGCACCTGGTCTTCTCTGCATCGCTCTGGTATAGCTTATAGGCTTCCTTTTCCTCGTAGGTCGCATCGTAGTCAGGCTTCTCTGGAGGATCCTCGAACAGCACGTATCCAATCCCGGCTAGAGAAAGAACTAACTTAATGTTTCTAAGCCGATCCTTATAGTTTGTTCCATCGAGCACATTCTTCTCTATCATATACTTAAGACCCGAATCCATTCTGCAATTTAGTAGACACTTTAGTCAGTATATGTTCGTTGTATAGTTTCAATGGTTTTTAATAAAACTATATTCTCCCACTAAATTTATTAAATCCATGACAATAAACAGATTATTACATAATAACATTTGTTGGAGTGGGATTCGACTACCCTGAGTCTGACAACCTTGAGTGTATCTCAACAAGTTGTCCGACTCTGCAGTCGGTAGACGAACTCATCGTCAATCATATTAAATATGATTCCCTATCGATTTTTACCTCTAGTCATTTGTGATCATGCGTGTGCTCATCCAAATCACAATGGCTAGCCTAGTCGACCCTTGTTTTCATGTCTAGCCCGACTTGCCTCGACGCTCGGTGTATGCACGACCCGTCGATTTGGGTCAGGTCTTAGACTACATCTTTGGTTAGACTTACGCCGGTGCTCAGTGTATGCACGACACGACGGTTTGGGTCAGGTCAAGATGTTTATCAAGAAATCGGTTTCTATAAGGTTACCATGTTACAGCTGGAGTGTAGCTCAACAACCGTAACACGGGTCTAACAGTTGCCAACTCCTAAAACAAGGAGGGCTACGATTTATCTTGAACAAGATTATTATCGTATTTGACTTAGGTATAGTCGATGGACTTACACAGTCATGATTCGACTCCTTGCGGTCCAGCGGACGCGGCCAGGGAATTGACTAAGCTAGGACCACTCGGCCCCTAGACTAGCTAGGGTGGTCCAGTAAACTTAGTCAAGCACATTGACCGACATCATGATCCATTAAATGAGGTTCATCAATTCTATGTTCATCCATTAACTAAATGGCTTTTAATTAATACTAGTTAATCCTTATCAACTAGTTGATCCTAAAATTCGAAATTTTATGGATTTGTTGAACAATTTTTATTAGATCCTTATCAACTACAAGGTTCTTATGTTCATCGTACTACCCCAATCTTATTAGGATTTTAATAAAACAATTACAACATTTTACAAAATTAGTCATTTAATGATAATCATCATTTAAACAATTTATGATAATGATTGTCAATCAAAAGGGACTACCCTAATCTGGTATTAGGTTTCGATGTTGTTTTTGTTTATTAAAACGTAGCATGTCACTGGTTATTAAAATTTTATCTTATAAAGTTTTAATCAGTTAATGGCTAACCTAAAGGGTTCATGAATACTTTATTCATCATGTCCATTAAAACATAAACCAACTAATTTAATCGCATAAATTAAAGGTTCAATTAAAGTGACATACAATAAGAACTTGCAAGTTAAAATTATCTACATAATTAAATAACATGCAAATCTAAAATTTAACATTTAAATTTAAAGAACTTGTTGTGAAGTAAACACATGTTTGGAGAAGGTTGAGGCTAGGAAACCCCTAGCCTCCTTTATATAGTATTCATATGGGTAACTCATGTGAGTGGATACCCAATAGGCCCAATGGGTCCTATTCATAACACTTCCCTTTATCCAACCAACATGGTATACTCGACTTTATGAATACTGAATGATTCATTAGTATTACTGAGTATCTTAAAGGGTGGATACTTCTAGATCCAAGTTAAGGATAACTGCCTCGTTAAAAACCATTAGCTATGGAAAACCCTGTGGGAAAAAACCGATAGCGAGGGAAAATAGTACAGCACTCCATAACTTCCCCTGATTTGGGGATGTGTCGAGGGGTGGATACTTCTGGATCCAGAGTCAATGTGGTTGCCTCATTAAAACCTTGACTATGGAAAACCCTGTGGGAAAAACCACTAGCCAAGGAAAAAGAGTACAACTCTACAGTTGACTCCCCCTTATCTGATCAAGCTTCAGGCTTGCAGATATCCTATGCATCTGTACATTAATTTCCTATGCGTCTATACATCCATCTTATCTACAACATTCCAAAAGCAAATGTAAAGTATAAACTTCACTCATCTATACAAATTTCACTCATATAAGTCAGTAGCTGAAACTAAAGGAGCGATACGAACTTGGTAGACAGCTCCACGTCTCAATCGTCATTGTCTGCGAGGTACTTCAGGACCTGGCTTTGTATGTTCTTGAACTGCTCCTTGGGTGATGAGCTTCTCGGGATGGTGGAAGGATGTAGATTTGGGAGGATTCTGTGTAGGTCTTCAGGAGGTGGACGTCCCTTTTATACTATTCATCACGATGATCTGTAACCTGCATATGCAAATACATTTAACATGTAGGATTTTTCCTCGACCCTTGGAGATAGCGCAGAAGCTACATATCTCTGTTCCAGTGGTGCGCTACAGGCGCTGCATTGTACATGGTTAATAACTATACTGCTAATGCTCAAAAGAGACGCATGCAGTTGACCTAGGTAAAAGAGTGTTCCAAAGACACTTAAGGTACTTCTGGACCTTGTATATTCTTTTCCTCTTCCAGCTAACGGAAAAGGGGTCTTTAATGTATATCCATACAACCAAATAGGTGTATTTAGTGGATAATGATTTTAATGTTTCTTCATCAATCGTCATTGTATGAAATTTTCATCTTCGGGATGATTAATTAATGTCATCTTCAGGATAATAGTTCATTTCCAGGATAATAGTTCATCTTCAGGATGATAGTTCATCTTCAGGATGATTAATGTCATCTTCAGGATGATAGTTCATCTTGAGGATGATTGTTCATCTTCAGGATGATTAATGGCATCTTCAGGATGATAGTTCATCTTCAGGATGTTTTATTCTGTAAGCCAAGAATTTATGCCTAGCTAGGACTTTCATATCATATCATATCATATTTGATAGATATGCTTTAACAGATATTTCGGTATTTTCTCTTCAGGAGATCCGATAATATTTTGAGTTATTAAAATAATCTCAATTCTTTTAATTTTCTCTCTTAAGAATAATACTATTTTTAAGAGGTGCAAATAACAACCTTTTAGTATGAGTCCTTTAAGGATCTCTGTCTAGGTTGTCTTTCCTTTAATCATATTGTTAATATATGTCCCAAAAAGAAAGGAAAGTAAAGAAAAAATTTATACATGCAGTTGAAGAAATTTTATATCGGTAATGTTGTCACATCCAATAGCAACATCAACCAAAAATTCCCTCTTTTTGCCATTCATTGGGTTACGCCTTGACATAAACCAGTCGATGTATCAGATTCATCTTGTAAGTGAGTTCAGCTTATCTTACTTGATTACTTCCTGGTTTGAGCGATTTATACCTCTAAAGCTATAGCAAATTAAAATGCTTATAGCTAACAATTTTATTATAATTCTCCTACAATACTCAGTTATCCCACAGGATTTGATATCATTTTTGATATCAGGACTTCAGGTCCGTACACCTCATATTTCATAAGTGAGTCCAGCTCACCTTATTATTGACTCATTCCACATTATTATAATTTGGCCAAATCACTATCTTTGCTTCAGGCAAAGCAGAGTTGTGGAATCGATATTTTATATTTAACTGGCAACGTGAAATATGAGAGAATTTGTTGACAAAATGTGTTCTTTCTTGCCCAAAACTCACCCCGTACGTGCTATAATCATTTGATTTCTCCCAGAGGTGTCTCCTTCACGACGCATTGAAGAAGTGAAGGTTTTGGGACGGGTAAAGAATATGGACAGATCCAGAATGGGTCCTTAGCAACCAAGTTGCAATAAGGTTCTGGATTTTAGCTCACTTTCCTGTGGTGGTATTGCTTTTTCGGTCTCCAGGAGTAGATTTCTCTCTTTGGAGCCTAGTGGTATGTCCTCTCATCTCTTAAGGACATCCACTTCTGCTACTGGTGGATTGCATCCATTATATTTGGTATGTCAATCCTAGCTGGATTTTTAGTAGCAGGGATGTGAAAGTTTTGACAATATTTAAATTGTCTGTCTGATTATAATCAGGTCATTTGTATTTACTTTTTAAATGATCAATTTGAATTTCGTCGTTTAGACTAGATATGTATGAATTTTTATATGGCATAAGTTAATACACATTCATGTTTGCAAAAACATTATGGCTCTTATCAGAACTTCTGGTCTGATATTGGTTTGCCATTGCGTCGTGCTGATAACGTGTTGTGAAGTAAACACAGGTTTGGAGAAGGTTGAGGCTAGGAAACCCCTAGCCTCCTTTATATAGTATTCATATGGGTAACTCATGTGGGTGGATACCTAATAGGCCCAATGACTCCTATTCATAACAGAACTAAAATATTAAAGCTTGAATCATTTTTATCACATACAACTCGGTTTCATAAAATTATCAAATAATTTTAAATTCAAACCTAAGCTTTAAAAATTTTAACGATACATTTCTAAGATTAAAAAATCGCATAAAATAATCTTGAAACCCATATGTAATTAAAAGAAATAAATTTATAATTCCATCTCATGGGAATAAAATTTTTCTTTATTTTACATATTCATTAAAACATTTTAAAAACATTTTTAAAATCATTTGAAATTGTTTTTAAAGATTTCTGATAAAGTTTTAAAATTTTCCAACCTTTATGTAACTAAAAGAAATAAATTTTCAATATCATCTCATGAAATAAAATTTTTCCTTAATGTTACATAAACTTTAAAACTTTTAAATCCTTACTAAAATTATTTTATCTCATAAAATAAAATTTTAAAAGGCATTTGACTTATTAAATTTATCGCATAAAATTTAAAACGTCCCCAAAAAATTTTTCATGTTGCATAACAATTTTTGAAACACAAAAACAAATTTTAGCATAAATTTAAAATATCCGTATGTTCAAAACAATCAATTTAAAGAATTTAAAATCGTCGCAAATATAGATCTACAAGCATAACGAGGCTCTGATACCACTGTATGGGTTTTGGCAGACCCTCAGAGCTCGGATATGTGTCCGTCCTAAGTCGGACGGACCACAGAGGCATAAAGCGCAGCGGAAAATAAAAACTATCTAGCTAAACAATTTAGCTAGGCCCTGAGGGAGCCAGAACCTAGCCCGATCTATGCCAACTTGGGGTGGATCTGACCACCCCAAGAGGGATCTATCCTACTGCGATGAAATTAAAGTACACTAAAATTACTTAGAGAACATACCCGAAATCTCGACCCTGAGGCAGGCAAGATGTACCGCACCGTCTTCTGACGCTCCTCTTAGCTGAACCGCCTTGACTCGATCCACCCGAGCGGCCTCGCACACTCGAACTGATCTGCCCGAGCCGACTCACGCCTCCAAGCCGATCACACGCGGTAGCAGGTTTCACTTGAGTAGACCCGCATCTTAGACGTCTGGATCCAAATCCAAACCCCCTTCGTAGTCTTGCTAGGACTAGTCAAGAGAATAGGAAGAAGAGATAGAGAGAATAGATAGTCGTAGATCAAGCTTGCTCTAAAATCGGGAGCTACTCGATCAAGGACTTGGTGCATCTTTCAACGAAGAGAGTGCACCCCTATTTATGTAGGGAGTCGGCATCCCTCCTTTTGTTGTGAGCAATGTAGGACAAAAGACAAATTGAAGAGAAATTAATTAAGCTAATTTAGCTTAATTGAAGTTTTAGTAAGCCTTTCATAAAAGCCAACTTCAACGAATTAATTCTCTTTATCCATTAAACTTTAGACACCAAACAAGCTATCAATTCGAAGGGCTTCGAATGGTGAACGCGTAGGAACGAACGACGATGAATTTTGACTTCGTTTGACCCCTCAAACAATTGCCCAAAGTGGGGCAAAAAATCAATTTTCGTAGCCGTCAAAAGGGGTTTCAAAAACCATATTTTTAACTTAAGTTGTGGGCGCGCTCGCTAGGCTTAGCGGGCACGCCCGCACAAGGCAAGGAGGGCGACGCACCAGCCTGCAGGGCAGCGGGCGTACGCCCGCAACTGCAGCAGACCGTGCCCGCTGTGCAGCAGGCGCTGGCCCGCTGCAACCAGCGGGCTGCGCCCGTTGCTGCAGTGGGCACGCACCCGTTGCAACCAACGGGCCGTGCCCACTCAGTAGCGGGCGGGTGCCTGTTTCGCGGATGGGCCCGTAAGCCTAAGTGGTTCTAACCCACTTTGTCTCGGACTATTTTTGCATTTCTCGGCTCGTTTGAGCTCCGATTTGGACGCGGTTTGGACCTGTGTTTAGACCGGGACGATCTCGTCAACCAGGTAACCCTTTCTAATGGATTTATTCCTAAAATTATTGTCGTAACCAATTTATGACACATTTAATCTTTGTTTGCATCAAATGCAACATTGTCTCTATTGCATCTACGACTTAGTCTCACAGCTGGCTTGTGAACATTTAACTATTCTATTTCATCAAATGAATTTTTCTTATTAATCTTCCTATTACTAAGAAACGAACGCTAATCGGTGTGAGACCCTACAGCCTGACCTTACTATAGGTTGGGGCTCAGAACCCCTAGACGATGGTCACCACGAGCAATAGTTGTCGTCCCTGTTTCAGAATCATCATAACGTGATCGACCCATTGACAAAGTATTGTTGGGTTCACTTTGGCTGTGCCAGTGATGAATACTGTTAGCTATAGTCCCTTCGTCAAGACTGTGTCTCTGTTGGCCTAGGGTATGGTTTACTATCAACCCCATTAGACAACATTGGTCAGTATACGGCGGTCTTTGTTGTATTCACGTTATACATCTTACAACATACCCCAGCCGAGGATTAACACAAAGACCATACTGAGCCTGTGACACTAACTTCCCTTTAACGGAAGAGACGAATCCCATCTTAGTCATCTACTCGCCTCGAGAGCTTCAGGTGCAACCCAACCTAGGATCTTTCAGCAAGCCTAGCCTCGAAGCTAGATCATAGGTCTAAGCGACACCGTTTACTTACAGGTTTGTACAAATGACTTTAGGTCTTAAGGACCAGCTTACCTAACATCACCTTAGAGTTATTATAGACAGTTTAGTTAAAGTTTAACCATATAATAACTCTATGTTGGTCGTTCAGTGAACTCATTCTCCAATGAGCACCTGTGTCTTGTCTCCGACTTCACCAAGTCGAATGACTATGAGATCATCATTACCCTAAGGTAAGACTAAGACACAGTGGTTTGTCCGATGTGCCGATATCCAGTTCTCGACACATCTATGACCACGAGCCGTTTAAGACTCAAGTTTCTATACGGTCGCTTACTACTCATAATCGAGATCTTATCTGGATAGTAAGGACCCAACTTTAAGTCTATGGACATTATCTAAGTATATTATTTAAACGAATTCATACTTAGGGTAATGAACACCATATATTATATTAACAAGACGTATACCTAGGATAAATTGCCTTATGGGCATATATCCTCCTACAAAGGTAGCCTCCTCTATTGTACCCTACGCCTGTACGATCTCCAGATACTTTTTCCATGATCAGTATGCCATCAAGCTTTGCCTTTCCGGAGTTCCATTTGTTGAGGATGCTTTCTACCTTCTCTGCTCTAAGAAGAGTTCTCCTGAGTTGGCTTTCAAGATTTTTGAAGTTGAGCTCGGTCTTTAATAGTTGAGCACTAACCTCATCCTTTTCTCCTTTCAGTCTAACATTTTCTTTCTTCAAAGATTTATTGATCTCACAAATCTTCATCCAATTTGTGAACATAGTTTGGTAAGCAGACCGGATATCAACTTCATCAACTTCCTCATCATCACCCACATCTGAACTAGATTCACTGTTAGATGTTGCACTATATGTTATAACTTTTTTTTTGACATTTTCAAGTTTATTCTCCAATGTTGTACACGTTGTAGCAACACTTGATCCAACATGACTAGAGATGTCACAATTAGGTTGATCATTCAGAATGGCAGTAAATGCCACGTAATTGCTGATGATATCCTCATCTCAAGCACTTCCTTCGGACTCATCATCACTCCAGAAACTGGCTAGATATTTTCTTTTTTGTTTCTTGAGAGTATTTGCACATTCGGCTTGTATATGACCAAAACCCTCACACTCTCTGCACTGTATTCCTTTGCCTTTACTCTTAGATTCATACTTCTGTATAGGGCAGCTGACATCCTTTCCTGCAGTGTGGGGACTGGACGCACTTCCTTGTTGACATTTCTGAAATTCTGGCCCATATTACTGATCTTTCTCATCATCTTGCTAAAGTTTTTAGTTAACAAGGCAATGTCATCTTCAAGCTCAGTGTCATTTCCTGTTTGTGATACTTCAGTAGCTTCCACCTTTAGAGCCACTCCTTTTTCCCTTTTATTTTGCTTCAAATTCATTTCGTAGGTCTGAAGAGACCCCATTAGTTCATCCAATCTCATATTGGATGTGTTCATTACATCTTCAATAGCTGCAATCTTTGCCGAAAATTTGTCAGGTAGAGATCTCAAAGTTTTCTCTACTAACTTCTTTTGGGAGTACTTCATCCCCAATTGAAATGCCTGATTTGCTATATCACGTAATCTTCCATTGAATTCAGCCACAGATTCATCATCATTCATTCTAAGATTTTCAAATTGAGAGGCGAGTATTTGAAGTTTAGAAGCTCTTATAGTACTTGTCCCTTCATGAATATTTTGAAGGATGTCCCACGCTTCCTTTGCATACTCACATGTAGAGATTAATTTGAACTGCTCTTCATCTACTGCAGTAAAGATAGTATTTCATAGCCTTCGAATTTCCCAGTGTCGCACGTTCTTCTTCGGGACTCCAGTCTTTAGCCGGCTTTAGGTATTCATTTCCTTCTTTGTCGTCTTCAATTGGAGGAGTCCATCCTTCTATAATAGCCACCCAAGTCTTCTCATCAAGAGACTTTATAAACGCGCGCATCCGAGACTTCCAGTACGTGTAGTTAGTACCAGTAAGTAGCGGAGGCCGAGTCACAGAAGCTCCTTCATTTGTATTCATGGTTGACGTACCAAACAGCAGAATGACACCCCCTTTGACAAACAAAGTAACACGGATGACCTGCTCTGATACCAATTGAAATTTAGTACGCAAGCTTAAACAACTAAACACACCGGAACAATAAAGAACACAAGATGACACAAAGGCATTGGTAACGCAGTTCGGTGCGCACACCTACATCTGCGGAGCCTCGCCCAGAAAATCAAATTATTTCACTAAAATATTGATAATTACAGTCACCAATACTACGATATATTAGGGGAAACAAACTCCCCCTCAATAGAAACCGCTAGGGGTGATCTCAATCAACCCCATGCAGTAATTTGTGCAAGATCCCCTTGCGTGGAAGATCCCCATGCAAAACTGACAAAAATCAACTCCTTTGATCACATACCTCTGTAGTAGTCAGCCTCCTCCCGGAGCTCCTCGTAGCTTTCGCAAAAGCTATCATTCAAGTCGTAACCCTAGCCGCCAATCTCCTGTCACCTTTTGTAAAATGCCCCCGTCAACATATTGAGCTGTTAAAGAAGGTAAATCCAATCAAATCTCAGAAGATTGGCCGTCCGTAACAAGTAAAGCCAGGCTAGGAAATGTGGTTGTTTTTCGCCTCAACTGCCACAACAGTAATAACCAAATTTTTGAGCGAAACCCAACAACCTTCAACAACCGCCTCTGACAGAATATAGAAACTCAATCCAAACAGACACTGCAACAATTCTTTAGCAGATAACCACTCCCAACGGCTTTGACAGCTATAGTCAACAGCTAAGACGACGTCTTAAGACCAATAACTGCAATACGATCAAGATCATGAAACTACTTCAAAACCTGATCTCAAATGTTGAAAATTAAGTTCAACATAATATATGACATAATATTCAACATTACCAAAAAACCCATTGTGCCACTAATAACAAATAAATGACCTAAGAGATATGATTTAACATTTCAAACTATGTTTTATCCATGCACCAAGTTGTCTAATATAGAAAAATCTAACCCAAAAAAGGGCCGACAAAAGGAAGACGTCCTCTTTCTCGCTGTTGCCGACAATGTTTACAACGCAATCAACCGTCCATGAAACAGCTAAGAACCCTGGTTCAGGCCCCCTTGCATTCCCCCTTCAGCCCCAAGTTTGAAGGCACGAATGCCGTCCAGGATTGAAGGGAGGCATGTAGACTTGGGAGCCTTCTTTTTGGTACCAAGGTGCAGCTTTGCGAAGGCAATGATAATAGGCTTTCTTCTTAGGCACGGACTGTCTACACCGATTCATTCGGTGCAAGGAGGGGACTTCTTTCCTAAAAAGAAAGCAAATAAGAGAGAGAGTGAACGATGTTACCTTTTATTTGATTGTTTTTTGTCTAATTTTGGATGCTGTCACCTCCCTACACCGGCTTTCCGGTGGATTTAGCAATCCTCTTCTTCTTATTTGAGCGTGCACGATGCAACCGTCGCGTGATTGGTACTTGGTGCACCTTGTGAGAGTGGGGCCCACCCCGTAAGGTTGGAAAGCTCCCAGTTTAACTCACGTGACCTCACAAGGTCCTTCCGTCCCCTTCACTGTCGGCGTAAACGGATCTGATTCGGATCAGCTTTATCCCACGTTCGAAGCCGAACCCGTTAATAAATTCGGATCCGGATTTTGGTCCGGGTTGAGACCTCTTATTCTTTATTAAGTTCAGAAACGGGTCGGTTTTAGGTATAGTTAGGATATTACAATGGATGCTTCTTTTTAATCTTTAATCATTTATAGCATAAAGTAAATTTCATTGTTCGACAAAAATAGTAAATTAAAATAGCATTTTATGGAATTTTCACCCCGATCATCGGACAAATTTAGTGAAGAAATTTGCTCCTTCACTGTTGGCTTAATTAATTCCGAAAGGTGAAATATATTTGCTTATGGATTTTATAAGAAACATGGAGCTGTTATGAATGGGTTTCATTGGGCCTATTGGGTATCCACCCACATGAGTAATCAATATGAATACTATATAAAGGGGGCTAGGGGTTTCCTAGCCTCAACCTTCTCCAAACCTATTTCTACTTCACAACACGTTATCAACACGATCACGCACGATGGAAGAAGTGACGACTCGTGAGAGGAAGGCGCTCGGCGGAAGCTCCGTCAAATTTTTTCGCGACGCAGAGTTTTTGTGAGATGACGCGGATTCTTCGAGCATCCTTTACCAAACGTCGCTAGATCTGGGGACAGATCTAGTGGGTAAGCCTAAACAATTTTCTAGATCTAATACATATTTTTATGTGATCTAGATATCAAAAATATAATTGTTTACGCATGGGTCTAAATTATTAGATCAAAAACTTGATTGTTTATATGCGAAATCAATGTTTCTAAATCAAAAATCTAATGTTTATTAGATATAATGTCGATTTATAGTCTAAAAATTGTTTTTTTAGATTAAAAAAATCTGTTTTTTAATAGATTAACAAAAGGGGATTTTTTCTTTTGCCCTAGCCGCCGGGTCGTCGCCCCTGACGGCGGCCGCCAGCAGGCCCCCCTGAAGGGGGGGCGCCACCCCCCCCCCCCCCCCGAGGGGGGCGCCGGCGGGCCGCCCCCCTGAGGGGGACGCTGCTGCCGGCAGGCCCCCCTGACGTGGGGCGCCGACGCCCCCCCCCCCCCCCCCCCCCCCCCCCGAAGGGGGGCCGCCCCCCTGAGGGGGGCGCCGGCAGGCCGCTCACCCAGAAAAGGGCGCTGCCGCCGTCAGGCCGCCCCCACCCCCCGATACGGTGGCGGGGGCATGTGCCGTCGCATACGGGCGGCGGCCGCCATCTCTCCTCCCCTCCCACATTGAAACCCTAGGGAAACCCTAGGGCTTGGGAAGATGGGCCTTTTAGGCCCAATAATGAAAAATAAATGGATATTTAAATTAAATTTTAATTCCAGCCCACTTGGCTTCTACCCAAATTGGGCACCCAAATTGGGCCCAGAATTGATTTTTAATTTATTTTTCTATTAAAATTTCATTATAATTCCCGAAAAATTCTGGATAAATCCAGAAAAATCAGGGAAAATCAGGGGAAGGAGATTTGAGCATTAATAACCCCTTTTGGGGTACTGGGGGCAAGTTATAAATATGTTCATAAAAGGGCTAATCAGCTATTGATTAAGAATTTCTTTTCTTGTCTTTTTCTGATTAATTATCTGCGTAAATCATCACCGCACTTCGTTTGGATTATTTGATTAGTATTAAACGAAAAGTTTTCTTTCCATTTTTAATGCTAGTGATGTTGCATACATTTCATTGCCCGTTGCAGGATTTAACATTTAATATTATTACATGTGTGTGATAATTGATTGCATGTGTAGAAAATTATATACCTGCCACATATTTAATGATTTCTGTGATGTACGATTTATTTAGCATGCTAAAATCACTATGATATAGTTTAATGCCTGTAGCAAAACTATATGTCTACGATGAGATTATTTAAATGCCTGCAGCATATAAATAGCATGAGTATACATCATACTTGTTTCAATTCAGGTTAATTGAGCATAACTTTTACAAGCTTTATATTATATGTATGATGGGCTCATGATATGACGATATTTATGACAATTGATTAGGGTTCAATATTACATATTTAACCCCCCATTTAGCCCTATTTTGTGCTCATGTGATGCTACATTGTTCTCTAATTCATACGTATTTTCTACACATTTATTTATTGGAGAAAACACACTATTTGAGCACAAAACAGCATTTAACGACATATTTCTGCACTTTTTATATTTTTCCTAGCTTGGTCTCGATCTCACGATTCCAACGACTATTTATTTGTATTTTTATGAGATCTGTGCTAATTACTGTGATTTTTTGAATGCAGAATACCATTTATTAGAAATAAAAAGAAATCCGCACGAATCTCAAAGCACACGCGGCAACCATCTACCGCTTCCCGCTTCATCCTACGGCTATCAGGCGTCGGCTCTTGCAAAATTTAGTCGCCGTTGGATCTTGATCCAACGGCCAGAACTCGGGCGCAGATGCAGCTAAGAGCGAGATCTAGCGGGCTACGTGGCCATGCGTATACCGTTGATCATCCATCCAACGGACCGATGAGGCGCTGAGTGGATCGACGACACGGCCGAACGAGAGCCCCACGATCTTGATCCAACGGTTGTTGCTTCCTCCGCTTTTAAACTCCGAGAGCGGGCGACATGGGCAGCTACGAGGCGTTAGATCTTGATCATACGGCCACGAACTCCCCCGCAAATTAAAAGCGAAGCAGCGAAATTTTGGGTGACGCGGCGAAATCATGGCCGCTCGACTTTGATCCAACGGTGCAGGATGAGGCCGAATCCGATCCGAACGCGCTGCGATGCGGGCGCCGAGCGAGGATCTGATAAAGGCGCGACGTGTCGACCCCTCGTGCGATCCCGCACGAATCCAACGGTCGACGTTTGCGCCGACGAGATGAAGCGGGTTTGGGTGCGTAATGGATGCGGTTTCGACCCGTTAAGCATAATAAACCCGCAAGCCTATTATATAAGCGTATTTAGGGTTTTTTGAGCGTATATAGCCAGATTGGGGCGTATTTTGAGCGTATTGGAGGCGCTAGGAGCCGTATTTCCCCTCTGAAAAATCCTGTAAAATTCCAGAGGCTTTTATTATTATTTCCAGAGAGCTTGAAGTCTTTTCAAGGAGAATTGGTGATATATTTCTTAACTTAAACCCCGTATTTGATGCTTTTCTCTTATATTTTGCTATAATCTTGACGTATTTTGCTATGAAAGTTGTTTATTCTTGCACCATAAGTAGCTAAATTGTTATTGTGCATGATATGGCGTAGTTAGGGGCTATGATTTGTGTTAGTTTGGTTGTATTCCATGTGCTAAATCGTTAAACGTCGTTAAAGTTGTGATCTTTGTTCTTAAATCGCCTTTTTCATCTTCCAAAAGAAGTGATTAAGTTGATGATTTCCCCAAAAGGGTGAGCTTTGATCTCCTCAAAAGGGAGTTTCATACCGTAGTTTTGATCTCTCCAAAAGAGAGTTTCATATCGTATTATAACTTTAGCGACGATCTTATTGAATATTTTGCTTGAACCCCCAAAAGGGCATCTTCCGATGAATTGCTCCCAAAAGGAGAATTCATTGAGTTATATTGGATATTTTCCCGGTGAATTGCTCTCAAAAAGAGAATTCGTTGTGATATATTCATCAACCAAATTAATACGAATCATTGATCCTAACGAACCCATACCATGTGCATACTTTTTATAGAAATTTTCATACACGAATTTCTTTGTTCGCACATCACTATCACGCACTTTCACACCATCGCCATCATTATTGAAGTGGTTAGTTTCTCTGCGTAGGATTTCTATTTGATTTGAATTGTGGTTGCAACAGATTTCTTCCCGTGGATTCGACATCTGGACTCCCAGATTTTACTACTTGTACGGACTCTTGCGCTTGAGAGAGAGCACCTTTCCGGTCCCACCAACAATAAGCCAATTATGATCTCAAAAAAAGTTCAACATCATATCCACTTTGACAAATTGAACCTGAAGTTCAAATCATATTAACTGTCAAAACAAAACAAATACGATGGTTTATGCGAAAATTATAATTGCTATCTTCATAAAAGATGCACACTTCGCGGTAAATATATATATAAGATCTATGATCTATATAATTCAATATGGACACCAGAAGTTTTCCATAATAACGCTAAACTCTTTAAAAGAGTACTCTCCTTTATTTTTTACAAGGAAAGATTTTTTTAATCTAGCCTTGTATATAAGCATACACCTGAAGTCGTAGCTTAATAAATAAGTGAGAAATATATTACACACTCACGTATTTGTTCCCTTTGAACATGATTAACTATCCACAAAAATTTGAACGACTCAAGAAATGGCCTGAAGCCATACTCGAGCATTCAAATAGACTTTTAAAAGTCTCTAATTAATTAGAAAAGTGGAAGTATAAAATAATTTGCTCAAACCCCCTGCTTATGTCTTCTTAGTAAGACTAATTTTCATTTTCCTTTATAAATAAGGAAAACTTAAAACATGGGAAGTCTTAAATAAAATGAGAAAGGGAAGATATGATATACCTCGACATGGAGTAAGCAATGGCAAACTAATATCAGACCAGAAGTTCTGATAAGAGCCATAATGTTTTTGCAAACATGAATGTGCATTAACTTATGCCATATAAAAATACATACATATCTAGTCTAAACGACGAAAGTCAAATTGACCTTATGTATATTTAGCTACTCCCCGAGGATAAATAAACTTTGAAACCAAATTTAATCTGTTGTCATAACATAAGTCTTAATGAGCATAATTATAGTTGTATGTTTTCAAGAGCACACATCACACTATGTCACTTATTGACTTAACAAAATCATCAGTATTATTCTCTTGTAGTTTTAATACATTTTATTTTACTGCGAATGATTTGCTATCTTGAATACCCCTAAAAATAAAATGAGGATGCCATATACTCTCTGAAACGTATACAGTTTCAAAGGATATTCGTCAAAATGAAATCCCTAATGACTCAAGAAATAAATGAAGCATGAAGCTTTGTCCCATAATGATCCGCACAATAGTCAATATGAAGATGTAATCCTTCACAGTTTGAACACAGTTCAACTATCACTGAACAAAATTAACTTGAGCATTTTAATGGACTTTTCAAAAGTCCCACATAAATTCAAAAAGAGGAATTAATTTGGAACACCAGAAGTGTCCAAAATCGACCAACTTTGGATCGATATCACCCTAGATTGATGATGCAAGACATCATCAACCAGACGAACCCGAAGATTCTTCAAAAAGGGTGAAACTTTCATTGTCACATTCAAAAGGAAAAAATGATTATGAGATCATCTCCATTCATATGGACATTGACTCTCCCAACTTCCTCAAACGAATTTAAGATGATATACCATCATCATTAAAGATAATGAAGACCTTTAGGTCTCTTGAGAGTATTTAAGGGATATAAATAGGCTTTGTCCACTCCCTTAATAGGACTGATGATGTACCTTTGGTGTACTCATCAATATATCCTCTAAAAATGGTCATTATCCAACTACATTTTTTAAAGAAAAATGATGGTAACATTGGATAAAAATGGAAAATCATAAATAATTAGCAACAGTGGTTGCGTACACTCAGCTAAACATACCATTAGAATCTTTTTATACGAGTCTGATCAACTCCATATAAACAGTTTCTAAGAATGAGTTTAGAGCACATCTTAAAGATGGTACGTCCGCAACGCTGTGTATGTGTTCCTGAAGCAACACTACATAAACAGTCATAATGCCATAAAGAGAACACATTCATCAGGACTAACCAACTTTGATGAATAAATCTCGTATGAGTAAGGCATTAGTACACATCTTATTAATTGTGTGTTGATGGTAATAATGATCCTGAAGATCCTTCAATTCCATATTTGGTTCAAATCATCTATGAGCCTGAAGTTCAAATTGACCATTTAAAAAGTAAATACATATGATCTGATTATAATCAGACTAACAATTTAAATATTGTCAAAACTTTCACATCCCTGCAACTAAAAATTCAGCTAGGATTGACATACCAAATATAATGGATGCAATCCACCAGTAGCAGAAGTGGACGTCCTTAAGAGATGAGAGGACATACCACTAGGCTCCAAAGAGAAAATCTACTCCTGGAGACCGAAAAAGAAATACCACCACAGAAAAGTGAGCTCAAATCCAGAACCTTATTACAACTTGGTTGCTATGGACCAATTTTGGATCTGTCCATATTCTTTACCCGTCCCATAACCTTCACTTCTTTAACGAGTTATGAAGGATGTTGGATATGGACGACATAAATACACCCATGAGGGGATGTATGAGGAAATACGGACCTCAGATGTCGCGTGCACGAAAGCGTGCACGAAGGGAACCTTTTCTCCTGTGAAAAGGACCAATCGATAAGTGGAAAAAGTCACTTTATAAGTGCATAAAGGCACTTGATAAGTGAATGAAGAAGAGGATAAGTAAATGTGCTAATATAGGCTAATAAGCTTATATTTAGTTATTTCCTACAATAACTACCCCTAAAGCCTATAAATAGGACCCAAGGGTAAGGCATTTACACCATTCCATCCATGCCATAAGTTTGCATAAGGCAACTTATGTTCTTCTTCTCCCTTCCATTAAAATCCTCTTCTAAATAGAGATTTAGGCGGTGAAACGCTGCTTCGATCCTCCGTGACGAAGTACTGACCGTTGTGGCGAATCCGAGGGTGAATTTCAGAGACTACGGCGCTGCATACGCCAACGTAAGTCTATGTTATTATTCGATCTTAACGTCGTTGTTTTGACAGGATCCTACATTGGTATCGGAGCCATACGGGTTCGCCCCGGTCTAACCTTCGCCCCAGTCGCACCGATGAATGTGGCGTTGTCTCTTTCACGAATGCGTCTCCTTCCATTATGGATATGGTAGGAACACATCGTGACGGAGAGAACGTAATAGTTGTTCTTTTCACGTTAGGGTCTTCTGTCATTACGAATATGGCAGGAACTATCCGTGACGGGGAGAACTTACCGTTCATTTCACCAAACTCATGCTCTTCATGGATGCTGAGTCTCCATTCATAGGGAATGTGAACTCTCTTCATGTGGAGCGTGAAGTTTGCGGCCTTGAAAATGCGTTCTCTTCATTTTTTGGCACATGGCCATTGAAGCAAAACCGTTTTCTCGATGAACGGGTGCTTCATCGGAGAAGACAATGGTGGTTATTCTCAACGGAGAAGATGACGTTTTTTGGTGCATGATCACCATGGCCATATGGGCTATGGAGGCAATGCATCCCCCCTCCCCCATGCGGAGGAGGTTGGCTACGACCAATAACAACCACGGACACCCCACCGGCGGGGGTGTGCGGCCAACCCCATGCAAGGGGGTGGCCGGCCAGGGCCAAGGGGCCCTGGCCTCAGCCAGGCCAGGGCCAGAGGGCCCTGGCCAGGCCAGGGCCGGCCCTGGCTGGCCTCGGCCAGGGCCAGGGGGCCCTGGCTGGGAGCCAGGGCCAGGCCAGGGCCCTGCCGGCCCTGGCAGAGGCCAGGGCCCTGCCGGCCCTGGCAGAGGCCAGGGCCCTGCCGGCCCTGGCAGAGGCCAGGGCTGGCGCCCTGGCCTCAGGCCAGGGCCTGGCCGGTCCTAGCCGGGGGCCAGGGCCCTGTCAGCCCTGGCAGAGGCCAGGGCCGGGGGCGAGGGCCAGGCCAGTGGCCTGGCCGGCCCTGGCAGAGGCCAGGGCCGGCGCCATGGCTGGCCCTGGCGGGTCGGCCCTCTGCCAGGGCCGGCCAGGCCCCTGGCCAGGCCCTGGCCTCTGCCAGGGCCACGGTCGGCCCTAGCAGTGTCCAGGGCCAGGCCGAGGCATGCCGGACCTGGCCGAGGCCAGTGCCCGGCCACTGTCAGCCCTGGCCTCGGCCAGTGCCGAGCCCCGGTTGACCCTGTATTTGGGGGGAGGCTTGCATGAATAAGACATGCATGGCCAGTCCATACGGGGCCGACGGCAGTTCTCTGCAGCAAATTCTCCTGCAGAGGCGGAGCGCCTGGATCCATACGGGAGCCGGTGACAATGGCTTGCAGAAAAATCCCCTTAGGGGGGATCCGGCCTTGGCACGACTACAGCTCAATCCCGGCAATGGCCAGGGATTGCCGTATATTTCGTTAGTATCATATGGGTACTAGGTTGAAACATACATTTTGCAAAATACGTTTGCAAAATGCTTTTGAAAAACACTTTTTCAAAATACGTTTTTCAAAATCGCTTTTTCCGCTGCAAGTACTATAAGAGTACTATCGTTTGATAAGTGAGGGGGAAATATTGAAAGTTGTTCTAGATGGTGATTGGAATCGTAGAGACCTTTCCGATTCTAGAGCAACACCTTCAATATGTTTCGAAAGTAACTTATCAAATATAATAATATCATTTCAAGTGGGATTTTTTTTCCAAGTGGGAGTGATATCTATGTTTAAGAAATTTTATGCAATGATTTTTGATCGAACCTTCGGTTTTGTGTCTTTTGCAGCCTTTTAAAGCTAAAATGTCTTCTGCCGCTATGAACATCGTCACTAAGTTGAACAGAGGTGAAAAACTCAACGGCGATAATTACAAACTATGGTCCATCAAGATACAATACGTTCTAGAGGAGCAAGACGTGCTCGAAACTCTAAAGAACGTAATGATTGAACCCGAGTTGGGCACTACGGCCCAACACAGACGAGACAAGGAAGCTTTTGATGCTTGGTCTCGGAAGAACAAGATAGCTCGCATTACGTTATTGTCCAGTATGGCCGATGACATAATGCGCATCTTCCAAGAGCATGACCTAGCCATGGACATATGGTCCAAGCTAGAGGAGAAGTTTGGTGGCACATCGGTGTCCAAACTTCGCGCCTTAACTATAAGATTTGATTCATACAAGAAACGTCCAGATCATTCTATGAGGAAACATCTGCGACATATGGCAAATCAAATCTCAGAGTTAAAGGATGCGGGTCATGTGCTCACAGATGAGCAACAAATCCAAGCAGTCATACGTTCCCTACCAAATGGGTGGGACCAAATGAAGATGCATCTCACTCACAATGAGAGCATCAAGACCTTCATCGATGTTTCCAAGCACCTCGAATTAGAGGAAGATCGGCTTGCGGCTGCCAAGCCAAGTGCAGAAGTGCACATGGTTGCTAGTTCCTCACACGGGGAAAGAAACGGAAAGATCGTTCGAAGTCTACTAATGAACGTAATAAGCAACCGGAGTCTACCAAGAAACCCAAACATAAGGGTGGGCACAAGAAATGGCACAAGAAGAAAGACTTGAAGAGGATCAAGTGCTTCAAGTGCAACAAGTTAGGTCACTATGCCCGTTCTTGTATGGATGGAGGTGACAAGGTAACTTGTAATGCTAGTTACATATGTGTTTCTAGTTCAATATTTCTTATAGAATCTAATCCATTTTTGATAATTGATTCAGGTGCCACCGACCACATAGCAAGGGATAGACGGTCCTTCGTGGAGTATCACCGGATACCCCAAGGAACGAAGTGGATCTTTGTAGGAAACAACACACGTGTTGAACTGAAAGGCGTTGGGACTTGCAAGCTCGTCTTGGACAATGGCCGCACTATCTTACTACATGATGTCCTCTTCGCTCCGGATATTCGAAGGAATATTATTTCTGTGGTCGTGTTAATGGGTCTTGGTTATAGTTGGTTTTTTCATGATTGTAAAGTGGACTTGGCTTGTAATAATACTCTAATTGGTTCTGGGTATGTATTTAAAGGATTTATTGTATTAAATACAATGTATGACTCTTCATTTAATAATGAAAATTTCCTTGTTGCAAATTCTACGACTTATGAGTCAGATATAATTTGTTGGCACGCAAGGCTTGGTCACATTGGACCAACGCGTATGGATAGACTTGCCAAACGTGGCCTTCTATCCAATGTTTCAAAGGTCGATATGTCGACCTGCGAACATTGCCTTGTAGGGAAATCTTGTCGCAAGCCGTTTGGAACCGGCACAAGGGCCGAGGTTCCATTACAGCTTATCCATTCGGACATATGTGGTCCGATGAATGTCAAGACAAGACGCGGGAAGTCCTATTTCATCACTTTTTTAATGACTTCACCCGATTCGGTCATATCTATTTGATATCCCACAAAAGTGAAGCATTAACCTGCTTTAAAAACTATATGAGTTTGGTGGAAAATCAATTAGATCGCAAGATTAAGGTCTTGCGAACTGATAGAGGCGGTGAATATCAATCCGCAAGTTTTAAGGAACTTTTTGATGAAAAGGGCATAGTTCATCAGGTGACTATGCCTTATACTCCTCAACAAAATGGTGTTGCAGAAAGGATGAATAGGACTTTAATGGAAATGGTCCGTTCAATGATGGCGCAAGCTAACTTGCCAATCACCTTTTGGGGTGATGCATTATTGACGGTCACTTTCATCTTGAACCGCGTACCCTCGAAATCAGTTAGCTCCACTCCTTACGAGTTGTGAAACCAAAGGTCTCCTGACTTAAACATTTTGAAACCGTGGGGTGTGCATCCTACACACATATTTCCTCCCATAAGTATGGCAAACTTGGGCCACGGGGAAGGAAATGTATCTTTATATGATACACAGAAAACTCCAAAGGTTATGTTTTCATTGGTCAGGAAGACAATAGAGGTCTAATTGAATTTGAGTCGAGGGATGTCACTTTCTTGGAAGACGAGTTTCCAAGACAGGGCGAGATAAGTCAGGACTTATCTCTGTTTGAGATTAATGATGAAGAAGGATTACCTCATTCGAGTGGGAGAATTCTTGGTGAAGACGAAAATACGTTTCAAACTTCACCAATGGATGATACGAATGACGCGAATCCTATTCCATACGGGAATAATGATCCAAGTGGGAGCATTTCTAACGACATTCCAAGTGGGAGTGATATTAGAATTGATCTAAATTCGAGTCAACAAGGACTTGAAGAATCTCAAATACGACGTCGTAGTCGTACAAGGGTGGCTCCTCTAAGATTTGAGGATGAATTTCTGCAAACCTTTATGACTTTACTACAAGATGATGACGAGCCTGCTACTTTCAAACAGGCCGTATCATGCCCTGCAAAAGACAAATGGATGGAAGCGATGAAGGAGGAGTTGGAATCCATGAAAGTTAACCAAGTCTGGGACTTAGTTGACTTACCCAGAGGACGTAGAGCTATTGGGAACAAATGGGTTCTCAAGATCAAGCATAAGACTGATGGCTCTCTAGACAGATATAAAGCTCGCCTTGTCGCGAAAGGTTTTACGCAACAGGAAGGGATAGACTACGAAGAGACCTTCTCACCTGTTGTTTGTTTTACCTCGATTCGCCTGATTCTGGCTATGGTAGCTTGCTTAGACCTCGAATTACATCAGATGGATGTAAAGACTGCCTTTCTCAATGGAGAATTGGACGAGGAGATCTATATGGAACAACCAACAGGGTTCGTAAAAGAAGGAAACGAACATAAGGTTTGTAAACTTCGTAAGTCCATATATGGTCTTAAACAATCCTCGAGGTAATGGTATATACGATTTCAAGAAGTTGTCTTATCAAATGGTTTTACCATGCTTGATGAAGATAACTGCGTATATATCAAGAGGATTAAAAGCAAGTATATTATTATGTCTCTATACGTAGATGACATTTTAATAGCCGGAAATGGCAAGGGCTTTGTGATGGATATCAAGGCTTGGCTTTCATCAGTTTTTCAGATGAAAGACATGGGAGAAGCCGCATATATCCTTGGAGTTAAGATTTCAAGGAATCGCTCAAAGAAACTTCTTTCTCTTTCACAAGAGACTTATATAAAGAAGGTACTAGAACGTTTTAATATGCAGGACTGCAAGTCCATTGATACTCCTATAAGCAAATGCGATAATTTATGTCTGAAATCGTGTCCAAAGAACCAAAAGGAAAAGGAAATTATGGAAAAAGTTTCATATTCCAGTGCAGTTGGTAGTTTTATGTACGATATGATGTGTACAAGACCGGACATCTGTTTTGCCGTTGGAATGGTAAGTCGTTACCAATCCAATCCAGGGCAATTACACTGGAAAGCGGTTAAGAGGATAATGCGGTATCTTAAAGGAACTGCAGACTATGTTTTATGCTATCAAGGAGATGCCTTGAGGCTCGAAGGCTACACTGATGCTGATTGGGCGGGTGATCTCGATGAGCGACGATCGACCTCAGGATATGTTTTTCTACTCGGATCTGGTGCAATATCCTGGAGTAGCAAGAAACAATCCTGCATCGCACTTTCAACTATAGAAGCCGAGTTTGTAGCATTTAGCATGGCAGTCCAAGAGGCTGTTTAGCTTAGGAAATTCTTAGACAGGCTAATTGATGCAAGTGACTCAGGTGCTGTACCAATACACAGCGACAGTCAAGCATCTATAGCCTATGTCAAAGATCCAAAATTCCATTGTAAGACCAAACACATTGATATCCGCTACAACTTTGCAAAATACTATGATAAGACCAAGAAGGTAGACATAAGGTACATATCTACGCATGAGATGATAGCGGATCCGCTTACGAAGGCGATCCCCAGAGATGTGTCTTACAAACACTTATCATCTCAAGGATTGCGTAAGAGCTGAGTTGTACCAATGTAAATTCCCATGTCTGTAAAAGATCAAATTTAATAAAAGAATAAGTTCTTTTTCAACATTGCATATGAGTTTCTAGAAAATGTTTGTGTGCATTTTTATATCTCAGCTGGTTTTTTGTATGTCGGACAGATTGAGGTTGGCTCTCTCACATGAGCAACCGCCTTTATTTTATCAGACGGGTAAAATAAAGATGAGACCTGTTTAAAGTCAAAATCGTCAGACGGATGATTTAGAGTCATGAATTAAACAAAATGGTCGTATGAAAGATCTGCATCATATGGATGCGTACAAAAGATCTAAGAGGATTCTTAAATCCTATCTGTCTTATGCGGGATGTGGGTCCAGAAGATTATTTGAGTAGTAAAAGGGACTCAAAATCAGACATTGTGGTGTCTGATCATCATACTTACAACATCATTAAGACATACGCTCCCTGGGAAAGGAGTGATGTTGTAATACGTATTCATACTACGTATGCATTTGACCATTGGGTTAGAATAGTAATTGTGTTTACTATTATGTGAGACCCAAAGACCACATGGGTCTTAACTTATTATATTTCTCGGTATGATAAACAGAAGAGTTAAAGGAAAAGATGTTTCCTTACAATCCCCTCAAGTGTGAGTGGGAGATGTTGGATATGGACGACATAAATACACCCATGAGGGGATGTATGAGGGAATACGGACCTCAGATGTCACATGCACGAAAGCGTGCACGAAGTGAACCTTTTCTCGTGTGAAAAGGACCACTCGATAAGTGGAAAAAGTCACTTTATAAGTGCATAAAGGCACTTGATAAGTGAATGAAGAAGAGGATAAGTAAATGTGCTAATATAGGCTAATAAGCTTATATTTAGTTATTTCCTACAATAACTACCCCTAAAGCCTATAAATAGGACCCAAGGGTAAGGCATTTACACCATTCCATCCATGCCATAAGTTTGCATAAGGCAACTTATGTTCTTCTTCTCCCTTCCATTAAAATCCTCTTCTAAATAGAGATTTAGGCGGTGAAACGCTGCTTTGATCCTCCGTGACGAAGTACTGACCGTTGTGGCGAATTCGAGGGTGAAGTTCAGAGACTACGGCGCTGCATACGCCAACGTAAGTCTATGTAATTATTCGATCCTAACGTCGTTGATTTGACAGGGTCCTACAAAGGAGACACCTCTGGGAGAAATCAAATGATTATAGTACGTGCGGGGTGAGTTTTGGGCAAGAAAGAACACATCTTGTCGACAAATTCTCTCATATTTCACTTTGCCAATTAAATATAAAATATCGATTCCTCAACTCTGCTTTGCCTGAAGCAAAGATAGAGATTTGGCCAAATTATAATAATGTGGAATGAGGCAAAAATAAGGTGAGCTGGACTCCCTTATGAAATATGAGGTGTATGGACCTGAAGTCCTGATATCAAAAATGATATCAAATCCTGTGGGATAACTGAGTATTGTAGGAGAACTATAATAAAATCATTAGCTATAAGCATTTTAATTTGCTATAGCTTTAGAGGTATAAATCGCTCAAACCAGGAAGTAATCAAGTAAGATGTGCTGAACTCACTTACAAGATGAATCAGATGCATTGACTGGTTTATGTCAAGGCGTAACACAACGAATGGCAAAAGAGGGAATTTTTGGTTGATGTTGCTATTGGATGTGACAACATTACCTATATAAAATTTCTTCAATTGCATGTATAATATTTTTCTTTACTTTCCTTTTTTCTGGGACATATATTAAAAATATGATTAAAGAAAGGACAATCTAGACAGAGATCCTTAAAGGACTCATACTAAAAGGTTGTTGTTTGCACCTCTTAAAAATAGTATTATTCTTAAGAGAGCAAATTAAAAGAATTGAGATTATTTTAATAACTCAAAATATTATCGAATCTCCTGAAGAGAAAATACCGAAATATCTGTTAAAGCCTATCTATCTGATATGATATGATATGAAAGTCCTAGCTAGGCATAAATTCTTGGCTTACAGAATACAATCATCCTGAAGATGATATTAATTATCCTGAAGATGAACTATCATCCTGAAGATGACATTAATCATCCTGAAGATGAACTATCATCCTGAAGATGACATTAATCATCCTGAAGATGAACTATTATAAATCATCCCGAAGATGAGAACTTTATACAATGACGATTGTGAAGGAAAAATGAAAATCATTCTCCACTAAATACACCTATTTGGTTGCATGGATATACATTAAAAGACCCCTTTCCGTTAGGTGGAAGAGGGGAAGAATATACAAGGTCCAGAAGTACCTTAAGTGTCTTTGGAACACTCTTTTACCTGGTTAACTGCATGCATCTCTTTTGAGCGTTAGCAGTATAGCTATTAACCAGGTACAATGCAGCGCCTGCAGCGCACCACTGGACCAGAGATATGTAGCTTCTGCGCTATCTCCAAGGGTCGAGGAAAAATCCGCTATGTTAAATGTATTTGCATATGCAGGTTACAGATCATCGCGATGAATGGCATAAAAGGGACGTCCACCTCCTGAAGATCTACACAGAATCCTTCCAAGTCTACATCCTTCTACCATCCTGAGAAGCTCATCACCCAAGGAGCAGTTCAAGAACATACAAAGCCAGGTCCTGGAGTACCTCGCAGACAACGACGATTGAGACGTTGAGCTGTCTACCAAGTTCGCTAGCGCTCCTTTAGTTTCAACTACTGCCTTATATGAGTGAAACTTATATAGATGAGTGATGCTTGTACTTTACTTTTGCTTTCGGAATGTTGTAGATGAGATGGATGTAGAGACACATCGGAGATAAATGTATTGATATATAGGATATCTGCAAGCCTGAAGCTTGATCAGATAAGGGGAAGTCAACTGTAGAGTTATACTCTTTCTCATTGGCTAGTGGTTTTTCCCACAGTGTTTTCCATAGTCAAGGTTTTAATGAGGTAACCACATTGACTCTGGATCCAGAAGTATCCACCCCTCGACACATCCCCAAATCAGGGGAAGTTATAGAGTGATGTACTCTTTTCCCTTCGCTATCGGTTTTTTCCAACAGGGTTTTCCATAGCTAAGGGTTTTTAACAAGGCAGTTACCCCTAACTTGGATCTAGAAGTATCCACCCTTTAAGATACTCATTAGTACTAATGAATCATTCAGTATTCATAAGTCGAGTATACCACGTTGGTTGGATAAGGGGAAGTGTTAAGAATAGGTCCCATTAGGCCTATTGGGTATCCACCCACATGAGTAACCAATATGAATACTATATAAAGGGGGCTAGGGGTTTCCTAGCCTCAACCTTCTCCAAACCTATTTCTACTTCACAACAGGAGCAATATTGTAATTATTCCTTAGATTTTTTACTTTGTCCACATTAGTATAAGTTTGTCACCATTGTTTTTTTATGTTTTAGGGGATATACAGAATTTATTTCAAGTTTATTTTAGACAAATGATAGTTGTTCTAAAGCATTAAAAAAACTTAAATACAAGTCTATAAACTATCTGTTATGAATGGGGAAGACCTTTGGCCTCCACCCACTAACCATCCACCATTACACCCACTTAATAGTGGGTGTCCATTGGGGTCTAGATGATGTAACCCATATATGAATGAATATAAGTATAGCTATGGCTTTGACTATTAGCTAGTTCTTCTAACTCTCAGCACGTTATCATGCACGATTACCTCTAGAAATTTTTCTCTACAAAAATTCTTTCCAATAAACAAAAAAGGCGAAGGAATTTTATATCTGTTGGCAGATCGTTAGCCAACAACACAATGAGTTTGATTGTTTGCGTAGCCATTGATTTTCCTACGTCCTCAAGGAGCGGGATTATTTCTGCGGATTTTTCGCTCTCCTATCTTCCCTAGATCTAACAGATCTAGAGGTAAATAGTAAAACTCCTAGATCTAAACATAGTTTATATATATATATTCATTGTGTTTAGATCAAATTACATGGACCAAATTAGATCATATATATTCATTGTATATCTCTTTAAATTACATAACAAATCAAAAAAAAACATTCATCTAACGCCTGAAACGGTTCTCTGTCCCGGCCTGTGGCCTCCCGGCCTCATCCCCCAACCCTAACCCCCCTTCCCCCCTCCCCGCACGGAAGGGGGGCATTGATCCGGCACACCACCACCCCGAAGCGGGAGTCTTTAACGGCATCCCCCGAAGGTGGGATCTTTAATCTGTGCCAACCCCCCTTCCTATTTTATTTAGACCTATATGATAATAATAAACTAGCAGTTGAAAACAATTCTTAAATAATATTATAAAAAACCAGCTACATCGAAATCAGAAAGATAAGACCATTATCATCACAACATAGTAATAGTAAGATATAACCATATTATAAGTGAGATAAGGCAATAAAAACTAAACCCTCATGGAATTCAGTAGTAGTGATTAATCAATTAAACATAATGATTAAATATAAAATCCAAGCAACGACACGTAAAACTTGGTAACGTGGTTCGGTGCGTACACCTACATTTGCGGGGCCACTCCTAGAAAATCAGATTACTCCACTAAAAATATCAAAGCATACAATCACTAATATCAGATCTATATTAGGAGAAGCATACTGCCCCTCAATACAAACCGCGAGGGGTGATCTTAATCAACCCCGTGAAGTAATCTAAGCAAGCAACTCTTGCATGCAAGATCTCCTTGCACAACCGGCTAGATAAACTCCCTTGATCCCTACGTGCTTAGCCGCCGGCCTCCGTCCCCGGATGTAGAAACCGCAAGATCCCCTTGCACCACCGACTAGAATCAACTCCCTTGATCCCTACCTCTGCACGCCCTTAGATACTGTGCTCCCCCTCAATCACGGAGTCGTTAAGGTAGGTCGCTTGAAAATCTCGTGCAGATCGGCAACCCGCATGTTTAGGAACCACAATGGCAAGTGGTTCCACAATATCTTCGGAGATCTAATAACTACTGTATGCAGGCTAATATTTCTCCAACAGAATCTTCAATCAAATCTAGGAGATAACACCTTCCAAATGAAGCTTCAACGATTCTTCAACATAACAGCATAAACCAGAATGCCTAAAAGAGATTAAAGAAAGATCTGGAGTAATCCACATTTGATAATCAATGTAGTATGTCATTCGATTCCAGCCTTCTGACACAGCATGTTGGACCTCATGTTGTACCATTGTTGGATATGGACGACATGAATACACCCATGAGGGGATGTATGAGGGTATATAGACCTCAGATGTCACGTGCACGAAAGCGTGCACGAAGGGAACCTTTTCTCGTGTGAAAAGGACCACTTGATAAGTGGAAAAATCCACTCGATAAGTGGAAAAAGTCACTTTATAAGTGAATAAAGAAGAAGAGGATAAATGAATGTGCTTATATAGGCTAATAAGCTTATAATTGGTTATTTCCTACAATAACCACCCCTAAAGCCTATAAATAGGACCCATGGGTAAGGCATTCATTCCACACTTTTCATGCCATAAGTTTGCATAAGGCATCTTATGTTCTTCTTCTCCCTTCCATTAAAATCCTCTTCAAAATAGAGATTTAGGCGATGAAACTCTGCTTCGATCCTCCGTGACGAAGTACCGACCGTTGTGGCGAATCCGAGGGCGAAGTTCCGAGATTACGGTGCCGCGTACGCAAGCGTAAGTCTCTACTTCATTATTCGATCCTAACGTCGTTGTTTAGTCAGGATCCTACATTGGTATCAGAGCCATACGGGTTCACCCCGGTCAAACCGCCGCCCCGTCGAACCGATGAACGAGGCGTTGTCTTTTTCACGAATGGGTATCCTACCATTATGGATATGGTAGGAATGCTTCGTGACGGAGAGAACGCAACGGTTGTTCATTTCACGTTAGGGTCTTCTGTCATTACGGATATGGCAGGAACTCTCTGTGACGGGAAGAACCAACCGTTCATATCGTCAAGCTCGCACTCTTCATGGATGCTGAGTCTCAATTCATAGGGAATGTGAACTCTCTTCATGTGGAGCGTGTAGTTTGCGAACTTTAAAGTATGTTATTTTTCCATTTTGGCACACGGCCATTAGAGAATAACTACTTTCTCGACGAACGGGTGCTTCATCGACGAACGGGTGCTTCATTGAGGAAGATGATGGTAGTTATCCCCATCGGAGAAGATGACCTTTGGTGCATGATCACCATGGCTAAATGGGCTATGGAGGCAATGCATCCCTTCTTCCCATGCGGAGGGGGTTGGCTACGGCCAAATGACAACGAAAACCACCCTGCCGGGGGGGAGTGTGTGTGGTAACCCCATACAAGGGGGTGGCCAGCCATTGCCATATGGTCCATGGCCGGCCATGGCCAAAGTGCCAAGGCCGGCCATGGCCAGGCCAGGGCCGGCCATGGCCCAGGGACCCTGGCCACGGCCAGGCCATGGCCAGAGGGCCCTGGCCAGGCCAGGGCCGGCCCTGGCCGGCCTCAGCCAGGGCCAGAGATCCCTGGCCGCGGCCAGGCTAGGGCCTGGCCGGCCCTGGCCGGAAGCCAGGGCCCTGCCGGCCCTGGCAGAGGCCAGGGCAGAGCCTGGCCAGCCCTGGCCTCTGCCAGGGCCATGGCCGGCCCTGGCCGAGGGGCCAGGACCCCTGGCCGGCCAGGGCAGAGGCCCATGGCCGGCCCATGGCCAGCCTCGGCCAGGGCAGAGGCCCTGGCCGTCGGGGGGGTGCCAGATCCTTGGTCGGTATTGGTCGACCAATCCGGGATTTTTGGTCGACCAATTCAGCCAGAGGCCTTGCCAATGGTTTCGGCTCCGGCCACCTGCAAGGCTAGCCCATACGGGGCCGACGGCAGTCGTCTGCGGCAAAATTCTCCTATAAGGGGGAAGCGCCTGGATCCATACGGGAGCCGGCAACAATGGCTTGCAGAAAAATCCCCAAAGGGGGGATACGGCCTTGGCACGGCTACGGCGCATCCCCGCTAAATGGCCAGGAAGTGCCGAATATTTCACTAGTATCATAAGGGTACTAGGTTGAAATATACAATTTTTTGAAAAATACGTTTTTCGTACGTTTTGAAAAATACGTTTTCAAAAATGTTTTTCCGCTGCAAAGTACTATAAGGGTACTTTTATTTGATAAGTGAGGGGGAAATATTGAAGGATTGTTCTAGATGGTGATTGGAATCGTAGAGACCTTTCCGATTCTAGAGTAACATCTTCAATATTTTTCGAAAGTAACTTATCAAATTATAAATATCATTCCAAGTGGGAGTTGAAATTAGAACTATCCAAATGGGATATTCTCTTATCATTTCAAATGGGAATTATATTTTAAGAAATTTCAATACAATGTTTTTGATCAAACCTTCGGTTTTGTGTCTTTTGCAGCATTTTAAAAGTAAAATGTCTTCTGCTTCAAAGAATATCGTCACTGAGTTAAACAGAGGTGAAAAACTCAACAGCGATAATTACAAACTATTGTCCATCAAGATACAATACGTTTTAGAGGAGCAAGAAGTGCTCGAAACTCTAAAGAACGTAATGATTGAACCCGAGTTGGGCACTACGGCCCAACACAGACGAGACAAGGAAGCTTTTGATGCTTGGTCTCGGAAGAATAAGATAGCCCGCATTACGTTATTGAGCAGTATG
Source organism: Scilla litardierei (assembly GCA_030789695.1). Lineage (NCBI taxonomy): Eukaryota > Viridiplantae > Streptophyta > Magnoliopsida > Asparagales > Asparagaceae > Scilla > Scilla litardierei. The sequence goes on along the minus strand of CM061142.1, from coordinate 797,909,377 downwards.
GCCGATGACATAATGCGCATCTTCCGAGAGCATGACCTAGCCATGGACATATGGTCCAAGCTAGAGGAGAAGTTTGGTGGCACATCGGTGTCCAAACTTCGCGCCTTAACTATAAGATTTGATTCATACAAGAAACGTCCAGATCATTTTATGGGGAAACATCTGCGACATATGGCAAATCAAATCTCAGAGTTAAAGGATGCGGGTCATGTGCTCACAGATGAGCAACAAATCCAAGCAGTCATACGTTCCCTACCAAATGGGTGGGACCAAATGAAGATGCATCTCACTCACAATGAGAGCATCAAGACCTTCAGCGATGTTTCCAAGCACCTCGAATTAGAGGAAGAGCGGCTTGCGGCTGCCAAGCCAAGTGCAGAAGTGCACATGGTTGCTAGTTCCTCACACGGGAGAAAGAAACGGAAAGATCGTTAGAAGTCTACTAATGAACGTAATAAGCAACCTGAGTCTACCAAGAAACCCAAACATAAGGGTGGGCACAAGAAATGGCACAAGAAGAAAGACTTGAAGAGGATCAAGTGCTTCAAGTGCAACAAGCTCGGTCACTATGCTCGTTTGTGTACGAGTGGAGGTGACGATGTAACTTGTAATTATACTAGTTACATATGTGTTTCTAGTTCAATATTTCTTGTGGAATCTAATCCATTTTGGATAATTGATTCAGGTGCCACCGACCACATAGCAAGGGACAGACGGTCCTTCGTGGAGTATCACCGGATACCCCAAGGAACGAAGTGGATCTATGTAGGAAACAACACTCGTGTTGAAGTGAAAGGCGTTGGGACTTGCAAGCTAGTCTTGGACAACGGCCGCACTCTCCTACTTCATGATGTTCTCTTCGCTCCAGATATTCGAAGGAATATAATATCTGTGGTCGTGTTAATGGGTCTTGGTTATAGCTGGTTTTTTCATGATTGTAAAGTGGACTTGTGTTGTAATAATTCATTAATTGGTACTAGGTATGTATTTAAAGGATTTATTGTATTAAATACAATGTATGATTCCTCTGATTGTAATGAAAATTTCCTTGTTACAAATTCTTCGACTTATGAGTCTGATATAATTTGTTGGCACGCAAGGCTTGGTCATATTGGACCAACGCGTATGGATAGACTTGCCAAACGTGGCTTTCTATCCAATGTTGCAAAGGTCGATATGTCGACCTGCGAACATTGCCTTGTGGGGAAATCTTGTCGCAAGCCGTTTGGAACCGGCACAAGGGCTGAGGTTCCATTACAGCTCATCCATTCGGACATATGTGGTCCGATGAATGTCAAGACAAGGCGCGGGAATTCCTATTTCATCACTTTTATTGATGATTTCACCCGATTCGGACATATCTATTTGATATCCCACAAAAGCGAAGCATTAACCTGCTTTATAAACTATATGAGTTTAGTGGAGAATCAATTAGATCGCAAGATTAAGGTCTTGCGAACCGATAGGGGTGGTGAATATCAATCAACAAGTTTTAAGGAACTTTGTGATGAAAAGGGCATAGTACATCAGGTAACTATGCCTTATACTCCTCAACAAAATGGTGTTGCTGAAAGGAGGAATAGGACTTTAATGGAAATGGTCCGTTCGATGATGGCGCAAGCTAACTTGTCAATTACCTTTTGGGGTGATGCATTATTAACGGCCACTTTCATTTTGAACCGCGTACCCTCGAAATCAGTTAGTTCCACTCCTTATGAGTTATGAAACCAAAGGTCACCTGACTTAAACATTTTAAAACCTTGGGGATGTGCATCCTACGCACATATTTCCTCCCATAAGTATGGCAAACTTGGGCCAAGGGGAAGGAAATGTATCTTTATACGATACGCAGAAAACTCCAAAGGTTATGTTTTCGTTAATCAGGAAGACAATGGTGGTCTAATTGAATTTGAGTCGAGGGATGTCACTTTCTTGGAAAACGAGTTTCCAAGACAGGGCGAGATAAGTCAGGACTTATCTCTATTTGAGATTTATGATCAAGATGGATTACCTCATTCGAGTGGGAGAATTCTTGGTGAAGAAGACGAAAATACGTTTCAAACTTCACCAATGGATGATACGAATGACGTTAATCCTATTCCATATGGGAATAATGATCCAAGTGGGAGCATTTCTAACAACATTCCAAGTGTGAGTAATATTAGAATTGATCTAAATTCAAGTCAACAAGGACTTGAAGAATCTCAAATACGACGTAGTAGTCGTACAAGGTTGGCTTCTCTAAGATTTGAGGATGAATTTCCGCAAACCTTTATGACTTTACTACAAGATGATGACGAGCCTGCTACTTTCAAACAGGTCGTATCATGCCCTGCAAAAGACAAATGGATGGAAGCGATGAAGGAGGAGTTGGAATCCATGAAAGTTAACCAAGTCTGGGACTTAGTTGACTTACCCAGAGGACGTAGAGCTATTGGGAACAAATGGGTTCTCAAGATCAAGCATAAGGCTGATGGCTCTCTAGACAGATATAAAGGTCGCCTGTCGCGAAAGGTTTTACGCAACAGGAAGGGATAGAATACAAAGAGACCTTCTCACCTGTTGTTCGTTTTACCTCGATTCGCCTGATTCTGGCTATGGTAGCTTGCTTAGACCTCGAATTACATCAGATGGATGTAAAGACTGCCTTTCTCAATGGAGAATTGGACGAGGAGATCTATATGGAACAACCAACAGGGTTTGTAAAAGAAGGAAACGAACATAAGGTTTGTAAACTTTGTAAGTCCATATATGGTCTTAAACAATCCTCGAGGCAATGGTATATACGATTTCAAGAAGTTGTCTTATCAAATGGATTTTCCATGCTTGATGAAGATAACTGTGTATATATCAGGAGGAATAAGAGCAAGTATGTTATTATGTCTCTATATGTAGATGACATTTTAATAGCCGAAAATGACAAGGGCTTTGTGATGGATATCAAGGCTTGGATTTCATCAGTTTTTGAGATGAAAGACATGGGAGAAGCCGCATATATCCTTGGAGTTAAGATTTCAAGGAATCGTTCGAAGAAACTTCTTTCTCTTTCACAGGAGACTTATATAAAGAAGGTTCTAGAACGGTTTAATATGCAGGACTGCAAGTCCATTGATACTCCTATAAGCAAATGCGACAATTTATGTCTGAAATCGTGTCCAAAGAACCAAAAAGAGAAGGAAATTATGGAAAAAGTTCCATATTCCAGTGCAGTTGGTAGTCTTATGTACGCTATGATGTGTACAAGACCGGACATCTGTTTTGCCGTTGGAATGGTAAGTCGTTACCAATCCAACCCAGGGCAAGTACACTGGAAAGCGGTTAAGAGGATAATGCGGTATCTCAAAGGAACTGCAGACTATGCTTTATGCTATTAAGGAGACGCCTTGAGGCTCGAAGGCTACACTGATGCTGATTGGGCGGGTGATCTTGATGAGCGACGATCGACCTCAGGATATGTTTTTCTACTCGGATCTGGTGCAATATCTTGGAGTAGCAAGAAACAATCCTGCATCGCACTTTCAACTATGGAAGCCGAGTTTGTAGCATTTAGCATGGCAGTCTAAGAGGCTGTTTGGCTTAGGAAGTTCTTAGACAGGCTAATTGATGCAAGTGACTCAGGTGTTGTACCTATACACAGCGACAGTCAAGCATCTATAGCTTATGTCAAAGATCCTAAATTCCATTGTAAGACCAAACACATAGATATCCGCTACAAATTTGCAAAAGACTATGATAAAACCAAGAAGGTAGACATAAGGTACATATCTATGCATGAGATGATAGCGGATCCGCTTACGAAGGCGATCCCCAGAGATGTGTTTTACAAACACTTATCATCTCAAGGATTGCGTAAGAGCTGAGTTGTACCAATGTAAATTCCCATGTCTGTAAATGATCAAATTCAATAAAAGAATAAGTTCTTTTCAACATTGCATATGAAATTTTAAGAAATGTTTGTGTACATTTTTGAAATCTCAGCTAGATTTTTTAGTATGTCGGACAGATTGAGGTTGGCTCTCTCACATGAGCAACCGCCTTTATTTTATCAGACGGGTAAAATAAAGATGAGACCTGTTTAAAGTCAAAATCATCAGACGGATGATTTAGAGTCATGACTTAAACAAAATGGTCGTATGAAAGATCTGCATCATATGGATGCTTACAAAAGATCTAAGAGGATTCTTAAATCCTATCTGTCTTATGCGGGATGTGGGTCCAGAAGATCATTTGAGTAGTAAAAGGGACTCAAAATCAGACATTGTGGTGTCTGATCATTATCCTTACAACATCATTAAGACATACACTCCCTGGGAAAGGAGTGATGTTGTAATACGTATTCATACTACGTATACATTTTGACCATTGGGTTAGAATAGTAATTGTGTTTACTATTATGTGAGACCCAAAGACCACATGGGTCTCAACTCGTTACCCTTATGGACTCTAAATTGGTTCCTTAAGATTTGACTGGGTGATTGCTATCTTAGCATGTTGCTTATGGACTATGGTTAATTCGGTCCGACGGGGCATGTTAGAAAAGCGAGTCAAGTCAAGATCAAAAGGATCGCAAGAAGAGGAAGATTAATTTCATATTCACATTTGGATTTTAGAGATTCAAAGCTGGCCAGCCAATTGTAATCCAGATGGGATTCAATTGTTGAATATAAAGTATAAGAAATGTGAAGAAATAATCTAGGGTAAAGCATGTGTTGATCTACTCAACTTTGCACCTCGAGGGGTGTTGTGTATCTCTAACAAGTGCACAACAGCGGACTCTATGCACATGACGGTCACACGGCCTATTTCTCGGTATGATAAACAGAAGAGTTAAAGGAAAGATGTTTCCTTACAATCCCCTCAAGTGTGAGTGGGAGATGTTGGATATGGACGACATAAATACACTCATGAGGGGATGTATGAGGGAATACGGACCTCAGATGTCGCGTGCACAAAAGCGTGCACGAAGGAAACCTTTTCTCGTGTGAAAAGGACCACTCTATAAGTGGAAAAAGCCACTCGATAAGTGGAAAAAGTCACTTTATAAGTGAATGAAGAAGAGGATAAATGAATGTGCTTATATAGGCTAATAAGCTTATAATTGGTTATTTCCTACAATAACCACCCCTAAAGCCTATAAATAGGACCCAAGGGTAAGGCATTCATTCCACACTTTCCATGCCATAAGTTTGCATAAGGCATCTTATGTTCTTCTTCTCCCTTCCATTAAAATCCTCTTCTAAATAGAGATTTAGGCGGTGAAACTCTGCTTCGATCCTCCGTGACGAAGTACCGACCGTTGTGGCGAAACCGAGGGCGAAGTTCCGAGATTACGGTGCCGCGTACGCAAGAGTAAGTCTCTACTTCATTATTCGATCCTAACGTCGCTGTTTTGTCAGGATCCTACAACCATAACGTTCAACATATCATCCAACATGGCCAATAAATAAGATCTTTCATACCATTATTGCGGATTGATACATTCATTCACATCTTCAGTAGATCTTACGCATACCAGCATACAACAGAATTTCTGAAGAAGATCTAAATAATAATACAAGATCTGAAACCATTCAGACAATAAATCTTTAACCGCAAATATCTTCAGTAGATCTTGTAACCATAACGTTCAACATATCATCCAACATGGCCAATAAATAAGATCTTTCATATCATTATTGCGAATTGATACCTTCAATCACATCTTCAGTAGATCTTACGCATACCAGCATACAACAGAATTTCTGGAGAAGATCTAAATAATAATACAAGATCTGAAACCATTCAGATAATAAATCTTCAACCGTAAATATCTTCAGCAGATCTTGTAACCACTATTTGCGGGTAAATAACTACCTCTTTCATGCAGATATTCTGCCAATATATCTATGATCACTTCGGGTAAGAAATCACATAGATCAAGGAATCATTCAACCATTTCGGGTAAACTGATTTAAACAAATCTCATGCGGATATTTTTCCTATAAAATAAGGATCTATTTCTGGAAAATAGAACCAATAAATCTCAGCAAATATTTCCTCCCACCAATTAAGGAACTAACTAGATTTCCAAATATTCTCAGCAAAAATTTCCTCCTCCCATCAATCAAGGAGCTAATTCGGATAACAAGGAACAAAAAAATCTCACCAAGATATTTCATCAATCAATTCAGGAACCCCCAAGATTCTAGGGTACAAATCAGATCTGAAATCACCAAAACAGATCTGCAGACCAAAACAGCATTTCTGCATACGAACCATACTCCAGATCCAGTATGTTGTACCTGATGTTGCAACATAACTTACAATATGACTGCACAAACTGTTCATAAACTGTTCTTATTTCACAACCTGAACTCTCCAGATCTAGTGCAACTAATGCCAACTTATAGCAACAGAAACTCAACCCAACAATCTCCCCCTTTGGCATTATGTGGCACAACACCAAGCACGGGCACCAATCAAGCACAGGCAACAACCAAGCACATTCTCCCCCTTTGAGCCACAATAAGCCAAAACACATTCTCCGCCTTAGTGGTAATAATCTGCACCGTGATCACGTCAGAAGAGACATCCACTTCATTCGGGTTCTGAGACAATAGTTGTTGAGAGATAATACATGAATTACGAGAATTGGAATGCACACCTGCATTGCGGGTCTCCAACGGATCTGGATAAATTGCACTAAAATTCCCTCACTGGCAGAAACAGATGTCATGTCATGTGTCGATACATATAACATGAGAAGCAGTAGAATCAGCTAAACCGTCTTAAGGTGTCGGCTCCAGTGTTACAACATCATCTGTCTGAAAAAGTAGCCCAACTATTCTGGTAAGCCTGGTCGAATAACATCTTGTACAAAGCATCAGAAGTAGTAAATAGAGTCGGAGAAGGAGCTGAAGCTTCAGGAACGACTCTGGCTTTCTTAGAAGTCGGCATTTGAAGAAGAGGAAGTTGGAGAGCTAAACGGAGCATCATGTTGCTTGGCAAAACTATGATGACGGCAAAAATAATGAGGAACTTACAGGTCTGGCATGGTCTAATCAAGAGCATGTGAAACTAAAGAGTCACCAGGTGCAGGAGAGGTGCATGTTGTGTCCTGTGGTACAATATGATCCATGACCTCAAGTTCAGCATGAGCCGATGTTGCAACATCGTGTGCAACATCAAATGTAAAATGAGCATTTGGTGCAACTTTGGAAGAAACACCAGATGCAACATCTGATCCAACTACATGTGCAACATCAGAGGTAATATTGCAGTCATCAAGGGCCATATGTAAGAAAATCTGACACAATGTCATCTGAAGATCCAACCGACATACATGATCTTGAAAAATTGAACTCTGTGGATCTGAAGAATCCATAGCAGCTGACTCATCAATAAATTTAATACTTTTCATCTAGCCTCCAATAATACAATTCCATATCTCAATAGTTAATCCAAAAAAACAACAGAGACACATCAAAAGGCTCCCCTGTCACTCTCATTAGCAAATAAATCCTCAGGCACACCCGAATTAGAGGAAGAAAAATATACCTCACATCTGATAGTAGGCTTCAAGAAATATGGAAGGAAATCCAGAGTAGTTGTCGAGCTCTGAGAGGGCGAAATAGTAGCTGGTGAGTTGAAAACATCAGCGGTGTTGACAGAGAAGCTTCGGTGGTCTGTATGTCAAAATTTGGAGACATGGATGCGGTGGAACCTGCAAAGAGGAGAACAAAATTTGGGAGCATCGGTCGAAATGGGTGAATAAGCTGTGATAGAAGGATCGATGGCAGATTGCCATACTGGAGAGGGTACATGCGAAGATCCGATGGCACTAGCAGAGGATGAGCGGTGAGAAGAGCGGCGAGGTAATTCTCTGATAATTCTGGAGGAAGATTCATAAGAATTTGGCACAGGTTGTTCACATTGATTATCGAGTCTGGTGTCATAACATTTGTAGCAACATCGTTCTGTGTTGTATCTAATGTTGCAACATCAGTCACAACATGAGGTGTTTTTTCTGACGCTGTAGTGTTCAGTCTGTATAATTCAGACTTCCTGACCCATTGCTTCTTCATCTTCATATCAAGGTGTCTAACATTTCTTCCTTTTGACTAATGTCGCATGCGACTGAAGCAATTTCTCTCAGTATGGCTTATGAATTTGCTGTAAGCACACACATGACAACCACCTTTTACGCCTCTAGTCAGTTTATTCTTCTAATCATGGCTCTTGCGCTGACCCATTCTCTCAAGCTCTTTAGTAACTTAACTTCTTCTTTCAGCAAACACATTATAGTAAGCTCCTCTATTGTATCCCACTCCAGTGCGATCTCCTGAAATGTTCCCCATGTTTAAGATATCGTCCAGCTTTGCTTTTCCAGAGTTCCACTTATTCAATATGCCCTCAGCTTTCTCTGCCCTGAGAAGAACATTTATGAAGTTGCTTTCCAATTCTCTACAGTTTTCCTCAACTTTCAGACATTTGAGTTTGCCTTCCTCCTTCTCTTTCTTCAGTCTTTCATTCCCCTCTTTCAGCATTTTGTTAATATTGTAGATTTGCATCCACTTCCTATACATCATCTGGTATGCTGTTCGGATATCATTGTCACTCACATCCTCATCATTTTCAGCTTCAGAATCTGATTCACTATTATATGTTGTAGTTGATGTTGCAACACTCGGACTGACATTGTCTAGAATATTGCTAGAAGTTGTACCTGATGTTGCAACATCAGATCCAACATCACTGTGAGTGTCACAGTCAAATTGCATTTTCAGGACAGCAGTAAAAGCAACATAGTTACTGGTGATGTCCTCATCTCCAGCACTCCCTTCAGATTCATCATCGCTCCAGGTGCTTGCTAAGGACTTCCCTTTTTGCTTCTTTAGAGTGTTGGCACATTTAGCTTGTATGTGACCAAAACCCTCACATTCTCTGCACTGTATCCCTTTACCTTTATTATTCTGATCATACCTTTGAGTATGGCGACTGTTATTTTTTGCTGCGGTAGGAAGATTTGGTGGTGCCACATTGTTACCTGATCTGAAGTTCTGCTCCTTGTTGCTAATCTTTTCCAGCATTCTACTGAAATTCTTGGTCAATAAGACAATGTCATCATCCGACTCTGACTCATCATCTGCCTTAGAGACCTCTCTAGCTTCTACTTTCAGGGCCACTCCATTGTCCCTTTTATTCTGCTTCAGATTCATTTCATAGGTCTGAAGTGACCCCATAAGTTCATCCAGCCTCATAGTGGAGGTATCCCTAGCTTCCTCAATGGTAGCAACTTTGGCCGAAAATCTGTCTGGGAGAGATCGTAAGGTCTTTCGAACCAACTTCACTTGTGAGTACTTTTTACCAAGTTGAAACGCCTGATTAGCTATGTCTCTCAACTTCCCATTAAATTTAGCAATGGTTTCTTCATTATTCATTTTTAGTTCTTCAAACTGAGATGCAAACATTTAAAGTCTAGAGATTTTTACCGCATTTGTTCCTTCTTGAACGTTTTTGAGTATGTCCCAGGCTTCTTTAGCATACTCACACGTACAGATGAGTTTAAACTGTTCTTCATCAACTGCTATGAAGATGGCATTAATTGCTTTAGAATTGCCTAGGGCCACATGTTCTTCAATCCGACTCCAGTCTCTTGTCGGCTTGAGGTGTTCTTTGCCATCTTTGTCAATTTCAATCGGCGGTGTCCATCCTTCAATGACAGCAATTCATGCCTTCTCATCAAGGGACTTAATGAATACACGCATTCAAGACTTCCGGTAAGTGTAGTTTGTACTAATGAGCACTGGAGGACGAATAACGGAGGCACCTTCTCGTGTAGTCATGATTCAAGTACTGAAATCCAAGATCACACCTCTTTGGTAACAAAGTAACACGTGTGACGTGCTCTGATACCAATTGAAATTCAGTACGTAGTGATTAATCAATTAAACATAATGATTAAACATAAAATCCAAGCAACGACACACAAAACTTGGTAACGCAGTTCGGTGCGCACACCTAAATCTGCGGGGCCACGCCCAGAAAATCAGATTACTCTACTAAAAATATTAATGAATACAATCACTAATATCAAATCTATATTAGGAGAAGCATACTCCCCCTCAATACAAACCACCAGGGGTGATCTCAATCAACCCCGTGAAGTAATCTAAGCTGGTCCCCTTGCATGCAAGATCCACTTGCATAACCGACTAGATCAACTCCCTTGATCCCTACGTGCGGAGGCGTTGGCCTCCGTCCCCGGATGTAGAAACCGCAAGATCCCCTTGCACCACCGACTAGACTCAACTCCCTTGATCCCTACCTCTGGTAGCCATCGGCTTCCCTCCCGGAGTACTTTTTTCTACTCTGTTAAAAGCTGTAAAACCCTAGCCACAGTCTGCACACCCTTAGATACTGCGCTCCCCCTCAATCATGGAGTCGTTAAGGTAGGTCGCTTGAAAATCTCGTGCAGATCGGCAACCCGCATGTTTAGGAACCACAACGGCATGTGGTTCCACAATATCTTCGGAGATTTAATAACTACTGTATGCGGGCTAATATTTCTCTAATAGAATCTTCAATCAAATCTAGGAGATAACACCTTTCAAATGAAGCTTCAACGATTCTTCAACATAACAGCATAAAGCAGAATGCCTAAAAGAGATTATAGAAAGATCTGGAGTAATCCACTTTTGATAATCGATGTAGTCCATCATTCGATTCCAGCCTTCTGACACAGCATGTTGGACCTCATGTTGTACCATAACATTCAACATATCCTCCAACATGGCCAATAAATACGATAGTTCACACCAGTATTGCAGATTGATACCTTCAATCACATATTCAGTAGATCTTATGCATACCAGCATACGACAGAATTTCTGGAGAAGATCTAAATAATAATACAAGATCTGAAAGCATTCAGATAATAAATCTTCAACTACACATACCTTTAGCAGATCTTGTAACCACTATTTGCGGGTAAATAACTTCCTCTTTCATGCAGATATTCTGCCAATATATCTAGGATCACTTCGGGTAAGAAATCCTATAGATCAAGGAATCATTTAACCATTTCGGGTAAACTGATTTAAACAAATCCCATGCGGATATTTTTCCCATAAAATAAGGATCTATTTCTGTAAAATAGAACCAATAAATCTTAGCAAATATTTTCTCCCACCAATTAATTAACTAACTAGATTCCCAAATATTCTCAGCAAATATTTCCTCCTCCCATCAATCAAGGAGCTAATTCAGGTAACAAGTAACAGAAAAATATCACCAAGATATTTCATCAATCAATTCAGAAACCCCCGAGATTCTAGTCTACAAATCAGATCTGAAATCACCAAAACAGATTGGCAGACCAAAACAGCATTTCTGCATATGAACCATACTCTAGATCACGCATGTTGTACCTGATGTTGCAACATAACTTACAACATGACTGCACAAACTGCTCATAAACTGTTCTGATTTCACAACCTGAAATCCAGATCCAGTGTCACTAATGCCAACTTGTAGCAACAGAAACTCAACCCAACACCTCATAACTTAAACCGACATAAACTTAACCCTGTTAGCTAGACTCTGTTGGATCATGGGGTGGACAAATAGAAACTAGAGAGGGGTGAATATTTTCTTTAGAATTAACCAAGAAACATATCAAAAGAGTTACCAATTATACTATTTAACAACCAAATTATGCAACGGGAAATAATATAAGTAACTGTAATTATATAAAAGAGTAGAGACAATGCAAACCAAAAAGCAATCACAAACACACGAGATTTATCCTGATTTGGTCTCCTAGACCTACTCTAGTCTTCAAGCTCCCTACTTGAGATTTCCACTATTTCCCTTTTGCAAACTCACAAGAGTAGATCGTACAACTTGACAAAGATCTTTGTCAATTACACAACTCAATCTCAACAACCTAAGACTGAAACATTATCAGGTCACATAGCAAAATCACCTCCCTCAACAACCGAGGGAGAATTTTTGTAAAGAAAAGACATATGCCTCTCCTATAACCTTGAAATCATGTGCATGTGGATCTAAAGATGACTAAGGAGTGTGATTTGGTTCTAATAGATAGGAGTTTGAAAGAACATGATTTGGAGAGAGTTTGGCTTTTTCTTTGGCTCGAATAGACAGAAGAAACCAAAGATATTCACATGCTAATTTGTTGTTATTGCTTGTGCTTGTGCTTGTGCTAACATCTGATGGTTTAATCCCTATTTATAGTGGTGAAAAATCATCTAAGAAGATTACAAAAATAGCTCGGTTAAACGGATAGAAAATAGCTATATTTTGAAAGTTAATGCAGCCAACAGATCTATCATTAGTTGATTAAAAGATCCATTAGTCGACTAATGGTTCAACCCAAAATATAGCTAACATTCTGATTAGTTGATTGTGAGGTCTATTAGTTGACTAATAGGTGCATTAGTCGACTAGTAGATGCAATAGTCGACCAGTCAATATTCTATTAGAAAAATATGATTATATATTAGTGGACTAACTATCTTGTTAGTCAACTGATGAAAGCTGATCTGAAGTTGAAGTTTTTGAGATACATTGGTCGACTTGAAGACATTATTAGCTGACTAACTAATACTTGAATACACTAATTAAGTTTAGAATTAAGGGGTTTTGATATGGTTTGAGTTCTGAGATATTCTATGTCTTAAACCTATTATTTGATTTGCATACGTGCGTGTCTTTAATGTTTTAACATCATATCTATGACAAGAAATTAAAGATACATCAGTAATCAAAATTACACATCTTCAAGAATTTGATGTGTGAATGAGTTGCACTCGATTAATGTTGATATTCGTCCATATTCTTGTCATATGTGTTGTCATCCATTCTTGAACCTTGATACCTTATCATACGTTTCATATAGCCACACAAATCATATTAGAGAAAGCAATTTATTTGTTCATTATCAAAACAAATATTTAGCTAAATCAATACCCAACATTCTCCTTCCCTTTTTTTGATGATGACGAACATATAATACATGGTTACAAAAATATTAAGAATGTTAAAAAATTCAAATTTTAAACCCCCTGCATTGATGCATGTTAGTATCACAAAAATATACATTTTATTATTAATAAAGAATTGATCCCCTTGCATCAAATGCTTGTTAGTATCATAACTTTAAAAGATATATTATATATCACAACTTTGTGTCATAATATATCACTAGAAATAACCCGTATACTTAGTGCACGGTGATCCAAGAAAAAAAACACACACATGATGTAGTGAACGTGCGCAACCGACAAAAGAGTGAGAAGAGTGTGGGTATGTGGGGGTATCGTCAGGAGGAGGCGAGACTCATATGCAACCGAAAAGAGAGAGAAGTGTAGGTGTGTATGGGCATCGTCAGTGAGTAAATGGGGGTAAATTGCAAAAAAAAACCTTGGGTGGGGCAAAGCACATAAAACCCAACCTAAACCACAAGCGGGTAAAAAGGGTAAAAGCAATGGTTAAAGTGCAAAAAACATAGGGGGCCAAAGTAAAAAAAGAACGATGGCAAACATATAAATATGTGAAACACGGAGGGCCATTTGGGGTTTATTATAAAACAATGGCAAGCCTACAAATAATGGGAACGAGGGGTGCTTTTGTTTGAGTTCTATGCAACCAAACCCCAAACCCCAAACCCAAGCCATCACCCTCTATCAAGTGCGGCCCACCATGCCAAGGTTGCACAACCAAGGCCATACCTTTGTCCTAGTGGGAGGACAAAGGTGGTGCCCACTTTTTTGTCCCATAGGCATATAACCGGGGAGAATTGTTGCCATATGTAATAAGAATATGGCAAAATATAATCACATGTATCACAACAGTGTCACAATTTTAACAAAATATCATATAACATAAAGATTCAGATGTGTCATACAATATGATGTATTTTTCTCCTCCTTTGACACCACCAAAAAGGGAGTGATACTGAAATATGCTCAAATTGAAAGCACACATAAAAATATTTCATTTAATATTAAATAAGTGTCTTGGTTATGATATTATTTTTATATACAATGAAAATGATAAACATGAAACATACATCAAATCCTGGATCCTAGAACAAAGAAAATATTATCATATTCCACTGAAAATGAGCTTCTCTGGTGGAGGAAAGTGCTCATCCAAACTCTTCAGAATCGCTTTCTGAATACTCAGAATCATTTCCTAAGTGGCTTGAATCCATGCTAATTAATGTAATATGATGGAGTTTGATACAGATAAGCTACAGACGTCACTAGCCAATGCATGATAGTGACGATCAAAGATTAAATCTGATGGAGGAGTAGCAGGGAACTAATAGGATGTTCTAGTTCTGGTTCTATTTATGTTTATTGTTCTTAGGGATTATAAGAAGGGTTAGAGAAAAGATGCATCCTAGAGAGAATAGATTTATCAGAAACTATGGTACTACAAAGTATATCAATCTCAAAGTCAAGATCTATCTTAATGAAATTGAAGATTCTAGTGAGGATGCACCTATGAGGAATGGATAAATAAATTGGTCTTGACATGCTACCATATATGATTTTAGCCTAATTTAATTCGATCCTTCCTAAGAATGCATAAATACACTTGGATAGATTGATTGAAATATATGTGAAACTTTTAGTCTTGGGAAGAAAGTTGTAAACATGAATTCTTCCTATGAGCTTAGCCAATGGAAGTATGTTTTTTAAAAGGGATACCTACATCAATAGTGTGTCTTCTGATTAACATTTTTTGAGAGGGTTTCATGGTTGTTCATTCTAGTTCTAAAAGTTCTAAACTATGGTTTAGGATGGCCAAGATGCTACCAATTTTTCTAGCAGATAACTTAATTTCATTGTTTTGAACTAAGGAGACAATGTGATGGTCATTTGGTAGTAGCATGTTAGTGTAGAATAATTTAACAAGAAAGGGGCAGTAAGGGAGAATGTTATCATATGAGAACAAGCGGTATAGCCTATTATTTTTACTGTTACCATATTGAGCTGGCTCACGTGGCAGAGAAAAATATTTCACTCAAGTAAAAAAGCCCAAGTCGAATACATCGATTCAGCCCAAAAGCCCAGAGGCCCATATAGGAGGTTAGCCGCTTGCCCAGTCAAATGACAGCTCATACACCTGTTAAGCTCCCAAATATTAAGGAGTCTATTAATAACGGCGAGAGTAAATGGGCGGCCGTTATGCTCCTTTTCAGGGATGCTGCCACAAAGGAGGGACAATAATGTCGTCATAAAGGTGCGGTCGTTATCAACTAACAGCACTCAGTGGAACCATCACCTATAAGAAGTCTCAACAACAATAAGACATGAATCTATATCAAGACATACCAAAAACTTAGGTACTCAGACACTCAATTATATGATTCCACTTAATATTTCATCCATATCTTGATGAGATCCTCTCTCAAACAACCTTGAGAGATGTCATGTCCCGCTTTGCAGGATACCCGAAGAGACGAGGGTGATTAGAATAGAAAGGGAGGGGGAGAGGGGGGAGAGAGAGAGTACAAAAGAAGAACAGGCATGCCATTGCACATGTGCTGGAAAGTACTGACAATCTCTAACTTAGAAACAACATCAAAGAATTACACATCTCAAAGAACAGAGTATATATAAAACATCATTCATATTATTACATCTCCATGGTACACCAACATATATAACAAACAATCCACTCTCATGTACGACACTACACCCAAAGCCCAAGGTACAACCACACAACTCCAACCCAAACATCCCAACTCTATACCGCTCCCAAGGAACTCCACTTCTACTTTGAAACTCAGGATAAACTCCTGAGCCAAGTCATGCTCTGTCTTCACTACTTCTAATCCTAGAAAAATATAAATGGGACACGTCAACAAGTGACGCAGTATAAAGATCTACCTACGCTAGATAGGGGCTAGTCTCAGAACTGTTCTACTTAACTAAGGTCTGGCTATGGTAACAATCTTGGCAACATTTCAATGCATAAAATAAAGTAAGCATCACAAGCAAATGCTGAAAAGAAAGTACTATACTGCAACATGTTATACATAAGGGAAATTCAAGTAGGAATTAAATGAAAGACTGCAGATAATAATTCAAGTATGCAAAAGTAAATGCGAGCATGGACATAAGTAAATGATCACAATTAATTAAAATCGGATTATCAGAACCACATTTTCCACAATTATAATACTCATAATTCCTTAATGTCCACCATTCTCATTATTTACACGGTCTCATGGGTTCTAGAGGTGGCTCCCATGGATTCAAGAGGTGGCCCCCGACGTTCTCGTGGCACTTTGGTTCATGTAGCATGTAGGTCCATGTCATATCACCGCTGCACAATAGATTCCTAAGGTGGCCCACACGGATTCTAGAGGTGGCTCCCATGGATTCAAGAGGTGGCCCCTGGTGTTTCCGTGGTATGTTGGTCCATATAGCACGTTGGCCCATGTTTACCATTCTCACATTAATGACGTGATTAGGCTTCCATTATCGTATTCAATTATAACAACACGGTACTTAACATAACATGAAACACAGATCATGGCCATTACATGAAACATGGCTCATGGACATTAACATGAAACTAACAGAGCTATCAACATGGATATATGAGTATGTGACATAGAATTAACATGTTAGTATGTAAATTAGAAGCATATTGATATGGATATAGCTATAAGCTCATCGTGGCATAATATGGCAACTAAAATAAAGCTTAGGACATGACTTAGCATATAAACATAGAGTTCAAAGCATATTCCATATTAGAATGCACTTAAGCATATTTCACATGGACTTTCAAATTTGCAAGGAGAGTACTACAACTTGCATGCTAGCATAACAACAATAACATACCAACAATTGTATTTAGAATTTGACAAATATTTCTAAATGAAATCTTTAGATAATTTAGATATATATCCATAGAAACCATCATAATTTTTTGGATAACTGAACTAAAGTTATGGCTTAGGAATTATCAGGTCCAGAGTCTGCCCTGATTTTGGATTAACTAGCAAGACGATCAGGGAATATTAAGCATCTACACTCAGATTCTGATTTAATTTTCAACATGGCATTTGTAGATAATTTAATGAGGATTCTAGAATGTCCAAGAATGAACATCTGTAGAGAAAGTTATAAGCTGTTCAACATAGAGTGACAGAATCTGCCCACATTTAACATACAGTTGAATATCAGCAGTTACAGGCCATTATTAGTCGAAACCAGAGTTTGGTCCCAATATGAAATTATTAGAAAACTTAACAAACATTCCAGATTGTATTTTAACATGGTTTATGGTGTATTATACAAAAATTTATGCACAATTGAATTTCAATACAGGAACTGAAAAACAATAGATTCTGTCCAGGACTGACACCCATTTAAATATTACATATTTCAGTCCAATTTTAGATAGAATATGAGTTTAGTCTCTAAATAAAAATTGTAGCTAACTTAATAAGATTTCCAAATTGTCTTAGATTGTAATTTACGGAGATGTATACAAAAAGTTATGCTCAATTCAGTAAGTACCAGAAGCTGAAAACAGAACATATTGCTACTAAGACTTGGCATAATAATCAACATGTAGCAATCTACTAATATGTATGGAAGCTTGGAATAATTCTTAACATATGAACCAATATTTAGCATGCTACAACATTCATTAAAAACTAATTTTCATTTTCCTTTCCATTTTTCAAGAATGTAGAGTTTAAAACATTCACCATCTTTCCTACATAATTCATGAGGATTAAACCTAACTAGAGTAGCTAGAGATCCTACCTTAAGAGTCCTCCCCTCTTCTAGCTCTAGCTTTGGCCATTCTTCTTCCTCTCATCAATCTTCAAGCTCCAAGTCAAAGGTGGAATGAGGAATTTGTGTTTTGGTTTTGGTTTTTCTTTTGGCTTTGATTTTTAGCTACAGTTTCTTCTTTATTCTTTTTCTTTTTCCTTCTTTTTTTACCTTTTAATCCTCATCCCATTCTCATCACCATGGCATTTCCTCTCATGTGCCATGTGTAGCATGAAGTGGCATGCTTAGGCCATGGTTAGCATGCATGATGACACTTAAATATGCTAGGTGTCTTCATTAGAAATTTAGGATTTTAGGAAAATAACTAATTATCATGACATCATAGGAAAAGACCCTCATACCCCTTACCAACTCAAGAAGCCTAATGACCATTCTACCCTCGGTCGTTCTAACTATTAACAGAATACAATTATATGAAATAACCTCTCAACTTAGATAGCTAATTACAATCATGGCACTATTCATACATACAACTACATGTACATACAAAAATACACACATTTATATATACACATATATCTATTTCATGTACAATACACCCATATATCCACATATACACTAGAGAAGGCATACATACAAACATACATACAGTAGTCTAGGTATACACTACTTACCAATACACATACTTACATACACCAATATCTTTAACATAACGTACAACCATATATACCCAAACACAGTCTAATTTATGTATCACTACATAAATATGTAAAATATACTACACATATTATTATACATCTAATGATGGACACATACACATACATACATTCACATATAACACACATTATATCCATATATACTTCCATACGCACAAATATAAAATACATACAAGGTAGACATACATACGAGTATACAAGTATAGAAGCATACACAATACTAGTATTTAACACAGGGTACTACAAGAGATCCTCTTTACAATGGAATCGAAAGAACAACTTCCTATAGCCTTTGAAGATTGCATGCTTGTGAGTAAAGGATGCTATAAAAAGAGGTTTCTATTCTAAAGATTGAAAATTTAGAGAGTACATGGCTTTTCTTCTTCTTTAGATCATAGAAAGTGTTGGAGGTTGACGAGTATTTTTGTCAAAAGATGAAATCTTTTCTTTTCCATAACTTGTATAAATCGTATAAAAACTTGTTCAAATAATCAAACCTTTTTCTATTTATAGCGGGAAATCCATTACAGAAAATTACAAATTAAATCCCACCAATGGCTAGTTTCTAAAATTCAACATGTCCAACGGTAATCTGATTAGTCGAATGGTAATCCCAATTGGTTGAGTAATGGTTCTCAGATGAACTAGGCTGGAAGACACTGTTAGTTGAATAGTGAAGTCTATTAGTCGACTAATGAACTTTATTGTTCAACTAAAAATTTTGTTAGTCGAATAAACTTAGCTAGCATGAGTTTCTGGAATCTATTAGACGACTAATAATTGTTGTTGGTAGACTAACTGCTAAGAATTGGATAGTAAACCTCTGATCTGCTGGTCGACTAAAAACCTATATTGGTCGACTAGTAAAAACCAGTTTTGAGAAAGAACCCTAGGCTTAAGTTCATAAAATTTCTAGGAAATATCCTATAGTTTCATGTGTGTAGGTGTATCTTCAAGGCTTTACATGAGATCTATGATAAGAAAAGAAAATTATATCATTGAATATAAATTACAATCTTCTTGAAGCTTGATCGATGTCATGAATGTCCAGTTCTTTGTCATAGAAGTTGTCATTATTTCTTGTTACATTCCCATCTTATCCTTTGCTTCCAAATGATTTCATGTCATTTGCTTCCTAATGATTTCATGAT
Source organism: Scilla litardierei (assembly GCA_030789695.1). Classification (NCBI taxonomy): domain Eukaryota; kingdom Viridiplantae; phylum Streptophyta; class Magnoliopsida; order Asparagales; family Asparagaceae; genus Scilla; species Scilla litardierei. The sequence continues at coordinate 797,889,739 of CM061142.1, read as the reverse complement.
AGCTGCATGGAAGGCATAATGTTTGATCATCATCAAAATATATATTGAGGATTCCAATATCCAACATTCCCTCCTTTTTGATGTCAACAAACATTTATATATCGAAATCATAAAATCAAAAATCTAAACATATTTAAACATGCTCCCTCTAACTTTTGCATATTTCTTTGAATTGATGTTTCCCTTGCTATTCATGCTTCCTAGAATTTCTCCCCCTTTGGCATCACTAAAAAGAAGGGAGTAGTAATACCAATACCAAGTATTGGTATCACAATGTCATTCTTGGGAGTCACCTTAATTTTCATTAAGCATGAGGTGTGCTTCTTTTTCTATTCTGGGTACCCAATAAATAATCATGAAACTTGGTACCCTTTTCATTTTGGGTCATGCAGTTAGTCCATATGGTTAAATCCAAATCAACTGAGTTGGATTTGAATCCAAATAACTCAAGAAACCTACACATAATATGCTGACAATATTTGATCTGTATTAGTCGACTAGCTCATTCTATTAGTCAACTAAAATGACTATTAGTTGACTAGTAAAAGTAGTGGTCGACTAATAGCAGTTTGCATCTGATGTGTGACTAACAGCGTGCAGAATTATGTATTGGTCGACTAGGGGTATCATTAGTCAATTAATGATGTGGTTTACTAAGTATATGAGTAGCCAAAATTATTTTTTATATTTAACAAATATTACCCCAAAATCCATGTCCTTAACCAAGATTAAATTTTAATAATATCTTTGTTAATCTTGTTTTTATAATGGGTATCCCTAAAGATAAGCATTTAATATTAGATATCAAAATTATATTCGTTTCAAGGAATCAATTATTTGGAACCCATATTCATTAAGAATTGATTTACTAGAGTGCATAAACATAATTATTAGAATTATACACATTTTTCAGAAACATGGAAATATATCCATTTTTATCTTAATTATTCAAATTCTTTGGAACTCACATGGATATCATATTATTTTTGTTATGCAATTGATCATGTACATTGGATTTTACCTTTTTGTTGCATGCATAATTTTTATACATAAAAGCATGATTTTTCTTAACCTGATTTGCATGTAAATTACTATAAACATTTTAGGTTATTGTATCCTTATCATTGCTTATATTTAGAAACATGTTGGTAGGATAGAATTATGGTCAAATTATCATGTCATTTATGGAATTTATCAACATTAAATGCAATTTTCATCATATTTCAATTTTATAAAATAAATATTTTTATCGAGATTTTTTATTCTAATATTTAATTCATGACATTCATTTTTAAGTAAAGAATTTACCTTTCTAAGGTCATTGTTTTCTATAACTAATTTTTCATTTGTTAAATTAATATTATCTAACTTAGGTGCACACATAACATGTTCATTGGTTAATTTATCATGATTTACGTTTATTGACTTGCAAGTTATGTTAAGATTCTTCTATTTACAACACAATCCATTAAAATCATGTAATTCATCCAAATCGGTTCAGATGTTACCTTTTCGTCATATGTCATAAAGCATATGTTTGCGTTCTTTTCTTCTTCTTCCTCTTCTTCATCTTTGGAAGATGAGTCATCCCATATTACATCATATGCCTTTTTCTTTAATTTCTTTGATTTGTTGCATTCGTACTTTAGCTTGGGGCACTTATTTATATGCCTTGGCTTGTTGTAGTGAAAACACAAAGGTCAATTGTTAGATAATTTAACTTTAGAATTATATTTTTCTTTAAGGAACTCTGTGAATTTCCTTGCAAGTATGTCAAATTTGTCATCTTCATCATTCAAATTTTGGTATCAAAAGAAACATGAAATACAAGATATTTCTTCTTTGGAGCTTTTTATTGTCTTCTCTCCTCATGTTGTACTTCGTACTCTATGATACTTCTTATTAAAGCTTCCATGGTCAATGTAAAAAGATTATTTACCTCTTCAATTGCCTATGTCTTCTTCTCCCAATTTGGAGTCTTTTGGACTATTTCTATTTGGGTGTACATCTTTCCTAAAGCAGATAAAGTTCGTGATATACGTAAGTCGTGTGTACACCTCTATTACCGTTTCATTCTCCTTTATCTTGAGTAGGTCAAATTTGTGCACAAGTAAAGAAATCTTAGATTTTAATACTCTACTCATACCTTCATGAGTTACCTCTAGAGTATACCAAATCTGATGTGTGGTTGTTGCAGTGGAAACTTGGTTGAATCCATTATTGTCCAACGTGCAATATATGGCATTCATAGCCTTTGAATTAATGGTTGCTTTAGCCTCGTCGGTGTCAGACCATTGTAGGAAAGTTGTGATAGGTTCGTTGTATAGTGTCTCCATAATGTTTCATAGCTCAATGTTTATGGATTTAAGGTAGATCATCATCTGCCTATCACAATATCCATAGTTTAATCCGATGAATATTTGATGGTTTGGTTATGGATTGTCCGTCGGGGAATTGCGATTTATTGGTGGTTGAGCCATCCGTTTCCTGGCTATGATACCAAGTGTTGGTACCATTGATCAGTATTGTTGGTTCATACGTGGTGTGACTGTATTATCATTAGTGGCACTTAATTATTTCAGTGGATCTTTTTATCTTGATGAGGAAGATCTTTTTAAAATTCATGATATGAGTCATGTTGTAAGTCATGTTGCAACATGAGTTGTAACATGCTGTTCTGACTCAATAGAGAGAAGTTCAAATTTCAGGGGGTTGAAGATTTATTATTTGAATGGTTCCAGATCTTATATTATTATTTAGATCATCTCAAAGATATTCAGTTGTATGCTGGTGTGTATGAGATCTGTTGAAGATAGGAAGTTATTTACCTACAAATAATGTTTACAAGATCTGCTGAAGATATAATCGAAGTTATTAACCTGCAAATATTGTTTGCGAGATCTGCTGAAGATTTGTGTGGGATCAATTGCCTTAAGTGGTTCACAGATTTGCGGGCCAAGAAATCTGCATGCTTTTTAAATCAGTTGCTTTCCATAACAGCTTATATGATTGAAGGGATGCTGCCATATATAAGCATCATGCGGATTGTTCTAGGGTTTATCTCGTTCAAAAGATAGTTCATCTACATCTGGGGATGGAGGTCGACAGCTACGCACGTTGGAATCGAAGGGAGTTTGATCTAGTCGGTTCATGCAATGGGATCTTGCATACAAGGGGAGCTTGCATTGATTACTCCACGGGGTTGATTGAGATCATCCATCGTGGTTTGTATTGAGGGGGAGTATGCTCTTCCTAATAGAAATATGATATTAGTGATTGTAATCATTTTTATTATAGTGGAGTAATCTGATTTTTTGGGCGTGGCCCTGCAGATGTAGGTGTGCGCACCGAACTGCGTTACCAAGTTTTGCGTATTCTTGTGTTTTCCACATATTGATATTAGTTCATCTGACATCTCCTCTCAACAATCAATGTGAGCAACCTGCACCAAATTCTTATGAATCTTTCTCCAGAATTATCATAGAATTACCTCGCCGCTCTTCTCACCGCTCATCCTCTGCCAATGCCATCAGATCTTTGCTTGTACCCCCTCCAGCACGACGATCTGTCGCCGATCCGTCTCTCACGTCCTCTTCAACCATTTCGGCTGATGTTTCGAAATTTTGTCCACTTCTTTGTCGTTTCCACCGCATCCATGTCTCCAAATTTTGACATGCAGACCACCGAAGCTTCTCTGTCAGCATCGTCGATGTCTTCAACTCACAACTACTATTTCGGACTCTCGGAGCTCGGCTACTACACTGGATATTGTTCCATCTTTGTAGCTTACTATCAGATGTGATGTATATTTTTCTTCCTCTAATTCTGTTGTGCCTGAGGATTTATTTGCTAATGAGAGAGACAGGGGAGCCTCTTGATGTGTCTCGATTGATTTTTTCTTGATTAACTATTGGAGATATGGACTTGACTTATATTGGAGGCTAGCTGAAAAGTATTAAAGTTATCGACGAGGTCACACTTTTACTGTCGACCACTGAATTTGGTCCCACATCCTCTTCTGTTGTGTTTACTGACTCTGATTCTCCAAAAACTGTATCTGCTGGTGTTGGTGCACATCAGACAGCTGCTATAGATTCTTCAGATCCACGGGGTTCAAATTTTCAAGATCATGTATGTGGGTTGGATCTTCAGATGACATTGTGTCAGATTATCTTACATATGGCCCCCGATGATTGTCATGTTACTACTGATGTTACAACATGGGAGCCAACATCTCATGACCATCTAGCCGATTCCTCAACCGTCCATGTCTTGTATCAAGTTGTGACACATGACGCAACATGCACTTCCACTCCTCCAGTTTATGCTACACTTACTCCTACTTCTGAGCATCCTATATCTGATATAGTCCTCATTCCGTCCAGAGGATATGGCAACTGATATGTCTACTGACCATGCTTCAAAGGATATAGTCTCTGATTATCGCATGGATGACCATGCTGCCCCTGATGTCTGCAATATTGCCTCTAATGATGCACCTGCAGTTGGATCTAATGTAACATCTAGTGTTGCTCACGAAGTTGCAACAAATGATCATGTTGCATCTGATGTTGCACACGTAACATTGGCTCATGCTGAACCTGATGTCATGGATCATGTTGTGACACATGACAATATGCACCTCTTCTGGACCTGGTGACTCTACAGTTTCACTTGCTCTTGATTAGACCATGCCAGATCTGTAAGTTTCTCATTCTTGTCGCCGTCATCATAGTTCTACCAAGCGACATGGTGCTCCGTCTAACTCTTCAACTCCCTCTCTTCAATGCTAGCTTTGAAGAAAGCCAGAGTTGTTCCTGTAGCATCAGCTCCTTCTCTGACTCTATTTACTGTTTCTGATGCTTTGAACAAGATGTTGTTCGACCAGGCTTAACAGAATCGTTGGGCTACTTATTCAGACAGATGATGTTATAACACTGGAGCCAAATCTCAAGACGGTTCAGCTGATTCTCCTGCTGCTCATGTTATATGTTTCGACACAGGACACGACATCTGTTTTTGCTGGTGAGGGAATTTTATTGCAATTTATCCAGACCCGTTGGAGACTCGCAATCCAGGTGGGCATTCCAATCCTCCTTATCCATGTCTTATCTCTCAGCAACTATTGTCTCAAAAACTGAATGAAGTGGATGTTTCTTCTGAGGTAATCGATATTACTAGTAAGGGGGATGATCCTTGCTCCGTTACTGATGTTTATAATGCTCCGACTCAAGCCACATTTTCTTGAGGTGTCATTTGGCTTAATGTGGCTCAAATGGGGAGAATATTTTTGTAGTTGTTGGTGCTTTTGCCCGTGCTTGGGTTGTGCCACTAAATGCCAAAGGGGGAGTTTGTTGGGTCATACATGGTGTGACTGTATTGTCATTAGTGGCACTGAACTATTTGAGTGGATCTTTGTATCTTGATGAGGAAGATCTTTTTAAAAGTCATGATATGAGTCAGATTGTAAGTCAGGTTGCAACAAGAGTTGTAACATGCTGTTCTGACTCAATAAAGAGAAGTTCAGATTTCTGGGGGTTGAAGATTTATTATTTGAATGGTTCCAGATCTTGTATTATTATTTAGATCTTATCAAAGATATTCAGTTGTATGATGGTACGTATGAGATCTGCTAAAGATAGGAAGTTATTTACCAGCAAATAATGTTTACAAGATCTGCTGAAGATATAATCGAAGTTATTAACCAGAAAATATTGTTTGCGAGATCTGCTGAAGATTTGTGCGGGATCACTTGCCCTAAGTGGTTTCCAGATTTACGGGCCAAGAAAATCTACATGGTTTCTAAATCAGTTGCTTTCCATAACACTTATATGATTGAAGGGATACCGCCATATATAAGCATCATACAGATTGTTCTAGGGTTTATCTTTTTCAAACGCTAGTTGAACTACATCCGAGGATGGAGGCCGATAGCTACGCACGTAAGGATCGAAGGGAGTTTGATCTAGTCGGTTCGTGCAAGGGGAGCTTGTATAGATAACTCCACAAGGTTGATTTAGATCACCCCTCGCGGTTTGTATTGAGGGGGAGTATGCTCTTCTTAATAGAAATATGATATTAGTTATTGTAATCATTTTTATTATAGTGGAGCAATCTAATTTTCTGGCGTGGCTCCGCAGATGTAGGTGTGCGCACCAAACTGCGTTGCCAAGTTTTGCATGTTATTATGTTTTCCACATATTGATATTATTTCATTTGATTATCTTCATATTACTGAAATTCAAGTATGATTCCTAGCTCTGATACCAAGTGTTAGATCATATGGATGGTCAAGTAAAACACTAGAGGGGGAAAAAATATTGTTTAAAATTAAATCCATTAAGATCTCTAAAACAGTTAACAATTGGAATCTTTTCAACAACAAATAACACAATAAAATTTGTAACAGAATAAAATATGATTTATCGTAGTAATAAATTGAGTAGAGATACGAAAACCAGATATCACAATCGCAAACATTAGAGATTTACCATAAATTAGTCTCATTGACCTACACCATTCACCAAGCTCCCTGCTTGAGATTTTCAATATACTTCTTACAAACCATAAGAATTACAACCATTAACACCAAAGGGGATTACACCTCTCTAAAACAACCTTAAGACTTCCTCTTTGCAATGGAATCAAAAGAACAACTTCCTATAGCCTTTGAAGATTGCATGCTTGTAAGTAAAGGATGCTATGGAAAGTGATTTCTATTTTAAAGATTAAGAATTTGAAGAATAGAATATTCGGGTGTTTTCTTCTTCTTTTTTGGCTCAAAGAGAATGTAAGAGGTTGAATGGTATTTTGGTCAAAGATAAAATCTTTTCTTTTTTAAAAACTTGTATAAATCTTATACAAACTTGTTAAGAAATAATCTACCTATTTATAGAGGGGAAAATCCATCAAAGAATATTACAAAAGAACCATCACCAACGGCTAGTTTCTAAAGATCAACATAGACAACTGTTACGAGGTGGAACTCGCGTACAATGAATTTGTATTAATGGGAACCAAGGGCACGGTGGTTATGTGGAGAAGGGGGTTTAGGTAGGCTATTTGACAAGCGATTAGTGGGGTGAAGAAGTCGATCTCGACGCCAGTGACGGCCGCGGGGCTGAATCTCGCCGGATGCGGCTGGACAAGGTTGAACGGCAGGGGGGTGACGCCGACTGGTGTTGATAGGCGAGCTCTCCTGCAACACGAACAACTCGTCAGAAGGGCTGGGTTGGGGTTCAACCCTTAGCCCCTCCGATGCCTAAGTCAGTGATGGCGCTTAAAATGGGGGGGGGGGGGGGCTGGTCACGCCGGTCGGACCAACGGGGTGTCGACCGAGCGTGGCGAGCTATAGGTGGGAGAGCAAAGATATGGAAGACCTTTGCACTCGTGTGTGAATAATAGAAATGAGGAAGAATTCAGCAGCATCCTTTTTTCCGTAAGAGGAGGGGGGGTATTTATACCTGACGGGTGATGACTAGGCGTGCTGAGCTGGCCCGGGTGTCAGCGGAGGTTTCGGACAAGGACGCCGGGAACAGGAGTTCTCGGCATGCCGCTGTCAGGCGGCGCAACGGCCCAGGGGTGCTTTTGTCGGGATGTCAGGGCCGAAAGCACTAACCGTCCGATAGGCTAGCCGCCTGGGGGTGCTTTTGTCGGGATGTCAGGTGACGTACGTGTCAGTCATGTCCTTATCCTAAGCTGTTTTGTCGTTAGCGGCGGACTAAGAGTCGGGCGGCTGCGGTGGTTTACCTCGGCCGGTTCATGGAGCGCTGCAAGGTGCGCACGCTTGGCTGGTCGCCCGGCATTTTCGGGGCGGCGGACCTTTTGTGAAAAGGTGAGTCAATGGGGTATGTTAGCGGGTCTGGACGGGAATCGGGCAGCTACGATCTTTAGGTCGTAACAACAACGATAACCTGATTAGTCGAATAACAAGCCCTATTGGTCGACTAATGGTTCTCAAATGAACTAGGCTAGAAGACATTATTAGTCAACTAGTGAAGTCAATTAGTCGACTAATAAACTTTATTGGTCGACTAATAGCTTTTGGTAGTCAACTAAACTAAGCTACCTAGAGTTTCTAGAATCTATTAGTCGACTAATAATTGTTGTTAATCGACTAATGACCGAGAAACTTGATAATGAAACTTTGATATGCTAATCAAGTAGAAACATGTAATGATTGACTAGTAAGCTATTAAAAAATAGTTTTGAAAAGGAAACCTAGGGTTTCATCTTGGTATGAGTTCATAAAATTTCTAAGACTTATAAAATGATTTTATGTGTGTAGGTGTATCTTTAAGGATTTACATGTGATCTATGACAAGAAAGGAAAATTACATCCTTGAATATAAATTACAATCTTGTTGAACTCAATTGATGTTGCAAATGTCCCAAGATTTTTGTTATAGAAGTAGTCATTCATTCTTGTTGCATTGATACATTGGCATTTGCTTCCTAATGTTTCATATCCTTTGCTTCCTAATGATATCATGATAGATGTACGGAATACATTAGTAAAAGTATAATATTTGATCATCTTTAAAATATATATTGGGGGATTCTAATATCCAACATAAACTGGCTGAACCAAATTACGATAATGATGATCATAAAAGTAATCTCTAGGAGGAGCAGTAGTAGATCTAAAGGGTTGATGTTCTGATTGTGGTAAAGAAACTGAGGGTTCTTATTCAAGTTGGAATTCAGAAGTGGGGTTTGTGGGTAAATGCGTATATGATAAAACTGAACAGATAAAGAGAACACTACTTGTTATTATATTAGTTTTTAAATCAAGATTAACTTTAAAGATCATAAATATGCTAATGAGATGGCATCCATGAGAAAGAGAAGTAAAAAAGGGTGTAGTCATAATCTCAACCCTATTAACTTATATTTTCCTAGCATACTATATTAACACTAAGCCAAACCAATATATATGTATAGGAAGCTTACTAAATTAGGAAGAAAATAATAATATAAGATTCTTCCTATGATACAAACCTAGGGTTTCAAATTACTTGATGAGATACCAACTTCAATTGATTAGATATGGAAGAACTGCTCAGTGAGCTCAACCTTCATGAAGAACTCATGTCTTGGTTGTTGTGCGATGACATGCACCACAGCGGAATACACATGATCATCAAAGACCGAGGACAAGGACAAGCAACACAAACAAACGAGAAGTGCTAAGAGAGATAACAAATTTAGGCCGTCGGTCGACTAAGAGAACAACAATGAGCTTTATTATGAAAGGAAAGAAAGAATACAAATTTTCTCTTCACAAACGAAGAAGAAGCACACAACAATCTCTCTAAAAGCTCTCTAAAATATATCTCAAAGTTATCTATCATAAATGACGGCTCAAGACCTCTCACAATGTGTTCCACACGGTGATCCACTGAAACCCTCCCCTAAAACTACCTTATATACCCCTAAGGTACAATAGGGGCCATCATTGAGGAGGAGTCTCTAAAAGATACGAATCCCGACTTTAACAGAATTCATATCCCATCACTACGTTATGCAATGAATGCGTCAAACCCTAGTAGGTGTGTGTTGCACCCTACTGGACTCTGTCGCATCCAAGTGGGCCCCACTCCACACGACCGAGCTTCTTCTTGAAGATCAAGCGATCATAAGTGCTGACCCAAGCTGTTCGACCCACAGAATATGTCAAACCATAGAACTCTCGATCCATCTGAACCACCGACCCTCACGCCCGATAGTCCAATGCACTACTGAGGTCCCATAACTCGGCATTCGACCTATCTGACTTGTGCCGAGTCAGGTCGGATCCGAGCATAGACGAACTATCTCGGTACAAGATAGCTCGACTAAATGATCAACAACTCATCAGTGCCGAAATCGAGCCAACCTCCCCAAATCTCCACCTTGGCAAGATTTAGGCCTCCGTCACACGAATGACCATCCATGCATTGCCTTGGTCGAGCATCATTCGATGTTCCTGCCATTTTTCTTCGAAGAGCCCAATGCCCCTCCGGGCTACAACTGGCTCCACGGAGCCATAAATGCCCCTCCTGGGGCTTACATCAACTTCATTAAGAAACCACATTGAGAAAGTCTAAACAGTGCTTGAACTTTACTCCTGAAACAACCTTCGTTAGCATGTTTGATAGGTTGTCCCATGTTTCGATCTTCAGCAAGTTGATGTCGTTGTCTTCTTCTCCCACATAGTCCCTGACAACATGGAATATCATATCGATATGATTGGTGTGAGTATGGACGACCTGATTCTTAGCCAAGTGCATGACACTCTGACTATCATAATAGACGTCATACTTCTTCTGGTAGACTCACAGACTTAGCTATATCGTCTCCTTCACTACTTTTGTCAATGCTATATACTCTGCCTCTGTAGTAGATAGGGCCACCGTAATTTGAAGGATACTCTGCCAACAAATAAGAGCACTTGACAGGGTTAAGACGTAGCCGATCATCGATTGCCTTCCATCCAAGTTACCTGCATAATCGGAATCGACATAGCCAACAATGTGTGGACCATGAACATTTTGATATAAGTCAATCTGACATCGAATATGCCATTGATGTACCTCAGTATCCATTGCACTGCTCACCAGTGCTTCTTCCCTGGATTGTGCATGTACCTAATCACCATGCTGACTACATGTGATAGGTCAGGTTGGGTATAAATCTTAGCATACATCAAGGTCCCTACCGCATTTGCATACGGTATGCTATCCATGAGCTTCTTCTCTACTTCATTATTCGGGCAATGCTCGGCACAGAGCTAGCTACAGACTTCATCTTCTCACAGCCAAATTTCTATATATTAGACTTCAAATAGCGCCTCTGTAAGAGATGAATGGTACCTCCACTTCACTCTTTTATGATTTCCATCCCAAGAATCATTCGTGCTTCGCCTAGGTCCTTCATCTCAACCTCACAACCGAGTTGAGACTTCAATATCCGAATCTCCTCTTAATTCGATGAAACAATGTGCATATCATCGACATAAATCAAGAGATAGATAAAGGACCCGTCATCCAATTCCTGATAGACCATGCAATGATCATAGGGGTTGCAAAAATACCCTTGATCATCCGTCATAAAGCATTTGAAATGCTTATACCATTATCTTGACGACTGCTTCAGCCCGTAGAGCGACTTCTTCAGCCTTTAGAGCGACTTCTTCAGCCTACATGCAAGACTTTCATGCTCACATAGCCATTGGATTGAACCATAAAGATCACCTCTTCGAGCTCTCCATGCAAGAATGCCGTCTTGACATCTAGTTGTACCAGTTCAATGTCAAACTGAGCAACTAATGCCAACAGGATCCAAATCGAACAATGCTTCATCACTTGAGAGAAGACCTCATTGTAATCAATTCCTTCCCTCTGCGCAAAGCCCTTCGCTATGAAGCAAGCTTTCTAGCGAACATATCTTTCTTTGGCTCCATCCTTCTTGGTGTAGAGACACTTACACACAATTGCCTTCTTGCCTCTTGGAAGCTCCATGAGATCCCACGTCTCATTCTTCCTCAGTGATTCCATCTCCTCATCCATCGCACTTCTCCATCGCTTCGAGTATTTAAATTGCTCTACCTCTATGAAGGAAGTGGGAATGTCTACACTTACAGCAGGAAAAGCGAATGAGACCATCTCTGTATACTGTGCAGTTCATCGTATCTCATACTTCAGTCTCGATGTTGATATATAATCCTTCGGTTGAGTCGTTCGTGGAGCTGAGCTAACTCCACCTTTTGAGCTTAAACCACCAACTTCACCAGTATCTGTCTGGAGTACATCTTCTGCAGCCTCTAGTGTGGGTCGGTCTGAGTTAGCGACCGACCGATCTGGAACCTCTGACATGTTGTCATAGACCTTCTTCAGCTATGTCTGTTCAGTATTTACCTTTGGTTCATGCTCCTTCAGTAACGCCGACTCATCAAACGTTACATCTCTACTCACAACCACTTTCTTTTGTGTCGGACACCACAGTCGGTATCCCTTGACACCATTACTAAAGCCTAAGAAGATGGCTTTCTTGGCTTAAGCATCGAGTTTGTCTTCCTTCTCGGCATAATATCTTGGACAGCCACAAATTCGTAATGATCCATGGTCAAAAACTGGCTTTTCTGACGAGATTTCCAATGGAGGTTGTCCTCCCAATACAGAAGATGGTAGCCGATTAACCAAGTAGGTCATGTATGCTAGGGCCTCTACCCAAAACTCCTTCGATATGTCGGCTATTGACAACATGCATCGAACTTTCTCCAGGAAAATTTGATTCATCCTCTCAGCTACACCTTTCTGCTACGGTGTACCACTAACGGTGAAGTACCTCTAAATCCCTTCCGATATGTAGAACTTCTCGAAGAGATCCGATCTATACTCTCCACCGTTGTCACTTCGGAGATGCCTGACCTTTCGACCTGTCTGAGTCTCAATCAGCTTCTTCCACTCGATGAAAGTGCTAAGAACTTAGTCTTTTGACTTCAGTGGAAACACCCACCATGCATGAGAAATCATCGATGAACGACACATATTAGTGCTTTCCTCTCAATGAGGCTGACCTATACGGCCACCATACATCGGTGTGTATATAGTAAAGTGCTCCCTTCGTATTGTGGATGGTCGTCCCAAATGAAGGCGTGTCTTCTTTCCAAACACACCGTGCTCACAAAACTCAATCTTTCCTATCTTGGCACCCATCAGACAATCTCCAACGATCAGCTTCTGAAAATCTTTCTCGCCCACATACCCGAGACATATGTGCCATAACAGTGAGTCGTCTCGATCTGCCTAATGGATCAGAGCTGATGTGCTAGCTACGACCGAGACATCCAAGTAGTAGATGTTACCTCTGTGCTTTCTCTTCATCGTAATCATTGCTTCTCGGGTCACCCTCAGAGCTCCATTCTCCATCGTCACTCGACAGCCCTTGGTTTCGAGTGAACCGAGCGATATGAAGTTATGCCTTAGGTCGGGAACATAGTGTACCTCATCAATATCTTGTGTAAGCCGTCACTCATCTTCATTCGTACTGTCATGATCCCTACAGTGCTGCAAGGTCGGGCATTGCCCAGTAAGACAGTACTCTTACCACCTTCCCTGAAGGTTGTAAAGTACTCTCGATGTGGCATCATATAGAATGAGCATCCAGAGTCAAGCACCCAACCGTCTGATGTTATGCCCTCCAAAATACCGACCAGAACCCCTTCCTCAAACTCAATGCCCTTCATGATATTGGTAGTTGCATCGTGCTTCTTCTTCACCTTCTGACAGTTTTTTACCCAATGTCCTCTTTCTCAATAAAAAGCACATTGGTACTTCATTAGCTCCTTGCGAAGAGGGCCTTTGCTTTTGTCTCTGGACTTGGATCGGAAATACCCCTTCCTCCCTCCACCCTTCTCTCCACTACAACCTCTTACGACTGTAAGAGCGTCACTGGCTCAGCTCTCGGTGCACACATCGTTCTTCCTGAACTCATTACTCATCAGAGTGTGACGACCCGTATCCATCAGTACACGTATTTTCGTATTTTACGTATTTTTATATTTTAAAAGTATTTTAAAATGGTTTGCCAGGAGTTTTATATCAAAAATGGTTTCAAAATCATTTATAAAAAATATTTTGAATCATCAACATAGTTATGATATATTTTAGTAAGTTCGAGTATCATCAAATACCTTTAAACAATTTATATAATATTTTCTATTCAATTATTACCGATATAGCCATATCAATTCATTTTCTATATAAACGTTATCAAAACCATTTCAAACTTCTATAGTATGAATATATAGTCATTTAGTACCTCCCATTTTATTTTCGTAATTTTCTGGAGTCAAATCAATCTAGAACTCGCAAACCCGCACCTAAAACGTTTTGAACCAAAACTCGTACCTTCGTAGCTCAAACTTCGAAATGGACTTCGTATCTGTGATCCTCACGTCGATATGAACCTGTTGTTATGTTTCCGTAATTTTGGAAGTCATATGTGATTAATGGATATTTTGGTATAATAATAATAATACTTTTACTTTATTACTTAATTACGTTTACTAATTACTATTTTTAAACTATTCTAATTGCCCCTTAATTACCATCACCGAAAATTATATGTGATTAATGGATATTTTGGTATTATAATACTATTATTTTTTACTTTATTACTTAATTACGTTTACTAATTACTATTTTTAAACTAGTCTAATTACTCCTTAATTACCATCACCCGTCGGCAACCACCCCATTCACGTTTTAATTTTCTTAAACTAGATTCCCTACCCCTTAGTCAACTCTTCCCACCAACTATCATTAATTCTTAATTAATTAGCATATACTAATAATAATAATAAGGTATAAAATCCACCCTCTCCCCCTTCATCCACTCCTCACATCGAAACCCAACACACCCACACTGCTTCCCTCACCCAGCGGCCTCGACCCCAAGCCCGCTGCACCACCATCCTCTCCCCGCGCACCCACCCCAATGAGCTCCGCTACACCGCACCACCGCCTCGCCGACGTCTGCCGTCGTCGCAAACATAGCAACATCCGCAGCTCGAGGCCCCCAGCCCGTGCTTCTCTCCCCCTTCCACTCCCTCTCGCCGACGCCCCACCTTCGCCTCCGCCAACGCCGCCTGTTGGCGCTCTGACAGTGCCGTAGCAGCGTCGCCCGCTACGTAGCTGCCAGCGACGCTGCAGCCCCACCGGATGCCGCCGCTTGCTGCTTGAGCCTTTACCGAAAGATCCACAATGCCCAGCTTCCTCGCCGCTGCATCACCGCCCCTCACATACCGTTGTCGACGCCGCCGACCTCCCTGGGTCCCCAGCCACCTCCGGTGCCAACCACACCTCCCCGACGACGCCGCAGTCGCCGCCGATGACCCCCACAACGACACCAGCTGCCTCCCCCTCTCCTACTCACTTCTACCACGACGATCACTACTGTGAGCCACCACCGCCGACGGTGCCACCGCCGTCGCCCTCCGTGCCACCCAACGACGCCCTCCGCCGCTGCTCCACCACCAACGACGAGAAGAACCCCCTCCCACATGCGCTGCTACTAACGCGAAGAGGAGAAGAGGGAAATACGTATAGTATATGTATTTACGTATAATACGTGTATACTTATATTTATTCTATTATTATATGAGTTTTCTGATTTAAATTTCATAATAAATTATATGTAGGTCAGAAAAATACACGGAAAGAGCCAGAAAATCTGGAACGACGAAACAGACAATTTGCGCTGGTTTCATCGCCATAAGGTAAGTATATTTCCCACGGTAAATTTTTAAAAATAAAACTCAATTAAAATATATTCACTTAAAGATGTATATCGTAAAGGTTCACGTACACTGACGTACGAGAAAAATATATGCTGTAGTGCTAAACGAGACGGTCACTTTGACCCCCTTGTTGGAAGAATTCTGACGTACGGTTTGCACCAAATAAATCTTTAAATATATGTCGTAAAAATCAATTCTTGGTTTAAAATTAGTTTTTGGCCTTTCTAAATTATTAAAAATGCCCATTAATTGTTGAAAAATCTTGATGACTACCTACTCGCCTTAGAAAAATAATTTAATCTTAATTAGACTCATTTTCTCAGTTGGAATCATTTTTGTGCTCATTTCTTTATACTGTTGCATGTTTTCACATTTTGTTTAATTGTTAAATTAAGTCGTAAAGTTGTGAAATTTTATGAGACTATCATATGGACTACCGAAACACCATGGAATAATTGAATGCATCTAATACGATGCAAATAAATAGAAAAGGCTGAACGACTGATGGAATTTAATTGTAATACATAAATTGCTGAACTGACCTGTGGGATGGGGTAGTCCACTGTAGTAGAGGTTACTGATTGACTAGATCCACCCTACTGATAAATCTTGACTGTCGTCCTGATGGAGTCGATAAGTAGAGAACTACGGGTAGCTCCCGATGTTCTGGTGCATCTTAGTTACATCCTTCATCTGACATTGGGCTTTACACTAGAACAAATGTTAGTAAGTATCAGCTTCATAGTTTCATACAGTCTTTTCCTTACAGGTTGCTATTGCTAACAAAAGTTTAACTGCTATAGGTTGCAAATTACTATCAAATATTTAAACTGCTACAGGTTGCAAGTTGCTATCAATTGTTTAACTGCTATTGCTCTTTTGTTACTTTCTCTACGTACTCATACCAAGCTGATTGTATAGTTATGACTAAATTGATGATGCGGAGATTTTAATTGGCATTATTAACATTGGTTTCACCCGATGTCTAGGATCGTTTGCGTCCAAGTTTTGGGTCACCCTGTTTGCGGGGATAATGAACCTACTTGGCCAAACCTGACTAGACGTGAATGTATGGGCCAATGTTAGAATTCCAATCATCATCAATGTAAACATTGATTATGGTTATATCTTTGTTAAAGGCTTAATTAAATTACTTGACCATTTACATTCAAGATTATAAGAATCTATTTTTGTCCTATTTGGTTTTTAACTTTTCACCGAACTTGTTATACATACCATGCTTTTTGAAAAATGTTTTATACGCTCATTTTTTCTAAATACGGAGATTATACTTGCACGAGTAACCCTCGCTGACATGTATTTCAAATGTATATTGTTTTGAAATGCATGTTATGTTGGAACTTGGTATATTCCATCTTCCATTCCATATGGTTTTGATGTGACAATCAATTTAGTTTGTTACTAACTCTATCTATGCAGATGGGCAGACTTACAGTTATTCTATTCACATTTGTACATATGATCAGTTTATACGGACTCTCTGCGAAAGAAGCTTCGCTACTCAAATTACGTTTTCGCTAACGTATCTTCGGAATGATGTAATTTTATTTTTAGATAGCTTCAGGGTCTTGGCTATAACATATCATATATCCCTAAGCTTCAAATTACACTATCTTCCAACTCATTTGATCCCAAGTCAAAAATTCTCGATTTTCATATTTAGTCGTCTACGATTTTTCGTAGCCTACTAAAAATATTTTCTTCGAATTTTGACCTGAAAATTTCTGAAAAGGATCTAGTCGTTGACTGATCCATGTCACCATCCTCAAATGTCCGTTTATGACCGTTTTAAAATTAGTCGTCCTACGAATTTTCGTATCCGACTAAACCGTTTTTTTGACCGTTTAAGTCCGAAATTTTCTGGACAATTTCTATATGTTTGTAACTTCCTTCTGAACCGTTTTGAACACTATAAAAGGAGGGGTACCCCCTCTCTTTTCATTCACTCCTTTTCCTCTTCTTTTGTTTTCATTTGTGCAAATTAAGGCTTTAATTCTCTTGGAAAAAGTTGTTTTTGTTATCATTTGTAAGAAGAAATTCTGATCTCTTTCTTCATTTGAGAACTAAAGAACTTCAAGGGTGTTTCGCAAATTCCACATCTAGAAACATTGAAGTTCTCTTTTTAAAACACCATCCTTTGAATTCATTCTTGATATTCATACCAAGGCTATATGTGTTTTCTATTTCATTATTTCTTCAATAAGGTTTGAATCTCTAGTTTTAGAGATTGTACAAAGTTTGGCACACGGGAGTGTCGCCAATTTTGTAAGTTTGTGCTTGCGGGGCAAGTGATTTTAGTGGATTGAAATTCTTTACGTGGAGTAGAGGACAGGAGTAGGATCAAAAGGATCCGAACTAGGATACATCTTTGTGTTTGTGATTGGTTTATTTTCCATACTTGTCATTTAATTTCTGTTACAACTTTGCAAATTTTAGTAACATTTTATTTGCAACAAGTTTTTATAATACACTATTCAACCCCCTTCTAGTGTATTTGTGTATACAGGTGATCCTACATTTGGTATCAGAGCAAGATTAAGATGGCAGAACAGATCATGACAGCAGTTCCACACAACTATTCATCATAATATCCAGAAGGCAACTCTCAAGTTCGTCCTCCTCTATTTGATGGTTCCAATTATTCATACTGAAAGGTTAGAATGGAGATTCACCTCCAAAGTATGGATTATACGTTATGGAACATCATAGAGACAGGATATCAGAAGCCAACAACTTCTTTCTCTAACTGGACTGCCAACGACAAAACTGCAGCAACCAACAACTCAAAGGCTATGAATTCTCTATTCTGTGCCATGGATAAGAATGAGTTTAATCGAGTATCTCAAGCCAAAACTGCTAAAGATATTTGACATATCCTCGAGATAACTCATGAAGGAACCAGTAAAGTGAAGGAAACTAAGATTTCCATTTTGGTTCACAAATTTGAGTTGTTCAAGATGAAGGACAAAGAGACTACTGGAGAAATAAACACCAGGTTTACTAATATTATAAATTCTTTAAATGCTCTTGGAAAGACTTACACTTCACTTGAACATGTTCGCACGATTCTTAAATCTTTAACTCCAGAATGGCATCCAAAGATCACCGCAATTAAAGAAGCCAACGATCTCTCAAAATTAGATGTTGAAAGTCTTGTTGGTAATCTAATGGCCTTCGACGTTCAATTGGAAGACGAGAAAGAAGAAACACACCAGAAGAAGAAAGTACTTGCTTTTAAAGCTTCATCAGATGATGAAGATTCAGAAATGCATGATGATGTTGTTGCTTTCCTCACAAGGAACTTTATGAAGTTCTTAAGAAAAGGTAGGTATAACAATTTCAAATCTAAAAATTCTGATTCTTCTCTTTGTTTTAATTGTAACAGGCCAGGACATATAAAGAAGGATTGTCCACTCCTCAAAGCAAAGTACAAAACTTCCAACAACTACAACAATGATCATTCCAAGAAGGAAATGAAGTTTGATAGAATGAAGAAAGCATTCGCAGCAACATGGGATTCTTCTGATGAAGAATACAACAATGAAGAGAATGCTTACATGTGCTTTATGGCACAAAATGATGAAAGCGATGTAAGTACTATTGATAATGAAGAATTGTTAGATGCATTTAATGATCTCTTTGTTCGTTTCAAAAGACTAAATGTACAACACAAGTATTTGAAACAAAGCAATGATGATCTTATTCTTGAACATCAAGAATTAACATCAAAATGCATTTCATTTGATGCAATAAACACTGAGAATACATCTTCTCACATCTTGGATCTTAGCAAGTAGAATGAACTTCTCAAAACTAAGAATCAAGAATTGCATGCACAGATATCGAAGATGGATAATATTATTTCATCACTAAAGATGAAGTATGATGAGATGTCTTCTAATGTTAATAAATTTAACAAAGGCAAGACTAATCTCAATGATTTGCTTCAATTTCAATATCCTGCAAATCATAGGCAAGGATTGGGCTATTCTAATAAGAATATATCCAAACCTCCTAACACATCTTCATTTGTTGGAAAGACAACTTTTGTAAAACCACAAAAGAAGAATCATGCATTCATCTACACGAAGATAATAACAATTCTACATATTCTTCACAAAGAAATGTTTCAAACATTTCAATTACATCTCCTAAGAAACCTAATACAATTAGTATATGGGTTCCTAAGGATACATGTTTAGATAATAGAAAATCATACATTTCTGATTATATGCTATCTATTTTTCATTCTGTTAATTATTTAAGAAAGCCAAATTCTACTTGGGTTTGGCTACCTAAGATCTAATCCTAAGGACCCTAAAGAAAAAGGGTACCAATATTTCATGTTTTATCTTTTCAGGTAGCAAGAAAAGAAAGATGGATCTTAGATAGTGGCTGTTCAAAACACATGAGAGGAAACATCAACCTTCTTTCAACTATTCTATATAAAGATGGAGGCTCAGTAACCTTTGGTGACAACAATAAAGGAAGAATCATAGGCATTGGATCAGTTGGAAACTCCGATCAGCCTATCATTGAGAACGTACTCCTGGTTGATGGTTTGAAACATAATCTGCTTTCCATTAGTCAATTATGTGATAAAGATTTTAAAATTGTTTTTGAACAACATGACTGCATCATTTATAATTCCGATATGTCTTCTATCTTATTTCGTGGCAAGCATAAGAATAATATTTATATCTTATGCATGTCAGTTTTCACTTACAATCATTGTTTGATGATTTCATCAGACGATACACTTTTATAGCATAAACGTTTTGGACATACTAATTTCAGAAATCTCGCACACATTTCAAAACACAAGTTAGTTATTGGAATGTCAAATATTTCATTCAAACACAAACATTTTTGTGATGCTTGTCAACAAGGAAAAATGCACAAATCTTCTTTTAAATCAAAGGACATCATCTCTACAAAGAGACCTTTAGAACTCCTACACTTGGATTTATTTGGTCCTTCAAGAGTAGCCTCTTTGAATAAAAGTAGATATGCATTTGTTATTGTTGATGATTATTCACGATACACTTGGGTTTTATTCTTACATAATAAGAATGATGCTTTCGAAGAATTTTTCATCTTCTGTAAAAAGATTCAAAAAATCAAATCTTCAAACATTGTTACTATTCGTAGTGATCATGGGGGAGAATTTGAGAATGAATCTTTTACTAAGTTTTGTGATGAAAATGGTATTACTCACAATTTTTCTTTTCCACGTGTTGTACCACAAAATGGTGTTGTAGAAATGAAAAATAGAACTCTTCAAGAATGTGCCAAAACAATGCTTTGTGATAGTAACTTACCAAAATATTTTTGGACAGAAGCTGTTACAACCACTTGTTACATCTTGAATAAAGTTCTTATAAGACCATTTCTAAACAAAAATTGTTTTGAATTATTCTTCAATCGTTTCCCCGAGTATCATATTTTAAAGTGTTTGGATGTAAATGTTTCATTCTTAACACTAGATATGCACATGTCAAATTTGATTCTAAATCTGATGAAGGAATTTTTGTTAGATACTCAACACGTAGTAAAGCCTACAGAGTTTTCAGTAAAAGAACTTCAGCAGTTGAAGAATCATTACATGTCACTTTTGATGAGACCCCCTCATCTAAATCTCAAATCATTGATGATGAAGAGAATTTATTGTCTGTAAGTAAATCTTTTCATAATGCTAAACTTAATGATGATGGTGCTACTAACCCTTATCACTACAAGATAACTGGGTGTTTTTAGCGGTTCATATATACGTTTTTGGCGGTTTGGAACCGCCACTAAAGTGGTTTCATGCGGTTCGAGCAACCGCCAGCATTCAAGGCGTGAGAAACCATGTTTATAGTGGTTGTGAACCGCTACAAATAAACCGCATGAAAAGTTGTATAGTGGCGGTTTTGAACCGCCCCTAAAGAAATTCCTAATAGAATATTAATTGTGAAAAAATATTATTAGTGTCGGTTCTTGATCGCCACTAACTGAAAAAAATTTAAAAAAATAATTACGCTAATTCTCGATAGCATCAACTGAATCATCCTCCAGCATGTCAATGCGTCGGTGACCGTCGATACTGGGAAGCCATTTTTTTGATCGAAACCCAATTTCAGAGTCATATGAGTTAATATGGAAAGTGCCCTAAAATCAACAAAATCACAAACAGTGAGCACATAAACCATATACAAATACAATATGAAATTCGATATCCCCGTCCAATCTCAATGGATCTCCAAATAAATTACAAGAACAAATTAAGTAATCAAAATACAACAAAAACCCAAGAAAAAGAGTTATTGCAGATGAAAGGATAGTAACAGCAAGAATAATCATAATCATCTAAAGACCAAAATAGGATGCAAACCAAGCAAATCCGAATGCAATGCCAACATCGTTAAAGAACCAGCATACCAACTTCGCCTTCCACGGCGCTTGATCCGTCCAAAGTGGATGCCGCTGGCTCTGTTCCTAGCATAAATGTCAACGTAGGAGCCGTATAAGCCAGCGGCACCGGCGTAGAAGAAAGCATCGGAGATGCGGTCCTGAGGGCCACGGTGGGGATCGCCAACGCTGGTGCGGGTGTAGAACGGCAGCCACCATGCCCCTTTGGACAATCATAGTGGAGATAGAGAAGGCAACACTCTTCGATTTCAACATCACCCTCCCCGCCATCGCCATCAAGTTCCTCTAGGTGAAGGTTGCGCCGTGATCTATTTCACCCCGCTGGGCAAGTTGATGGACAAGACGGACGCCGTGATCATGGCGAAGCTCGGGGATGTGAAGGACACATCGTTGGATGTGAAGCAACTGGCGGAGCAGGCGACGACGGTGATGAAGGCGGCCCTGGCGGAGATCCCCCACACCCTAAAGACCTAAATTTTCAACAAAATAAAAAATTAACACAATAAAGAATGAGCTCCTCAAAATTAAGATTTAGATCTGAAATAAAATAAACACCCCAATTCATTTATTCATCCAAATCTTAACCGATCCCCCAATGGGATCTCCGAGGGCATCACAAAGGTAGTAGATGACATCCACCAAGAAAATCTTTCCGATGACGATCCACGACGTGACGACACTAACGAAGGTCTAATCACATAGCTTGAGGGCGATGTGGGCCTCACCGATGATGGCGTTGATCGGCAGCGTCTTCATTGCGAGCAGCATCAACGTCTTCTTTGCCAGCAAATTTATAATGCGCTTTTGCTGTGGGGGTTTTAATTAATAATTTTAGTAGCGGTTGGAAACCGCTACTACTGATAACTATTTAATATACTAATGTTCCGGAATTGTATTTTGTAGCGGTTCCGACCCGCTACTAAGCCATAAATAGTTTTTTAAATAACCAAGAAGAAATTTGTTAATTGGTTTTAACAGTTACGAACCGCTGCAACGAATATTTAACCGTTACAAACAAAAATTAATTTACGCGCCCCTTGGAAAGTTCTTCCCGCCACTTTTTTTGATGTGTTTTAACGGTTTTGAACTGCTAGAAACAAATTGCACGTTTCTGGCGGTTCGAAACCGCTATAACGGAAAATATTTAGTAGCGGTTACGAACCGCTACTAAAATAACTGCTAAAAACACCCAGTTATCTTGTAGTGTATGTTGAGTCTGTTTCAGATCTTCCAAAAGCATTTGCACAAGTTCCAAATCATCCATCAGATTTAATCATTGGAGACATCACAGATGGAGTGAAAACTCACCGACAGATAGAACAAATGGCACATTGTGCATTTATATGATCCATTGAACCAAAGAACATTAATGATGCTTGTAATGACAGTTCATGGATCATGGCTATGCAGGAAGAACTCAACCAATTCCAAAGGAATGATGTTTGGGAATTAGTTCCTCGACCTTCAGATCATCCAGTTATAGGTACCAAGTGGGTATTCAAAAATAAATTGGATGAATCTGGACAAGTAATTAGAAACAAGGCAAGATTGGTTGCATAAGCTTATAATCAAGAAGAAGGTATTAATTATGAAGAAACATATGCACCAGTTGCTCGCCTTGAATCTATAAGAATGTTATTATCTTATGCATGTTTTAGAAATTTTAAATTATTTCAGATGGATGTTAAGAGTGCTTTTCTCAACGGATTTCTTAAATAAGAAGTCTATGTTGAACAACCTCCTGGTTTCCATCATGAAAAACTAGATAATCATGTTTTCAAGTTAAGAAAAGCTTTATATGGTCTTAAACAAGCACCTCGTGCTTGGTATGAAAGACTTAAAAGTTATCGTTTGAATTTTGGTTATTCTATTGGTAAATTGATTCTACTTTATTTATCCTAAATATAGGTTTAGATATAATTATTATTCAAATATATGTTGATGATATTATATTTGGCTCTACTAATGAATCTCTTTGACAAGATTTTTCTAACATTATGCAGAAAGAATTTGAAATGAGTCATATGGGTGAACTCACTTACTTCCTTGATCTTCAAATCAAGCAAATGAAGGAAGTCATATTCATCCACCAAAGCAAGTATTCAAACGAACTCATCAAACACTTTGGACTTGAACATTCTTCAGATAAGCATACTCCTATAAGCACATCAACATCTCTTGGCAAAGATTTAAATGGTAAGGATGTTGACCAACGTCTCTATCGAGGTATGATTGGTTCTCTACTTTATCTTACGGCAAGTAGACCAGATATTATGTTTTCAGTATGTTTATGTGCACGTTTTCAATCCAATCCAAAACTTTCACATTTAACTGCTGTGAAAAGAATTATTAGATATATTAAACATACATCTGATTATGGTTTATTCTATCCTAAAACTAGCACATATGATTTATTATCATAGAGTGACATAGATTTTGCTGGTTGTAAATCAGACTGAAAGAGTACTAGTGGCACATGTCATTTTCTTGGACATGCCTTAGTCTCTTGCTTTAGCAAAAAGCAAAACTCTGTTTCATTATCTACTAAAGAGGCAGAATATATTGCCGCTAATTTAGCATGTGCTCAAATTTTATGGATAAAACAAACTATATCAGATTATGGCATTCAGTGTTCCACATGCCCTATTATGTGTGACAACACTAGTGCAATTAATTTATCTAAAAATCCTGTTCACCACTCAAGAACTAAACATATTGACTTACGTCATCATTTTTTGGATGATCATGTTCAAAAAGGTGATGTTATATTAAAATCCATTTCCACTGAACAACAAATTGCCGATATTTTGACTAAGCCTTTGAAAGAGGAATCTTTCATTAAACTTAGACGAAATTTGGGCATCATCAATGAATCTGAATTTGATGTATAAGTATGTTAATTTGTTTTTAATTTTTTGAGAATATTTCTATAATTTTTTTATCTTTATTTGTTTTTAGACGACTACATATTTTTGTAGCCGACTAATTTGTAAAACTCATTTTTTCGTATACTCTTGCTGGTTATCTTCTTGTCTTTTCTTATTTTGTCCTATGTGTTATTTTTTTTCTTATATCATTTGAAATACGTATTCGAATAAGATTTTTGTTTCAAATCAAAATTTCATTTAAACCCTCTTACCTTTCCTCTTGATTGTCGGTCAGAAGATTTGACCTCCTTTATTACCTCTCTTGGAATTTGTCTTGCATTACTTTGTCTTTGAATGAGGATTTCAATTTTCCACATGGCTCTTTTCCATTTTCTTTCATCCACCAACCCGTCCTACACTCTTTATTTCGGTATTGACTCCTATTTATTCTCTTATTTCCAATGTCCTTGGACACAACAACCATTAAATCTTTTGCATGACAACATTCACCAACTCTATGTAAGTTTTGTCCTCTTCTACATTTTTTTCTTTTAATCTGTTGTTTTTTGGGGTTATTTAAAACGGCTACACTCAAACTGTCTCTTTTTAGTCACTTCGATTTTTTTTCGCGTCTCTTCTTCTACGCATCTGTTCGGTTTTCGTTTTTGAAAATTTTCATTTTTGTAACCCATTCAATTATAACAACTTCCTCAACTTGAAACTGATCATGGAAACCGTTCGGTTTTTGCGTTCCTATCCTCTTTCTATTTATAGCATCCGAATTCTTTCTTTTTTTCACTTCACCCTATTCATCTTCTTCCTCCTTTCTCCATCTTGTTTCTTCCTCCCACCATGGCCGACCCAGAGATCCCCTCTCGTTTCCGTTCAACTGTCACAAAATCTCGCTATCACTCTTTTGAGGCAACTCGATTCCATCCCGAACGGTTCCTAAATTTCGCCACACTTTACCATTTCAACGTCCGCGAGATCCCGGAAACCGTCGGCCTTCACAATGTTTGGTGTCTTGACCACAAAGTCCCCTACTACCCTTCCCTAGTCAAGGAATTCTATGCTAACCTTTAATCCTCTGTCTACCATGGTCAGAAAATCTTCACCACCATGGTTCGCGGCATCTCCTTCACTGTTTCTGGCAAAACTATTGCCACAATCATCAAACAGCCCCCAGACTTCTGAGGCTCTCTCTCCTTTCCCATGACCGTTCATACCATCCTTGCGAAATTGGCCCCGAAATTTTTCTCTCACATGCCCGCTACTAGACTTCATCCTGATGCACGGCTTCTCCACAAGGTCATCATCCATAACATCATACCGAAGTCGGGCTCCCTCAACTACCTCAGTTCCTCCATTGAGCACTGTCTCTATGCCATCTTCGGTGGTTTTCCCATTCACTGGGGAAATCTCCTGTTCTTCACCCTTGCGAAACGTGTCTCTTCCCACTTTTATCTGCCATATCTGATTACCCTTATCCTTCGCGCCTTTTTTGTCGCCACTGATGGAGAATACTTTGTTCATAGTGATATACACTTCGATGAACTCACCGTCCATAGCATGCGCCTGCCAGATCCTCACTCCTCTACTTTCGAATCAGAAGACGATGATGACGATGGTGATGATGAGTCCGAAGGGACTCATACTCAGACCCCACAGCCTCAGCCGTGGGTCACTCCTACCCCCATGGTCACTCCAAGGTCTTCTCGTCCGAAGTCCAGTACGAATCTCCTTGCCTCCAAGGATAGCATTTCTCCCTCTCGCGAAACAAACGACGTGCTTATTCGTCGTCTTACCGAGATTGTCTCTGATGGATTCACCGGGATTCAACTGTAGTTCAGCACTTATGATGAAACTCTGAAGAAGCACTCGGTCGTTCTTGACCAGATCCAAACCAATCAATCCCAGCTTTTATCTTCTCTCGAAGCACAGCATGTCATTCCCTCCTGTCGTACCTGTCCCTGCCCTTCCTCTCCTGGCACTTCGTCCTATCGTTCCTCAGCCCCATGATCGTATTGGCTTTTGACCGTCCCTTTGACCGTCCCGTATCCTGATGTCGTTGTTTCTTTTCAAGTTTGGTTTGGGTAGCCACTGATGTGTGTTTTTCTGTTTTTTGATTTGGCTTTTTAGTTGGCATCAAGTCTGCAGTTCGTTGTTGTTTGCTTTATTTTGTTGGTTGTTTGGATGTTATTTTTGATGTTGAAGTCCCGTTCGCTCTATGTAGCCCCATATATGTTTAGTTTTCTGTTTAGTTATTTGTTGTCTATGTATTACTTCGTTTTGTTTCATTTCCATGCAAATTTCTCTCCATTTCATTCTTAGCTGACTACGAAAATTCGTAGCCTGCTAATTTTGTTTTTCCACTTTTTGTGGATGACAAAGGGGGAGAACATCCTCCATATATTCAGGAGGAGTAATAATCACATTAAATCACATTATATCTTTTAATTGTTTGTCATCATCAAAAAGGGAGAGAATGTTTGAACTTGGTATATTCCATCTTCTATTCCATATGGTTTTGATGTGACAATCTATTTAGTTTTTTTACTAACTCTATCTATCGAGATGTGCAGACTTACAGTTTATCTTATTCACATTTGTGCATATGATCAATTTATACGGACTCTGTGCGAAAGAAGCTTCGCTACTCAAATTACGTTTTTGATAACATATCTTCGGAATGATGTAATTTTATTTTTAGAAAGCTTCAAGGCCTTGGCTATAACAAATCATATATCCCTAAACTTCAAATTACACTATCTTCCAACTCTTTTGATCCCAAGTCAAAAATTCTCAATTTTCATATTTAGTCGACTATGATTTTTCGTAGCCGACTAAAAATGTTTTCTTCGAATTTTGACCTGAAAATTTCTAAAAAGGATCTAGTCGTTGACTGATCCACGTCACCATCCTCAAATGTCTGTTTATGACCGTTTTAAAATTAGTCGTCCTACGAATTTTCATATCCGACTAAACCGTTTTTTGACTGTATGAGTCCGAAATTTTCTGGACAGTTTCTATCCATTTGTAACTTCCTTCTGAACCGTTTTTAACACTATAAAAGGAGCGGTACCCCCTCTCTTTTCATTCACTCCTTTTCCTCTTCTTTTGTTTTCATTTGTGGAGATTAAGGCTTTAATTCTCCTGGGAAAAGTTGTTTGTGTTCTTATTTGTAAGAAGAAATTCTGATATCTTTCTTCATTTGAGAACTAAAGAACTTCAAGTGTGTTTTGCAAATTCCACATCTAGAAACATTGAAGTTCTCTTTTTAAAACATCATCCTTTGAATTCATTCTTGATATTCATACCAAGGCTATAGGTGTTTTCTATTTCATTATTTCTTCAACAAGGTTTGAATCTCTAGTTGTAGAGATTGTACAAAGTTTGGGACACGGGGAGTGTCGCCATTTTTGTAAGTTTGTGCTTGCGAGGCAAGTGATTTTAGTGGATTGAAAATCTCTACGGAGAGTAGAGGATTAAATTAGGATCAAAAGGATCCGAACCAGGATACATCTTTGTATTTGCGATTGGTTTATTTTCTATACTTGTCATTTAATTTCTGTTACATCTTTGCAAATTTTAGCAACGTTTTATTTGCAACAAGTTTTTATAATACACTATTCAACCACACTTTAGTGTATTTGTGTATACAGGCAATCCTACATGTTAGGGTTCGAGCCATAGTTTACTGAGGAATCTGTCTCTGAGATCAATCCTGTTGACGAAAACCACGTGGACTTCAACACTGCTGAAGACTAGCTTTGTTATTATTTCATGTCAGTATTTTTTAAGTATATCAATGTATATGTGTGTATTTTGATTTGGCCATGCTAGGCCTACTGTTGTATTCTATATTTGGACTCTTGGTTTGTAATAATGTTATTCAAGCTGTTTCTTAAATCCGCATGCAAGGACCTGCAGTTTTTACACAGATACTTAGTGTGTTTAAGCCAAGGAGGAAGAAATATTTATAAAGAAAATAAAAAGCACTCCTTATTTTAAGCACACCGCGGACCCGCTCGCGTCCTCGCTCATTAATAGAATGAGAGAAGCGGAGCGTGATACAGAGCGTTTGACACTTCTTCAAATGTGATCGATTTCTTACTATAGGTAAGAACAAAACTAATTACTCATATTCAATGGGTAAAGAGTTGAGGAGAATCATCGCCTTGTCTTCATCGTCGACCTTCAAGTCGATATTCCTCAGGTCTGTAAGAAGCTTGTTGTAGTAGTCTAGAGGTTTCTTCATAGAAACACTCGTGGTTAACTTCAAATTGAAAAGTTTCTTCTTCAAGTGTAGCCGGTTCTGGATGTTATTCTTCACGTACTTGTCACCGAGCTCCTTTTAGAGCTTACTTGCACTTGTCTCCTCCAAGTAAGGGTATTTCTTCTTATTCGACAGATACGATGGTACTACATGCATTCTGATTCAGAGTTATCCACTCTTGATCAGACATGCCCGCTGGCTTCTCGTCTAATTCGATGTCTTGACCAAGTTGGTTCAAGACATCCAATACTTCGCATCTCCACATACTAAAATTGATTTTTCCATCAAACTTCTCAATTTCAAACTTCGTGTTGGACATAATAGTCTGCACCGTTGAAGCATGCGATCTAGAAGTCGACGCCTTTGAGAAACATTCATCGCCACCGCTACTCATCTTCGCCTCCTATGCTGATCTTCGACACTGTAAAGCTATGATACAAATTTGTTGTGTGGCAACGCACACCACATCAATATATAGGATCGTCAAAGACTGATGACAAGGACAAGCAACACAAACAAACGAGAAGTGCTAAGAGAGATAGCAACTTTAGGCCGTCAACTGGCCAAGGGAACACCAATGAGCTTTATTACGAAAGAAAAGAAAGAATACAAATCTTCTCTTCACAAACGAAGAAGAAGCACACAACAATCTCTCCAAAACCTCTCTACAATATCTCTGAAAGTTGGCTCTCACAAATGGTTGCTCAAGAACTCTCACAATGTGTTTCACATGGTGATCCACCGAAACCCTCCCATAAAATTACCTTATATACCCCTAATATGACTCCTGACTTTAACGGAATTCATATCCCATCACAACTCTATGCAATTAATGCACTGAACCCTAATAGGCGTGCATTGCACCATACTGGCCTCTGTCGCATCCAAGTAGGCCCCGCTTCACACGACCGAGCTTCCTCCTGAAGATCGAGCGATCCGAAGTTCTTGTTGGATATTCGGTCTTATTTATTCAATTCAAAGCCTAGTTTTAGTCCCACATTGGAAGTGATAACTCACTTGTTGGAGTATATAATAGACTTCTTCTTAATGGGCTATTGGACTTGGTATATGGGCTAGGATTGAGGGAAAGCTCGTGGGCACATGAGCCCAAGCAGGGGCCGAGCTCAAAACGGGTTGGGCCGAATGGAAAATGTGGACGATGGATCCGAAAACCCTTAGTGTGTATGCATTGGCGTCGCACCTGCGGAGGGGCTCACGGGTGCGCGTGCAGAGTTCCCGAGTTTTGGATCATGTTATTTTTTAGCTCTCTTGCTTTTAAAGAAATTAAAAGCCCATTACGTTTTTTTAATAGCCATAATTTTTCATTTAATCACTGTTTAATTTAGCAACACCTATTTTCTGTATTAAATCCCATTAAGATCTCCAACAGCCATTTTCTTATTGATGGCTGCAGTCACTTTTTCACATCTATTTATTCTCAGCATTTTAAGAGAATTGGTACTGCGAAAAAACCATTCTCTTCCTCCACAAAAATCTTTTTCTTGTTGTTGCTCATTGTTGTTGTCTTCCTGTTAGTGCTGTTGCTATTCGCTTCCTGCCTCTGCGACCAGCTGTTGCTCTTCATTTTCTTGTGCGACCGAAGTAAGTTGCTGGTCGTTGGAGCCTTGTACTGTGAGTGCACACTTACAAGTCCGTTGCCGTTGAATCCTGGAGGGTAGCCGCTGGACCTTTCTTGCACCAAGTATTCACTCTGAGGGACGGAAATCTACTCTTAAGGACAGTGCCTAGCACGTCTCGGCTGATAAGTCTTATTCCTTTCTCTGTTTTTAATAGAATCATCCTTCTTATCTCTGATTTTTTTTCAACAATCTTAAGAATAGAATACATGGATGCTGCTATTGTCACTGCTAAGGCTCTATCTGATCTCTCAAAAATTGAACTGTTCTCTGGTAGTTTCTTTAAAAGATAGCAAGAAAAAGTTTTTAGTACTCTTGATGTCACTAGATTTGCCTTTGCACTTAAAGTTCCTAAACATATATTCGAAATTGATATTCCTGCCTGGGACTGAGCCAACAAAATTTGTAGACATACCATCCTTCATACTCTGTCTAATGAATTTTTTGATGTCTACTGTCCCACCAAGATTGCTTCTGAAATTTGGTTTAGTCTCAACAAGAAATATATCCTAGAAGATGCAGGTACTCAAAAATTTGCTATAGGTAACTACCTTCATTTTTCTATGTCTGATGATAAAACTGTCTCCTCCCAAACCAATGACATCTATGTTCTCATAGATGATCTGAAAAATGAAAACATCACTCTTCCTGAACCTTTTGTTGCTAGATCACTTATTGAAAAGCACTCTGAGTCTTGGAAAAGGAAAGGTTCTGGTGATGAAAGAGTAACATTAACCTATCAGTTCTGGTGATGAGAATATGTACATGGGGAATTCAAGACCCTCACCAGTAATTGGAAAAGGAAAGGTTCTCCTCAAATTAACCTCAATAAAACCCCTTTCTCTTAGTGAGGTGCTCCATATTCCAGATATCCGTTGGAATCTGGTTTCTGTCTCTTTTCTAAGAAAAGTGGAGGTTAATGTTACTTTTGAGTCTGATAAGATTGTTATGACCAAGAGTGGTCAGTTTGTGGGAAAGGGATATTGTAATCAATGTCTTTTCATTCTGAATGTACTTGGAACCATGAACAATAAAGCATCTTCTTTTTTTGCTTATTTGATTGACTCCTTTGATACTTGGCACTATAGACTATGTCATGTGAAATTTTCATATATTAATAAAATGAAAGAAATTGGTTTGTTAAATGCTTCTTCTTCCTCCTCTAATGACAAATGTGAAGTATGTGTTGAATCAAAAGCTACTAAGAAATCTTGTAAATCTGTACACAGAGAAAGTGAATTGCTTGTTCTAATTCATAGTGATCTTGGTGATTTGAAAACCAATATAACTAGAGGTGGTAAGAAATTCTATATTACTTTTGTAGATGACTTCTTTAGATATACTGAAGTTTATTTGCTCAGATCTAAAGACAAAGATTTTGAAATGTTTTTGAAATATAAAACTAAAGTAGAGAATCAACTTAATAAGAAAATAAAAAGGATTAGATCAGATAGAGGACGGGAGTTTACTGTAAGGGACAATGCGGGGCTATACACACACTAGAGGGGGGGTGAATAGTGTAATGGCAAGAAAAGTGCTTAATTACACAATAAGCAAAGGAAAATAAACAGAGTGCTCAACAACAACAATCGCAAACACAAGGATTTTACCCTGATTCTCCAAAACTTGGGTACGTCCAGCCACACCAATATTCACTATATTCCCACACAGAGAAGTGAATACAATCTCACACAGAGATACCTTACACAGAGGATTTTATCCTACACAAGGACCTAACCAACCCTACACAGGGGTCAAACTCCCACACAGAGAATTACTAACTCCCACACAAAGAATTAGGGTTAGCCCTACACTAGGACACCAAATTCCCACAAAGAGAGTAACTCCCACAAAGAGAGTATCTAATTTTCACAAAGAGAATTAGGGTTTCAAACATAAAACAAAACGAAACAACACTTACATATGCCTTGATATGATCTTACCAATATGAAGAAGAAGACATGCAAGTGAAACTCTAGTGCTTGACATGAGGCTTTGATTGCACTTGATGATCTTTCTCTCTTCTAGGAATGAATCCTAACACTTCTCACTTGAATGTATGAAATGAAGAGAAGAAAGATGTTCTCCAAGAAAGGAATGAGAATTAGATCCATTGGAGAAATTCCCTAGAGCTTAGATGCTATAGCATAAGATTGAAGCTCTAAATGAGGGAATGGGAGAGATTAGGAGTGGTTATTAATTCTCAAAGATATTCAATAATAACCAAGAGTTCTAAATGAACTAATAGGAATGGCAATATTGCGGAGCGGGACGGGTATTTAACTACCCAAGCTTGCCCCGACTCATCTGCAGGCCGGGGCGGGGCGGGTCGCGGGCCGGGGCGGGGCGGATTCTTTCTTACCAAAACCGGGTCGGGCCGGGTCGAGCCGGTCGGGTCAAGTCATTAGTGCCATCCATATGAATCCCAAATAAAAATTTTATTTATGAATTGGGAGAATTTTGATTTATTTGGTAATTTGGAATTGGGAATTGGCCCAATTAGGAGAACCGTGGGATAGTGTATGAGTTATGGGTTATTCGTTGACTGCACGGTCTGCATCAAAATAAGTAAACCTCTATAGTTTATCGGGGCGGGTCGGGGCAGGCCGGGGCGCATACAAAGCCCAAGCTTGCCCCGACCCGGTTGCGGGCCAGGCCGGGTCAGGTCAAAACCGAGTCGGGCCAGGTCGAGCCGGGCGGGTCAGGCTATTACTGCCATCCCTATGAACTAAGCCAACTCATATATATAGGAAGCCCAAAGGAACCTATAAAACCAGCCAAAAACTCAAAGGGAAGAAATCTGCAACGGCTAGATTTTGGCAGTTTATGGCACAGACAGTCGACTGATGAACAAAAGACAATCAACTATTCAACGGCTAGAAAAAGCCCAACGGCTATAAACTGAGCCAGGACAGGCGACTGTAGAAGACTACACAGGCGAATGTAAAACAGACAGTCGACTGT
This sequence comes from Scilla litardierei, assembly GCA_030789695.1. Classification (NCBI taxonomy): domain Eukaryota; kingdom Viridiplantae; phylum Streptophyta; class Magnoliopsida; order Asparagales; family Asparagaceae; genus Scilla; species Scilla litardierei. The sequence continues at coordinate 797,856,280 of CM061142.1, read as the reverse complement.
ATATCCTTCATCAGGCGACTGCAGCAGGGGATGGAGAAAAACGGAGAGATGCACTCTAACTCACAGTATGCATACAGGCGACTGATGAACAAATGACAGTCGACTGTAAAATAGACAGGCGACTGTTTATCCTTCATCAGTCGACTGCTGCATAGGATGGAGAAAAACAGAGAGAGATGCATATTTCGCACTTACGCCTTTCAGACGACTGATGTCCATTTCACAAGCGACTGTAAATATACAGGCGACTATAAAAACATCATCAGTCGAATGTCTTACAAATTGGGATGAAGCCCAGAAAATGCAAGATGCGCACAATCGGCTGTCGACCAATTCACAGACGATTGTAGAAACACAGACGACTGTAAATTGAACATCAGTCGACTGATGCGAAAAGCTCAAGAAAAGTCAATAAAAATGTTGAATTGAGCAGTGCACCACAGTCGACTGTAGAAGGTTCGACAGGCGACTGGAATCACCCAGTCGACTGTAAAACCTTCATCAAACGACTGTTGGAGAGCCACAGACTCCAATTGAGTCTTTGGGCTAGATGAACCTATTAGGTTGGATTCTATGATAATCCTAAGGCTCATTAAGATAGTTAAATGCATATACATGAGAGTATGACCATCTATCAAGGCATTACGATAATCCTAGACTCAAAAAGAGAAATGCAATTAATAGAAATTACATGGATTACATATAGCATCTCATAGAGTCTAAGTCTTCAAGCTCACGATACCTTGATGCTCCTCATCATCTCCAAGCTTTAGCACCCCTTGATGAGCTTCCCTTCATCAAGCTCCAAGCTTTGTCATTGCTCCTCTAGATGTCCATCCATCATCATGCTCCAAGCTTTGGCTTCATTAGATGATCTTCATGACTTCATCCAAGCTTGAGCACACCTTCACCCTTGGAGGTCTTTATGATATTCCTTGTAATATCCTCCAAGAATTATGCTTTGTCTCTTCAACATATAATCATTAAGAAAAACTGAGATTAAAACATAAGATAGATTAGCACACTAACATAATGTATTGAAATCATCAAAACAATGTTAGTCTTGAACCCAAGAACTAACATTTACATCGTTTAATGAGTATTGTGAAGAACAAGGGATTATTCATGAGACTACACCTGCTTATTCTTCGGAATCTAATGGCATAGTAGAAAGAAAAAATAGAACATTAAAAGAGATGATGAATGCTTTACTGATTAGTTCGGGTGCACCTCTTAACTTATGGGGAGAAGCTATTCTCTCTGCTTGTCACATTCAGAATAGAATTTCCTATAAGAAATCCAGTAAGACTCCTTATGAAATTTGGGTAGGTCACTCTCCAAACCTTGATTACCTCAAAGTGTGGGGATGCCTAGCTAAAGGTCTTTTACCTGAACCTAAGAAAAGAAAATTAGGTCCTAAAACCTTTGATTGCATGTTTATTGGCTATGCTCAAAATAGTGCTTCATATAGATTCCTAGTTGTTAGAGCAAAATATCATGGAGCCTAACACTATTGTTGAAATCAAGAATGCTGATTTCTTTTGAGCACATAATTCCAATGAAGATGGATAATGTTAGGTTTACTTCTGCACCTCACTCATCGCACACTTCTGATGCACAATCACATGATAATGATGATGAGATAGAAGTAAGAAGGAATAAAATAGTTAGGAAGGAGACTAATTTAGGTGATGGCTTTTTCACTTTTCTTATTGATAATGAGCCTCTTACATACCATGAGGCCATAACATCTACTGATGCCACATTTTGGAAAGAAGCAATCAATAGTGAATTAGAATCTATTATGTCAAACCACACATGGGAACTTGTTATCTTGCCCCAGGTGCTAAAACTATTGGTTACAAGTGGATATTTAAAAGGAAGCTAAAATCTGAGGGATCTATTGACAAGTTCAAAGCTAGATTAGTTGCTAAAGGTTTCAACCAAAAGAAAGACATTGATTATTTTGACACATTTGCTCCTGTCACCAGAATAGCTTCTATTCGTGTCTTGGTTGCTTTAGCATCTATTCATAGTCTTGGTATCCATCAAATGGATGTAAAGACTGACTTTCTTAATGGAGATTTGGAAGAAGAGATTTATATGGAACAACCTGAAGGTTGTATCACTCTTGGAAATGAACATAAATTATGCAAACTTGTTAAATCTCTTTATGGTTTAAAACAATCTCCAAAACAATGGCATACTGAATTTGATTGTGTTTTGCTATCAAATGGTTATCATATTAATGACGCGGATAAATGTATTTACACAAAGTTTGATAATGATTTTGGTATTATTATTTGCTTATATGTTGATGACATGCTAATTCTCGGCACCAATCTAGATGTAGTAAATGAAACGAAGTCATTCTTATCTTCTAATTTTGATATGAAAGACATGGATGAAGCTGATGTGATCTTAGCTATTAAATTAACTAAGACACCTAGTGGAATTATGCTTTAACAAGAACATTATATTAGAAGATGCTTGAAAAAATGAATATCGTGATCAAAAACATGTAGCTACTCCATATGATGCTAGCTTACATTTAGCTAAAAAATTTGGTGAATCTATTTCACAAATTAAATATGCTCAGATCATTGGTAGCTTGATGTATTTGATGAATTGTACTCACCCTGATATTGCATATGTTATTAGTAGATTGAGTCGTTACACTCAAAATCCTAATAGTGATCATTGGAATGCATTGTCAAGAGTTATAAGATATTTGAAAGGAACTCTTGTATATGAATTGTTTTTAGTGGCAATCCATCAGTTTTAGAAGGTTTTACTAATGCAAACTGGTTCTCTGATTCAGATGAGCTTAAATCTATAATTGGTTATGTTTTTACACTTGGTGGAGGTGCGGTGTCTTGAAAATCATCCAAGCAAACATGTATTGCTCGGTCTACTATGGAGTCCGAGTTTATTGTCTTGGAAAAGGCATGTAGTGAAGCCGAATGGCTTAAGAACCTTCGTGGTGATCTTCTCATTTGTGAAAAACCGGTACCGTCTGTGTCTATCCATTGTGATAGGCAAGCTATAATTGTAAAAGCCAAAAATAAAAATTTTTAATGGGAAGAGTAGGCATATACGCCTAAGGCACTTTATTGTGAGGCAGCTACTAGATCATGAGATAGTATCCATTGATTATGTGAGGTCAGAGATGAATTTGGCAGATCCTCTAACAAAACCACTAAATAGGAAGTTAGTGGAAAGTACATCGAGGGGAATTGGACTTATACCTAAAACATAGGTCAAGAGTGATGGTAACCCAATCTATGTAATTGATGATCTCATGAAGTAGGTTCATATAGATAATAACAAATCACTTGTTGATCATGAGGAGCAATATCATTATGTTCCATGTCCCTTCCCTATGATATAGATATTGCTATCGACGATGAGAGAGGATGAGCATGTGGCTCTTAATGGATACCATAGCCCTTTTTGGGTGGTGTGCATAATCGTCGAGCACACTTGATGGGTCCACCTATATGGATGTAGAAGTGGGGCCGCTTCCTTCGCGAATATGGGCATATTTGCTAGAGCACTCATGAAAATCCAGGTACGGCGCATGGTCGAAACGTGCCAACCCATAAGAACAAGCAACTATTCATTGATGATTTAATATGGTTGTGAGTTAATATTTTACAATAAAGGAGATTGGTTCATAGAAACTATATGTTTCACCAACTTCTTGTAGAACACACTTTAATTTCCCTAGTAATAGTTCATAGACCGAAAGTCACCATTGCTAATGTATTGAATTGGCGTATTCGTTCTCACATCAATTTTGTTCCTCTTCTTGGATTCTTATACCTTTATTTTTGAATTTTGAAATAGTGTGGGATTGTTGGATATTTGGTCTTATTTCTTCAATTCAAAGCCTAGGTTTAGTCCCACTTTGGAAGTGATAACTCACTTGTTGGAGTATATAATAGACTTCTTCTTAATGGGCTATTGGACTTGGTATATGGGCTAGGAATGAGGGGACGCTCGTGTGCGCATGAGCCCAAGCAGGGGCCGAGACTAAAACGGGTTGGGCCGAATGGAAAATGTGGGCAACGGATCCAAAAATCTTTAGCGTGTGTGCGCTGTGGTTGCGCCTGCGCAAGGGGGTTCACGGGTGCGCGCGCGGAATGCCCAAGTTTTGGATCATGTTATTTTTAGCTCTCTTGCTTTTAAAGAAATTAAAGCCCATTAAGATCTCCAACAACTATTTTCTTATTGATGAATGAATTCCAACAGTCACTTTTTCGCATCTATTTATACTCAACATTTCAAGAGAATTGCTAGTGGGAAAAAACCATTCTCTTCCTCTACAAAAATCTTTTCTTGTTGCTCCCATTGTTATCGTCTTCGTGTTGGTGCCGAGTCAGATGGGTCGGATCCGAGCGCAGACGAGCTATCTCGGCACAAAATAGCTCGACCGAATGACCAATAACTCATCAATACCGAAATCAAGACAACTTCCACATTGGGTACACTATAGGAGAAAGATTGTTGTTGTTGCTAGGTTGGTTGGTCTCTATCTCCCCAAAAGAGTCAGTCAGACATCTCTTAATTTTTTTGCAGATTGCGCCATTTGTTAAGTTTTGCATGTGCAGTACACACAACAACATTTGCATGGAGGAGATCATTGGAGACATGCTTTTAGGCTCGACGATTGGATGAGAGAAGAAGTTGACAGTCAGTAAGCCAATGTTGAGGTTTCCCTCACTGACAAACAATATGTCAAGGTTGGGATAGCTATGCACCTCAGATCTCCTGAGTTAAAATAAGGGGAGGACTAAATGCACCTCAATCTGAGGTGCATAGATTAGAAGTTAGCTTAGAATAGCAAAACAAATTGAAGAAAGATGAAATGAAGTGATTTTTGATTTGATTTTTTTTTCTATTTCTAGTAAAACGTCCTATACATGCACATCAGTTTGAGGTGCATGTAGTTCTCTCCTAAAATAATCTGACGCTCAAGTTAGATCTACGCTCGATGCGGGTAAAAAAAAATCATAGGGAAGACTGTGTGTAATGATCATAATGGTCTAAATTATCAGAAAACTAACATAAGTAGGAGATGACATTATCTTAAAGTAACTTAAGTGCATCCCTCGTAGAACTCGCCGACTATATATTTAAAAAAAAGATAAAAGAAAAGAAAAGGTTTATAGGCCTTAGTTAAAGCACTAACCTTTTTAATGCACTAACCCCAAGCTTATAAGGTGTTAACAACAGACACATGCATTTAATAACTTAATGACGTTTTAGCCCCCTATATATTGCCTAATTAGGTCTTATCAAAGGGATTATCTCCAAACTCGGTTCAGATCAATTGGACGAAAATGGATATTCCACGGCCGAAAGAGACTCGTTAGAAAGGCGGAAGTTGGCCAACCGCGGGGAATTAAATATGCAATAATGGAGACACGTGTCGGTTCGCGTGCAGTGATTATGTAATTAAGCTTGTGGGATTTGCCTAGGCATCGCAGTGAGCATCGATCCGAATGCGTGTTCGTTAGTGGTAACGAGGGGATTATGCCCGCTCTTTTGGGATCATCGTGGCATGCTTCGTTTCATCGCAAAAAGGCCGAAAGCAGGGGGGGGCAAAGAAAAGCAAAAGGAGCGAGGGAATTTGAGAATTTTAATATGCTTGCGTGTTTATGCGTCTTTACACGGCTGACTTCTTTTTTTATTGAGTTCAAGGCTCTATCCTTTTCGGAAAGAACGGGCACGTGGCATCTAATGCAGACTGCTCTCTCTGTCTCTTGTCGATGGCAGTTTTTTTGGTGAGCGAAATCGCTGTAACATGAAACAGGTAAAAAACTCGTTAAGGGGGGTGGCTCTTCGATTTGCCGCCAAAACTTAAAGTTAGTATGAAGCTGAGAAAGAATGTGGTGTCAGCTAGAGATAGCCGCCACTAGAGGGGTTTAGATGGGAAAAGAGATGGATATGCTAGGGTTCTCGTTAGGGAAATTGAGCATACCGGATAGAGGGTGGTTTTCTCTTTATTTAGAGGGTTGGTTGGACGGTTCTGCCACATTAGATGGTCTCCTATTCTCTTTTGTAACCGATTTGTCAGCCGTCAACAGGGTTACATGTGGGATTACGGGGATTTTGGTTGTACTTGCCGTAACGGATTCCCTTATAAAGCTTGGACACGCGCCCCCGGCAAAAAGGGAACGCATGCCTCTCATGACGGAACTGGCCTCCACGAATGTTTTGAATGGGTCCTTTGATTAGGTCCCGAAGATGGTGAGGATCGACTACATGAGATTGCACCACATGGTGCAGATCAAGCTGGCCAACCGAGCATGTGCACAAGCCTTGTGGCTAATGAGCCGACCTCGAAGAGTGAGGTCGTTCCTTTGAAGCTATGCAGGGGTCAGGTTGGGCTGACCACTCATGCTAGGCCATGATGTCCTAGATGATGGATCTAATCTGACGGTCTGTAATGGGCCCCACTGCTGGCAAGCCCATCTCGGACACAGTATCTACAATGACATCTCGTCTTCTCGACTAGACACTGTCGACCCGAGCTGCAACCACGAGGTTGCGAGTGGAGTGACGAGGAGATGAAATTGAACTGAGGCTGTTGCAACATCGTCGAGTAAGTCTATCTTGCTTCGGAGATAAGGAATGAATAGCGTCGCTTGAGTGCATGCGCACTCATGATGTTACGCTGTTATGGTCGCCATCCTTTGGGGGTTGATGCATCGAGATGTGAAGATGTAACTTTGTAACGGCCAGTATTTTATCAGTACGTATTCAGTACGTATTTCTATGAATGTATTGGGTTATTGTTCTTAACTTTAGTTGTCATCGAACGTAGCTCGAATTTTGAGCCAGTGGCTATATCGTAATAATTCGAATAGTTCGATATCTTAACATAGCGTACTAATTACAACTTTAATTATAAACATTTTCGAACGCATCAATTATAATCATATGAGTAATAATATCTAATTTTACAAATTTTGAAATACTTCTATAGATATTCTATGAGACTTCTTACCATATGATTAATGACAATTTAAAAATATTAAATCCCTACAATTAAAATTGTAATTAAACCCCTTTTTTGGCAAGTGTTTGAATTTCCCCCCATTAACTCCATGGTTATTGTACTAATTCAAAATACTCTCATCTTATTCTTAGCATTAACACCTACAAACAAAGTCAAAAGGGAAAACATTAAAACCCTACTCCTAAAACCCTAGCCAAACACTCATAGCTGCCACTTTCCAGATTGGAGAGCCCACGACAACCACTCCGCCGGTGCCGACCACCTCCCCTTCCTCCTCCGTCAACACTTCCATCTCTGCAGCCTCCTCTCCCTATCAAACCCACCTTCTATCTGTCGCAGCCCTCATCACCGTCGACCAGCCCCTCTCCTTTCTTTCGACCTACAACACCACCGAACCCACCTCCTTAGCCAGCTCTGCACCACCTTCTTCAGTGCCACCTTCCACCCGCAGCACTCGTAAGACCTCCCAGCACCACCTCTCTCCAACAACAACCCCAAGCAGTCAACCTGCAACCCCCCAGCCCCTCCTTCAGCCTCCCACCACTCGCGCGACACACCACCCCTGAGCCAGCAGACCCCCACCTTCCCCTCCGACAGCCGCCAACACCTAAGAACCTGCCACCCTCTCTCCTTCTCCACTGTCATCGAAACCCAAGGCAGCAGTCGCGGGTTTCACTCACCGCTGCCATCGCCGCCCTCTATCATAAAAAATGGAAACACGCCTAAAAATAAACACTCCAAAAATCACACCAAAAATCCTATGAAGGTTTACATTAAGCTTCAAACAAGAGTCATATCTTCACGTTGTTGTTTGGCGAAGGAACTTCAATGCAATGCGACGTCAAATCCATAGTTCCTTGCCCCTCCATCTTGCCTACACGGATAATGTTATGTATGACATTGGAATCCAACAAGGTCCACTCATGTAAGTCATCAAACTTTTAGGAACCCATATTTGTTTAAACTTTAAGTTTTTGTTCCTATATACACAATTACGAAAAGTATAACCAACACATCTGTCATGCCCCGCTTCTCAAAAACATGGAGACGAGACGTGAGAAGGTCCGCTCAGATTTGAAGCTACAAAGGTGCAAGTCCGATAAGCGTCAATAAACATTAAATGGCAGGTCCTTGCAATTGCCATACGAAAAAAAGATAATAATAAGGAAAGAGACATAAAATAGCCAATCTCAGAATGTCCAACAATAAGTTCCAACATCGCAGAAAAAGCCACCAGGCTAAAAGAAAAAGAGTCTAAAAAGAGGCCCCAGCATGGCCAACAGAAGTACAACGTACAAAACAAAGTAATGGTGCTACGCACCGACAACTAACAGTAACCTAAAGCAAAGCAACTCAGAACAGTCTCTAAGACTGGTCACCGGTGTCCACAAACTCCTCGTCAAACGTAGGCTCAGGCTCAGCATCAGCAAACACCTCGTCCTCAGCAATGGTCTCTGGCTCAGGGTCTAACATGTGACACCCAAAAGAGCAAGGGACACATGTCAGCAAGTCTAAAAAGACTTGTTCAAGGAAATTGAAAGTAGAGCAAGACAACCTAGCAGTTCAAGCATGATGCAATGACATGGCAGTTGAAGTATGAGTGTAACAGGTAAAGTAAAGTACAACAAGCATCTAGCATGGCATGGCAAGAGTAGTAAACTACTAACATTCACAAGTCACGTTTTCATGTCGTGCACAGAGTTCACGCCTTACAGCTAAAGTGGCTGTACGGGCACACTTCTACGCTGAGTGGTCGCTCAACCCTACCCCTCCACGTGTATCGAGCCAGGGCCTTACCCCCGAACGGGAATGCTCGCTTCTGGATCACGAGCCAGGAAGTGTTTTTCATGATGGCATAGGGGTGCACCTAGCCGGGACAAGCAAGTACAAGTATGTAGCGTGTGCTACGAATGCAACATTCAATGCATAGATGTCATGGCATGGCAAGTAGCAAGGCGTACAGATAAGGAATTTAAACATGGTAGATAACAATGCATGAATGACATGGCAGGGTGACAGATCTAGCTTCGTTGTCAAGCTAGATCAAATGAGGTGACGGATCTAGTTTCGTTGTTAAACTAGATCAAATAGGCATCTAGGCAGCTATCATTTCACTGCCTAGTCTCTTTTATGCTACGGTACAAAAAGTGGCCTAAGACATGACCTAAACAAGCAACGGGCAAGTTTCACTTGCCTGCAATCTGACGTCTGAAAAACACCGCCCAAAAGTCCACAAGTCACAAACAACATATGTGCACAAGTCCACCAACCTACAGTCCCAAATTAAATTATCTTCATTAGTGAATTATCTACCACTTAAAATAACGATTTTTATCTTTTTTAACATGAATGGGTTGGGGGTCCTAAGTGTTCAGAAGTTACCCTTACACGACGCAAGAGCTACACTAGCGTCGGGTAGCGACGCCAGTGGTTGGATTCCGGTAGCTGGCCAGGTGCGGCGCCGGCTCGGGAAAGGTAACGGGTCACGTATTATATCTGAATGGCGAGGGTACCTCTTCGAAGTGGCGTGCTACTTCAAACACATTATAGCAGTTCTTGTCCAAGAGGGCTTGCAATTCCACAGAACAAGGTTCCAATCTGGAAGCACTCAGCAGTTTATAGCTCTCTCTCTGTGCTTCGAACTTCGTCCTTATGGGCATGACCTTTTACAGCTATAAACATGCCTCCAACGCGAACTAAAGGAATACGACACTCTGCTAGAATTCTCATTTGGCAACTGCTCTTGTCATAGCATCATCAATGTTTCTCTGAAGTGTGGATGTTGGCCAGCGTTTGTCTAGGGTAGGCAATGGCGAGGATCAATCACAAAAGCCCAGTGCCAAAACCAACATCAACAAGCCTGAGGTGATCATCAGCAGCAACATCATCGCAATCGACGAACATACCTCGACAACGCTAGAGAACAGCCGCGCGAGGGGGCGTGGCGTCGAGCAGCGAGCAAAGGGCTATGGAACGGCCCACTTCTGATGCGAGCCACATGATGGGAAAGGCGACGGATAGCTGCTGGCCTAGGGGGCTGCGCGGGTGGCAGGGCGGCTTCTGCGGTGGCGCTGGCTGCCGTGGCTGCCGCTGCAGGGCCAGGGTGTTGCACGAGAGGGTCTGTGAACGCAGGTCACGCGGGGATAGCCGTGCGAGGGTGGTTGCCGTCGAGAGGAGGCTGGCAAGGGCTAGGGCGAGGCCAGTCATCGAGGGGGAGGAGATTGAGAAGAGAGTTGGGGAAACAGGGTGGCGGCTGTGAGTCATTTGCGTGCTGCAAAATAAAGGGGCAGCTGCTCTCGTGTTACTGCTAGGAAAAGAACACAGCTAGGTTATATAAAAATACCCTAGGGTTTCTAATAGGAACTAGGGTAGGTTTGTAAAGAGTGGGTGCATGCTAGACTAGGTTCTAAAAATAACCTATGTTCTAATTTTCTTTGTGTGCTGAACAGATAGCAGCCAGTGAGCATGGTGGGCTGGGCTAGCTTAGGTTAGGGTTATAGGGTTATTGATATTATAGAATTGTTTTTAAAAAACGTCACTATATGAAGAAACCATGTGACACTAACTCACCCTCTCTCCTGCGTGGGTATGAGGCCAAGACTAGCTAAGTCAACTAGGGGGAAGATTGTATGAAGAAAAGAATTTATTGGGAACAATTACTGTGAGAACTTAGGGTTAAAATGTAATAGGTTGGGCCAAATAGTGAGATAGGTCAAATGAAACCCAAAAATTGAAAGATAAATACTGGGGTGACCGAGTCGACGAGAGAAAGAAAACTAAGAAGACAGATCACATTATCGATGACGAGAAACGAAACTAAAAATAGAAAGGCCTCATGACAAAAGTGAAAATCGTGACGTCTCCTCAAACAAAGTCAAACCGTGGGAGAACGACCCGTGAAATGACGTTCCAAATTCGTGCCACGATTTAATACCATCCGAGAGGGTCACAACGACATATCACACCATAGGGTTCGGATACAGACAAAGTCTAAAATAAATACGTGCACGATCGACTGCGTGCACGTAAAGCGTAAAAAGGATACGGGGTCCAAAGGCGACGGTAATTCCAAATTGGGCACACATCGGGGGTTGACTTGCTAAGGATGCAACCAATGTGCTACGACCCTATCAACTCAACAACACGACTCGCATGCAAGGCAACAAAACCAATCAGGTACCCGAAATTGCTATACGCACAGTCGTATAACGAATAGTGGGTACCGGCCGTTACATCCTACCCACCTTAGAATAAAGTCCGTCCTCGGACTTTCTAACTATAAATATAACTCTAGCCAGACTAGTAGCTCTCCCAATCACATCACACTATATTTCAACCAGGTATAGTCATTACAAGTGCTTATATATGCAATAGGTAGTCAAACAATAACTCTACTAACATGTGTATATTCACGCACATTACACACTTACACCTATCATAGTCAGTCAAATTTATACACATACTTCAATCATCATATAATCACGTACATCCCTACATAACTATTAACCACTTATAACATACCATGGTGCACATACTCACAACCAATTAAATAGTTCACACCAGCAAACACAAACGGAGTACTTCATGTATAGATAACTACCTACGTACCAAGCAAACATGAATGTTATGTCCCCTAATATCTCCTAGTGTATAACCAACACCCAACATATCAACACGTGTAATCACACCATACCATTTTTAAAACAAGTTTACTATACCTAATATACATTCACCATCACTACAATTTCACAAAGATTTAGTCATTCAAATGCATGCAAATATTTCACCTTATAATCACCTCAAATATCGTCCTATAACTATATTTACGACACGCCACATATACCATAATCACCAATACCTATAACTTAGCACATACTTACCCCTGCATGGTGCACACCCACACACGCTAATCATTTCATTCATATATACCATTCATACCACTATATACTCAGCACATCCACACGCCTAGTTTAGCTAGCACACATACGTTCACGCAGGTAAGTCCTTAGTAAATAACTATACTACAAGACCAACACCTTATAATTATATATTGGTATAGCGACCCACCATCAGGTGCGTAACACGGCCAGACACAAACAATCCTATCTCTATACATACATCATTCATTGCTATATTCATGATACTACACGCAAACTACAGACGAATGTAACAATACACTTAGAGTGTACCCACTCAAGCTTGAGTGAGACTCAAAACACATATCAGAATACTCTATATACGTAACACGGTATCCATACCTACACCAATACCACCCCAATGTATACACATCTACCAACGTAGCCATATTCATACCATAACGCCAATCACACTTAATATTTAGTCAGGTAACACCCACATTGTTCAATCGCTTTATATGCCATAATAATATTACAGACATCAGCACACGTATAAATATAATTCACTCCCTAATACATGCATTTATCGCATAGTCACACACATGTAATATATATATTCACACCATATCCATTTACCTATAATTAGTATACCGACACATCCACTTATACATACATACTTAAGATATGCAATAGTCGTGTAGAACTCATGGTATACACGCATACAACATCCCGTAAACTCAAGCTATACCAATCAAAATTATAATCTTACCACCACACGTATATCACATATATACTCATGCAGCAAATACATAACCTCTTACGTCTAAGCACAATACATATTTACGTACGAGCACACACTCACACGTACTAACATATAGGTCATATAATAGGCCTACTCACTTAACTATAAGTACACCTATTATTATTACACCTAACATTCGCCTGACTTATATTTATATACATATCAAGCATTCACAAGTATCTTCAAACTACATACCCCACTAGTCTATACTCCAATACAATTTCCAATATATTTATCAGACATTCCTAAAGTGTTATAGCTACCCACACATATATAACTAATATCATTCCTACACTTCACATATATATCACGGATAACACTGAATATACATATATAACACGAGAGACAAATATTAATATACTAAGGGAGTACACTCATACGGGTCCAACACTTCACCTATATGCATGCACCACCACGACATAACAACTTATACTAATGGGCCCACCAAACTATACTAAGGTTGTCACAGGCAATGACAAGCACTAATGGCTAAACAATAGGAAAGAACCCGAAACCAAAACATAACGAAGAAAAGATCGAAAAGCACGAGTTCAGATAGAACGAAGATAAGAAGACAGCTTGGTTAGGTGAACCAGGGGTATAATGGTGATTGTTTAGGTGGGAAAAGAAAGACGTAATGATACTCTCATAGGATACAGGAAAATAGTGTGTAAAAGATATAAATTAAAAACGAAGAGTACGAAACCAGTCGATAAAATGAATTTGTTCGAAATAAGTTTGGGTCGTATATACATAATAAGAGAATGGTTTATTAGCTTATTGAAAAATCATTATAAGGAAGACATTAACACGAACATTAAGGACATAGGTTAGAAAATATTATACTGCAGTAATTTAATATAATTTGGCAAAAATTCGAAATTAAAAGAATGAAATTAGATCAACTATAGTGTAGGGAATGTTTTCCAAGTCTTAAACCTGGAGAGAGATTTCAAATAAATAATATTAAAAATACTTTTAGAGAAACCCGGACTTGCTAAACGAACTGATTTACACAAAGATCTTAAAGTACGAGTACCACGAATCCTAGAACTGATATATATATATATATATATATATATATATATATATATATATATATATATATATATATATATAAAATTGAAGTTCTATTTAGCTTGGAAAAAGATTTTAAAGTATGTATGCTAAGCTATTAAAATGAATCTCATAGTTTAGAAAAGATGGTATATCGAATTTTTTTCAAAATGGTAATAGAGTTTTTTTTAAACCGAAATGCGAAAAATATAGATTAGAAAATAGTTACGAGATAGTAATTCTAATTACAACCAATAGACTTCAAAATCTACAATGAATTTTTGACTCAATCAAAAAGTGAGGAATTTTAAATATATACGTAGAGAGTTTAAAACAAAATTTAAACTTAGCGAAAACTTTTAGTAAGGGAAATCGAAAAATAACTTTGGAAGAATCAAGCTTTGCGAAAGAGGACATCGAAAGATCAACGATTATCGTAATGTGGTGATCACGTGAATCGAGGCAAGGAATTTGGTCGCATGATCGAACATAAACACGCCTAGGATATGACTCAGGAAAATCTACGGGGAACTCCTACAGTCGACCAACTAAAGATTAAGAAACTTATCGCTAAGATTTCCTAAGGAACAAGACTGTAATGGAATGCGTTCAGCTTGGCCCGAAATCGATGAACCCAAGCGGACGACTAAAGAAATTCTGGAAGTCTACTATTGTCAGAGTTTAGGCAAGAACCACTCAGATAACTCCTAAGACGATTAAAATCAATTCCTAGCATGGTGTCTAACTAACAATCAGGGACCTCTAACTAGCAAGCTCAGACGTCTAACTAAGTCTTCCTACCACCTAGTGACATAGAGAAACGATTAGAACTAGGCTCAAGGCTTAAGAATCGGATGTTGCAATTTATTTAATGGACATTCCATAATTATTATCGTTGTTCCGATAATTCGCAAATGCAAGACGGACCTGCATGGGCCACCAACAAAACCTGTCACGCCCCGCTTCCCAAAAACATGGAGACGAGACGTGAGAAGGTCCGCTCAGACTTGAAGCTACAAAGCTGCAAGTCTGATAAGCGTCAATAAACATTAAATGGCAGGTCCTTGCAATTGCGATACGAAACAAAGATAATAATAAGGAAAGAGACATAAAATAGCCAATCTCAGAATGTCCAACAATAAGTTCCAACATCGTAGAAAAAGCCATCAGGCTAAAATAAAAAGAGTCTAAAAAGAGGCCCCAGCATGGCCAACAGAAGTACAACGTACAAAACAAAGTAATGGTGCTACGCAACGACAACTAACAGCAACCTAAAGCAAAGCAACTCAGAACAGTCTCTAAGACTGGTCACCGGTGTCCACAAACTCCTCGTTAAATGTAGGCTCATGCTCAGCGTCAGCAAACACCTCGTCCTCAGCAACGGTCTCTGGCTCAGGGTCTAACATGTGACACCCAAAAGAGCAAGGGGCATATGTCAGCAAGCCTAAAAAGACTTGTGTAAGGAAACTGAAAGTAGAGCAAGACAACCTAGAGTTCTAGCATGATGCAATGACATGGCAGTTGAAGTATGAGTGCAACAAGTAAAGTAAAGTACAACAAGCACCTAGCATGGCATGGCAAGAGTAGTAAACTACTAACATTCACAAGTCACGTTATCATGTCGTGCACAGAGTTCACGCCTTACAGCTAAAGTGGCTGTACGGGCACACTTCTACGCTGAGTGGTCGCTCAACCCTACCCCTCCACGTGTATCGAGCCAGGGCCTTACCCCCGAACGGGAATGCTCGCTTCTGGATCAGGAGCCAGGAAGTGTTTTTCATGATGGCATAGGGGTGCACCTAACCGGGACAAGCAAGTACAAGTATGTAGCGTGTGCTACGAATGCAACATTCAATGCATGGATGTCATGGAATGACAAGTAGCGAGGCGTACAGATAAGGAATTTAAACATGGCAGATAACAATGCATGAATGACATGGCAGGGTGACAGGTCTAGCTTCGTTGTCAAGCTAGATCAAAAGAGGTGACGGATCTAGGTTCGTTGTCAAACTAGATCAAATAGGCGTCTAGGCAGCTATCTTTTCACTGCCTAGTCTCTTTTATGCTACGGTACAAAAAGTAGCCTAAGACATGGCCTAAACAAGCAACGGGCAAGTTTCACTTGCCTGCAATCTGACGTCTGAAAAACACCGCCCAAAAGTCCACAAGTCACAAACAACCTATGTGCACAAGTCCACCAGCCTACAGTCCCAAATTAAATTATCTTCATTAGTGAATTATCTACCACTTAAAATAACGATTTTTATCTTGTTTAACATGAATGGGTTGTGGGTCTTAAGTGTTCAGAAGTTACCCTTACACGACGTGAGAGCTACATTGGCGTCAGGTAGCGATGACATGGGTTGGATTCCGGTAGCTGGCTAGGTGCGGCGTCGGCTTGGGAAAGGTAACGGGTTGCGTATTATATCTGAATGGCGAGGGTACCTCTTCGAAGTGGCGTGCTGCTTCAAACACATTATAGCCGTTCTTGTCCAAGAGGGCTTGCAATTCTACAGAACAAGGTTCCAATCTGGAAGCACTGAGCAGTTTATAGCTCTTTCCCTGTGCTTCGAACTTCTTCCTTATGGGCATGACCTTTTACAGCTATAAACATGCCTCCAACGTGAACTAAAGGAATACGACACTCTGCTGGAATTCTCATTTGGCAACTGCTCTTGTCATAGCATCATCAATGTTTCTCTGAAGTGTGGATGTTGGCCAGCGTTTGTCTAGGGTAGGCAATGGCGAGGATCAATACCGGAAGCCCAGTGCCAAAACCAACATCAACAAGCCCGAGGTGATCATCAGCAACAACATCATCGCAATCGACGAACATACCTCGACAACGCTAGAGAACAGCCGCGTGAGGGGGCGTGGCGTCGAGCAGCGAGCAAAGGACTGCGGAACGGCCCGCTTCTGATGCGAGCCACGCGATGGGAAAGGCGGCGGATAGCTGCCGGCCTAAGGTGCTGCGCGGGTGGCAGGGCGGCTCCTGTGGCGGCGCTGGCTGCCGTGGCTGCCGCTGCAGGGCCAGGGCGTTGCACGAGAGGGTCTGCGAGCGCAGGTCACGCGGGGATAGTCGTGCGAGGGTGGTTGCCGTCGAGAGGAGGCCGGCAAGGGCTAGGGCGAGGCCAGTCATCGAGGGGGATGAGATTGAGAAGAGAGTTGGGGAAACAGGGTGGCGGCCGTGAGTCATTTGCGTGCTGCGAAATAAAGGGGCGGCTGCTCTCGTGTTACTGCTGGGAAAAGAACACAGCTAGGTTATATAAAAATACCCTAGGGTTTCTAATAGGAATTAGGGTAGGTTTGTAAAGAGTGGGTGCATGCTAGACTAGGTTCTAAAAATAACCTATGTTCTAATTTTCTTTATGTGCTGAACAGATAGCAGCCCGTGAGCATGGTGGGCTGGGCTAGCTTAGGTTAGGGTTATAGGGTTATTGATATTATAGAATTGTTTAAAAAAAACGTCACTATATGAAGAAACCATGTGACACTAACTGACCCTCTCTCCTACGTGGGTATGAGGCCAAGGCTAGCTAAGTCAACTAGGGGGAAGATTGTATGAAGAAAAGAATTTATTGGGAACAATTACTGTGAGAACTTAGGGTTAAAATGTAATAGGTTGGGCCAAATAGTGAAGATAGGTCAAACGAAACCCAAAAATTGAAAGATAAATACTGGGGTGACCGGGTCGATGAGAGAAAGAAAACTAAGAAGACGGATCACATTATCGATGACGAGAAACGAAACTAAAAATAGAAAGGCCTCATGACAAAAGTGAAAATTGTGACGTCTCCTCAAACAAAGTCAAACCGTGGGAGAACGACCCATGAAATGACGTTCCAAATTAGTGCCACGATTTAATACCCTTCGAGAGGGTCACAACGACATATCACACCATAGGGTTCGGATACAGACAAAGTCTAAAATAAATACGTGCACGATCGACTGCGTGCACGTAAAGCGTAAAAAGGATACGGGGTCCAAAGGCGACGGTAATTCCAAATTGGGCACACATCGGGGGTTGACTTGCTAAGGAAGCAACCAATGTGCTACGGTCCTATCAACTCAACAACACGACTCGCATGCAAGGCAACAAAACCAATCAGGTACCCGAAATTGCTATACGAACAGTCGTATAACGAATAGTGGGTACCGGCCGTTACAACATCCACATGTAAATCTCTTTGCATTAATTTTTCTAACTTTTGTAGCCTCACTGTGAACTTTCTTTCTTTTATGTTTTAAAGTGTGAATATTCAATTCGTATCCAAGTCCTCGCCTATTGTTTTTATATATTTGGTTTACAGGAATAATATCCAAAGATTGTTTTTTGTTTTCCAACACCAAATTTCTTTATGGTTTCCTCTAGGTCTGTGACTTTGGATTTCAAATAAAGATTTTTGTTTACAAGCAAAGTGCACTTACTAATGAAAGCCTTTTTATTTTCCTCTTCATTCTTTTTCAAAATTTCAGCTTTCTTTTCTATCTCAATCATTTTTCCTTTGAGATCTTTATTTTCAGTCTCAATCTTAGTCAATTTTTATTTAAGCTCTTTATTTTCATTTTCCAACACGAGCAATTTTTATTTGCATGCTTTGTTTTCTGTCTCTAGCTTAGGACAAACATCACACTTTAATGTCTCGTGCATAATGGGTTGTTGCTTTTTAATCTTTGCAAGAGTGGCCTTAAGTGTATTATTTTCTGTTTTCAATTTTTCATTGTCTAGAGACATGTTCTAGTTCTCTTGGTGTAATTCAAAGTGTACTTCCCTAAGAGATGCAACAGTGGATTCTAGCTTAACAATTTTTGCATGCATATTTTCACATATATAAATGACTCGTCTCAAAATGTGTGAGCGCTACTCCCAAGTGCAGGAGATCGAACACGTAATAATCCTGGTGAGTCCAGGTATCGTATCCACGGGTCAACTGACCTACAAAACCACGAACTTCAGTTTATAAAGAGTAATAATACGGTAATAACCAACCACCTAAAGATATGGTATCGACGGTTTTAAAGAATAAAAGAAAATCCTACGATAGTTACGGTGAGTTCGATTTTGGGGTACTAATATGGAGAGTATGTGTTGGTAGTGATTTCGTTATGGTGTATGCTGTAGGATCCTGTCAAAACAACGATGTTAGGATCGAATGAAGAGGAGAGACTTAAGCTTGCGTACGCAGCACCGTAATCTCTGAACTTCGCCCTTGGATTCGCCACAACGGTCAGTACTTCGTCACGGAGGATCGAAGCAGTGTTTCACCGCCTAAATCTCTATTTAGAAGAGGATTTTAATGGAAGGGAGAAGAAGAACACAAGTTGCCTTATGCAAACTTATGGCATGGTTAGATTAGTGTAAATGCCTTACCCTTGGGTCCTATTTTTAGGCTTTAGGGGTAGTTATTGTAGGAAATAACTAAATATAAGCTTATTAGCCTATATTAGCACATTTACTTATCCTCTTCTTCATTCACTTATCAAGTGCCTTTATGCACTTATAAAGTGACTTTTTCCACTTATCGAGTGGTCCTTTTCACACGAGAAAAGGTTCCCTTCGCGCATGCTTTCGTGCACGCGACATCTGAGGTCCATAGGCCCTCATACATCCCCTCATGGGTGTATACATGTCGTCCATATCCAACATCTCCCACTCACACAAGAGGGGATTGTAAGGAAACATCTTTTCCTTTAACTCTTCTGTTTATCATACCGAGAAATAGGCCGTGTGACCGTCATGCGCATAGAGTCCGCTGTTTGTGCACTTGTTAGAGATAACAACACTTCTCGAGGTGCAAAGTTGAGTAGATTAACGCATGCTTTACCCTAGATTATTTCTTCACATTTGTTATACTTTATATTCAATAATTGAATCCCATCTGGATTACAATTGACTGGCCAGCTTTGAATCTCTAAAGTCCAAATGTGAATATGAAATTAATCTCCTCTTCTTGCGATCCTTTCGATCTTGACTTGACTTGCTTTTCTAACATGCCCCGCCGGACCGAATTGACCATAGCCCATAAGCAACATGCTAAGATAGCAATCACACAGTCAAATCTAAAGGAACCAATTAGAGTCCATAAGGGTAACGAGTTAAGACCCATGTGGTCTTTGGGTCTCACATAATAGTAAACACAATTACTATTCTAACCCTATGGTCAAATGCATACGTAGTATGAATACGTATTACAACATCACTCCTTTCCCAGGGAGCGTATGTCTTAATGATGTTGTAAGGATGATGATCAGACACCACAATGTCTGATTTTGAGTCCCTTTTACTACTCAAATAATCTTCTGGACCCACATCCCGCATAAGACAGATAGGATTTAAGAATCCTCTTAGATCTGTTGTAAGCATCCATATGATGCAGATCTTTCATATGACCATTTTGTTTAAGTCATGAATCTAAATCATCCGTCTGACGATTTTGACTTTAAACAGGTCTCATCTTTATTTTATTCGTCTGATATAATAAAGGCGGTTGCTCATGTGAGAGAGCCAACCTCAATCTGTCTGACATACTAGAAAATATAGCTGAGATTTTAAAATGTACACAAACACTTTCTAGAAACTCATCTGCAATGTTGAAAAGAACTTATTCTTTTATTAAATTTGATCTTTTACAGACATGAGAATTTACATTGGTACAACTCAGCTCTTACACAATCCTTAAGATGATAAGTGTTTGTAAAACACATCTCTGGGGACCACCTTCGTAAGCGGATCCACTATCATCTCATGCGTAGATATGTACCTTATGTCTACCTTCTTGGTTTTATCATAGTCTTTTGCAAATTTGTAGCAGATATCAATGTGTTTGGTCTTACAATGGAATTTTGGATCTTTGACATAGGCTATAGATGCTTAACTGTCACTGTGTATTGGTACAGCACCTGAGTCACTTGCATCAATTAGCCTGTCTAAGAATTTCCTAAGCCAAACAGCCTCTTGGACTGCCATGCTAAATGCTACAAACTCGGCTTCCATAGTTGAAAGTGCGATGCAGGATTGTTTCTTGCTACTCCAGGATATTGCACCAGATCCGAGTAGAAAAACATATCCTGAGGTCGATCGTCGCTCATCAAGATCACCCGCCCAATCAGCATCAGTGTAGCCTTCGAGCCTCAAGGCATCTCCTTGATAGCATAAAGCATAGTCCGCAGTTCCTTTAAGATACATCATTATCCTTTTAACCGCTTTCCAGTGTACTTGCCCTGGATTGGATTGGTAAGGACTTACCATTCCAACGGCAAAACAGATGTCCGGTCTTGTACACATCATAGCGTACATAAGACTACCAACTGCACTGGAATATGAAACTTTTTCCATAATTTCATTTTCCTTTTGGTTCTTTGGACACGATTTCAGACATGAATTATCGCATTTGCTTATAGGAGTATCAATGGACTTGCAGTCCTGCATATTAAAACGTTCTAGAACCTTCTTTATATAAGTCTCTTGTGAAAGAGAAAGAAGTTTCTTCGAACGATTCCTTGAAATCTTAACTCCAAGGATATATGCGGCTTCTCCCATGTCTTTCATCTCAAAAACTGATGAAAGCCAAGCCTTGATATCCATCACAAAGCCCTTGTTATTTCCGGATATTAAAATGTCATCTACGTATAGAGACATAATAACATACTTGCTTTTAATCCTCTTGATATATACACAGTTATCTTCATCAAGCATGTTAAAACCATTTGATAAGACAACTTCTTGAAATCGTATATACCATTGCCTCGAGGATTGTTTAAGACCATATATGGACTTACGAAGTTTACAAACCTTATGTTCGTTTCCTTCTTTTACGAACCCTGTTGGTTGTTCCATATAGATCTCCTCGTCCAATTCTCCATTGAGAAAGGAAGTCTTTACATCCATTTGATGTAATTCGAGGTCTAAGCAAGCTACCATAGCCAGAATCAGGCGAATCGAGGTAAAACGAACAACAGGTGAGAAGGTCTCTTCGTAGTCTATCCCTTCCTGTTGTGTAAAACCTTTCGCGACAAGGCGAGCTTTATATCTGTCTGTAGAGCCATCAGCCTTATGCTTGATTTTGAGGACCCATTTGTTCCCAATAGGTCTACGTCCTCTGGGTAAATCAACCAAGTCCCAGACTTGGATAACTTTCATGGATTCTAACTCCTCCTTCATCGCTTCCATCCATTTGTCTTTTGCAGGGCATGATACGGCCTGTTTGAAAGTAGCAGGCTCGTCATCTACTTGTAGTAAAGTCATAAAGGTTTGCGGAAATTCATCCTCAAATCTTAGAGGAGCTAACCTTGTATGACTACTACGTCGTATTTGAGATTCTTCAAGTCCTTGTTGACTTGAATTTAGATCAATTCTAATATCACTCCCACTTGGAATGTCGTTAGAATTGCTCCCACTTGGATCATTATTCCCGTATGGAATAGGATCAACATCATTCGTATCATCCATTGGTGAAGGTAGAAACGTATTTTCGTCTTCACCAAGAATTCTCCCACTCGAATGAGGTAATCCTTCTTGATCATTAATCTCAAATAGAGATAAGTCCTGACTTATCTCGCCCTGTCTTGGAAACTCGTTTTCCAAGAAAGTGACATCCCTCGACTCAAATTCAATTAGACCTCCATTGTCTTCCTAACCAATGAAAACATAACCTTTGGATTTTTCTGTGTATCGTATAACGATACATTTCCTTCCCCGTGGCCCAAGTTTGCCATACTTATGGGAGGAAATATGTGCATAGGATGCACACCCCCAAGGTTTCAAAATGTTTAAGTCAGGAGACCTTTGGTTCCACAACTCGTAAGGAGTGGAGCTAACTGATTTCGAGGGTATGCGGTTCAAGATGAAAGCGGTCGTCAATAATGCATCACCCCAAAAGGTGATTGGCAAGTTAGCTTGCGCCATCATTGAACAGACCATTTCCATTAAAGTCCTATTCCTCCTTTCTGCAACACCATTTTGTTGCGGAGTATAAGGCATAGTTACCTGATGAACTATGCCCTTTTCATCACAAAGTTCTTTAAAACTTGTTGATTGATATTCACTGCCCCTATCGGTTCGCAAGACCTTAATCTTACGATCTAATTGATATTCCACTAAACTCATATAGTTTTTAAAGCAGGTTAATGCTTCACTTTTGTGGGATATCAAATAGATATGTCCGAATCGGGTGAAGTCATCAATAAAAGTGATGAAATAGGACTTCCCGCGTCTTGTCTTGACATTCATCAGACCACATATGTCCGAATGGATGAGCTGTAATGGAATCCCGGCCCTTGTGCCGGTTCCAAACGGCTTGCGACAAGATTTCCCTACAAGGCAATGTTCGCATGTCGACATATCGACCTTTGAAACATTGGATAGAAGGCCACATTTGGCAAGTCTATCCATACGCGTTGGTCCAATGTGAGCAAGCCTTGCGTGCCAACAAATTATATCTGACTCATAAGTCGAAGAATTTGCAACAAGGAAATTTTCATTACAAAATGAGGAGTCATACATCAATAAATCCTTTGAAAACATACCCAGTACCAATTAAGGAATTATTACAAAACAAGTCCACTTTACAATCATGAAAAAACCAACTATAAACAAGATCCATTAAACGACCACAGATATAATATTCCTTCGAATATCTGGAGCGAAGAGGACATCATGTAGTAAGATAGTGCGGCCGTTGTCCAAGACGAGCTTGCAAGTCCCAACGCCTTTCACTTCAACACGTGTGTTGTTTCCTACATATATCCACTTTGTTCCTTGGGGTATCCGGTGATACTCCACGAAGGACCGTCTGTCCCTTGCTATGTAGTCGGTGGCACCTGAATCAATTATCCAAAAAGGATTAGATTCTATAAGAAATATTGAACTACAGACACATATGTAACTAGTATTATTACAAGTTACCTCGTCACCTCCACTCGTACATGAACAAGCATAGTGAACTAACTTGTTGCACTTGAAACACTTGATCTTCTTCAAGTCATTCTTCTTGTGCCACTTCTTGTGCCCACCCTTGTGTTTGGGTTTCTTGGTAGACTCAGGTTTCTTATTACGTTCGTTAGTAAACTTTGATCGATTTTTCCGTTTCTTTCCCCCGTGTGAGGAACTAGCAACCATGTGCACTTCTGCACTTGGCTTGGCGGCCGCAAGCCGCTCTTCCTCTAACTCGAGGTGCTTAGAAACATCGCTGAAGTTCTTGATGCTCTCATTATGAGTGAGATGCATCTTCATTTGGTCCCACCCATTTGGCAGGGAACGTATGACTGCTTGGATTTGTTACTCATCAGTGAGCACATGACCTGCATCCTTTAACTCTGAGATTAGATTCGCCATATGTCGCAGATGCTTCCCCATGGAATGATCTGGACGTTTCTTGTACGAATCGAATCTTATAGTTAAAGAACGAAGTTTGGACACCAAGGTGCCACCAAACTTCTCCTCTAGCTTGGACCATATGTCCATGGCTAGGTCATGCTCTCAGAAGATTCGCATTATGTCGTCTGCCATACTTGACAGCAACGTAATGCGAGCAATCTTGTTCTTCCGAGACCAAGCATCAAAAGCTTCCTTGTCTCTTCTGTGTTGGGCCGTAGTGCCCAACTCAGGTTCAATCATTTTGTTCTTCAGAGTTTCGAGCACGTCTTGGTCCTCTAGAACATATTGTATCTTAATGGACCATAATTTGTAATTATCGCCGTTGAGTTTTTCACCTCTGTTCAACTCAACGACGATGTTCTTAGCGGCAGAAGACATTTTAGTTTTAAAATGCTGCAAAAAGACATAAAACGAAGGTTCGATCAAAAACATTGCATAAATTTCATATACATAGTCATCATATTGTTACATTTTCATGATTCATTAGTCTCGGCCAGCGGACCGACCAGGGAAATGGCTAGTCAATGGTTCACTACCCCCAGACTGAGCTGAGGTATCCCACAAACTAGTCCAAAAGACCACTGGTCGAATCATGATCCATTGAGATGCTGAATCAATCGAATGTGGAAATTTTCAGACTAGTTTAATATCACTCCCACTTGGAAAACCCCACTTGGAATGATATTATCATATTTGATAAGTTACTTTCGAAAAATATTGAAGATGTTGTTCTAGAATCGGAAAATTCATTACGATCCCAATCACCATCTAGAACAACTTTCAATATTTCCACATCACTTTATCAAATAACAGTACTCTTATAGTACTTTCCAGCGAAAAAGCGTTTTTGAAAACGTATTTTTCAAAATGTATATTTCAACCTAGTACCCTTATGATACTAGCGAAATATTCGGCAATCCCTGGCCATTGCCGGGGTTGAGCCGTAGCCGTGCCAAGGCCGGATCCCCTTTGAGGGGATTTTTCTGCAAGCCATCGTCGCCGGCCCCCGTATGGATCCAGGTGCTCCCCTTCTGCAGGAGAATTTGCCGCAGAGAACTGTCGTCGGCTCCGTAGAGACCGGCCACGCAAGCCACCGCCCAAGCGAGCCCCCCCTTTGAACAGAGTCGACCGGGGCTTGGCCCTAGCCGAGACCAAGGGCCGGCAGTGGCCTGGCCCTGGCCTCGGCCTGGGCCGGTAGTGGCCGGCCCGGGCCGAGGCCAGGGTTGGCCTGGCATGGCCCTGGCCTCGGCCAGGGCGGCCAGGCCCTGGCTGGCCAGGGCCGCCAGGGCCTCCTGGCCGTGGCCTGGCCTCGGCCAGGCCCCCCTGGCCCTGGCAGAGGCCTGGCCATGGCCGGCCATGGCCTGGCCATGGCCCCTTAGCCATGGCCGGCCTTGGCCCATATGGCCATTGCCGGCCTCCCCCTTGCATGGGGTTGGCCGCACACCCCCACCGGAGGGGTGGCCGTGGTTGTTATTGGCCGTAGCCAACCCCCTCCGCATGGGGATAGGGGATGCATAGCCTCCATGGCCCATATGGCCACGGTGATCATGCACCAAAAATGTCATCTTCTCCGTTGAGAATAACCACCATCGTATTCTCCGATGAAACACCCGTTCGTCGAGAAAGTAGTTATTATTTAATGGCTGTGTGCCAAAAATTAAAAAATAACACACTTTCAAGGCCGCAAACTTCACGCTCCACATGAAGAGAGTTCACTTTCCCTATTGAATGGAGACTCAGTATCCATGAAGAGTGCGAGTTTGGCGAGATGAACGATCAGTTCTTCCCGTCACGGAGAGTTCCTGCCATATCCGTAATGACAGAAGACCCTAACGTGAAAAGAACAACTGCTGCGATTCTCTCCGTCACGATGCGCTCCTACCATATCCATAATGGTAGGAAACTCATTCGTGAAAAAGACAACGCCTCGTTCATCGGTTAGACCGGGGCGGACCCGTATGGCTCTGATACCAATGTAGGATCCTGTCAAAACAATGATGTTAGGATCGAATGAAGAGAAGAGACTTACGCTTGCACCGTAATCTCTGAACTTCGCCCTCGGATTCGCCACAACGGTCAGTACTTCGTCACAGAGGATCGAAGCAGCGTTTCACCGCCTAAATCTCTATTTAGAAGAGGATTTTAATGGAAGGGAGAAGAAGAACACAAGTTGCCTTATGCAAACTTATGGCATGGTTAGATTAGTGTAAATGCCTTACCCTTGGGGCCTATTTATAGGCTTTAGGGGTAGTTATTGTAGGAAATAACTAAATATAAGCTTATTAGCCTATATTAGCACATTTACTTATCCTTTTCTTCATTCACTTATCAAGTGCCTTTATGCACTTATAAAGTGACTTTTTCCACTCATCGAGTGGTTCTTTTCACACGAGAAAAGGTTCCCTTCACGCACGCTTTCGTGCACGCGACATCTGAGGTCCATAGGCCCTCATACATCCCCTCATGGGTGTATATATGTCGTCCATATCCAACATATGCAATCAATGATTATTAATATCTTTTTTATAACTCAACGTTTCGTCCGGTTAGGGCACGAGAACGTCGAAAAGTGTGGCGATAAAGAGCATGAAAACTTGCCAAAAAGTTAGGCACGTATAACATCGATTTCATAAATAAAATAAACACAAGTGCCCTCTCGGGTCACGATACATCCTCTCGGATCGCATCACGAATAAGTCTGCAAAGATCATATTCGATTCAAGCATGCTCACATCTCTTATAACATACCCAAACAAGATATATGTAGAAATCGACAAAATACGTGATTATACAATGCAAATAGGGTGAAAAGATATCAAAATCAATGATTACGATACCCTAACTACATCAACACCAACACATATGAAGATTAACCACGCATGGAGAGAATATATTCAAAATACATCATCAAAACATCAAAATACGTGATACAAGCCAAATACGCAAAATACAAGGCTAAAGATAGGAAAAATGTCACTAATTCTCTCCAAATAACCCCAAATCTCCTTCAGATGATAGAACTAGGCTCTGTCTCCAGTGCCTCCAAATTTCATGCGAAAATACGGCTCCTAGAGCCCCCAATACGCCAAGATACGCTCAAAACCCTAAAATACCTTAAATACAAGTCATTGCGGGTTTAAGTCACTTATCGAGTCCAAAACTGCACCATATTAGAACCAAACCCACTATCTCTCAGTCCCTGCAAGTATAAGCCGTTGGATGCGTGCGGGATGCGCTCTCATTGTGCCACGTGTTCTTTAAGATTCACGCTCTACCCGTTCCTTCGATCGACGTCCGCATCTGCTCGAACTTTGGATCTGATTCAGATTTGTCTGGGCCATCGGATGGAGGATCGTGCGGCTCTCAACAAGCCATGTCGCCCGTTTCATCTCGCATCTGCGTTGCTTTGGGCGGGGGCGATCTCTACTGCTGGATCGTGATCGTGTGGCTTGGATGAAGCCACGTCGCCCTGTTTCCAATTCTCTACCAAGCGCCGATCTAGGCCGTTGGATGCAGATCCTATGGCTAAAGCTGAGCCACGTCGCAAGCTAACAGCGTTCGTTCGACTTGGTGGGAAACGACTGATCACTCCTTATTTTACTTATTTTTTACCGCATGTTTGCATGCCATTTAGATCGCCCAAATCATGTTTTTCACGATATATCGACGATATTGCGATGCTTTTCACGATTTGCTGTTTTTGTCGCATTTCAGGTGATTTGGCGCGATTTGGAGTGATCTCGAGATGCGCTTACTCCAGACGGTCACCAACTACCTCACCGAGGGGTATTTTACTGTTGGAGAGGATCGGAAGAAGAACGGACGTAGCAGGAGCGACGAGGAGGCCAAAACAAGCTGTTTGGGCATGTTTTGTGTCCCACTCGGCCGAGTGGAGGAGCCACTCGGCCGACCAGCGAGACACCGCACGGCCGACCAGATCAGACACGATTCATACGTGCACTCGGCCGAGCGACGGAGACCACATCGGCCGAGTGACTACATCCCGTCCGCCCGAGTGGCGCCCAGACGAAGCCATTCAAAAATCGCCATGTTACTGTTTTTCGGCTGCCTGAGCTTCAGAAGACCCACTCGGCCGAGTGGATAATCCCGACCGCCCGAGTACCGTGAAGCCATCGGCCGAATGACGACAGCTCACTCGGCCGAGCCGCCCCCGAAGTGAAGACCCCTGAAGATCAAGACTTACTGGAAAATTACATGGTTTCTCACTCGGCCGAGCGACTTTTGTCACTCGGCCGAGTGCGACGCGCTGCCTGTAGCGAAAATTGCGGAAAACAGGCTGCGCAGGGGTATTTTGGTCACAGTTTTTGGACGATTTTGGGGGGTATTTAACCCCTGTTTTTACCCTAGTTTTGGAGAGCTTTTCTCTTAGATTTTTTATAGCCTTTTAGATTAACTTTTTAGCTTTATTCTTGAGATTGGAGAGGAGACAAAAGTTGATTTTTGTAAAATTATTTGAAGAACTCCATTGCTTTGTGTTTTCTCTTCTCTAAAAATTCTAATTTTTATTGCTTATCTCAATATTGTGATGAATTCTATTGCTTATTTCATTGATTATTTTTGTGATCTTGCTATGAATTGTGAGTAGTCGCCACGTCTTGGGGCGTGAGGATGAACCCTACAAGCCCTATTTCATGATTGTGATGAATTGGTAGGAATTTTGCTAGAATTGCTATTAGGGATTAGATTGGGATCAATTTACTACGGATGGCTAGGAGTTCATACCGATTGGGATTTGCAAGAGATTGGATCCCAATTCGATAGGAAACCCTAGAAATCTGAATTGGGTTGGAATCAAATTTCTGAAGTATCGGTTTGCAAGAGATTAGACCGATACTAGGGTTTCCGGTTGCAATTCCGTGCCAATACCCGTTTGCAAGAGATTGGACGGGTAGGAACTATCCCAACCTAGATCGCGAGCCGAGTTTGCAAGAGATTGGGCTCGGTGCGCGATTGAACGATGATGTTGATCCTAATGCTAGCTTCCCTAGGCTAGGGTTTACAAGAGATTGGACCCAAACCTAGGATAGCTATAGACCGGCAACAGCGCGAGAGCGTGAGCTTGGTTCTACATTCAGTTGCAACTAGTTCATCCAAAATCTTATTCTAGCAATTTTGATACCGACGAACCACATTTACGAAAGACGGTGAGTAGCTGGAATTCCCCATTCCCTAGGCGTTCTTTATTTGATTTGATAGTTCCGTACTTTGTCTGACGATTGTGACAGGATCGCCAAAGGCAAATTTCTCTCTTCTTAAATATCCAGGTTGATTGGAACAAGCACGGTCATTCGTCCTCCCTGGGTTCGATAACCCGCTCGCTGCTACACCGTGCACTTGCGGTAAAACTACAACCGTTCTTTGGGGTTACATCCTGGAGCGATCAAGTTTTTGGCGCCGTTGCCGGGGACGGCAATTTGACGGTGTTCGTCATCGACCACCCGGTTACTTCTTCTTTCTCTCTTTCTTTACTTTCTTCTATTTGCATATTCTCCCTGTATTTTGCATAAGGTCTTTACAGGGAGAATGGAGGATGCAATGTCGACAATAGAACTCAGTTAGGAAGACTATGACTCCTTCACAGACCTCCTTAAGGAGCTTGTCGATGAGGTCCACGCTACCGGAGCTTTTGCTATCGACGTCAAGGACCCTGACGAGCAACTGTTTGCTAGTTTTGTGATGGACCAAGTCTCCCCGGAGGGGACTATCGGAGGCAACGTCAGAGTTGATGTGATGGACGACAAGCTATATTTCGAAGACGGTAGAACAAGTGTCGAGGATCACTATACTCTGGGAGGATCTTCAGAGCAAGCCATCGTTCAGGGAGTTACACCCCATGACACTTACCCTTGATTCTACGAGTCGTCTGATGTGTTCCTTGATTCCAGGAACGAACCGGAGCCGAGTGAAAGCTCTGATGACGCTAGCACAGAATCGGAGCGCGCCTATTTCGATGCATTGTCCTCACTAAGTAGTGAGTCTGACTCTTCACAAGAGAGCGCGCCACCTGAGCACGAGCTAGACCCGGCTGACAAGGAAGAAGCCAAACTCATGCGAGCTGATGAAGTAGAAGGAGCGGCGCCTCTTCAGGTAGAACTTAAACAATTACCTCCGAATCTAAGGTACGCCTTTTTGGGTAACAAATTAACTTTCCCGGTGATAGTAAACTCCCACCTCACGCCGGACCAACTTGAAAAACTCCTAGACGTTCTTAGGAGCCACAAAGATGTCCTTGGCTACACTATCTCCGATTTAAAAGGGATAAGCCCTAGGCTTTGCACGCATAGGATCCATTTGGAGGATACAGACGCCACCTCCATAGAGCCTCAAAGGCGGTTAAACCCTAATATGAAGGAGGTGGTTAAAAAGGAAATCCTAAAATTGCTCGACGCCGGTATTATTTATCCTATCTCTGACAGTAGATGGGTTAGCCCCGTTCACGTCGTCCCCAAGAAAGGGGGGATGACTGTCATAAAAAATGAAAAAGGTGAGCCCATATCTACGCGCACCGTCACGGGATGGCGAATGTGCATTGACTATAGGAAACTCAATAAAGCCACCCGAAAGGACCACTACCCATTGCCCTTCATTGATCAAATGCTTGAACGCCTTGCAAAACATAAATACTTTTGCTATCTAGATGGGTATTCGGGATTCTTCCAAATCCCTTTGCACGAAGATGACCAAGAGAAGACAACTTTCACTTGTCCCTATGGCACCTATGCCTACCGTAGGATGCCGTTTGGCCTTTGTAATGCTCCCACCACCTTTCAGAGGTGTATGACATCCATATTTTCCGATTACATTGAAAATATTATGGAAGTTTTTATGGATGATTTTTCGATTTATGGAAGTGAGTTTGACTCCTGCTTGGAAAATATTAATAAAGTCCTAAAAAGGTGCCAACAAAACAATCTCACTCTCAATTGGGAGAAGTGCCACTTCATGGTCACGGAAGGTATAGTCCTCGGGCACCTTGTTTCCTCGAGAGGAATTGAGGTAGATAAAGCAAAGATTGAGGTAATCGAGAAACTCCCTCCTCCTATTAATGTCAAGGGCATTAGAGGCTTTCTTGGTCACGCGGGGTTTTACCGCCGCTTCATCAAGGATTTCGCCTCGATTGCCCGACCGCTTACTTCCTTGCTCGCTAAAGATATTCCTTTTGTTTTTTCAGGAGAATGCTTGCAAGCCTTCAACACCTTGAAGGAAGCACTAGTCTCCGCGCCCATCATACAACCACCGGATTGGAGCCTTCTTTTTGAGCTAATGTGTGATGCTAGCGACCAAGCCATTGGAGCGGTGTTGGGACAAAGAAAAGAAAAGAAGCTTCATGCGATATACTATGCGAGCAAGACATTGGATGACGCGCAGAAAAACTACACAACTACCGAGAAAGAGCTTCTAGCGGTCGTCTATTCCATAGAGAAGTTTCGATCCTACCTCCTCGGTTCCAAGGTGATTGTCCACACCGACCATGCGGCATTGAAGTATCTTGTAAACAAGAAGGAGGCTAAACCTCGGTTGATTAGGTGGATACTCTTGTTGCAAGAATTCGACTTGAGATCAGAGACAAGAAGGGTACGGACAATGTCGTGACGGATCATTTATCTAGGCTCATTCGCGACAAGGAGGATGTGAGTTTGCCTATCGACGACACTTTCGTGGATGAGAGGCTATATGCCATAAGGACCGGAGAAGTCCCTTGGTACGCGGACTTCGTCAACTACTTGGCTTGTGGAATTAAACCGCATTGGATGCCCACGCATCAAAAGAGGAGATTTCTTCATGAAGTCCGTAGCTATTTCTGGGAAGATTCATACCTCTTCAAGATATGCAAGGATAGCGTCATTCGGAGGTGTGTTTCTAAAGGGGAGGCGACATCCATCATTTTGCATTGCCACGGTCTACCATGCGGAGGACATCATGCCGCCTCTAAAACTACCGCTAAGATTTTGCAGAGCGGGTTCTTCTGGCTGACAATGTTTAAAGACACCCACGACTTTGTAAAGGGGTGCGATAGATGCCAACGGACTGGGAATATCTCCAAGCGCAATGAGATGCCAATGAGGCCCATCCAAGAAATTGAGCTTTTTGATTGTTGGGGAGTAGACTTCATGGGACCATTTCCGTCGAGCAATGACAACAAATACATCCTATTGGCCGTCGACTATGTCTCCAAATGGGTGGAAGAAATCGCCACCCCTACTAATGATGCAAGGGTCGTCTCCAAGTTCTTCAAGCAAAATATCTTCCCGCGCTTCGGAGTGCCTCGTACCTTGATAAGCGACGGGGGGAGCCACTTCATAGATTACAAGTTTGAAGCCATGCTAAAGAAGTATGGAGTAAACCATAGAGTTGGCATGACATATCACCCCCAGACAAGCGGCCAAGTGGAAGTCTCAAATAGAGAGATCAAGCAAATTCTTGAGAAGACCGTGGATCGATCTAGAAAGGATTGGTCAATGAAGCTAAACGATGTTCTATGGGCATATCGCACGACCTTTCGCACCCCCATCGGTACCACACCGTTCAGACTAGTTTATGGGAAGGCTTGCCACTTGCCGGTAGAGTTGGAACACCGCGCATATTAGGCCATCAAGACCTTTAACTACGACTACAAGATCGCGGCGGTGAGGCGACTCTTGGACATCAACGAACTTGATGAAATAAGGAGAGACGCCTACGAGAGCTCGAGAATTTACAAAGAAAGGACCAAGATTCTCCACGATGCCCGCATAACCGTCACAGACTTCAAGGTAGGAGACAAGGTCTTACTCTATAATTCCCGGCTCCGACTATTTCCCGGAAAGTTGAGGTCACGTTGGTCCGGACCTTTCACTATTAAGAACATACAACCGGGAGGGGCCTTCGAGTTGGAAAGCAAAGACGGGGCCTCGTTCAAGGTAAATGGTCAGAGACTCAAGCATTATTCCGAGGGAGTCTCAACGGGAGAAATCAATAAAATATATCTACTTAAGGGATGGCCGGATGATCTTTCATACCTCCTTGATGAGGTAATTGAGGAGGCGACCCCCCACTCGATTGGCGCTCTATTCGATGAAGAATTCAAGGAAGGCCCGGATTTAGGCCAAGATGAGGAGAAAGACGATTCCCCCGACCTCTCCGCTGAAAATGATGAAGGCGACGCTGATGTCGCAAGGATTCGAGAGCTCTCCAAGCTCTCGAAATTAAAGTCTCCGAAGAAAGCTCCGCCGATACGGAAATCGGCGTCACCGGTGAAGCCGTTGACCGGAGCAAGCGCTAGCTTGGGGGAGCCTCCCCCCAACACTATTCGAGACGGGAGACCACCGAGGGAGAACACGCCGCCGCAACTTCCGAACCCAAGCGTTCTCCCCGGAAAGTTTGATGGGTGCATCTCATATGCACCAAACATCCTGCACTAATTGAAAATCATAGGGGGTCGAGCTCACGACCTTAAACGAGCGCTTGTCGGGAGGCAACCCGTCGGTTATTGCATTATTTTCATTTTTTTTATTTTTTTTAGAACTTTTTAGTGTTTTGAGTCGTTCGCCCAAAAATTTTGTGATAACGGGTCCTATTTTTCTTGACAGGAGAGGAGATAGACAAATCCATCATGAGGAGGATGAACGAGACGACAAGGAGCGCCCCAGGAAGGTGCTCGATGCTTAGGAGGAAGATGAAATCGCCTGGAGGAAGAAAGACGGAGTTTAGAGCCCAAACGAAGGCAAACGGCAGAACACAAGGCTCACTCGGCCGAGTATACTAGTCACTCGGCCGAGTACACAAGTTCGTCCGGCCGAGCCGCTCACGAACGAGGGAAGTCTGATGTACCCAACTCTCTGTTTATTTTCCTAATTTCAGTATAACTGCCACTCGGCCGAGTATATATATTCACTCGGCCGAGTAAAACGGATACGCTCCTAGGGCGAGTCTTGCCGAGTAGCTTGAGCCACTCGGCCGAATGGACTTACTCCACTCGGCCGAGGCTGTCAAGGCCACTCGGCCGAAGCGTAAGCGAGGAGGATATTTCCATTGATCTCACTCGGCCGAGTGACCTAGTCACTCGGCCGAGTCATAACTTTTACTATATAAGCGGCCGAGGGGGGGAACATTTTTCGAAACGAAAAAAAAACCCAAAACGCCCGCGACCCTTCGCATTCCCCTCGCCCGTTCCCCTCGCTCTCGTCCTCACTCGCCCAGCCGACCACCGCCGCGCCGCTGCTCGGCCAGCCACCGCCGGCCGAGCACCCGCCGCGCCTCGCCCGAGTCGCCGCCGGCGGCCACCACTCCGGCCACCTCCGGTATCGCCTATTTCGCCTTTTTCTCCTCTTTTTGTGTATTTTTCGAGGATCCATGTGTTAAACGACCCCCAAACCCAAATTAATTTCTATATCTATCTGTTATACCCCTAATGCTCCATACGTTTTGAATATTACCCGCTGATATCTCCATTTCATGCGCAGGTTGTTTTTGGGAGCTTAGGGGAGCCCCGGGAGCTTCTAGGGACTGATTCGGGCTTCGCGGAGGTGCTGTCTTCGCACGCTTCCATTATTTTGCACTCGCGTCGTGTCGGGGTATACTCTCTCCTTTATTTTGCACACGCCGCACTTTTCACGTTTTTCGGCGCGCGCTCGGGGCCCATATGCCGCCCCGGACACGGCCACGGTCGAGGAGAGCTTCCGCCAAGCGGAAGCGGTCGGATGATGCCGGCCCCTCCCACGAGTTGGAGGACTCTCCTCCGCCTTCTCCCACACACCCTGTCCACCCAGCACAGACCGCAGGCCCCACACACCCCGCACAGCCTGCAGAGCCCGCACAGCCCGCACACCCCACACAGCCGCTCCCTGCCGCCCCACAGCCACCACCTCCGGCTCCACTGATCGGGACGCTGGGGATCACGTTCCGGAACGACGCACACCGCGTCGCTTTCGAGCGTATCTCCCAACGCTCGATCGTACCCTCCAGGTTTGCACACCTTGCCGACCTAGGACGCCTGGGGGTACTAGAGGGGATGCTCACGTTGTACGACAACGTGGGCTGGCGAGATTTCTTTCAGGTGTCGGCGGATACGTTTACCCGCCCGACACTTGAGGTGCTTAGTTCGATCACCAGGACCGACGAGGGATGCTCGTTTCGGTTCATGGACCGGGAGTGCCAGGTCACTCTCGGTATGATGAGAGCCTTCTTCTCGTGGCCCGATGTCCCCGGGGCCGATCGAGGTTACGCCCCCACCCATATCCCCCCACCTTCCTTTGACGCCGGTGCCTTATGGGCCCGGATTACGGGTCTTCGCGCTGCCTTTGACCCTAGTAGGGCCAAGGCCTCGGCCATTGTCCATCCCTGCCTCTGTATAGCTCAGCGCCTTATGGCGACGACCTTTTTGGCCAGATATGAGCCGGGCACGATGTCTACGCCGGAGCTCTACATGCTCTATGCGATGACACGTCCCAGAGCTCTATCTAGGGATGGCGATGAGCTTGTCTCCGCCGTCGTGATTGATGTCGCGGCTTGGTTTTTAGACCGCATCATTGTATCGGTGGGCGCTCGCTCACCGATATGTTGCGGCGGCCTGATACCTTGCTTGCCCTTATGACCGGCGAGGACTTCCCTGACGACCTGCGTCGAGCACCGGGCCCCACTTCTCTGTCGATTGATGTTATGGCCCGGATGAAGATGCTTCGTCCGCACGGTGAGCGACACTGGGTCTGGCTGCACGGCCCTTACGGTGCCGATTACATGATTCTTCCGAGCCCAGCTCGGACTCAGATTGCACCAGCCCATGTGGACTGGCTCCCTGCGATGGATGTTCTCATCCCCGCTGCTTACGTGCTCGAGGCCGAGGAGGCCGAGCAGGCCCACGCTGCCCACGCTGCCCCCGCAGACCCTGTCGCCCCTGCCGAGCCTGCCGCCCCTGTTGACCCCATGGCCCCTCAGCCTATACCTGATGTTTCCGCTGCACCTGACACCTCTGTCCCCACCTCTGTCGGTGTCGGGAGTACCTTAGCTGAGCCCACCTCCACTGCTTCCGAGGCTGTCACCACCACCACTGGCCCTCTGTCTGCTGAGCCTGTTTCTTCTGCCCCACCCGAGCGCCCGCCGACCGTAGTTGAGTGCGGAGAGCCCTCTGCTTCCACTGCTGCTGTATTTTCCGAGAGTGTCGTGGCGTCTGTCCACGCGTCTGTGCTACCGACCTCTCCGGCCACCTCGCTGCCTCTTTTGTATTCTTCTTTCGTTGCTGCTGCCTCCACTTCTCACCAGCCGGTGCCCCGGCCTCCCACTGAGGCCAGTCCCACATTCGCGAGCACAGCACCTTTCGTTCCCTTCCCTGCTGAGCCCATCACCTACGCGACCCGAGTACGCCAGCCCCGCCCTGCGCAGCCTCGACCGGTGCGTCCCTCTGCACCACCTCCCCCTGACACTGTACTTCAGAGCATTCGTGCTCTAGAGGGGGCGGTGAGTGGCCTCAGAGGTGACCTTCGGACGCTGTCCGCCACCGTCACCGATATGGCTCACCGCTTCGACCTGCTCCCGCAGATTCACTACTGTCTTACCCAGGTCCTGGAGCGTCTCCCCCGCGTACCCCCACCCACCCAGCAGGTTCCCACCCACACTTCCACACACACTCAGCCTGCTACCACTTCCACACCCACCCCCGCTCAGCAGCATATCCAACCCCCACCACCACTTCCGCCTCAGGACAGAGACGGCGCAGCACCACCTTCTTAGGCACCCTTGATGCCATCGATTATTTTTGCCGTTGTGCTGCCCGTTTCTGCTGGGTCCTGTTGCCTTTTGTCCACCCCCCTCCCCTCACTTACTTTTGGGATTCTCATTTCGGCCATATCTTTATATATCTTTTTTTTTGGGAGAGAGGGTGAGTTTTTGGTGACACATCTATATATCTGTATCACTCCTATCTGTGCATGCATCATGTCCGCATCATATTTTCATTTCTTTATTTTTCTTTTTATTTTCATTTTTTCATCATGCATGCACCCTCACTTTCCCCTCCCTTTACTTGTCTCTCGGTTTGCCCCACTTTGCACATTGAGGACACTGTGCCATTTAGCTTGGGGGAGTGAGTTCTCACGATCTTTTTCGATTTGCCACCTTTATTTTTAGCTTTTCACGCCATTTTCCGCTTTTGCACTTATTTTCGTCATTTTTTCTCATTTTACCATGCATCACGTTTTTCTTATTTTTCTGCGTGCCGCATTGTAAATAGTTCTATTTTCCCTTTATCTTTATTTCTTTCTTTTTCATCTCATGCTAGAGATGACTTTTCTGTGATGATGATGACGTGGAGTTAGCTTACTCTATTTGCATGCTATATTTGTCATGTCTTAGACTTTATTTCTGATGTCACATGTCATGACTTGCCTTGCATCTAGAGATAGTAACCCACACTTTTTCCACATGAAAATGGATGAAATTTTATTATTAGCCGAGTCTGAATATTCATATGTATGCTACCACAGAAAACACACCAAGATTCACGCATTGAATGCCTATATCTGGAGTACTGATTTCTTTTCCTATATCACTTCTATATGCATGAATTGTACATTTCACTTCAGGATGATTGAATGATGTTAGCTATGATAAGTCTGGATTAGTTAGCTTTTTTGTGATCGAAACTGAGTAGATTAGATTACCCTGCTGAAGTTGTCGTGCATGTCTTATAGAGTGAACCGAGAGATATATTCATTTCTTTCTCCACAAATCTTGAACATCATTTCTCTACTTTTAAAATCATTGGTGAATCTCCCCTTAGCGATTCTATTATATGGCATTTCCCCCGCTATTAATTCCTAGCTCCAAATTTCTTAGTCAAAAAAAAAAGAGAAAAGAGAAAATATTCTTGTATATCATTATCTCTCTTTGAGTTGGGATCGTTGTGTATATATGCTATTGCATCAAGGAAAAAAAAGAAAAAAAATTGAGAAAAAAAGAGAAAAAGAAAAAGAAAAGAGGAAAAATCCTCAATAAAAGATCTCATCTCACTTTCTTTCTTTCTCTTCTCTTTTCATTGCTTTTGGAGCTTTCTAAAAACGGGGATGTAAATATTTTTTTATGCCACCACGCTTATAGATAAGCTTGTGGGAGGGGATCCATTGATGTGTGAGAGAGTGACTACTTGACGTTGCACGACAACCTAGGCTAAGTAATATTCTATACTCGTTGAGATTATTTTTATCTTTACGACATCCAGAAATCTAAGCCTAGCATTCATATCATGAAATCCATTCTTTTCTATTCTCTCTATCCTATTGCGTGATACTCTTATACTCCTCATAGAAAGCATTCAATTGAAAAGTGTGTGATCTGTGATTTGTATACCGCTTTAAATGATTCAGACGATGTTAATTCTAAAATTATTCCGTTTTTCATGTTTATATTGTTGCTCGTGGGTTTTCTATTTCTATTTGCACTATTATACTATGATATCAAAATAAAATTCTTTGACATGTGTTTTTCGTTCAGTGCATGCTATATGAGTAAGCGGAACCCACGTCCTGAGGAAATGATCTAGCAGCTTACCTCTTCGCTTCTTTCTTTCTTCTTTATTTTTATTTCGTTTTTCATTCTTCTCCGTTTTTCATTTTTCATTTTTTTTCGCCGTTTTCGTTTTCCAAATCCACCGGGTTCTCCTTTTACTTATCTTCCTCGAGGACGAGTAAGAGGCAAGCTTGGGGGATTTTAATCACTCCTTATTTTACATATTTTTTACCGCATGTTTGCAAGCCATTTAGATCGCCCAAATCACGTTTTTCACGATATATCGACGATATTGCGATGCTTTTCACGATTTGCTGTTTTTTTCGCATTTCAGGTGATTTGGCGCGATTTGGAGTGATCTCGAGATGCGCTTACTCCAGACGGTCACCAACGACCTCACCGAGGGGTATTTTGCTGTTGGAGAGGATCGAAAGAAGAATGGACGTCGCAGGAGCGACGAGGAGGCCAAAACAAGCTGTTTGGGCATGTTTTGTGTCCCACTCGGCCGAGTGGAGGAGCCACTCGGCCGACCAGCGAGACACCGCTCGGCCGACCAGATCAGACACGATTCATACGTGCACTCGGCCGAGCGACGGAGACCACATCGGTCGAGTGACTACATCCCGTCCGCCCGAGTGGCGCCCAGACGAAGCCATTCAAAAATCGTCATGTTGCTGTTTTTCGGCTGCCTGAGCTTCAGAAGACCCACTCGGCCGAGTGGATAATCCTGACCGCCCGAGTACCGTGAAGCCATCGGCCGAGTGACGACAGCTCACTCGGCCGAGCCGCCCCCGAATTGAAGACCCTTGAAGATCAAGACTTACTGGAAAATTACAGGGTTTCTCACTCGGCCGAGCGACTTTTGTCACTCGGCCGAGTGCGACGCGCTGCCTGTAGCGAAAATTGCGGAAAACAGGCTGCGCAGGGGTATTTTGGTCACAGTTTTTGGATGATTTTGGGGGGTATTTAACCCCTATTTTTACCCTAGTTTTGGAGAGCTTTTCTCTTAGATTTTTTATAGCCTTTTAGATTAACTTTTTAGCTTTATTCTTGAGATTGGAGAGGAGACAAAAGTTGATTTTTGTAGAATTATTTGAAGAACTCCATTGGTTTGTGTTTTCTCTTCTCTAAAAATTCTATTTTTTATTGCTTATCTCAATATTGTGATGAATTCTATTGCTTATTTCATTGATTATTTTTGTGATCATGCTATGAATTGTGAGTAGTCGCCACGTCTTGGGGCGTGAGGATGAACCCTACAAGCCCTATTTCATGATTGTGATGAATTGGTAGGAATTTTGCTAGAATTGCTATTAGGGATTAGATTGGGATCAATTTACTACGGATGGCTAGGAGTTCATACCGATTGGGATTTGCAAGAGATTGGATCCCAATTCGATAGGAAACCCTAGAAATCCGAATTGGGTTGGAATCGAATTTCTGAAGTATCGGTTTGCAAGAGATTGGACCGATACTAGGGTTTCCGGTTGCAATTCCGTGCCAATACCCGTTTGCAAGAGATTGGACGAGTAGGAACTATCCCAACCTAGATCGCGAGCTGAGTTTGCAAGAGATTGGGCTCGGTGCGCGATTGAACGATGATGTTGATCCTAATGCTAGCTTCCCTAGGCTAGGGTTTGCAAGAGATTGGACCCAAACCTAGGATAGCTATAGACCGGCAACAGCGCGAGAGCGTGAGCTTGGTTCTACATTCAGTTGCAACTAGTTCATCCAAAATCTTATTCTAGCAATTTTGATACCGACGAACCACATTTACGAAAGACGGTGAGTAGCGGGAATTCCCCATTCCCTAGGCGTTCTTTATTTGATTTGATATTTCCGTACTTTGTCTGACGATTGTGACAGGATCGCCAAAGGCAATTTTCTCTCTTCTTAAATAGCCAGGTTGATTGGAACAAGCACGGTCATTCGTCCTCCCTGTGTTCGATAACCCGCTCGCTGCTACACCGTGCACTTGCGGTAAAACTACAACCGTTCTTTGGGGTTACATCCCGGAGCGATCAACGACGAGATCTCGCCACGTGTCAACATCTAATTGGGTGGCGACCGTATTTATCGTATTTTGAGCATATTTCTTCATTAAATTGGTATTCTGCATTCAATAAATCACAGAAATTAACACAGATCTCAGAAAAATACAAATAAATAGTCGTTGAAATCGTGAGATCGAGATCTAGCCATAAAAATAATAAAAGGCAGAAATACTCAATAAAATTTATATTTTGTGCACAAATCAATGGTTTGCTCTAATAAATGATGATATACAAAATACGAACATATTAGAGACCAATTAAGCATCATATACACCTAAAATATGCTAGATACCGGGTTAATTATGCAATATTCACCCCGAATCATTAAACAAGCTCAAGTTTATAATATTTTCGTACCACCGTTTCCTCCTCATCAATTTTACCAATCAAACACAAGGAAGAATGAGCAAACTTATCTTGAGGTTCATCCTCGCTGCATCGTCCCATGTAGCCACCAAAGATTTTTTCTTTTCCTTTGCTTTTTCTTTCTTCAATGGACAATTCCCTTTGATGTGTCAAGATTTCTTGCAATTTTGGCAAATAATTTCATCGTTAGTATTGTCAAAAATATTCTTAGACCTACGAGCCTCTTGTTTATTTAAAAGAACTTTTCTTTACTTTCGGTTCTTCTTATTATGTGGCCTCTTCACATCACATGAGGTGTGATCACCGAAAGATTGCTCGCTCCCATATGTCACCTTCAAAGTCCTTCATATATCTTGCACAGAAGAGCAATGAGCAATGTGATTACATATTTTTCTATCCAAACC
Organism: Scilla litardierei; assembly: GCA_030789695.1. NCBI lineage: Eukaryota > Viridiplantae > Streptophyta > Magnoliopsida > Asparagales > Asparagaceae > Scilla > Scilla litardierei. Next base: position 797,814,841 of record CM061142.1, on the reverse strand, counting down.
AAAAAACAAAATATTCATTGTTTTAGCATTCAGAACACATAAATTTATAGCATCCAAATTCCAATTACTTTCAGGCTTAGAATCTTAGTATATCCATTTTCAATAATGTGCCCAGTAAAACAATCCACGGATAACAAGTAAACTTTCAACCTAACCTTTCAGTAACTATAATTATATCCACTAAACATAGGGGGTCTATCTATAGACATGCCTTCAGCAAAAAAAAAATCTTGGGTATTCATAATTTCTAGATTAGATCCTCTAACCAACTCTGATATCACTTGTTGGATCATGATATAAGCCTAGATGGGAGTGAATAGACTTATAAAAAATTTTCGTAAATGCAAAAATAGTAGCCTACTCAATCAGATAGTCACAGAGCAAATATGGTATAGTGATAATAAAGAGAAAGCAAACACAGAGTGCACTCAGTATTTACCCTGGTTCGGTTGTCCCAACGACTTACTCCAGCCCCAAAGTAATCACTAGAATAATAATGTCAAGATAAAAACAAATGTAACTGCATGCTCCAATACCCAGCTCACCAAGTTTATATCTCACTCCCTAAAGTGTCGAATACTACGTTCCTAGCAAAAACTCTCCCTTGACTAACCCCAACTAATCAAGAGCCCCAAAAGAACCTCAAAAATGAAAACTAAAACCTAATACAATGATCTACCAATACTATCACAAAATGTAAATAAGATGAAGAGTTTAGAGTGATCAGTTTGTGATGTTTGAATAGTCCTTGTTGATCAGCAACTCGTCAGCTTCGCGCTCGCATAAACGGTGTCTCAATCCAATCCCTAGGTCAAAAGATATAGCCTTCCAAAGTTCGTTGCACAAATCTGCCTCAATCTGATTTGTGCATAAATCAATTCTCTGTTCTGCAGAATCGACAGCAGTTTGTGCATAAAGTAATCAGATACCACGTCTTCCATAAAATGCAATAAATTGCCCCGAGCTCAGAAAACACCGAATAAATAATCGTTGGAATCGTGAGAGCTCGTACTCTTAGAATGAAAAATAAGAAAGGACAGCTTTATTGAGGAGATTTGGCCGTGACTTGCAGATCTCGAAGGTTGATGCTTGGATGTGGACTTGATGAACTTGGGTGCTTTTGAAGTTGATAGCTTGGGCAATATCTTGATCAAACCTTGAATGATGGAGAAGTAGTTGCTTGTGCTTTGGCTTGATTTAATGTAAGCTTTGGTTTGATGAAGCTTTGAGATGAAGAGGCTTTGAGATGATGTAGACTATGAAGCTATTCAGAATACAACTTATGGTAAAATAAAAATAACTGTTTTAATATAGAGATTAAGATGAGAACAACACCACCATAGCATAGAGAATTGAGTTCTGATCGTCCCGGTGCAAACGGTTCGTCGATCCGAGCTCTATGGAGAAAATTATGCATTTTTCGGCATCGTCGTCTGTCGAGCACTTCTTCCTGCGAATTTGATGATCTCTTTGAAGCTTGGAGGAGAGAAATTCGGACAAGGAGTAGGAGGATTGATCTTTGAAGCTTTTTGGCTCAATGGGATGTTTCTCCAAGTAAATGGTCTTCTCCTTTTATAAGTTCTCTTCAATTAGAACACTTGATCTTTAATTTTTCAATCAAATCTTATCTTATCTCATTGATGCAATGAACTCGATCAATCTTAGGGTAAGTAGGACTCCTCAAAATTGATTTGAATCTTCAATCAAATCTTATCTTATCTCCTTGATGCAATGAACTTGATCAATCCTAGGATAATTATGACTCTTTTGAATTCAAATTAAATCTTCAAATTTGTACACCATATCTCCTTATCCATCCATGAAATTTGTAGAATATGTTGACCAAGTCAAATCCCATTTAATCACACCTTTGCCATCTCTCCTTTTCTTGCATATAAATTATGAGCTTGCCATTAACCATATTCACACGTACATATTCACACTTTTGACACTTTGTTCTCCATATGTTTATTTGCGCCTGAAAACACTTAACAAACACATCAAAAATTCTGCATCTGTTTTCGACCAGATAGTTGCCAAAATCGAGCGCCCATTTTTCGCATGAAGACAGTCACCCGAAAAATGAGAGGTATTAAACTAAGAAGCATATATAGAATCGCAAAAGGAGACAGTTGGAACTTGCAATTAGACAAAATTGTAACAAATAACAATCATTATAAGATTAAGATTGCCAAAATTGGCAATTTACTAATTAACAAATAGTATACAATTAGCTCACAGTTTTTGGCAGACTCACTATCATCTGTAATCGGCAAAAAAACTACGGTTGGAAGTCTAGGCAATATACAATTGGCTAATGAATCCTGGGCTACTACTCAAGATGTCTATAAATAGATATCATCTCCACCTCCAAAATACAATGAAAATTCTCCTCCGAAACCCTCGAGGCGACGGCACATCAAAAGGGCGAGCATCTGTAAACAAGATGAAGATCTCAAGTAGCAAGGTTCATGGTTTAGTTACATTCTGCAATGCAAATTATAGGAATATGCTAAACTTAATTAATAGTTTCGGATATCTGCATGTTTGATCCTTGATGATTTGTTTATCTGATAACCTAATACGTCAATATCACTGCTGTTAGAAAGCAATTTTGGATTAATGCCCGCATGATATATCATCTTCTTGGTGTCGCAGTATTTGAATTCTTATGCGTGACGCAATTCTCTTGCATGGCTTGCACGCTATATATCTGTGTTCTACATAATGACCCCATACGAGCTTGCCGTTCGAATCCCTGTGGCCAATGTGGGACTATGTTTCATATCGCATGAGAGACAAGATGCCTTGATGGGTTCCGCTGTGTCGGTGCTAGCTTGCCCTATAGGAGGCAACATGCTAATCATGCTCGTAAGCATCAAACTATTTACTTTGTTGAGAACGATTATATTTATGCAAATAATATTTATTTATGCAAAATAACAAAAGTGGTGTCTTTTGTGTTGCGTGTCTAGCTTTGAGAAGTGGACGTCGAATAGTTAGCATCAATGCTGGTGGATTAGTGTTCACATGGTGGCAAAATTCCTGCTCCTTTTCTACCCGAAAAAACACTACGAGGTCCCCGACACAGAGACTTTTTGATTGTAGAATAAAATAAAGGCTCGTAGACATTCCCCATTTGTTTACATATTAAAATGGTTATTAAATATTATAACCAAGTATCATTGTCTAAGAAGACAAATCATAAGTTCATAACATAACAAACACTCATTAACGTCTTAAACAAATTCATTTCACAAGTACAACTTGTTACCAAATTAACACCAAATCCAAAGTAAAACATGAAAAAGAAATGTCATAACATCAACATAGCTAAAAAAGAAATTGCACTCATCAAATTCAATATCATCCATATATATTCTTATTCTTCTTCTTTTCCAATACTAGGCATTGTTGTTCATGTGGTTGGGTCTATCAGCCATTCATCTTCTTCAGTTATATTATTATCCAAACTTGAATCAAAAATATCTAGAGCTTTGCACGTGTTCTTCCCTAAACAAAAAAATTGTACAAATACACGCATATCATATATACAATTTGATGCAATAGATTTCAAAAATGCACAAAACAAACACAAATATTGAAAATTAAACGCTTTGCTTGGGCTTAGTGTTTTGCGTCCCATCAATTAAAGTGATGATAGCAATATGTAGGTCAACTTTATTTATTTCCAGCATTGCATATATAACTTCGTTAAGTACTTTCTCAAAAAAAATAAATAAATAAACCCCTTCGAGTTGCTTCACGCTCAAGAGATACATCAAAAATTTCTTTCTTCTCTTGGCTGCAACAAATTGTTAGGTGATCACTAGCTACTTGAAATTACAAAGTATCCTAGTATTGATGGTAATAAACCAAACCTGAGTAACCTAATAAAAGTTGCTGGGAAAAGAACAACTTTGGATGGCACTGAGGCTATAAACTTGTATTATTTCATGGTAGTTGGTGACATGGTGCAAAGTGTATCTGGGTCTATCAAACTTATCCAATCATGCCAGGTGAAGTCATAAGATAAGAGCTTGATTATCTGCACCGCACTCATTGCAGACTTCCCTTTTTCTATAAATATCAAAAAAATCATCCCTTTGATGTGACTTTGTGTCACATAAATGTCACAGTTTTTCCTTTTTGATAATGGCACATCTAGAGTTTCCTAAGGCAAACAGGGATGGGTTCTCTTAGTTTGTTTTGTGGGTCGACTGCTTTTCTCTTCCTTTCCCTATCAAGTTCTTCCCATCTTCGTCATGTGAATTTCTTTCATATATTTATTCTCATGTGGTGTAGTAACTTCATATACTGAGATTGGTATATATGCTAAAGTTATGGCTATCATTCTTGACTGCTCTGATAGCTTCTCTTCTACAATGGTCTCTTTTGTTACGAGGGACTCAATTTCTTTTACCTTACTCCTTTCATGGTCTCTTGCCTCCTAATGGATGTTCTCCCCTTCTCCTATTCTAGCTCCACCATCATTCTTACCATTGTTTTAAGATTGTTGGTGATAAGGTTATTGGTGGGACTGCTGGAGAAATTGATAGAGATGTTGTTATTGGCACTGGTGATTGAGTTGTTATAAGAATTAATGAGGAGGTTACTGTTGATGTTTAAGAAATTTAAGTAGAAGTTATGAATAACGTCGACTTTAAGGTGGATGCAAGGGGGTGGGGACTCTTGAAGTGAACTAGGTCAGAAGTTCATTCATCTGAAGCTAATGTTTGTTTGTCTCCTGGAATTATTTCTTAGTCACATACTATCTTGTGCTTCAACAATGGTATATAGACTGTTAGAGAGATTGATTAAGAGGTGGCGATAGCATAATACTGTTGTCGTTATGAAGTTGCAATGGCCAAGCATTATTGTTGATGCTTTTTTCCAAGATTAGGGATGGATTTGTTCCTTAATGGCCGAATCGAAGGACTTTTTAGCTCAATGGGTGACATGGTTTTTGTCTATCTTCCACAGATGGAGCCAATGTTGATGTTAGTATATATCTAGCGGGCAAAGTTTTCACTCGGACTTGTTAATTAGGTGAATTTGTGAAGGCTGAAGCCCATCAAATCGTACACATGTACATCACATAAGCCAAGAGTATTAGTAAGCCAAACCTAGGTGGATGTCTATCGATTCGACTCCTCTAATGATCAAGCTAGGCTCAATACATAAAGATATTCAATAAGAAAACAATCAAATATGCTTAAAATGATCTCCTCCCTCTTTAACACAGCAGACCATATACCTTGGTTTTGGTTAAATGTATATTGGTAATTGACCCCTGGCCTGATAACTACTTGATGCTTCTTGATCTAGTTGGGCATACATGAGCTCGTGGACTTGAAATGTCCTTGGTTGGATATATTACCACACATGTCCCCTAACAAAAATAAAAGTACTAGAATAGAGTATAGAGGATCTATTGTCACCTTAGGCTAGAACAAAGTGGTTTTGCTAAGGGCCTATTTAGTTTATGGAAAGTGGGTTTTGGAATCTTAAGGTCGAGTGAAATCTGAGTTTGATAAGAGTAAAGTTTTTTATTTGTTACGGGGCATATCCCATTTTTTCTGTTCGGAGGATGAAAGAGTCGCGTGTTTGGAAAGTTATTGTGTAGTCTATAAGTAGTTTTAATATTAAAAGTTAATTAAAACTTAACTATATTATTAATTTAATCTAAATAAATTAAATGAATATTTAAACTAATTAATTTATGAGAATAATGAGTATCATATGACATACGGGGCTAAGCCGCATATGTGATCTCAAAAACTCTACACTCATGTATTTTTTCGAACAATAAGAACTGTTCATTTTGATCTTCATATTCCAAAATCTCAAAACAGCAAATATCGAATAAATCAAATGGGTTTTGCTTATTTAACCACCTGTTGCAAATTTAACGGTTCCGTAAGAATAAAAACTTTTGTGATCGGTGGATGAACGAGCAAAACACCTTGGGTTAATCTGATATTCAATTTTAGAATATTAAGATGGACTGGTCCTGTTCCGATCATCTCAAAAAAACATGCGGGTGGAGTTTTCAAGACCGTGTACGAGGTTTAGCTTCATATATTATGTGATACCAATTATTCTCTTAATTTAAAACATTAATTTAATTAAATTTATTATTTTAACACTAACTAAATATTAAATAAATTAAAGCTAATTAACTACTTGTTAAATACTAATTATGTGATTTCAGTACGTAGGAATAATCAAATAAACACAAAGATTAAACACAAGATCCAAGCAACGACAACCAAAACATGGTAACGCAGTTCGGTGCGCACACCTACATCTGCGGGGCCACGCCCAGAAAATAAGATTACTCAATTATAAAAATATCACAGAGTACAATCACTAATATCAGATCTATACTAGGAGAAGCATACTTCCCCTCAATACAAACCGTGAGGGGTGATCGCAATCAACCCCGTGGAGTAATCTATGCAAGCTCCCCTTGCACAACCGACTAGATCAACTCCCTTGATCCCTACGTGCGTAGCCGTCGGCCTCCGTCCTCGGATGTAGAAAACTGCAAGAGCCCCTTGCAAAACCGACTAGATCAACTCCCTTGATCCCTACATGGGTAGCCATCGGCCTCCTCCCGGAGTTCTTCAACGCTTTCGTCAAAGTTGTACCCTAGCCGCAAAACCGCACACCCCTTCAATACATCGCTCCCCCTCAATCACGAAGTAAATAAGAAAGGCCGCTCGATGAAATCCCGTGCAGAATCAGAAGCCCACAAATTAAGGAATCACTTCGGGCAAGTGGTTCCACAATATCTTCAACAAGATCTTCCAACCAATATTTGCAAGCGAAAATCTCTCTAACAAATTCAATAACAAATTTCGAGAGATAAATAGCTTCCAAATATATCTCCAGCTCACCCACAATTAACTGAACCAAGATAGGAAATGGTTCAGTCAAATCTTCTAAAAATAGCAACAACAATAAGTGGACGTGATTCGCTCCAACTGAATCAACAATAATAACGAGAGAATAATTGCTTCCAAATATATCTCTAGCGAATCCTCAATCACAACTACTTATACCAGAATAGGTTGAAGATACTATAAAAGGATCTGCAGCAATCAATTTTCAAGATACTCCCAACCACTAGATCTGCGAGATGTTCACTTCCTTTTGCAAACCAACATCCCTCAATTTAGCAACTGATTTTAGGAAGATCTTTCCAAATATCTCTCATGCAGATATACCACAATCAATTCAGGAATCCCCGCATTCGAGGCAGCAAATCAGATCTGAGATCATTACAACAAATCTGTAGACCACAACAGCATTTCTGCATAAGAAACCAATATTCCAGATCCCGAATGTTGAACATTATGTTGAACAACATTATGTTCAACATTACTGCTCAAACTGCCCAAAAACAATTCTGATTCCGCAAACTGATCTCTCCAGCTATAGTGCCACTAATGCCAACAAATATCAGCAGAAATCTAACCCTAATAATCTCCCCCATTGGCATTATGTGGCACAACCCAAAGCACGGGCACCAACCAAGCACATTTTCCCCCTTTGAGCCACACAAAGCCAAAGCACACTCTCCCCCTTACTAGTAAAAATCCGAGCAGTGATTACGGGGCTCCAACGGATCTGGATGAAATGCACTAAAATATGTAAGCCAGTCGAACTAGACGTGGCTGATGCTTATGATGTGATTGCGGGTCTCCAAAGAATCAGCAGAAGTAAAAAGAGTCGGGAAAGGAGATGATGACTCTGGCCTTCTTAGAAGTCGACATTGAAAAGGAGGGAGTTAGAGAACTAGATGGAGCACCAAGTCGCTTGACAGACCGATGATGACGGCGACAAGAACGAGGAACTTATAGATCTGGCATGATCTAAACAGGAGCATATGAAGCTGTAGAGTCGCCAGGTGCAGAAGATGTGCATGTTGTGTCATGTGTCAAGCATAATCCATGACATCAGGTTCAACATGTGCCAGTGTTGCAACATCGTATACAACATCTGTTGCAACATGAGCATTTGTTGCAACTTGGGAGCAACACCAGACGAACATTCCCAATACTTTTCAGTGGTCGTCAGAAAAAGTGTGACCACATCGATAACTATAATACTTCAGCAAGCCTCCAATAATACACGTCCATAATTCCAATAGATAATCCAAAGACAACAACGACTGAGACACTTCAAACGGATCCCCTGTCTCTCTCAGTAGCAAGTAAATCCTCAGGCACAACGGAATAAGAGGAAGAAAAGTATACCTCACAAGATAGGGCTGCAAGAAGGATGAAATGAAATCCAGAGCAGTAGCCAAGCTCTGAGAGGCCAAAAAGTAGTTGGAGAGTTGAAAACATCGGTGGTGTTGGCAGAGAAGCTTCAGTGGTTTGCATGTCAAAATTTGGAGACGTGGATGCGGTGGAACCGGCTAAGAAGTGGACAAACTATGGGGAAGTCAGCCGGTCTAGGTGAAGAGGCCACAGAAGATGGAACGGAGGTAGACTGCCGTGCTAGAGAGGGTACATGCGAAGATCCAATGACACCGGCGGAGGAAGAGCAGTGAGCAAAGCGACGAGATAGCACTCTGATAATTCTGGAGGAAGATTCATGAGACTTTGGCACATGTTGCTCACAGTGATTGTTGAGGGAAGATGTCGAGTCTGGTGTCATAACATCTGTAGCAACATTGTTCTGTGTTGTATCTAATGTTACAACATTAGTCACAACAGGAAGTGTTTTCTCTGAAGCTGTAGTGTTCTTGCTGTATAATTCAGACTTCCTGACCCATTACTTCTTCATCTTCATATCAGGGTGTCTAACATTTCTTCCTTCTGACCAATGCCGCATGCGACTGAAGCAGTTTCTCTCAGTATGGCCTATGAACTTGCAGTAACTGCACACAGAACGAGCCCCATTTATACCTCTAATCTGCCTTTTCTTCTGATCATGGCACTTGTGCTGACCCATTCTTTCAAGTTCTTTGGTAACTTGACTTCTTCTTTCAACAGACACATTATCGAAAGCTCCTCTATTGTATTCTACTTCGGTGCGATCTCTTGAAGTCTTACCCATGTTCAAGATATCATCTAGCTATGCTTTTCCAGAATTCCACTTATCCAATGTGCATTCAGGTTTCTCTGCCCTGAGAAGAACATTTCTGAAGTTGCTTTCCAATCTCTACAGTTTTCCCCAACTTTCAGACATTTGATTTTGACCTCATCCTTCTCTTTCTTCAGTCTTTCATTCTCCACCTTCAGGATTTTGTTGATATTGTAGATTTGCACCCACTTCTCAAACATCACCTGGTATGCTTTTTGGATATCATCGTCACTAACTTCCTCATTGTAATCAACTTCAGACTCAGATTCAGTTGTAGAAGCTGTGGATGATGTTGAACCTGATGTTGCAACACTGGATCTGACACTGTTTGATTTATTGGCTGATGTTGTATGTAATGTTGTAACATCAGATTCAACATGGATGCTAATGTTGTAATCAGGTCGCTTCTTCTGAGAGGCTGCGAGGGCAATGTAATTTCTGGCGATTTCCTCATCTTCAGCACCCCCATAACACTCATCTTCACTCCGGGTACTGGTCGAGGACTTCCCTTTTTTCTTCTTCAGAGTGTTTGCACATTCAGCCTGTATATGCCCAAATCCTTTACATACTCTACACTGCATCCCTTTTCCTTTCTTTCGCCCTTTACTACTGATATTCTTCAGCATTCTACTGATGTTTTTAGTCAACATGGCAATATCCTCATCTACACCCGATTCATCATCTTCTTTAGAGACATCTCTAGCTTCTACTTTCAAGGCTATTACTTTGTCCACGTTCTTATGCTTCAGATTCATTTCATAGGTCTGAAGTGACCCCATAAGTTCATCCAGCCTCATGGTGGACATATTTCTGGCCTCCTCAATGGCTACAACTTTGGCCGAGAATTTGTCTGGAAGAGATCTCAAGGTTTTCTCAACTAACTTCTTTTGAAAATGTTTCTTCCCAAGCTGGAAGGCCTGATTGGCTATATCTCTCAACCTTTCATTGAATTCGACAACAGTCTCGTCGTCAATCATCCTTAGATTTTCAAACTAGGAAGCTAGCATCTGGAGTTTAGAAGCTTTTACCGCATTAGTTCCTTCATGCACGTTCTGAAGTATGTCCCAAGCTTCTTTAGCATACTCACAGGTAGAGATAAGTTTGAACTGTTCTTCATCAACAGCGGAAAAAATAGCATTAATTTCTTTAGAATTGCACAGGGCGGCATGTTCTTCAGTCCGACTCCAGTCTCTTACCGGCTTGAGGAGTTCTTTGCCATCTTTGTCAATTTCGATCGGCGGTGTCCATCCTTCAATGCCAGCGATCCAGGCCTTCTCATCAATGGACTTAATGAAAACACGCATCCGAGACTTCCAGTAAGTGTAGTTTGTACCAGTGAGTAATGGAGGACGAACAACGGAGGCACCTTCTCGTGTAGCCATGATTCAAGTACTGATATCCAGATCACACCTTCTTTGATAACAACGTTACACAGGTGACCTGCTCTGATACCCATTGTGATTTCAGTACGTAGGAATAATCAAATAAACACAAAGATTAAACACAAGATCCAAGCAACGACAACCAAAACTTGTTAACGCAGTTCGGTGCACACACCTACATCTGCGGGGCCACACCCAGAAAATTAAATTACTCCACTATAAAAATATCAAAGAGTATAATCACTAATATCAGATCTATACTAGAAGAAGCATACTTCCCCTCAATACAAACCACGATGGGTGATCGCAATCAACCCCGTGGAGTAATCTATGCAAGCTCCCCTTGCACAACCAACTAGATCAACTCCCTTGATCCCTACGTGCGTAGCCATCGGCCTCCGTCCCCGGATGTAGAAAACTGCAAGAGCCCCTTGCACAACCGACTAGATCAACTCCCTTGATCCCTATGTGCGTAGCCATCGGCCTCCTCACGGAGTTATTCAACGCTTTCGTCAAAGTTGTACCCTAGCCGCAAAACCGCACACCCCTTCAATACATTGCTCCCCCTCAATCATGAAGTAGATAAGAAAGGTCGCTCGATGAAATCCCGTGCAGAATCGGCTGCCCACAAATTAAGGAATCACTTCGGGCAAGTGGTTCCATAATATCTTCAACAAGATCTTCCAACCAATATTTACGGGCGAAAATCTCTCTAACAAATTCAATAGCAAATCTCGAGAGATAAATAGCTTCCAAATATATCTCCAGCTCACCCACAATTAACTGAACCAAGATAGGAAATGGTTCAGTCAAATCTTCAAAAAATAGCAACAACAATAAGTGGGCGAGATTCTCTCCAACCGAATCAACAATAATAACGGGAGAATAATAGCTTCCAAATATCTCTCCAGTGAATGCTCAATCACAGTTACTTATACCAGAATATGTTGAAGATACTATAAAATGATCTGCAGCAATCAATCTTCAAGATACTCCCAACCACCAGATCTGCGAGATATTCACTTCCTTTTACAAACCAAGATCCCTCAATTTAGCAACTGATTTTAGGAAGATCTTTCGAAATATCTCTCATGCAGATATACCACAATCAATTCAGGAATCCCCGCATTCTAGGCAGCAAATTGGCCGCTTCCAGAAATGCTACCCAAGGGCACAACCTAGTACGGCGCAAATACACGGAGATGAATCCCCGACAACGGTGCTAAAAACTTGGTCGGCCCCGGATATACACCCGGGGAACGATTGTAGTTTTACCGCAACCGCATGGTCAAGTGGCAAGCGGGTATCGAACACGAGGAGGTGGTGTTGGCTCCAATCTATCTTAGGTTGGTTTGACTACGAATGTTTTATTGGTGGAGATGGTTATGGAATGATATAATGAAAATGGTGGTGGATGTCGGTGTCAGTGATAAAAAAGTCGGTCAAATATCGATTCAAATACAATATAATAAAAGCGTCAAGGGCTAGGGAATTCCCACTACGGATCATCATACATCATTGTAAATAGTGAATCTCAATATTACTATGCTTGTGTTGAGGTGAACTAGTTGTAACTGAATAGAGAACCAAGCTCACGCTCTCACGCTATTGCCGGTCTATAGCAACCTAGGATGGGGCCCAATCTCTTGCAAACCCTAGCCTAAGCCGCTAGCATTAGGATCGACATCATCGTTCAATCGCCCCTCGAGCCCACTCTCGTGCAAACTCGAGTTACGATCTAGGTTGTGATAGTTTGTATTCGTCCAATCTCTTGCAAACGAATATGTATATAGATCTATAATAAAAATCCTAGCTTTGGTCCAATCTCTTGCAAACCAAGTCTAGAGAATCTCGATTATAAACCTAAATCGAATATCTAGGCCTTCCCATCGATTAGAATCCAATCTCTTGCAAACCCCAATCGATGGAAATCTCTAGCTATCCATAATAAATCGATCACAACCTAACCTCCTAGCAATTCTAGCAATTTAGAAATTCATTCATCACAAATCTGAAATTAGATCCATAGGGTTCATCCCCAAACCCTAGAACAACAAATCTACTCAAGCATAGCAATAACGATATGAGAATCAATAAAAATCATTGCTTGCATACAAAAAGATAGAAAAACAAAGATTCAAACAATAAGAACAAAATACTTAGCTTTGATGAAGATCTTTAATCCAAATACAAGCTTTTAGATCCAGGAGGGGGCCTAGGGCATGGCCTAACCTCTAAAAAAGAGTCTAAGAAAACAACATGGGAACTCCCTCTAATGGTGGCTACAAACCCCTTATATAGTCTCCCAAAACCCTAGCTAATAACCCTAGAAAACCCCCCAAAATCGTGCCCAAAAACAGCCGAGGCCGCAACTTAAAATCTGGGCCCGCCGCCACTCGGGCCGAGTGGGAATCTGACTCGGCCGAGTGGAAATTCCAGCACTGCAGTGTCAACTTACAGAAATTCTCCAGATTTCATCCGACCTCCGATTGGCGTGTTCTTGGCGGCGTTGGAACCTTCATGAAGTCTATTATTCATAAAAAACATGAGAAAAATACTTTGATTATTGGAATGATAGCAGATTTCAAAATAGTGAATGGCTTTCTGAAAATCTGGGCGTGTGTGTCATCGGCGTCACTCGGCCGAGTGGGATTCTTCACTCGGTCGAGTGGACTTCTCTACTCTTCCGAGTGACAAACCCTGTAGAAAAACAGTAACTTCGAGGTCCTTAGGGTTCTGTCTCCGGGGGTGGCTCGGCCGAGTGGCTTTACTCACTCGGCCGAGGGGCTTTTCATGCTCGGCCGAGTCGGAAGCCTCAATCGCATGTACATTTCTAGTAAGTCGGCTCCTTTTGATGATGGATTTTCCCGTGCCACTCGGACAAGGGGATTTCCATGCTCGGCCGAGTGGACTATCGTCACTCGGCCAAGTGCACGCTGATTTCCCTCGTTGGTGCGTTTCCGGTCTGGTCGGCCGAGCGGTCTTCTTGCTCGGCCGAGTGAGTGCTTCACTCGGCCGAGTGGCATGCTGTAAATGCCTAATCTTCTCCGTTTCTCCTCCTCGTCGCTCCTATGAAATTCCTTCTTCTTCCACTCATCCTCCATCGCCGATAAGTCTGCAAATGAGCCGTGGGCGACACTCCAAAGTGGGTGCAAATCCTCTTAATCTCAAAATCACTCCAAATCGCTCCAAATCTCCTAAAATACGACAAAAACAAGAAATTGTGAAAAGTATCGCAATATTGTCGAATAATCGTGAAAAACGCGATATGTGCGATCAAAATGGCATGCAAACATGCAGAAAAAATGTGTCAAATATGGAGTGATCAAAATCCCCCAAGCTTACCTCTTACTCGTCCTCGAGGAAGATAAGTAGAGAGACGAACGCGGGAGACGAGAACAAAGAAAATGAAATGAAAAAGAAAGAACACGGGGTGGAAGGGGTTGCTAGATTATTCTCTCAGATCTCAAGCCATAAGCTATACATCACGATAACTTGGAAAATACGAATCACATGCTATAAGGATTTCAAATCTTACTTAGACATGGTACTTGCAAGCTTTTAAGAACAATAAGAGGGACTCTCTAAATTCATACACTCAATTCATATCCACATCACACATTTCATAGAATTTAATATATAAATGTTGGCGATGCACTTTTCAATCAAAAGTTATAAATGAAGCATATAAGATACACACCAAGCATGCAATAGAGAATAGAATAAGAGTCATGGCATTCACATATTTATTTTAAATCATGAAAAATCTCCATATCTAATATATTTTGCAAAGTCTAAGCATTATCGAATATTCCCATTCATGCACGTCTCCACTCTAATGTCATACTCACTCATATGGTCAAATGAATTCATCCCCCAAGCTTAGCTTGAGGCGTCGCATCCAAAGGAATATAATAGTTGAAAAATGGGATTTTTGTCTTGGTTTTCCCAAGTATTTTGTGGCTCCAATAATGAGATAGAGAAATATCTTTCTTTTTCTTTTTGAACATTTTGTTTCTCATTTTTTCTTTTTGGATTTTTATAGGAGCTATATGATTTGTATTGCATTGGTTTTTGGCTCCTTTTTGGCTTTTTGGACTTTTTGGAGCAACCTTTTTCTTTTGTAGGGATTTTTGGGAAATAGATGCAATATAAGTAGCTTTAGAAGGTGAACTCAAGTGACATGTAGAGAATAAAAGATATTTATGGAGAAGGAAATGATGTAGCACTCGGTTCACTCTAAGATATGCACGAACGGTTCAATAAAATAATACTTCAACTAAAACTCATATGGAAGCATGGATATTTTCAATCATCTCAATAAAAAGTGAAGTCAAGCGGTAAAGCGCACAATCATATCAAGCATGCAACAGGAGGCGAATAAGACAATAAGGCAGATGCTTCCGTTATACAATTGATGTGTGAATCTTGGTGCACTTCCAACAAAAGTATACTAAGCACTAATCCATACATTCAGTTTCAATTAATGCCATGCATTCATGTAGAGGAATCATCGAAAGAAATAGATTTGCAAGCATATGAGAATAACAAGACTATGGAATACTCTAAGTAGCATGGCATGGAATAATAAGCATCGTCATGGCTACTAAAGCAATAAGATATATCATCATAAGGAACAACTTGACCGGCGCCCCCGCTATTTGCGGTGTGGGCGCGGTGTCGGTTTACCGCAAGTGCACGGTTAGTGTAGGGTGCGGGAATATCGAACTCAGGGAGGCGAGGTTGTGCTTGGGTCAGGTAGGACCTAAATCATCCCGAGGGGCGAGCTAGCCCGAATCGGTAAATGGTTGTCACGGGAAGAAATAAAGGGTATGAACAATAAAGAAATAAACCCGGGACTTTGGTTTCCGCTCCGACGAGTGGCTCTCGCCAACACGGCCTACGGGTATGGATAACGATCGGGATTAGGGTCTAATGGTGAGACGTTGCCTCTGAAAGTGGTACCGGCGTCCCATGGGCCCGATATTCCGGTCGGTGCCCAGGATGATACACCGGACTTCCCGGATTCGATCAGTGGGCACTCCCGTGTCCATTAACACTGATCGATCCCGGGAGCACTAAGCCCGCAACGATAACTCCCAACGTCTCATCCTGCCGCTCCCGCGTGCTAGGATTCGACGTCTGCGCTATGGGTGTGAGCTATGGCTAGGGAGTCAACCGCCAAGTTTATTCCCCCTTGGCCCAACGGTCAAAGGCGGTCTTTTTCCCGCCGATGACAATGAAACACCCAGCGTAATCGTTAGATTCCTAATCCCTATCGATTTCCTAACCCTATGGACGCATCGGGAAGAGCCCCCGAAGGGGTTTCCACCAAAATCCCAAATTTGGGAACTACTCACAAAAATCCATGAAAAAGCGATCTAAATAAAAATCAACCGTTGGAATCATAATCGGAAAATTGCAATGCGGAAGTAATAGAGTAGATAAGACAATACTAAAATTTGAGAAAGATCTGAAAACTTACAAAAGAGTAACAATTACAGCCGTCACAAAGTGAGAAAACAGTAAAAAACTCGCAGCTCCCCGTTTCTGGAACCCTAGGGGTTCTATTTATAGACTCTCGCATCAACCGATCGGTTGACAAGTCAACCGATCGGTTGATCCGTTACAAAATAATAACAGAAAACGGCGAGCTTTCACCCGATCACATGAACCGGTCGGGTGAGTTCTTGAGTGACCGGTTGGATCTTGGAGCCGTCGGGTGAAGCGATCGGTTTGGCGCCCGTGTCTTCAGCTCTTCATCTTCAGCTACAGATGAACCGATCGGGTGAGAGTCACCCGATTGGTTTGCATTTTGCTCGAGAAAATAGAGAACAGGCCCCCGCTGAACCGGTCTACGAACCGGTCGGGTGACTTCCATGTGAGCTCCGGCTGAGACCGGGTGGTGCACGCGTGCATCACCCGATCGGTTGGAGATGACCAACCGACCGGGTGAGGGGCTGAAAGATTAATTCTTCGACATTTGACCCTCTGGATCACGCGTGACTTCTCCCGTTGCTCCGGGGACTTGGGATATCATCGTTAAACGTCCCCTACGTGGTCAATCCCCTGCAATCATGGATAAACAAAGAAAAGTGAAAGAAAACGAGAAAATACAAGAAAACGAATAAAAGACGGCGGAAAAACACGGAGAAACACAAAAGAAAACGTGCGTGAATATATGAAATATAAACGCACGTCAAAATCCCCCAAGCTGAACTCTTCCTCGTCCTCGAGGAAGACGAGTGAGAGTAGGAGCTCGGAAGGGAAAAATAGAGAGGAAGAAAGAAAAAGAAAACTCTAAATCCTCGATCGTCCATCAGAGCCACCAAAATCAAAAACGACACACCAAGCAAGCAAACGCCAAATCACACCATTAAACCTAGGAAAACGAGTCCAAATAAGTGTCGTGGGCCCACGCGGTGAAGCGCGAGTGAGTGCGGTCGTGTGCTAGCAAATGGTGTCGCTTTCTACAATGTGCTATGAGCTCATATACGCAAATCCAGGAAATGACCCAAATACCGATTCGAATTTGAAATTGCGGTGAATATTAGTTCAAGCATGTATGAGAAAAGTAAGAATAGAAGCATACCATGCATCGGGGACTCCACAACTAGGGCCAAGGAAATCACGCCACTATAGCCTAGATACTAGCTAAAAAGTTCCTAAGCCAAGTGTTTTCGAAAACGATGGGGGTTGAGATGATGTGGAGTAGAACACTCGGTGCAAATTCTCGCCTTCCCTTTATTCTCGGTAGATAGGAAAAATATTCACACTTGCAATTTTTTTTTTGGGTTTTGGGTATTTGTATTTTTTTGGCTTTTTGGCTATACAAAATTTTTCTTTTCTTTTTCTTTTTGGGTTTTTCTTTTCTTTTCTCTTTTTTTTTTGGATTTTTGGGTTTTTGGTTATACACATGTGTACTCTCCCAAGTGGGAGAACGGTACACGACGAGGGGATTTGCACCAAGTAAAACAAAAAAGAAGTCGAAATCTAAACACTCGGGCAAAGGAAACTATTCTCGCTAAATAGAGCATAGGCAAAATGGGTTATCCTAGTCCTTAGTTGTGGAATCCCGACGCATGCGAATTGAAATATACGATATAAATATAGCATGCATATAATAGAAACAAATACCGCATATTCAAATCGAAGCATGATAATCTAGGGGTCATTCCTGGACGGGTATATAAAGTAAAATCACAAAGCAGAAGCACACCAAATAGATAGGCACGACACACGACTCGCGAGAAAGCTAAGTGGACCCACAATGCGTGAAATGCAAGAGGACTCGAAATCCTAGGGTTAGTGAGTGTGATTATCGATGCAATGCTAGGTGTGTGTGACTTTGTGGCAATTCATCATAGGATTCATCTCCAGGAGAAAGAGCTAAAAAGAAGAAAAGAAGAAAAAAAAATAAAAACACGATGAAAACGACACAAAAAACGAAAAAGAAAGACTCAAACGACGCACACAATGCGACTCCCCCAAGCTGAAGTTTGCATTGCCCTCAATGCAATATGAGTGAGTACGGGAGGGCAATGAAAGTGGGGGGGGGGGGAATACGCACTGACACAAAAAGAAATGAAAACGAGGAAAACACATAGATGAAACTGAAAAAGAAAGAAAGATCAAAATCAAAATCAAACAACACGAAAATAAAAATAAAACTAAAACCACACGACACGACACTCAAAAAATGAAAAGCAAGCACACACACAAAAATGAGAAAAACAAACAAAACACGACAGCACGCCAAAATAGACGTCCCCCAAGCTAAACCAGACAGTGCTAGCGAAATGAAATGATCAATGAAATCCAGAGATATGTAAGGGGGAGTCAAAAACAAAAGAGGTGAATTCAGAAAGCAACACGCAAATAGTCCCCCCCCGACAGAGACAAAGCAGGGCCCCGAAAAGACAGATGGGCACAAATATGGGGGGGGGGCAAAAGTGGGAGAGAAAAATCAAGCAGGGGCACCACCCTCTGGGGGTGGTGACGGGGGCCTGCGCTGAGGACCAGGAGTCGTGGGGGTGGAATGTGGAGCTCGGAGACATCGGGTGGGTCTTCACGGATGTGGCGAATGAAGCTTTGAAGAAACGGGAGGTCTCGGTCGACGAACTCCTCGGTTATCCGACCACCCTGACCAGCTAGGAGGACCATGGCCGCGAATCGGTCGGCATGGTCATCGGTTTGGAATTGCATCCCATATTCGGGATCGTAAACGTGAGGTGGGGAAGTGGTGCGTGGTGTGGTGGATGGGTTGGAGGTGGTGGGCTGTGTGCGACGGGTACGACGGGTGGGCCTAGGGTTCGAAGAGCTAGCGTCGGTGGGCTTAACACGGCGGGGAGGTATTGTGTGGGTGTCTTTCGTGTGCGTAGGTGCGTAAGAGTACAATGAATTCAACACAAACACGAAATACGACCAACAAGCAAATGGAATATTTGAGGTAAGATTAAAATTAAGCAAAGGAGCGAGTTTACCCAAATGAGATGAAGATAGTTGCTCGTAGACGCCCCGATGCTACTCGATTGGAGCACGCTGTGAGCCGCAGCGATCTCTTCAGCAAGTTTCGAAATTGGGGAAAAACGGGTGGAGGTTAGGGTTTTGTGTGTTGGTGGAATCGAGGAGAATGGAGAGAAATCGATGGTGGATGGGTAGGGGGATGGGGGAAAAGGCGATTGAGGTTGATTGAAGGGAAGAAAGAGGGCAGGCGCACGAGGGAGAGGTGAAACGACGGATCCGGATTCGAAAATGGCGAGTGCGGATCGAACGGGCGGTTGGAGGTATTTATAGGGTTTTAAGTCGAACCGATAGGGTGACTTGTCACCCGATCGGTTGACGGTTAGGTCGAAATACTTGCCGAAGAAATGCTACAGGCGAACCGGTCGGTTGACTTGTCAACCGATCGGTTGGCCGCTCCACTCATTTTCCCGAGAACTTAGGGCTGCTCACCCGGTCTCATCAACCGATCGCGCTCGAACTCAACCGATCGGTTGATATTCCCCAAAAATTTCCGAGAGTTCTCCCCAGCTCACCCGGTCTGTCACCCGGTCTCCTCATTCTTCAACCGATCGGTTCATCTGGGGACAGATCTCGGCTTATATCTGATACATCCCAACCGATCGGGTGAGTTGTCAACCGATCGGTTGGGGCTTTGTTTCCTGCAAAAGCCAACAGATTGTCTAAGTCCCTGAACGGATCTTCTCACGGCTGATTTTATTTATAAAAGTAGATAAAATAAAGTCAAAAATAACGCTAAAAATTGGGGAAAAAGTTTAGAACATGGGTTGCCACCCATGAAGTGCACTTGTTTAACGTCGTTGGCTCGACGCCCGCAAGAGATGTTCACGGTGGTTGATACGGGTGATGCCCGAAGTTCGGCATCTCTTCTTCATTGGAGCTGAAGGCCCTTGTAGTAGTCAGCGGCTGGAGAAATATTTGCTCAACTACCCTCTCCTTGTTCTTGGGATCTGGGGGTTTCTCTTTCGTGTTGGCGCTTCCCGCCATCTTCTTTAGGAACCTGACCTCGTCTTTAGTGAGGTCCATGGGCTCTTTTCCCGTTCTCCTCGCAGGAGGAGCCTTGGGGAACCCGGGAGGGGTCGTTCTTGCTGCACTCGCTTTTCCAGCAGCTTATTTGTTCTTGGGGCCGTCTCCATCTTCTGAATCCCCCAAGTCATCGGGGGGGGGGGGGGGGTTCTTAAGAGAATCTCCCAGGAGCTCTCTTCAGCGGCCTTTTCTTCTTCTACCTCAAGCAAATTACACTGGGGGTCATCAGGGGGATCGGGGTGCTTCATGGACAACCCCAGATCAAACTTAACTTTTTCTCCGCTGACGTTTAAAGAGAGTTTTCCGTTCTTCACATCTATTAAAATGCCAGCAGTGGCCATGAAAGGCCGTCCCAGGATGATGGGGGTGTGTGCGTCTTCCGGCATGTCCATGACTACAAAGTCCACTGGCACATGCACCCCTCTTACATTAACGGGAAGGTCATCCACAATTCCCACCGGATATTTGACCGACCGGTCAGCTAGTTGTAGGGTCATACCGGTGGGCTCCAAATCACCCATTCCCATCCTTCTATACATCGACAAGGGCATCAAACTAACACTCGCTCCGAGATCGACGAGTGCACGATGAATCTTTACTGCCCCGATCGTGCAAGGAATTGAGAAGCTCCCCGGGTCCTTGAGTTTCGACGGATTTGCCCTCTGGATGAGAGCACTACACTCCGCCGTCAATACTACTTTCTCCTTTCTAGACCCTCTAGCCACCAAATCTTTCAGGAATTTTGCATAGGAGGGGATTGTTTCGATTGCTTCTAGGAAGTGGATTTGCAGGCTTAGGTCCTTGACCATGGCGAAGAACTTCCCATATTTCTCATCAATTTTGGCCTGAGCTAACCGTTGTGGAAATGGCACAACGGGTTTGAACACTTTCGGGCTCCCTTCCTCCTCCTTCTTTTTCTCTTCTTCAGAGACTCCCTCCGGAGTCATATGATCTGATGATGAAGCACCGACGTCATTTGATTTTTCGATCTGTCTCTCAACGACCAATGGTGCTTCCAGTTTGCTAGGGGGCACTCTAGTAGGAATTTGTGTCCCGCTTCTCAGAACGATAGCGGACACATTTGCGTGCTCGTGCACGAGTGCCGATGTTTGGGTTGCTCCTCTCGGGTTCACCTCCGGTTGTGGCGGTAATTGGTTTTGTGACCTTGAAAGATTCGCCACTTGTAACCCCAGCTGGGTTACTTGGTCCGTGAGGGTCCGCTGACCCATTTCCAGCTTTTGGTTGATCTTCTCCTGGTTGGTAATATATTGAGTCAAGAGAGACTCAACCGGAGAGACGGCCCTCTGTTGGCCATACTGCTGCTGCTGCTGGAATGGCTGCTGATTCCTGGGGGCGTAAAATTGTTGCTGAGGTTGCTGCTGAAATGGTTGCTGCTGAAACGGTTGCTGCTGAACCTGACTCTGATGTGGCCTAGCCGGCTTATAAGTTTGTTGTTGCGGCTGCTGAGGCGGCGAGGGCTGAAACGGTGGTCGGTAACTGAAGTTTGGGTGGTTCCGGTTGTTTGGAGAGTAGGCCGGGTTGGAATTGGTCCTTGGCGGATACGGCGCATTTCCCATGGGGTTGTAAAATAGTGCACTCGCCTGATCCAACGGTGGTGAGATGTCACCACCGTCGAATTCCCCAAAGAATTCGGATTCTACCGCTGAAATTTGCTGTGTACCGGTCCCACCGGCTCCTACCATTAGTGCGGAGATCTGGGACAAAAGCAAGTCGAACTTGCTTGAAAGTTTGTCGATGTCCTCGACTCTGTGTATACCCCCGGATCTTGGTGTGGCTCTCTCGTCACACCACCGCTCATTATTGGATGCCATATTTTCCAGAATATGTCCGGCAACTTCCTCGCTCCTAGACATGAAGGAACCCCCAGCCGCGGCGTCCATAGAAGATTTCAGGTCATCCCTCAACCAATTGTAGAACAGATTAATAATCTGCCACTTCGGAAGCTCATGGTGAGGGCATCTTCTTTGCATTTCCTTATATCTCGTCCAAGCTTCATGCAAGGACTCGTGGCTGGCCTGGGAGAAGGAGGAGATCTCACTCCTCAACTTCATGGTCTTCCCCGGAGGAAAGAACTTCGTCAGAAAAGCATTGGAGAGCTTCTCCCAGGTGTTGAAAGTGTTGGGGTCCTTTCCCCTAAGCCATTGCTTGGCTTTGTCTCGCAAAGAGAAGGGGAACAACTTCAGACGGATAGCCTCTGTCGTAACACCATTAATCCGGAAGGTGTCACATTTCTCCAAGAAGGAGTCTAGGTGCTCGATCGGGCTCTCCATGGATGCACCCACAAACTGATCCTGCTGGATCCATGTTACTAAAGACGGCTTCAGCTCGAAGCTTTGGGCCGCAATAGCTGGAGGACGGATGGCGGAAGTGGACTCGATAGAAGGCATCGAGTACTCCAACAGGGACTTGTGAGGCGGGGTGTTCTCCTCCATGGATTCGGGATCCTCTCTTCTTCGCTTCTCAGCGGCCAAGCGCCTAAGGGTGGCGTTAATCTCTGGATCGAGGGGAATCAAGTTGTCGATACTTCTTTAACTCCTGCGCATGAAAAACAACAAACACCCGTGAAGCGACAAGTGGGAAAGAAACAGATAAAATAAGAAATAAAAATAAGAAAAATAAAAAGAAAAAGGAGAATGCGAAAATTATCGCGAGGTAGGGATGAGAGCTAGACACGAGGGTTCAAGAGATCCTAAAATAACAAGCACGTTGCCTCCCCGGCAACGGCGCCATAAACTTGACCGGCGCCCCCGCTATCTGCGGTGTGGGCGCGGTGTCGGTTTACCGCAAGTGCACGGTTAGTGTAGGGTGCGGGAATATCAAACTCAGGGAGGCGAGGTTGTGCATGGGTCAGGTAGGACCTAAATCACCCCGAGGGGCGAGCTAGCCCGAATCGGTAAATGGTTGTCACGGGAAGAAATAAAGGGTATGAACAATAAAGAAATAAACCCGGGACTTTGGTTTCCGCTCAGACGAGTGGCTCTCGCCAACACGGCCTACGGGTATGGATAACGATCGGAATAGGGTCTAATGGTGAGACGTTGCCTCTGAAAGTGGTACCGGCGTCCCATGGGCCCGATATTCCGGTCGGTGCCCAGGATGATACACCGGACTTCCCGGATTCGATCAGTGGGCACTCCCGTGTCCATTAACACTGATCGATCCCGGGAGCACTAAGCCCGCAACGATAACTCCCAACGTCTCATCCTGCCGCTCCCGCGTGCTAGGATTCGACGTCTACGCTATGGGTGTGAGCTATGGCTAGGGAGTCAACCGCCAAGTTTATTCCCCCTTGGCCCAACGGTCAAAGGCGGTCTTTTTCCCGCCGATAACAATGAAACACCCCGCGTAACCGTTAGATTCCTAATCCCTATCGATTTCCTAACCCTATGGACGCATCGGGAAGAGCCCCCGAAGGGGTTTCCACCAAAATCCCAGATTTGGGAACTACTCACAAAAATCCATGAAAAAGCGATCTAAATAAAAATCAACCGTTGGCATCATAATCGGAAAATTGCAATGCGAAAGTAATAGAGTAGATAAGACAATACTAAAATTTGAGAAAGATCTGAAAACTTACAAAAGAGTAACAATTACAGCCGTCACAAAGTGAGAAAACAGTAAAAAACTCGCAGCTCCCCGTTTCTGGAACCCTAGGGGTTCTATTTATAGACTCTCGCATCAACCGATCGGTTGACAAGTCAACCGATCGGTTGATCCGTTACAAAATAATAACAGAAAACGGCGAGCTTTCACCCGATCACATGAACCGGTCGGGTGAGTTCTTGAGTGACCGGTTGGATCTTGGAGCCGTCGGGTGAAGCGATCGGTTTGGCGCCCGTGTCTTCAGCTCTTCATCTTCAGCTACAGATGAACCGATCGGGTGAGAGTCACCCGATCGGTTGGCATTTTGCTCGAGAAAACAGAGAACAGGCCCCCGCTGAACCGGTCTGCGAACCGGTCGGGTGACTTCCATGTGAGCTCCGGCTGAGACCGGGTGGTGCACGCGTGCATCACCCGATCGGTTGGAGATGACCAACCGACCGTGTGAGGGGCTGAAAGATGAATTCTTCGACGTTTGACCCCCTGGATCACGCGTGACTTCTCCCGTTGCTCCGGGGACTTGGGATATCATCGTTAAACGTCCCCTACGTGGTCAATCCCCTGCAATCATGGATAAACAAAGAAAAGTGAAAGAAAACGAGAAAATACAAGAAAACGAATAAAAGACGGCAGAAAAACACGGAGAAACATAAAAGAAAACGTGCATGAATATATGAAATATAAACGCATGTCACAAATCTAGCAAAAGAAGAGAAAGGAAAATAAAGAAATAAAAAATAAAAGAGAGGAAAGAAAAGAAAAACAAGCACACAACATGATGCATGAACACACATAAAAGGAAAATAAGATGGAAAAATCAAAAAGATGATGCAAAAATTTTGAAAAAATTTTAAAAACCCTAAAAATAGAGTAAAAATGCAACTAATGCATCTAAATGGCATGGAAATGCACTCCTCCAAGCTTAAACTTCACATTGTCCTCAATGTGATCATAGTGGAAGAATATGAGGAACAACGATAATAATAAGGGGGTGAATGAAAACCGATGAAATGAATGACATGAAATCCTAATGCAACTACATGCACATACAATGATGCATGAGAGCGCTTTCCTCCAAGCTTATACCAAACAATCCTATTCAAATGACTCGATCAAAAATATCACTGCTTCACTAAGCGAGATCAAGTCAAACAAATAAGAAAATAAGGTTTCACTTGAAAGAAATGCTCGGTGGTGGTGAGCAAAAGGGGTGTGGCGTATCAAAATATGAAGAGGGCAATTAATATATATAACAGGTTTGGGGTGTAAATGATTATTGTTGCCGTCATAAGAGGTGATATTTATTCAATCAATCTATACGGTCCTCTCGCTGTCGAGAGAATTCGTGTTTATTTAAAGCATAAAAATTTCTACACTACTAGATTGATATCACCTATAGCAAAAGGCGGATCCAGTATCTTTGCCGGTGCAGGCAGTTGCTCCAACTGCTCCTTCCGTGGCTCTGCCAGATGCGTGTGTCCACGGACTCCAACGAACTCCAGCAATGCATCCTCCAGCATTCCCACAAGGACTCCACCTGTACCCTGCAGAGAATAGGATGCATCAGTTCGCTGCAAAAAATTCACCCTCGTAATAAAAGTATCCTAAAGAGGATCGTTTATAGAAATATATGGAATAAATAATGGTGGACGATACTTCCCTGGAAATAATACAATATCCTCACGTGCCGTGATAGCTGTCTCCATGGTGTCTTCTCTATGCTGCTCAGGTAAATCTAGATCATATGTGTGGACCTCCTCGGCAGGCTCGTCAAACTGTGACACATCCAAGCATACCTCCGATCCATAATCGTACGTGCACTGCAAAAGGTATGCCGTGTCAAAAATATCTGAATCAAAATAAATATCGAATGGAGTACATGATTCAGAAATGGAGTGGGTAAAAAGATCTCCCTGAGTGGGAGCAGTAAGCTCTGTGGGATAGTCCTCGTCGTCAGTGGAAGGATAAGGTGGCTGCGGGAGCTCTAATGGAGGAGGATAGTGCTCGGGATCCTCATGAATAGCTGTGTCCTCGTCCTGATGTACGACCTCCTCGGTGATAAGCTCTGGCTCTGTGTGTAAGGCCTCCTCAAAAGCATGCTTCGGCTCTACGAGGTAAATAACATCAATGTCTTCTCCATCTGAATCATTTCCATCCATCCACTCATCGTATGGACTAGCTGTATCTATGGATGGGGGAGTGACGACGGTGAAACTTGCTCTGTAGCAACATGCCCTGAGTATCTCATCGCAGTTCTCTCATCAGAAGTGGCTGCATCTGTGCCTGGTACCGTTGTCTCTTTAGATGTGGAAGCATCAATGTCCTCAGCCTGCCGTCCAAGAATTTCATCCAGATACGCATAAAAATGTGTAGTCCATATGATCACAACCTCAGTGGAAGGTAGAGGTGGCTGCGGAAGCTCAACTGTAGGTGGGAAAGACTCTGGATTTATCTGAATGAAGTTGCCCTCGTCCCAAAGTGTTGCCTCAGTAATGTAATGCTCTGGCTCCGCATGTGATGCCTCCTCGTGAACTATCAATGTAGGCTCTCTCTGGAATGGTGATGCTGGCTGCTCATGTGTGTCAACTTGTAGGGATGCATCATGTAGAGGGGAATGCCCGCGAGCAATCCAAAAATTTAATCTATCCCCCTCAAGACTGACATGGATGTCCTCCTCAATTGTTCCTGCAGCTGAAACATGGTTCATAACAAAATCTGCAAATCGTAGATCAAATGCATCACCTGCTGTAATGCTCTCTGAACCGGTGAACCTCACTGACTCCAAGAAACCCTCCAATAAGTTCTTAAATGCTTCCTCCTCAAAATCCGTGGTCCACATAATACCATCCATAACACCTGATAAACAAAGATAAATACCTGGAGAAAAATATCAGTGGCACAAAAGAATATAGAAATGGTAGTAATGGTGGCGGTGTGAAAATTTCCTTTTGTTAAATTTTTTTTCGTAGTCTAATTAACCTAATTGTGACAAATTGGCACCCAACGGAAAACACCTCCCCAGCAACGGCGCCAAAAACTTGGTCACTTCCAGAAATGCTACCCAATGGCACAACCTAGTACGGCGCAAATGCACGGAGATGAATCCCCGGCAACGGCGCCAAAAACTTGGTCGGCCCCGGATATACACCCGG
Source organism: Scilla litardierei (assembly GCA_030789695.1). Classification (NCBI taxonomy): domain Eukaryota; kingdom Viridiplantae; phylum Streptophyta; class Magnoliopsida; order Asparagales; family Asparagaceae; genus Scilla; species Scilla litardierei. The sequence goes on along the minus strand of CM061142.1, from coordinate 797,788,038 downwards.
GGAACGATTGTAGTTTTACCGCAAGCGCACGGTCAAGTGGCGAGCGGGTATCAAACACGAGGAGGTGGTGTTGGCTCCAATCTATCCTAGGTTGGTTTGACTACGAATGTTTTATTGGTGGAGATGGTTATGGAATGATATAATAAAAATGGTAGTGGATGTCGGTGTCGGTGATAAAAGAGTCGGTCAAATATCGATTCAAATACAATATAATAAAAGCGTCTAGGGCTAGGGAATTCCCACTACGGATCATCATACATCATTGTAAATAGTGACTCTCAATATTACTATGCTTGTGTTGAGGTGAACTAGTTGTAACTGAATAGAGAACCAAGCTCACGCTCTCGCGCTATTGCCGGTCTATAGCAACCTAGGATGGGGCCCAATCTCTTGCAAACCCTAGCCTAAGCCGCTAGCATTAGGATCGACATCATCGTTCAATCGCCCCTCGAGCCCACTCTCGTGCAAACTCGAGTTACGATCTAGGTTGTGATATATCGTATTCGTCCAATCTCTTGCAAACAAATATGTGTATATATTTATAATAAAAATCCTAGCTTTGGTCCAATCTCTTGCAAACCAAGTCTAGAAAATCTCGATTATAAACCTAAATCGAATATCTAGGCCTTCCCATCGATTAGAATCCAATCTCTTGCAAACCCCAATCGATGGAAATCCCTAGCTATCCGTAATAAATCGATCACAACCTAACCTCCTAGCAATTCTAGCAATTTAGAAATTCATTCATCACAAATCTGAAATTAGATCCATAGGGTCATCCCCAAACCCTAGAACAACAAATCTACTCAAGCATAGCAATAACGATATGAGAATCAATAAAAATCATTGCTTGCATACAAAAAGATAGAAAAACAAAGATTCAAACAACAAGAACAAAATACTTAGCTTTGATGAAGATCTTCAATCCAAATACAAGCTTTTAGATCCAGGAGGGGGCCTAGGGCATGGCCTAACCTCTAAAAAAGAGTCTAAGAAAACAACATGGGAACTCCCTCTAATGGTGGCTACAAACCCCTTATATAGTCTCCCAAAACCCTAGCTAATAACCCTAGAAAACCCCCCAAAATCGTGCCCAAAAACAGCCCAGGCCGCAACTTAAAATCTGGGCCCGCTACCACTCGGGCCGAGTGGGAATCTGACTCGGCCGAGTGGAAATTCCAGCACTGCAGTGTCAACTTGCAGAAATTCTCCAGATTTCATCCGACCTCCGATTGGTACGTTCTTGGTGGCGTTAGAACCTTCATGAAGTCTACTATCCATAAAAAATATGAGAAAAATAGTTTGATTGCTGGAATGATATCAGATTTCAAAATAGTGGAAGGCTGTCTGAAAATCTGGGCGTGTGTGTCATCGGTGTCACTCGGCCGAGTGGGATTCTTCACTCGGTCGAGTGGACTTCTCTACTCATCCGAGTGGCATACCCTGTAGAAAAACAGTAACTTCGAGGTCGTCAGAGGTCTGTCTCCGGGGGTTGCTCGGCCGAGTGGCTTTACTCACTCGGCCGAGGGGCTTTTCATGCTCGGCTGAGTCGGAAGCCTCAATCGCCTGTACATTTCCAATAAGTCGGCTCCTTTTGATGATGGATTTTCCTGTGCCACTCGAGCGAGGGGATTTCCATGCTCGGCCGAGTGGACTATCGTCACTCGGCCGAGTGCACGCTGATTTCCCTCGTTGGTGCGTGTCCGGTCTGGTCGGCCGAGCGGTCTTCTTGCTCGGCTGAGTGAGTGCTTCACTCGGCCGAGTGGCATGCTGTAAATGCCCAATCTTCTCCGTTTCTCCTCCTCGTCGCTCCTATGCAGTTCCTTCTTCTTCCACTCATCCTCCATCGCCGATAAGTCTGCAAATGAGCCGTGGGCGACACTCCAAAGTAGGTGCAAATCCTCTTGATCTCAAAATCGCTCCAAATCGCTCCATATCTCCTAAAATACGACAAAAACAAGAAATAGTGAAAACCATCACAATATTGTCGAATAATCGTGAAAAACGCGATATGTGCGATCAAAATGGCATGCAAACATGCAGAAAAAAGGTGTAAAATATGGAGTGATCACAAATCAGATCTGAGATCATCACAACAAATCTGTAGACCACAGCAGCGTTTCTGCGTAAGAAACCAATATTCCAGATCCCGAATGTTGAACATTATGTTGAACAACATTATGTTCAACATTACTGCTCAAACTGCCCAAAAACAATTCTGATTCCGCAAACTGAGCTCTCCAGCTATAGTGCCATTAATGCCAACAAATATCAGCAGAAATTCAACCCGAACAAATTAATTCTAATTAAGTGTAATTAGAAAGAAGATAGAGAAATATAGATAAACAACACCAATGATTAGCTCATCTTCGCTACGATAGGTGGTGAGAATAGAGGAAAGCGACAAGAATATGAGGCATGTGGTCGGTGCCGAGCAGATCAAGGTCAATGGCAAGCAGGAAGGTAAGGGAGAGGTGAGATGAGAGTGGAAAGAGATGAGATGTGACGTGGGCACACCGACGGGCGGGCGAGTGGGCTAGTTGTGATTGATCGAGGGGTGGTTTGGGCATGATGAAGCGGGTGGCTGGTATCGATTGGATGTAGGTTGACGGCAAGCAGGAAGGCGAGAGCGGGCAGTCGGGGGGGGGGGGCACGCGCGTCGATCTGGCAGGTAGGCAGGCGGTGAAAAGTGTTTGAATGTTTTGGTGTTGATAAGAGAGAGACATAAGAGCGGGGAGAGGAGGGAGGGAGGGAGGGAAGGAGGGAGATGAGACAAGGGCCGGGAAGAGGAGTGGTAAATTGGTGCTAATGTGGCGTATGCCACTTCATCACCACAAGGTTGAGAATTCCAAAGAAACTTTCTAGAAAACAAACAACGTGGGCGGGAAGGTTGGCCAAAATTCTATGTGAAGCCCATAAACAGCGTCATTTTAGGATTCCAAACATACTTTTCCACCCATACATTCCCTTAGGATGTGTTTGGTTGGTGGGAAAAGGAAAGAAAATGAAAGAAATTAAGATATAAAATGAATTTTCATTGTTTGGTTAAAAAATGAAATGAAAATAAAAATGAAGGAAAAGAGTGGAAATAAATACTAAAACTTTTCTTTCAAGTTTTCCTCCTCTTGACCCAATGAAAATGAGGGAAAAGTGAGCATAACTAATTACACTCACATTCATACATTTGTGTTTTTTAACAAATGTAATTAGTCACTATTTTTAATAAATTCATGACTAATTCATGAATTTTTTTTCGAATTTTACATATGAATTATTCAAAATTCATGATTTTTTCTCGAATTTTTCAAACTTGTATACGAATAATTCACAAATTTTTTAAGAAAACATGAATATTTAATATACTTTTATTCATGAACTTGTTCGAAAAATGAGCGAATAATTTACAATTTTTTTAAACATTCATGAATTTTTCACGTGTTTCTTGAAAAATTCGCATATTGTGCACGAATGTTTCAAATAGGCTGCGAATTATTTTCAAAGTTTTCATATAATTTGTAAATTATTCATGTACTATTTAATAAAAAATTATTTACAAATCATGATATCTGTAGGGTTAGCGAATTATTCGTTACAATTCGTAAATTATTTGCTAACTGTACGAATTATTCGAAACAGCTAACAAGTTTTTAATTTATTATGAGACTAAAAGGATTTGAATCCCTACATTCTACTTGAAAAACAAAGCAAACTAACAATATGCAACTAATATTTATTGATGATGTATTTGTAAATAATTTTAAATAACTATGTTACATTAATATTATCGTTTTATATTAAGTCAAACTATTACCAAATTCGATGGAATTATTTTCAAAAACTTTTAACCATACATATTATTCATGAATTAAATCCTATTTAGCAAAAACAACTCATAAATTTTTTTTCATTTTCAATTAATAACGTAATAGAAGAAATTTCCTTATTTTCCTTTCAACTTTCTTCAAAAATTTTGTTTATGGGTGTTTTCTCACCGCTGAATTGTTGACCGAAGGACGGGAGGTTAACGTGGTCAAGGGAACACGTGGGACCTCCGAGATCGATTGGGGCACATTTGCTCGGTGAGGGACGCGCGGATCCTCACGTCGGCTTGTCGAAGGCTAGCCTCGGTGAAGCGACGGCCTCCTTATGATCGGGGCGAGCGGGCTCGTTGCTGAGGATGCTCAGCTTCGGTTGGAGGGGCGCTGAGGGGTAGCCTCGGCATCGCTGGATCTCCTGGACTTGAATAGACGAGAGAGCTCGTTCGGGGATTGGACCTTGGTTCCGACCAATTTCCCTCCGATGCCAAAGTCAGAATCCGGTCTGAAGGATGTTAGGCGGGATCGGGCTTGGTTCATGGAGAGACCGAGTACCGATCCTCGAGCCGAGCTATAAAGGAGAAATATGTAAGGTGGAAGGAGGTATGAGAGTTTGTATATGATACCTCCGTTGTAGATCTCAGAGATCAGCCCCCTTGGGATGACACATCTCCTTCCCTCATATAGGCCAGTCATCCCTCAGTTGTAATGGCCCATGATGAGACCTTATGGCCGTCATTCATGGGGCGTGCACATGGGGAATGTTGACCTCCACTAATGATGCCCGTTTGATGAGGGGATAAATGTCATGAAGGTGGCCATGATTGGCGAGTTATTGCCATGAAGTTGGGCAATGATTGTCGAGTTATGGCCATGAATGTGGCTGCCATATTTGGCGAGTGGTCCCTCAATTTGGGGAGCGATTTCCTCCACTACAGATAGTGGACGCTCTTTTGGGCGTTCATCTTGGATGGAGAAGCGCGACACGCCCGTGAGATCCTCGGACCGGAGCCCAAGGCCGTAGTGGGCTGGTTGACTGGTCGTGGTTGACTTGGCTCCTTCGGACCCAGTCAAAATGGTCCTATCAATTGCCCCCATCTTCCGAGCTCTACCGTTGCTGAGGTTAAGGTCGGGAAATGTAGTATAAGGGGGAGAAGTGGCTCCTTTTGTAAAATTGGTCCGACTTGCAGAGTCGGTTAGTGACAATAATCTGTCGGTCCGAGATTCGTTCGATGGCGAGGGGAGTTGCCCCTTGACTTATTGAAAGAAGGAGTGGATCGGCCAGCTATTGGAGTTGCCCTAGACTTACTACCGATTTTGTTCGTTTGGTGGCGAGGGGAGTTGCCCCCCGACTTACGGTCGATGAAGGAGTGGGTCGACCAGCTAGGGGAGTTGCCCCCAACCTTACGGTCGTTGTAGTCGGTCTTCTGGGAAAGTTGCCCCCACTCTTATGACCGATGGGTCGATTGGCCTACTGGGAGGGAGACCCCCAGTCTTATGGTCAATCGAGTGAACGGCCTGCTGGAGGAGTTGCCCCCAGCCTTACGATCGATGGGTCGGTCTACTGGGGGAGTTTCCCACAGCCTTATGATCGACAGGTCGTTTGACCTGCTGGGAGAGCGACCCCCAGTCTTATGGTCAATCGAGTGATCGGCCTGCTGGGGAGTTGCCCCCAGCCTTACGGTCGACGGGTCGTTCTACTGGGGGAGTTGCCCCCAGCCTTACGATTGACGGGTCGATTGGCCTGCTGGGGGGCGACCCCCAGTCTTACGATCAATCGAGTGATCGGCCTGTTGGGGGAGTTGTCCACAGCCTTACGGTCGATCTGTTCATTCGGTGGCGAGGGGAGTGGCCCCTCGACTTATGACCGACGAAGGAGTGGGTCGGCCAGCCGAGAGAGTTGCCCCCAGCCCTACGACTGATCTGAGCTTCAGTTCCAGCCATCGTCTAGATCCCAGCTCCTTTTCTGGCTCCAGCTCCTGACTGGGTCGGCCTTGGCCTGGACTGGTTGCCCTGCTCCGGGTCGACCTCCTCCGGGGTCAGCTTTGGCCTGGACTGGTCGGCCTCCTCTTGGGTCGGCCTCGGCCCGGCTTGGGTCGCCTCGACCTAGCCTGGCCAGCCTCGACCTGGCCTGGTCGGCCTCCTTCAAGGTCGGCCTCGGCCTGTACTGGTCGGTCTCCTCCCTGGTCGACCTCCTCCACTGTCAGCTTCCTCCTGGGTCGGCCTTGAGGCTCGATGCTCAGTTCAGAAGCTCGGCACGGAGGCTCAGATGCTCGGTTCGGAGGTTCAGATGCTCATCACAGATTCTTGGATGCTCGACTCAGAGGTCTGTATGCTCGGCGCGGATGCTCGAAGCGGATGCTCGGATGCTCGGATGCTTTGCTCGGCACCGAATGTTCAGTTTATTAGGAGGAGCTCGGCAGGGAGGAGTTCAGATGAACTCGAATGACCTCTGGCACTAGACATTACAGACTGAAGTTCGGCGAACCTTGACGGAGTTTAATCGAACTTGGGTGATGTTCGATGGCGGGTCGCGCTTCAGCTAGTCTGCCAATGATGAGCTCCGGTCAGACTTCTGGCATCGATGATGTGGTCACCGACATGGCCCTCGAGCTACTGTTTAGACAAACGGCAAGCTTGAACAATGGCAAGGGTCCTTGGTAGGTCTCAGTCGGCAGCTCTGTCGAGGGGAATCGGTCAAAGTTCCATCGCCGGAGGGACGCTCACTCGGAGACCCAACAAAAGGTTGCTCGTATGGAGTACCCCATTGCAAGATGTGATCTGGCCACCTTGCGAAGTACTCCATAGTCGAGTGAAGATCTGAGGCTCCTCCGGTCATTGAGCATGGCCTGTATTATGATGTGCCTCCGCGTCTGCAAAATTGTTAGCTTGAGATAGTGGTAGAACAGAGCTCTATCAAACTTGGCCGAAGCTCCATCAAACTTGATTGATTAACACCTCGGATCATCGATCTTGATTGGCAGATTCAATCTCGACGCCTCGGAGCCTCGATCTTGTTCGATCAACGTTGGGCAGGATCTCATGATAGCGACAAGTCATGCCGGAGCAAAGGAGCTCGGAGGATAGGCTCGATGCTCAGGCGGTCCAGATCGGACTTGTGCACAGCTCGAACAAGGCTCGAAGAATCTTGGATTAGAGCTCCGAAGCTCGGATCGAGTTTGATGAGTCGACGATCGAAGCATCAGGGATTTGGGTCGAAGCCTCAGGAACGGGATGGTTTTTGGATGCGTTTGAGGCTCGAATCTCTCCTCAGCTTCAAGCTTCTGTAGTTGAGCCTCCCATCCGACCCCCTACGGTATTGTTGAGTCGAATTTGGGCTTCGATGACCCTCAGCGATGTTATCCAGCTCTGATGAGGCGAGGACGAGTCGAATCCAATTTTTATTTGGATCTGATCGCCTGGGTCAGCTACGAGCGATCTTGAGGAAGACATCATGCTCGAGGATCGGAGCTCGATGATAGGTCGTAGCATGGGTCGAGGGCCTACGACCTTGGATCATAGCTCGTTGCCGCACCGTAGCACGGCTCAATGGGAGAGCTCAGAGGATTGTCAACAACTGAGGTTGTTGTATCTGGATCGTAGCCTAGAGGGGGGGTGAATAGGCTAATAAAAATTCTCGTGCAACCCACGAGAAATCCCACGCAGTTATAGGCACAGATAGGGCAATAAAATAGCAATCACAGAGTACGCACAGATATACCCTGGTTCGGTCGTCCCTACGACCTACTCCAGCCCCCGAAAGCAAATACTAGATAGATATGTAATCATGTACAGCTACAATGAGTCAAGATCCCAAATCTACTCCCACCTAGCTCGTACGCACACCACGTGCTCTCCACTCTTAATCTAGTCAGATGCTCTCCCTCTGTGACGACTCCCAAAGTCGTCAGGTCCCCAAAAGTAACACAGATGGTAAAGTTTCGCATACGAAGAACTAACACGAATACTACACAATATAATAAACAAGAGAGTTTAGAATGCTCAGATCGTGTAGCGGTGTCGTCTTCGTCAATTAGCATGGGCCAGGCATCGTCTGGCAAGTAGTAGTAGTCTCTCGACAACGGAAACTCAAGTTGCGGCTTCTCGCTCAACAATAGAAGCTTGCGGGACTCCTCTTTAAGAAATTACTCTGATATCAGTGGTCCCTTTGTCGCCAGTTCAAGAATTGCGGATCAAAAAAAATTCTGGACATGGTCTTTGCCTTGGGGATTGCAAGGAGTTGTTGCTCTGCAAATAAAAGAAAACAAAGCACAAAAAGTTAGACTTTTAACCAACAGCCGGCTCCTGTGATTGGCCTTTTTTCGGCTCTTAGGTATTTGTGTTGTGCGGTTGCAAACAAAAACACCAAAGAAATTTGGCCGACCTCCTTGAGCTTTGATTTTTGGACCCTCAACCATGCGCCCTGTGCTTCCTCAATTGAATGGCCGGCCTCTGTGATTTGATTTTTCAAAAGGGAGAACAAAAAGACAAAACAAGGGTTTTCAAATGAAACAAAAATTAAAGTGATGTGCCCCCTTTTTTTGATTTCCAACAAAAAGCACCCACGTGAGGCTCTTGACAATTCGCTGCTCTTGGGGACTAAACAATGGAGAGTGCGGCTCTTTGATTGAAAGGGGAGAGGATTTTTTTTCGGCTGCTTCTCTCTTTTTTAAAAATAATACGGCCTTGAGGTTTAAAGTTGCGGCTGCTAGGTTATTTTTGGCCTCTATGGTTTTTTTGGATGATGTGCGGTTGAAGCTCTGAGAAAAAAATGCGGCTCTATTTTTAAAATTTCGGCTCTCCTAATTTTTGGCAGCAACTTGCCTTTTGGTATTTCAGCTTCTAGGTTTTCTTTTGGGTATGCTACAAAAAACAAGTTCAAAGGAACAATAAACCTAATAAGGTTTTCTTTTGTGCCCTTGGATATTTCGGCCTGTAGGGAATTTTGATATGAGAATTTAGTTGTTCTGTGACCGAACCCTATAACTATTTTGTTATGGGAATTTTAATTGTTGGCCGAACCCTATTCTCTAACCAATGCACTAACCAAGGGGCAGTTAATGAAACGATGAAGCACAAGTTCAAAGGAACACAAACTCTTGGACTATTGAGTTCCACTTGATCTATATATACCTGAGATAACTTAACAAACACGTCAGAACGTTCACACATGTTTGTTATCATCAAACACGAAGTTCATAGATCGTTGCTACCAACAATCTCCCCCTTTTGATGATGACAAACTAAGTATAAGATTTGCGCAATAAAGTTCCAAAATAGTGTGTGGGAAAGTGTGACGAAAGTGGGTGACATGCAATGAGATGAAATAATGTGCGAACAATGATGTGTAAAGTTCAACAATAACTTGCTCCCCCTATTTTAGTGCTTCCCAAATATTCATTAATGCTCCCCCTTAATCAAACAATCATAGTTTCACGTGCATCAATATCAAATCTTTCCCAAATTTTTCTCCCCCTTTGTTATCATCAAAAGTCATACCACGAAGACAAAATCCTATAGCATGCAAAAAGAGAGTATTATTAAACAATTGCATGCATACACTCATAGAATAATCAAGTCAAAATCCAATGAAATTAAACAACGAAGACTTCAACACCAACGTGTAAAGTGTGATGATTAAAATTGAAGCACATAGGGAGAATCATTAAGAAAGTCAACCGGAACCTATCCACATTTTCCAAATAATATTCTATCACCTAGGATTGATTTTTTCCACCTCATTAAAAATGAGTTCAAGGTACCACACCCCAAAACATAGCCTATATGGACTCTTAGATGTGGGGGTGGCATTGCTTGACAAGTAAATACACCAACGCTAAAGTTTACCCATAAAGCTTATGTTGGATACTCGTGGGTAATACCGTTGCCAAGGATTGTATCCATTTTCCATACGGAGCAATTATCTTTTGTTTTCACATTTTTTTAATACTTATACCAATAATTTCTTTTGCTCAATTTTTATCCATGGCAAGGTATATCATATCCCTTAGATATTCAGTTAAGTTTTCCTCCTACATTCACATTCCATACTTCATAGACGATATCTCCAAATGTGCAACAATAATAATACATGTGGAAGTGAAGTAAGTGGTGTAGAATTCAAGTTATTTTCAGTCATTGAACATGCCATGAATATTCAGAAAGATGAACATGCGCATGTAGCAAAAGTCATAATAAACCAATTTCTACATGGATATGAAAATCATTCATGCATACTTCAATAATGAATCAAAGAGAAAAGATACACATTTAAGCACCATTATTTTTTTTTGGTTTTTCAGTTTTTTTTAATGCATGAAGTAATAAAGCAAACATGAGATGCAATCACACAAACAAAAAAATCATGCACACATAGCAATGCAACTACTAGCACACAAACAAAGAAAAGTCATGCACACAAAAAGCTATGAAGGTATGCATTAAGTTCAAAGAATGAGATATACCTTCGTGTCGCCGTTTGACTAAGGAGCCAAAAAAATGAGACATTCAATTTATTGCTCCTCGTCAAATTTCCATCCACCTACAAAAGAGGTGTCGTGTGTGACCTTGGAATCCAACAAGGTCCACTCACGTTAGTCATCAAAGATTTAGGAACCCATATTTGTTTGAACTTAATGTTTTTGTTCCTATATTTGCAATGATATGAAGTATGACCAACGCATCCACATGTGAAGCACTTAGCATGAAAATTTCCAACCTTTGTTGTTTCAATGTGAACTTTTCTATATTTTGATTTTTCAACATTTTTAAGACCATATCCTAGTCCTCGCCTATTATTGCCATAGAGTTGATTTCCAAGAATAATGTCCAAATTTTGTTTTCTAATGGAAAATCTCTTTAATGACAATTCTAGGGTGGTGACTTTGGATTTCAAGATATCGTTTTCATCCACAAGCAAAGTGCATTTACTAATGAAAGCTTGCTTGTTTTCCTCTTCTTTCTTTTCAAAATCCCTCATTTTTTCTTTAAGGCGTGGAAATCTCCCTCTTACTGTGACAGTCGATCCACAAGCAAAGTGTTCCACCACCCTCTTACTGTGACAGTCGATCGAGGCGTGGAAATCTCCCAACCAATCGATGCCAAGAACGACATCGAAATGTGGCAGATCATGGACAATGAAATCTGCAAAGAGCTCGTGTCCACTGATCACTAAAGAAATCGATCGACATCCCAAATTTACCGTCACCACTCCGTTCCCTGTGGTAATGTCCCAACACTTAGGGAGTGTATGGGTGGGGATAGAGTGCTTTGTTGCAAACCTCCGGGATATGATGCACATAGATGCACCGGAGTCGAACAAAGCCAAGGCTGGGTGAGAGGACACTAGAATGGTGCCTAAGATATAAGGGAACTACGGTCAAATCAACTACTCTAACAACAAGTCAACCAAGCAACACAAATAAAAAGATCTAAACTATGAAATGAAAAACTAGGATCAAGAGTTACCTGCTATAACTCCATCCAGCTCCTCAGTCTCAACAGCAGTCATGGTATACGCCGGCCTCTGGGGCTGTGCTGCTCTCTGATACATCTGCCTCTGAGGCGGCAAAGGTGGTCCACGAGCAGCAGGTCCTCTCTGAACTGGAGCAGGCGCTCTCATCTGCAACGGGGCTGGCGCTCCAACTACGGCATGACGAGCTCTCGGGCAATCCTTCGTAGCATGCGAAGCATCTCCACAAATTAAGCATAGCCCCATCCTCTTCCTGCAGGTGGCCTGAACGTGTCCAGGCTTTCCGCAAAAGTGGCACGGGCCCTTGCCCTGAATCTGAACTGGTGCTCCAGGCCTCTTGAATGGTACTGTCTGAACTGGCCTCATCGCCGGCCTGGCAGGTGGCCGGTACTGCTCCATAGGACGCTTCCCCTTATCAGCTGGAGGGTCAGGCAAAAGAGCTATGAGCTCATGATTCTTCGCAGCATCAAGTACCTCCCTCATAGTCGAGAAACTTATCGAAGACATAGAAGCCTGAATCTTCGGACGCAGTCCCTGACGAAAGCGATCAGCTCGCTTCTCCTCCTTCTTCACCATGTGCGGAGCAAAGGGACTCAGCATCTCAAACTCCGCCTCGTACTCCTCGACGGTCATGTTCTCCTGCTTCAGATCTATAAACCTGCTCAGCAGCTCCCTCCTAGCAGACTTGGTGAAGTACTTATCCTTGAACATAGACCTGAAGGTTTTCCATCCCACTGGCTTCTCAAGACGCCTCTCCTCGATGCGCCACCAGTTCCTCGCATTCTCCGTCAGCTGCATCTTTGCTATCTCCACACGGGTATCATCAGGAATCTTCGCAGCAACTAACTTCTCCTCCGTGCTCTGGATCTACTCGTCAGCAGCCAGGGGTCCCTCCTTCCCCAAAAATGTCTTTGGCTGGAGCTCGTTGAACTGCTTCACTCCTGGAGCAGCTCGAGGGGCAGGTGGTGGTGGTGGTGGTGCAACAGGAACAGCCTGGGCAGCACGCTGGGACTGCTGAACCAACTGATGCTGAACATCCAGCATCTCCCTCATCACACCCAGAAACTGACGGAAGTCTCCGCTCTGGTCCTCCGGAACTCCATCGCCTAAGTTCCCCGATCGGGTAACACGTCGTCCGGCCATCCTATTGACAGAAACACAGAGGTTAGACTCGTACAATTATTGGATGATAATAAAATGAATTTCAATACTTCGATTGTTCCTTATTCGCAGAAGGAGGGGACCTGCGTGGGCCACCACTAAAACCAGTCACGCCCCGCTTCCCAAAAAGGTCGGAGGCGAAGCGTGACTAAGGCCCGCTTAGGCCAGGGCTAAGAGCCCGGACCCAATAAGCGTCTGTGATATTCCAAACGAAGGAAACAGGTCCCTGCAAGTTAGTACGGAAACAACAAAGTATTGAAAAGAGATATCATTTCATTTTATTCCAAATAAAACATCCAAAAGTATTGAGAGTCTAAAACGCCCGAAGGCTACAACTGCAGAAAGGAAACTACTGGTGCAAGCACCCAACCTAGACAAGAAAAACAACAGGTGCTACCCACCCAATCTAAACTGGAACAGAAATCTGGATCAGCAACAAGAGGCCTCTAACTCTGGTCCTCCTCCGGGTCGTACTCCGGATCAACGTCCTACGGCTCTCCGTCAGCTGGCAAGTCCGCCTCGTCGATGTACTCTGGCTCAACACCTGACGTACAGCACCAAAAGAAGGAACTGTACGTCAGGTCAGGTCTACAAAAAGGGTTAGACCAAACTGCAAGTGTATCAACTTTTTAGACAACGTTTTACTGGTTGATTAGCATGCTGGGGTTATAACTGAGTAACAAACAGAAGTAACGTAGCAGGAAAGTAAAGCGCAACAAGTAGTAGTTGTAGCATATGCTACCAACTACGGGACTAGCCTACAGGTGTCATGACAAGACGTGACGTGACGGAAGCAAGGCAGGACAAGACAAGTGAGACACGAAAGGGTTCACGCCTTACGGTTCGAGGGGGATCAGACCCTCTTGCCGTGCGCACGCTCAACCCAACCCCAAACCCCAAGACAAGACAAGACATGACACCAGTACAAGGGATCACTCGCTCTAGCTTGGCGAGTGCCCTATTGCCCGCATGCTGAGAATCCGTACAAGGGATCACTCTCTCTAGCTTGGAGAGTGCCCTATTGCCCTCGGGCTGTGTATCAGTACAAGGGATCACCCTCTCTAACTTGGAGAGTGCCCTATTGCCCGCAGGCTGTGAATCAGTACAAGGGATCACTCGGCGAGTGCCCTATTGCCCAGCGGGCTGTGCAAGACGGGACGTGACGTGACTCGACAGGAAGGGTTATTCTAGGGTGTCCACACACACGAACACACATGATAGCCCTACAACATCAAAAAGTTGTTGTTGTCAGGCTCAGACTTCGTCGTCAAGTCTGAGCCGTCAGGAGTCGTCCCGGACGCTATCATTTCACGTCCGGTTCTATTCATTCATAGTTAACAATTCTAACCAACTAAGGCCTAAGCACGGCCAAAAGTGCAAGTGGATACACTTGCCTGCGATGGCGAGTGTGTCGTCCTCTCGAAGCGCCCCGTCCAAGCGTCTCGTCCGCGGAAGTCCGTCTGAAATATCGCCACGGCGACGATGTCAGGTCTCAAATTCATCAAATCCTATTAGGTTTCGTTTCTAGGTTTTCGGGACTATCCTATTCGTCAAAAGTCACTTTTTTTTTATGTTCAGCCTAATCGACGATCTATCCTATGTGCACAGTCAACAAAGTCCGTTCGTCGATTTTCTATGTTCAAACAACATTTTACAGGAGCTGGAAATTAAATTTAGTTCAAGTTGACGGTTTTTAGTTTAGGGTTCAGTCAGCTATTGTGGGGGTTTCTACGAGTTTCGGGGAACCAACCTGAACCGGAGTTTGCTATAGATTGGATGTCGGGTCTGATCGGAGAACTCCTCAGCTTCAGATCTGGTCCTCGCACGTCTCTCCAAAAGTTGAACTTGCGACGAAGGCCTACGACGTGTCGCAACATCGTAGACGGCAAATCCGCGAAGTAGCACGTCCAAGTGGGGCCCACAGCAGTGCTAGGGGTCCAAGGGGCCCACAACACCTCAGGAGCACTTGGGGGGCCCACCACAGAAGTTGGTGTGGGAGAAACCAACTTGCGACGTTTGGTCGTCGGTCGTTCACTGCGGGTGCGGGGGGTTCCTCTCGGTCAGACCGAGAGAGGCTCTCGGTCGTGCGAGCTGTGATGCGGCGGGGTCGGTCGCAGCGGCGGTGCGAGGGAAAACGTCGGTCAGACCGACAGATCCCGTCGGTCGTGCGCTGCGGGTGCGGGCGAAGCGATGGGGGCGATGCAGCGGGGCGGCGTCTCGGTCAGACCGACAAGGCGGGTCGGTCGGGCGCTTGTCGATGCGGAGCGGTGCGGTGCGGGCGGCTGTGCGAGGAAGTCTCTCGGTCAGATCGAGAGAGAGCCTCAGTCGGAGCGGGGCGACAGCGGGGTGCGATGCAGCGGTGCGCTGCAAGCGGCGATGCGGGGGGCTGCTCCGGTCGTGCACGGGGATGTGCGGGGGTGAGCTCCGGTCGTGCGCTGTGCGATCGTCGCAACGTTGCGACGAAGCTTTGGGAGAGGAAACGGTGGCTAGGGTTTTGTGCAATGTCAAAAATACTTAGCCTAGGGCTAATATAAATAGGTTAGAGCTAGGGTTAGGGTTAGGGTTCGAAAAAAAAAACGTAATTAAAATAATTTAAAATAATTAATTTAGTTAAAATTACTCTCCTCTCCCTCACGCAAAATGGGTGCGGCCAAAAATTCTAAAATTTTGCCTAAAAATTCTTTAATACGTTATTATAATATAGGAATTTTATTGTAATTAAAACTCTTATAAAAATATGTTTTAAAATTATTTAAAACTTTCAAAAAATGGAAAATAGTTCAAATTAAGTCCAAAAATTATAAAATAATTATGGGGTGTTCTAGATGACTAAAGAAAGATAGTGGATAAGACGGATCTAAATTTCGATGTCGAGAGACGAAACTAAAATTCGTAACGTCTCGCATCAAAACAGAAAGTCGCGACGTCACGTCAAATAAGATAGTATCGCTGAAGAACGACTCGAGATATGTCGTTACAAAGTCATTCCACAATCTAATACTTCTAGAGACGATCACGTCGATATATCACTCAATAATATTCAAAATCAAATAAAGTCAAAAATAAACACGTGCACCATCAAGAGCACGTGCATAAAGAAAGTACGATCGGAAACCGACCGTTACAGGATTTCAATTCCATTACTCACATGTGTATATGATGAGATTTTATGAGTTTTTGATTCGATATATCTTTATACTCCTTGATTGTTGTTAGTTCGTATTTAGCACTATTATTGTTGTTGTTATTTGCTCCCACCTTTTTGGATAATGCCATAGGGGGAGAGAATAAACATACAAGATTCATAATGGATGTGCTAAGTATGTTCTAACGCTTGAATCTAAGATTTCCGTTGCCTTACATTCAGGGGGAGTAAGATTACAATGAATAAGGATTTTATTTCCTAGATTACTTGAATTGAATTCATTCATATCTCACTCATTTGCTTCAATTGTTATGTAGATGCTCTAATATTTATTGACTAACTTGATTGACATCTATGTCGGGGGAGTAAGTTTACATTACGCACAATTATTTATCTTTTTGTTTATGTTTGTTTGTCATCATTAAAAAGGGGAAGAATGTTGAGTATTGGACTTCTCCCTACTTGGTGTTAAAGATGAGCAAACATAAATACTTGTGACTAATCCACTATTTTGCAGTTAATCCATTGCCTAAGCTTATTATGAAGATCTACTAGCAATGGATGACTCACATACGTCATTGAAGGCAAATGACATGAATTGGATGATCGTAGATTGATGATTGAAGCTTCGTAAGGACTTCAAGCTCATACGATGAAAAGAAGAGATTATTTGTCAATGTAAATTTTCTTTTATCTCTTCTAGTATGTAGCGTAGAAGTAGAACATTGATGGAGCACTCACACACTTCTACTTTCAGTTATAGGACATCATTAGACCTTTCGTCCTTAGACTCCAATTCAATTCTCTTTTTGTTTGTGCTAGGATTGTTTATAACAGCCGACTGCTGAACAGTTTACAGTCGCCTGTCTCAAAAACAGTCGACTATGTTTTGTTCTATAGTCGCCTGTTATGCACAGACTATTACAATATGTTTTGGGCCTTCTCTGATTATTTCGCACATGCTACTGTTGAACGATTCACAGGCGCCTGTCCTAGTGATAGTCGATTGTGTATTGTAAATCAGTTGCATGTCTATCCTTGCCCAAATTCTGTTTGATCTGAATTCTACGGCCAGTCGACTTATGCTTTATATACAGTCGACTGTCTATTAGATCAGTCGACTGTCTATGCTGCAACAGTCGCCTGTCTGTAAGTCATTTCTTTGACTCAGCTCTCTGGAAGTTTCTCTTGCTTTTGACAGTTGTCTGTTTAAGGTTTTACAGTCGCCTGTTCTGATTAACAGTCGACTGTATTACTTGAATCAGTCGTTTGTCCTGTATCTTGTGAGATTTCCAGTATTTGTCTAACTTACTCTTTTCTTGGCCAGTCGCCTATCGAAGAAATTACAGTCACCTGTTGCTTTAACAGTCGACTGTCTTTGCTTCATCAGCCGACTGTCCACGTGGTAAGTTACCGTTATGAATTCTCACTTACCCTTGCTGACTGTGCAACAGTTGACTATGGATTTTTCAACAGTCGACTGTCGTGAGTTCAGATTTTATCCGTTGAGATTTTTCTCACGGATTCCAATTGGGTTTTTGCCTAAACTGTTTTGTGGATTTGAGAAATCTATAAATAGAGCTTCTTCTGTTTCATTGGGATGTTACTCATTCATTGCAAAATCTCTCAAGCTTTCATTTCCAAAGATCAAATCTTTCAAATCCAAAGCCCTAAGTATTTCCAAATCATGTTCTCTTGCTCTCCAACCTAGAACCAAAGATTGATCTTCTAGGCAATTGGTGCAGTCAAGAGAAAGGGCTTTCTCGTCTCTTCCAAGAGAGTTCTTCAACACACATCACACTTCTCCTTCAAGTTCTACTTCAAGGCATATATGATTGTAAGTGTTGCTTTCATATTTCATAAATTTTGTTATTTGAATTGTGCTCTCGGTTGTGAGAGTGGTTTTGCTTGCTCCCTGGTTGTGGGAGTCAAGGACATCGATTGTATTCGATTGCACTTGTAGGGTTGCTACAAGTGGGCTTTAAGGAAACCTCATGTTAGTGTTATAACTTGAGTATCCGGTGGTATCCGGGTGGTAGGGACGTAGGATTACCGGGAACAAGTCGGAAGTTGACTTGGGTAATCCGAACCCTTGAAACATCTCTACGTTTGCGTGTGATTCACTTTGGGTCGTTTTTTCTATCATTGCAAAATCTCTCAAGTCGGGAGTTGACTTGAGAGACCGAGTACCGATCCTCGAGCCGAGCTATAGAGGAGAAATATGTAAGGTGGAAGAAGGTGTGAGAGTTTATATGTGATACCTCTGTTGTAGATCTCGGAGATCAGCCCCCCTTGGGATGACACATCTCCTTCCCTCATATAGGCCAGTCATCCCTCAGTTGTAATGGCCCATGATGAGGCCTTAGGGCCGTCATTCATGGGGACGTGCAAATGGGTAATGTTAACCTCCACTAATGACGCCCGTTTGATGAGGGGATGAATGCCATGAAGGTGGCCATGATTGGCGAGTTATTGCCTTGAAGTCAGGTCATGATTGGCGAGTTATGGCCATGAATGTGGCTGTCATATTTGGCGAGTGCTCCCTCAATTTCTGGAGTGATTTCCTCCACTACGGATAGTGGGTAGTCTTTTGGGCCTTCGTCTTGGATAGAGAAGCGCGACCCGCCCATGAGATCCTTGGGCCGGAGCCCAAGGCCGTAGTGGGCTAGTTGACTGGTCGTGGTTGACTTGGCTCCTCCGGACCCGGTCAAAATGGTCGTATCAATTTTCTTTGGTCCCAAACATGAACACGAATCTCATTTCATCTTCATTTTCTTTCTATCTCTATTTCTTTTTCATTCACTTTTCTTTCATGCATTTTCTTTTAAACCAAACACACCGTTAAACAAACAGGCCCTCACAAAAAACCCCTTGTATACAAGCTAAAATTAAAGAACCGGAGTTTGCTATGGAATTATAACAAAAAGTGTCTGTTGGGAACCCTAATAACACAAGATTTTTTTTTGCAATTCATCTAAAAGACTTATCAGTAGGCGTCAATTGCATTACCTTCATGTAGATATCTATATCTAATAATATATATAATGTAACTCAAAAAAGATTATAGTTGAGTAAAAAAGGTTGCCTATCGAAAAATTAATCAATAAGCATTGATACACATGAACCAGAGCATGCACATCGGTCTGTAAATTATGGTTCTTTTTTGGGTAGCATAAAATAATGCTGCCTGAATTATTAATTTTTTATTTTTAATATTGTTGTTGTGAACGAGAAACAGGTTTGGAGAAGGTTGAGGCTAAGAAACCCCTAGCCTCCTTTATATAGTATTCATAATGGGTACTAATGTGGGTGGATACCCAATAGGCCCAATGGGTCCTATTCATAACACTTCCCCTTATCCAACCAACGTGGTATACTCGACTTATGAATACTGAATGATTCATTAGTACTAATGAGTATCTTAAAGGGTGGATACTTCTAGATCCAAGTTAAGGGTAACTGCTTCGTTAAAAACCCTTAGCTATGGAAAACCCAGTGGGAAAAAACCGATAGCGAAGGGAAAAGAGTACAGCACTCCATAACTTCCCCTGATTTGGAGATGTGTCGAGGGGTGGATACTTCTGGATCCAGAGTCAATGTGGTTGCCTCATTAAAACCTTGACTATGGAAAACCATGTGGGAAAAACCACTAGCCAAGGAAAAAGAGTACAACTCTACAGTTGACTCCCTCTTATCTGATCAAGCTTCAGGCTTGCAGATATCCTATATGTCTATACATTTATCTCCTATATGTCTATACATCCATCTCGTCTACAACATTTCGAAAGCAAAAGTAAAGTACAAGCTTCACTCATCTATACAAGTTTCACTCATATAGGGCAGTAGCTGAAACTGAAGGAGCGCTGCGAACTTGGTAGACAGCTCCTCGTCTCAATCGTCATTGTCTGCGAGGTACTTCAGGACCTGGCTTTGTATATTCTTGAACTGCTTCTTGGATGGTGAGCTTCTCGGTATGGTAGGAGGATGTAGACTTGGGAGGATTCTGTGTAGATCTTCAGGAGGTGGACGTCCCTTTTATGATATTCATCGTGATGATCTGTAACCTACATGTGCAAATACATTTAACATAAAGGATTTTTCCTCGACCCTTGGAGATAGCGCAGAAGCTACATATCTCTGGTCCAATGGCGCGCTGCAGGCGCTGCACTGTACCTGGCTGATAGCTATACTGCTAACACACAAAAGAGTGTTTCAAAAACACTTAAGGTACTTCTGGACCATATATATTCTTCCCCTCTTCCAGCTAACGGAAAGGGGTCTTTTAATGTATATCCATACAACCAAATATGTGTATTTAGTGGAGAATGATTTTAATGTTTCTTCATCAATCGTCATCGTATGAAGTTTTCATCTTTGGGATGATTAATTAATGTCATCTTCAAG
The DNA here is from genome assembly GCA_030789695.1 of Scilla litardierei. Lineage (NCBI taxonomy): Eukaryota > Viridiplantae > Streptophyta > Magnoliopsida > Asparagales > Asparagaceae > Scilla > Scilla litardierei. The sequence goes on along the minus strand of CM061142.1, from coordinate 797,768,042 downwards.
ATGATAGGTCATTTCCAGGATAATAGTTCATCTTCAGGATGATTGTTCATCTTCAGGATGATTAATGTCATCTTCAGGATGATAATTCATCTTCAGGATGATTACTGTCATCTTTAGGATGGTAGTTCATCTTCAGGATGAAAGTTCATCTTCAGGATGATTGTATTCTGTAAGCCAAGAATTTATGCCTAACTAGGGCTTTTATATCATATCATATCTGATAGATAGGCTTTAACAGATATTTCGGTAATTTCTCTTCAGGAGATCCGATAATATTTTGAGTTATTTAAAATAATCTCAATTCTTTTAATTTGCTCTCTTAAGAACAATACTGTTTTTAAGAGGTGCAAACAACAACCTTTTAGTATGAGTCCTTTAAGGATCTTTGTCTAGGTTGTCTTTCCTTTAATCATATTATTAATATGTGTCCCAAAAAGAAAGGAAAGTAAATAAAAAATTTATATATGCAGTTGAAGAGATTTTATATCGGTAATGTTGTCACATCCAATATCAACATCAACCAAAGATTCCATCTTCTTGCCATTCGTTGGGTTACGCCTTGACATAAACCAGTCGATGCATCAGATTCATCTTGTAAGTGAGTTCAGCTCATCTTACTTGATTACTTCCTGGTTTGAGCGATTTATACCTCTAAAGCTATAGCAAATTAAAGTGCTTATAGCTAACGATTTTATTTTAATTCTTCTTCAATACTCAGTTATCCCACAGGATTTGATATCATTTTTGATACCAGGACTTCAGGTCCAACACCTCATATTTCATAAGTGAGTCCAGCTCACCTTATTATTGCCTCATTCCACATTATTATAATTTGGCCAAATCTCTATCTTTGCTTCAGGCAAAGCAGAGTTGTGGAATCGATATTAACTGGCAAAGTGAAATATGAGAGAATTTGTCGACAAAATGTGTTCTTTCTTGTCCAAAACTCACCCCGTACGTACTCTAATCATTTGATTTCTCCCAGAGGTGTCTCCTTCACGACGCGTTAAAGAAGTGAAGGTTCTGGGACATGTAAAAAATATGGACAGATCCAGAATTGGTCCTTAGCAACCAAGTTGCAATAAGGTTCTGGATTTGAGCTCACTTTCCTGTGGTGGTATTGCTTTTTCGGTCTCCAGGAGTAGATTTCTCTCTTTGGAGCCTAGTGGTATGTCCTCTCATCTTTTAAGGACATCCACTTCTGCTACTGGTGAATTGCATTCATTATATTTGGTATGTCAATCCTAGCTGGATTTTTAGTAGCAGGGATGTGAAAATTTTAACAATATTTAAATTGTCAGTCAGATTATCATCAGATCATATGTATTTACTTTTTAAATGGTCAATTTGAGCTTCAGGCTCATAGATGATTTGAACCAAAATAGGGAATTGTAGGATCTTCAGGATCCTTTTTATCAACACACAATCTATAAGACGTGTATAAATGCCTTACTCATACGAGATTTTGGAATCTATTCATCAAAGTTGGTTAGTCCTGATGAATGTGTTCTCTTTGTGGCATCATGACAGTTTATGTAGTGTTGCTTCAGGAACACATACACAGCGTTGCAGACTTACCATCTTTTAGATGTGCTCTAAACCCATTCTTAGAAAATGTTTACATGGAGTTGATCAGACTCATATTTAAAAAGGTTCTAATGGTGTGTTTATCTGATTGTACGCAACCACTGTTGCTAATTATTTATGATTTCCCATTTTTATCCAAAGTTACCACTATTTTAAAAAAATTGTGGTTGGATAATGACCATTTTTAGAGGATACATTGATGAGTACACCAAGGGTACATCATCAGTCCTATTAAGGGAGTGGACGAGGCCTATTTATATCCCTTAAATACTCTTAAGAGACCTAAAGGTCTTCATTATCTTTAATGATGATAGTATATCATCTTAAATTCCTTTGAGGAAGTGGGGAGAGTCAATGTCCATCTGAATGGAGATGATCTCATTATCATTTTTCCCTTTTGAATAGGACAATGAAAGTTTCACCCTTTTTGAAGAATCTTCGGGTTCGTCTGGTTGATGATGTCTTGCATCATCACTCCAGGGTGATATCGATCCAAAGTTGGTCGATTCTTGACACTTCTGGTGTTCCAAAATAATTCCTCTTTTTGAAATTATGTGGGACTTTTGAAAAGTCCATTAAAATGCTCAAGTTAATTTTGTCCGGTAATAGTTGAACTGTGTTCAAACTATGAAGGATTACATCTTCACATTGACTATTGTGCAGATCATTATGGGACAAAGCTTCAGGCTTCATTTATTTCTTGAGTCATTAGAGTATATGGCATCCTCATTTTATTTTTAGGGGTATTCAAGATAACAAATCATACGCGGTAAAATAAAATGTATTAAAACTACAAGAGAATAATACTGATGATTTTGTTAAGTCAACAAGTGACATAGTGTGATGCGTGCTCTTGAAAACATATAACAATAATCATGCTCATTATGACTTATGTTATGACAACAGATTATATTTGTTTTCAAAGTTTATTTGTCCTCGGGGAGTAGCTAAATGTACATAAGGTCAATTAGACTTTCGTCTTTTTGACTAGATATGTATGTATTTTTTATATGGCATAAGTTAATGCACATTCATGTTTGCAAAAATATTATGGCTCTTATCAGAATTTCTGGTCTGATATTGGCTTGTCATTGCTTACTCCATGTCGAGGTATATCATATCTTCCCTTTCTCATTTAATTTAAGACTTCCCATGTTTTAAGTTTTCCTTATTTTTATTTCAGGTCATGTTTGATCCTGAACTTCCCCTGATTTCAATATTCCTTATTTATAAAGGACAATGAAACTTAGTCTTGCTAAGGAGACTTAAGCAGGGGTTTGAGCAAATTATTTTATACTTCCACTTTTCTAATTAATTAGAGACTTTTAAAAGTCTATTTGAATGCTCGAGTATAGCTTCAGGCCATTTACTTGAGTCGTTCAAATTTTATGTGGATAGTTTATCATGCTCATAGGGGAAAACAAATACGTGGGTACGAAATTTATAATTTCTCACTTATCTATTAAGTCACGACTTCGGGCGTACACTTAAAAGTAGGGGGTAGATTCAAAAATCATACATTGTAAAGTGAGAAGACTCTAAAAGAGTTTAGCGGTGTTATGACAACTGCGGGTGTCAATATTTACCGCAAAATGCGCATCTCTAAAAAAAGATCGCATAAATGGTTTTCGTATGAGCCATCGTTATTGTTGATATTTATTTTATTAGGGGAAAAGGGTGCTGACTTTTGATTTGATTTTTGAACTTCAGGTTCATTTTGTCAAAGTGGATATGATGTTAAACTTTTTGAAATCATGATTGTCTTATTGTCATAAATATCGTCATATCATGAGCCCATCATACATATAATGTAAATCTTGTAGACTAAAAATTATGCTCAATTAAACTGAATTGAAACAAGTATGATGTATACACATGCTATTTATATGTTGCAGGCATTTAAATAATCTCATCGTAGATATATAGTCTAGCTATAGGCATTAAACTATATCAAAGTGATTTTAGCATGCTTTTTAACAGTTTCATTGTAACATTAACATAGCATGAAAATAGTTAACATCCACGCATTTAATGTATAAGCAATGAAAAAATAACTTAGGACTATGGGGATCAGCCAGCCGACACCGAAAAGAAAAAGACAGTCCGAAATTAAATCAAAGGTTGCATGAAAGAATAAGTACAACTCGGGAACTTCAGAGAGAAGCCCCTTTCATTTTTGTGCATACGCCTTCAGCTCCTTTTTGGTGTCCGGCGGTTTTCTTTTTACATTTATATCCTCACTTACAAATTTCTCTCAAAAAGGGAAAAAATTGCAGGAAATTAAAAGTGTCGGAAACCTGGCTGATCCCTAAAAACATAGCCTAATTCGCACATCCACGCAGATAATATATGGAAAATATACAACCACGCAGATAATCATATCACAGGCATGAAAAGATTAATTAAATAATCTAAATAGTGTGTGACGTGCTAAAAATTATTTTTGAAAAACTTTTTACCTTTGATCCATATTTTTATTTTTTTGTTTACCGCTTTAACCCTTTTTATAAAGTTTCTTTAATTATTTTGGGCTTTTAGAGCCAAAAATATAAAAGAAAAATTATTTGTGTAAATGGGCTAATTTTCAGGCTTTTGGGCCATGAAAACAACCCATTAGGGTTAATTGGGCCTCCCCCGAAAAATTGGCCCATTTAGGGCTAGGGTTTCCGAAAAACCCTAGGGGGCACACGGGGCGCGCCACCGCGGCGGCGGGTCGCGGCTGCGGGCCGCGGCCGCTGCGGCCTGAGGCCGCGGCAGCGTGGCCGCGGCTGCGGGCCGCGGCCGCCGCGGCCTTTACCGCCGGTGGCGCTCTTCGGGCGTGCGGGGTATGGATCAAGGTTGGTTGGGTAAAAAAACAGATTTTCAAGCATTTAGATCTCTAAAAAACTAATTTTTATTGTTTTTAGACATGCGGGTCTAAATAAAAATGTGATTTTTACCGTGTTTTCAAACTTTTTGATCTTAAAACATGCAAATCTACGTGAAAAAGCAAGTTTAGATCTAAAAGTATTGATATTTACCTCTAGATTCGACGAGGGAATCTAGACGACGGTTGGTGAAAGATGCCCTTTTCGCTCCCCGTTGAGAAGATTACGATCTTCTTAGACTGAGCGGTTGATGGATCTCCTTCCTCGCGCGTCGCCGCCTTTTCCAACAAGCGTGATCGTGCTGATAATGTGTTGTGAACGAGAAACAGGTTTGGAGAAGGTTGAGGCTAGGAAACCCCTAGCCTCCTTTATATAGTATTCATAATGGGTACTCATGTGGGTGGATACCCAATAGGCCCAATGGGTCCTATTCATAACAATTGTTTATATTTTTATACTTTTACATATGTTATGCTTTATTTATTTTCTTTGGTTTATGATTGAAACAAATGTTATTATTGCAATTTGCAAGAATATTTTGCTAATGGACTTCTAATTGTCGTAATTGTTGTTCTGCAACACTGCATTTTGTGCTTATTGTTCTAACAACATTGCTATATGTATGATACATGGCCAGTCAGGTTTGGCCAAGCAGGTCACTATCCCAGCAAGTAGGGTGATCCAAACTTTGACGTAAATGATCCTAGACACCGTGTGATACCAATGTTAAGAATATCAATTATCACATCTGCTCCATTGTTTATATTATAAAACAGTAGATTAGTTCCCTATGTATTATGATAATTAAACTAGGACCACTTGTTGACTTTCTTATTGAAAACCAAAAAGCAAAGCAAAGCGGATGCTACGAAATTTGATGATAAAGACAAGTCCAACAACTATGATGTTGATCCCATGCTTCGAGCATGTGGTTTTTCCATTAGTACAAAATTTACCCAAGTAGATGGTCGCGTGCTACAACGACCAAAGTTTAAAGTTGGTAATGACTTATGCTCAAGTTAATAGTCGTTGCGAGACTATCAGTTTAGTTTCCAATTAAATTAGGTCTCTAATTGTTGGTTCAAGTCGATAGCCGTTCTGAGGCTAAATATAAAATCCTAAGTTCATACAAGTAAACTAACTAATTTTCTAAATTTAGAATTCATTGTGACTTACCAGTTTCGAGGTTGTTGTAGTGAGCTGGGACTATAGCTAGAGCTGCCAAGGGTGCTGGTGCACGAGAATCGGTACATGCAAACACAAAAAATAATCGGTTAAAGACCACACTATTTTCTATCTATTTTTCTTATCATGTTCGTATTTTTATAATCATTTAAAACTCGTCAAAATACATACTAAATATTTTTAGATGGGTTAGATGGGAGTAAAATAATTTTATATAGGAAGAAAATATTTTTCTAAGGCTCATATGTATTTTTAAACAATTTAAAAGGGCCAAAAATTAATTTTAAATCAATAATTGATTTTTACGACATATATTCAAAGATTTATTTAGGACAAGTCGTACGTCAGAATTCTTCCAACAAGAGTTCAAACCGTCCGTATTAACTAGTACGTCAGTGTAAGTGAAATTCTTGTGATATGACTTTTAAAGAGAAATTAGCTTTATTGAGTTTTGACTTTGAAAAATCATTGTGGGAAATGTACTTGCCCTTTAGCGATGAAACCAGCGCCAATGAGTCCATTTCGTCGTTTCTGATTTTCTGAGTCTTAACCGTGTCCCTTTGTGAATTTAAAACTATTAAACCCATATAATAAAATAGAGATATATACATATATTTGCATAAACGTATTTGAATACGTATCAACAAACGAATTTCTTCTACTTTTCTTCGTTTTTTTACGTTGCATGGGGGTAGCGGGGAGCCAGGGGTTTGAGGCAGAGGCAAGGCACCGGCTACCATCGGCAGCTTGGGGCAGAGGCCGGCGGCGAGGAGCGCTGGCGACAACGTCGTTCGTGGCAGCGGAAAGCGAGCGGAGCTCGGAGGGGGTGTTGTTCGTCGAAGAAAGGCGGCGACAATGGATTCTCAACGGTTCTGGGAGCAGTGGTGACTGTCAGCGGCGGAGGGATGCTTGGGGTTGTCAGGGAAGATAGGGGGAAGGTGGGGCGGTGCAAGGGCATCGGAGGCAGCGTTTGTGGAGCTTTGGCGGGTTGAGGGGGTTGAGGCGAGCGGAAGGGAAGAGAGGGTGGCGAGGAGGAGAGATGGGGCATCGAACTGTGGCGGGGGTGGGCTGTGCGGGGGCGTATGGCGGCGTGGGTGCAGTCAGACAGCGATGGAGGGGAGCTCGGAGGTAGGGCGAACTCGACGGTGGTGAGGGCACAGAGTCGCTGGGCTACGACGTAAGCATGGAGTTGTTGGGTGAGGGAGAGGAGAAGTGCGGGCTCATCGGTGGCTTGGTTAGAGCTCGACGGCGGCGGCAGTTTGGGTGAGAGGCGACGACAGGGTGAGAGCACCACAGGCGGGGAGCTCGTTGCCGTATGAGGAGGCTGTCATCGGTGGGAGAGGGAGAGGGAGTGCGAAGTTCAGGGGAGGGTGGCGGAAGAGAGAACATGGAGGGGGAGTTCGTTGGGGGTTCGGGCTGGGTTCTCGTCGGAGAAGAAGTGAGTGAGAGAGTGTGTGAGTGTGAGTGTGGTAGAGTCTGAGGGAGAGAGCGAGATATCAGAGGGGGGAAAAGTGAGTGCCTGGGTTTGCTAAGATTCGAGGTGAGGGAAAGATTTAAATAAACATTAATAATATTAAAATATTTAATTAGTAATAAGTAGGTAATTAAGAAGGGTGGTTGGGAGATTGAGGAAATGAAAAACGTGTAATCACTTTTTCCTCATCTTAGCCGACAGTTGGTAGGTTAGGGTAAATTTAAATGGTAATTAGTGATAGGTATAAAGTAATTAGTAAAATATAATATTATCATAATAGATTTGAAATTACGGTTTTGCCCCTGACACTAAACGTGTCCGAAAAATTACGAAAACGGTACTACGGATCTGTATCGTCGCGGGGATCATGAATACGAAGTACATTTTTAGAATTGAGCGACGAAAAAAAAGATAAAAATTCATTTACTCAATTTGAAATGGTTTGAAATTGTTTTCGTTACGGAAAAACGTGCACGACGAAAACAGGTCGTTACACATGCTGACGAGTCAAGGGATCGAGGCGAACCCCGACAAGATTGCTGTGATCGTTACGATGAAGGAGCCTTCGACCATCAGAGAACTCCAAAGGCTGAACGGAAGAATAGCTACTTTGGGCCGATTCTTGTCTAAGTCAGCCGAGAGGTCGTTACCATTCTTGAAAGTGTTGAGAAAGGTGATAGCCTCCGCATCGAGTGGAAAGAGAGTCATCGAGTGGGATGTAGACTAAAGGAGTACCTTCGCAGCCCACCACTCCTGACCAAGCCAGATAAAGATGACCAACTCATCATCTATCTGGCCGCTACCTTGGAGGCCGTAAGCTCGACACTAGTCAAAGAAGACTTGGGAATGCAACAACCCATCTACTATGTCAGTCACGTTCTCTGAGGCACAGAGATAAACTACTCGAGAATAGAGAAGATGGCTTTTGCGCTAATCCAGTCTATGAGGAGGTTGCGACCCTACTTCCAAGCGCACACCATCGTGGTCCTCACCGACACTTCTTTGGAACAAAGCCTAAAGAGACTGGATCGTTCAGGGAGAATGACGAAATGTGGAGTCGAGCTGAACAAATTAGACATCCAGTTCAAGCCGAGGACCGCCATCAAAGGGCAGGCTCTGTAACAACCCTAGTGAACAAATACTAAATTGGCACTAGACTCCTTGTATGTGTGCATGCTAGCCCATGGAATGGAGAAATTTTCATTGTGCCCCTAAATTTCTCATTTGTACCCAAATAAGGGTAGCATTGCAAAAGTGGGCCTAAAGGTAAATTTCACTAAGTCAAGGGGTTTTTGTGCAAAAAGAGAAGTGCGACATTTGTAATGGAAAACTTGTAATAAATTGGAGAGCCATGATAAAATTGGAGAGCCATGATAAAAAAAGAAAAGAATAATGGCACACTTGTAAATATTGAAAGTTTTAAGAGATAAGTCCTTAATTGAATGAACCCTCCACATCCTTCTACATTTCTCTTCCAATTTCTTCTCCCTTCTACATTCTTCAACTATTAGATCCCCATTTGACTTCAAGTGGCCGAAATTTTGAGCGCAAAAAAAAAAGAAAGTAGAAGAAGAAGAAGAGAAAAGAAAAAGAGGAGAAGAAGAGGAAGAAGAAAATGAGGAGAAAGCTAATCTCCATTGAACCCTAGGGATTTCTTGGAGCTCTAAGGAGGTATGAACTCCTCATCTCACCCTCTAGTTATAGATGATGGAAAAAGCTTGAATGTTTAAGTTTTTGTTGAAATTTGGGAAGAGTGTTGTAGAACTAGGATTCTTGTTGCATGCATGATAATTTGCTGAAACTTTAACTAAGTGCTGGGATAACATGGCGATTAGAAATGCCTTGAAAATTTTATATGCTATGTAATCTGTAGTTATGAACAACTTTCCTGTTCACAACTTTTTCTAATTCGAATTGAAATATGGGGTAAAAATTCGATTTGTGCAACATGACAGAAATTCTGTCAAGCTGTACACAGTTCAGAAAAATGAGCACTACTACCTGCACATTCTATGGATTTTACTGATTTTGGTCTTGTTGAAAACTCAAGATGTTTTTCTAAATGTTCCACAGTGTGCTCATATATCGTAATTCTGGCTCCAACATGCTTAAAATTGTCCTTGAAGACAGATCCAGAAATCTGTCTGCAGATCAGATTTGACACACTTTACTAAATAATTCACTATAAATCATGTACTTCATATGTTTGCATGAAATTTTATGGATGAACTCAGGACTATTATATCTCCAACTTTCATTCTTTGAGTTTTACCAAATTCACAAGAGAATTGGGTTAAAAATGTTATCTTTCTAGCTGTTCTTGCAATTTCAGTATGCTGGATGGTGTTGAGTGAAGTTGGAAATGTGTGATATTGCTAATTTTGCACTCCAAATGCATGATTGATGTTGATGCATGTATGTAAGATTAGTTATGCTATTGGTTACAAAAATTGGTGATATGATTCTCTTCATTTTGTGGCGCTCATTATGTGTTTGTTAAAATGCCTGATGAACTTGAGATTGAAGAAACTGGGAAAATGACATTTTTAATTGTGTGACATGTATTACCCATGAGAAATCGTATATGATCAATGAGGTTATGATACATGGCTTATGGAGCATGCAAGTTTGTTGTGAACATCTCGATGAAAAGAATGAATTTGGACATCATTTACATACGTCATTTTACATGCTCAATACCCTAGGATTAATGATTAGCTAAAAGATAACCTAGGGATATCTTGTTCCACTCGAAGTGGGTGCGGACCCTAGGAGGGTTGGGAGAAACCACGGTAATGAGTGGGCATGTGGGGATGGACTGCTGGGTTGTGGACCACTCCTGACGGGCCCTCAGCGGCGGGGAGTTGGTGTGGTCGTGGTTGAGTTGGTTGTGTTGGTGAACGGCTTCTTTCATAAGAGCTTGTCTCGGAAAGTCGTAGCATTCCACCCACCTTACCAGGTGAGGTCCAGTCCCCGATATCTGACCCGTTACTGAGGTTTCAAATTCATGCATGAACACTAACCAATAAAGACACAAAAAAACAGTAACTCTGGAATGTGATGTCTTTTCCTTGTTGTATTTCCTTGTTGTGCACTATGATTAGAGTAGTAAAGTTGTGGAGTTCCTACTGGGCACGCTGTGACGTGTCCCTTCCCCCCCACAGGTACAGGTACTGGTTCTCAGGCGGCGGGTCCGGGAGTGGAGACCCCGGAGGGCAGCTCGTCTCAGCAGGGTCCGTAGTGTTCGTGGTTAGTGTGGGTCGTGTGGTGTAGTCTTGGGTTGTGTGTATGTGATGATAGTAATGTTGTGCCCCTGTTCCCTTTGTACCCCGTAGGGTTGAGTTGTACTTTTGTGGGAGTTTTTGTTGTTGGGGTTGTATAGTGGACTTGTACGGTACTAGTTGCATAGTTATGGTGCTCTGTGACGTTTGGGTGTTCTGATTGTAGTACTTTACTTTGCTGCCTGTGTTGTGGTACCTTGTACTTTCTTTTGTAATGGAGCTGTATTGTTCTGTTTTTTTCCAGTTCGTACCTTACTACCTGTATTTCCTCAGCGGTTGCAGTGGCATGCGAGTCATTTAGTATACATACTAGCGCTGGGTATTCCTAATACCGCGGCTTGTCACGCCGATCCTCTCTATTTGGGGTGGCGGCGGGGCGTGACATGTTTTGTGGTGGCCCATGCAGGTCAGCGCACACTGCGATACGTGTAAAGAGAATACATGTAAGGCTCCAATATTTCAGTACATGGTACTAATTCATTTGTTCTGTTTCTCACCTACAGATGGAAGGTGGGAACGGGACTTCTGGTGGGACCGGAGCTTCTGACGGTGGGATGGGTCCAGTTGGCGATGTGCATTCTTTAGATGACAGGACCTCAGAGTCGGTCCTGATGGCCAAGATTCTGATGGGCATTTTAGAGCGCATGGGTCTGATAGAGGAGAGGGCAGCAGCACCAAAGCCGCCGAGCTATAAGGAGTTCAGGACGCTGCGCCCACGATATTTCTCGGGCAGGGAGAGTAGCCTCGAGGTGGATGAGTGGCTACGGCATACGGAGGATGATCTGACGATGTGTCGTTTTCCCCGAGACGGTTGGGTGGAGTTGGTGAGGCGCCAGTTGACCCATCAGGCCAGAGACTGGTGGGAGGCCCAGGAGAGGAGACTGAAGGGGAACATTGCTTGGGAGACCTTTCGGGAGTTGTTTGAGGCCAAGTTCCTTCCAGAGGCGGCAAAGGACGAGTTGAGACAGAGATTTGAGCACCTGACTCAGAGTAGGAGGACAGTGGATGAGTACGATGCAGAGTTCTCATTGCTGAGCAAGTATGCGTCCGAGCTTGTAGCGACAGACGCCACTAGAGCCAGGCGCTTTCGCATGGGACTGGACGTAGAGTTTCGGGCGACCATGTCTACTCAGGAGTTGTTGACCCAGGAGGCCGTGCTGCGAGCAACTAGACAGCATGAGACCCACCTACGGAGTCTGGGGAGGCCACCAGCTAGTGACAGACAACCGGTTGCTCAGCAGAGGACTACCCCTGGCCCAGTTCAGCAGGTGATATTCAAGCGATCGGGGGCTCCACCTTCGGCACAGAAGGGGCCTTCATGCTACAGATGCGGGAAGCCAGGACATGTGCAAAGTGACTGTCGAGTTACGAGTGCTAGGTGTTACATGTGTGGAGAGCCAGGACACATCAGCAGATTTTTCCCACGGTCGGGTCATGCTCCAGTACCACCAGCATCGGCAGCAGCCCGGCCCGCGCCGCAGAGACCTCTTCCACCACCGCCGCCGCGGCTTGCCCTTCCGGCACCGCCAGGACCAAGGCCGGTTGCACCGAGAGGATCCCCTCCACCTCCTCAGTAATGACGAGTGTATCAGGGGCAGCTCCTCCACCGAGACGACAGCAGTATACTATGACCCCAGTAGACACTTCGGAGGGTGCTAGTCGGGTGATCACTGGTATGAGTCTTGCCCCGCTGCAATCTCTTTAATTTTAGCCTCAGTTATTTTATTTAGCTAGTTGGCTGAGTTTTATTATTGTGATACTTTAGGTATTATTAGAATAGCCTCCTACCCCGCCTTTTCTCTATTTGACTCTGGAGCGTCCCATTGTTTTCTGTCTAAGAAGTTTGTGACACAACACTCCATATGAGTTGACACCTTTGCTGCTAGTTGGAATGTCCACACCGGGAATGGGGTCATTTGTAGTGTTTCTGGGATACGGAACTGTCCAGTTGAGATCGAGGGACGAGAGTTGTATGCAGACTTCTTAGTGATTGAGTTGCCCGACTATGAGGCAGTGTTTGGTATGGATTGGTTAGGAATGTTTCATGCTAATATAGACTGTAGAATGAGGAGGGTAGTTTTTCGGATCCCTGACCATCCAGAGTTCGAGTTTTGGGATGGTAGTAGTGAGCTTGAGCCTTTGAAGTTTCGAGCGACGGTCGTGGAGTATTTGGACATGGAAGCAGAGCTAGTGTTACCAAGGGTTGTTGAGGAATTTCCTGACATCTTTCTAGATGATATCTTTGGATTACCCCCAGATAGGTCCCTGGAGTTTACTATTGATCTGATTCCAGGCACCCAACCGATAGCGAAGGCTCCATACCGGATGGTCCCACCAGAGTTAGCTGAGCTTCGTAATCAGTTGACTGATTTATCAGATAAGGGATTGATTCGCCCAAGTGTGTCACCGTGGGGAGCGCCGGTGTTGCGTGTAAACAAGAAGGATGGATCCCGGAGGATGTGCATCGATTATTAGGAATTAAATAAGGTGACGATGAAGGATAATTATCCCCTTCCCCGAATCGATGATATCTTTGATCAGCTCGGTGGATCCCGGGTGTATTCGAAACTGGACTTGAGAAGTGGGTATCACCAAGTGAAGGTGCGGGAATCTGACGTTCCGAAGACCACATTCCGGACTCGGTATGGTCACTACGAGTTTTTGGTAATGCCTTTTGGAGTGACGAATGCCCCAGCTACTTTTATGAGGCTGATGAATCAAGTCTTCTTCGAGTATTTAGACAAGTTTGTGGTGGTATTTATCGATGACATCCTGGTTTACTCGAAGAATGAGAATGAGCATGCTGAGCATTTGCGGATAGTTTTGAATACTCTCAGGCAGCACCGTCTCTATGCCAAGTTTAGCAAGTGCCTATTTTGGTTGAGCAAGGTTGCGTTTCTTGGGCACATAGTCTCTGGGGATGGAGTGTCTGTTGATCCTGAGAAGGTTGCCTCCGTAGAAAGTTGGCCTATACCTCGGACATTCACGGAGATTCGAAGCTTTTTAGGGTTGGCTGGATACTATCGGAAGTTCATTAAGGATTTCTCAAAGATTGCCTCGCCTTTGACTCATCTAACGAAGAAGGATGTTGCGTATGTCTGGTCGGAGGATTGCCAGCGTGCGTTTGATGAGCTGAAGCATCGTTTGACCACTGCCCCTATCTTAACCATCCCTGACTGTTCAGGTGGTTCTGAAGTTTTCTGCGATGCGTCTGGGAGAGGGCTGGGTTGTGTCCTTCATCAGCATGGACGAGTTGTAGCATATGCTTCCAGACTATTGAAGGAGCATGAGCTGAACTATCCCACTCATGACCTGGAATTGGCAGCAGTGATTTTGGCCTTGAAATTGTGGAGACATTTCCTGCTAGGTGAGCATGTGAAAATATACACCGACCATAAGAGTCTGAAGTACGTGTTTACTCAGAAGGAGCTTAATATGAGGCAGCGACGATGGTTGGAATTGATGGCCGAATATGACGTCGATCTGCAATACCATCCTGGGAAGGTGAACGCGGTGCCAGATGCTCTTAGAAGATTACCCGCCGTGACGAGGTTAACCTCCCAGCTGTAACTTCGATGGGCAATCCGACAAATGGAAATAGACGTTGTACTCCCAGGAGAGAAGACTGTTATGATGGGACTACAGATTCAATCTGATTTGGTGAACATGATCAAGGCAGCTCAGTCAGGAGATGCCAAGTTGAATAGGATTCGAGAGCAGGTGGAAGTTGGACTTCGGACCGATTTCTGTGTTCACGAAGATGGATCATTGAGGTTTGGGAGTCGGGTTTGTGTGCCGAGTGGCGATATTCGGGAAGAATTATTAAAGGAAGCACACAGTTCCTCGTATTTTATCCATCCCGGAGGAACCAAGATGTACCGTGATCTGAAACAATACTATTGGTGGTCTGGAATGAAGAAGAGTGTAGCCAAGAGTGTGGCGTCCTGTTTGGTCTGCCAGCAGGTGAAGGCTGAACACCAGAGAACTGTGGAATTGTTACAGCCTCTCCCTATTCCAGAATGGAAGTGGGAACATGTGACCATGGACTTTGTGACCGGTCTACCTCGGACCCCTAGAGGTAATGATGCAATTTGGGTCATTATTGATCGATTGACCAAGTCGGCAAAATTTTTTTCCATTCCGAGTTGGACAGTCCACCGAAATTCTGGCTAAGAAATACCTGGAGGAGATTGTGAGACTGCATGGAGTGCCTGTGAGTATAGTATCCGACATAGATAGCAGATTCACTTCTCATTTTTGGAAGAGCTTACAGGCTAGTCTGGGGACGCATCTGAACTTCAGTACTGCGTATCACCCTCAGACTGATGGACAGTCAGAAAGGACCATTCAGATTCCTGAAGACATGCTGCGAGCATGTATGCTTGACTTCAAGGGTTCGTGGGAGGACCATCTGCATTTAGTTAAGTTTGCATACAATAACAGTTATCAAGCAAGTATCGGTATGGCTCCCTTCGCAGCACTGTATGGAAGGCAATGTAGGTCCCCCTTAAGTTGGGATGATATTGGAGATAGAGAGTTTTTGGGACCTGACTTGGTGGCAGCAACAACAGATGTGGTATGAATCGTCAGAGAGAATCTGTGCATCGCGCGGGACCGATATAAGCATTGGGCTGATACAAAGCGGCGACCCTTGGAATTTCAGTCAGGAGATTATGTGTTCCTAAAGATCTCACCGATTCGTGGAACTATCCAATTTAGCAAGCGTGTGAAGTTGAGTCCTAGATACGTCGGTCCATTCGAGATCTCCGCCAAGGTCGATGAGGTTGCCTATCAGCTAGTATTGCTGCTGTCGCTTAATGGTGTGCATAATGTGTTTTATGTGTCTCAGCTCAGAGGATATGTGGGAGATCCCAATCATGTTGTAGACTTCTCAGAAATATAAGTACGACCGGATCTCACCTATGAGCAGCAGCCAATGGCTATTTTGGATCAGAGACAGAAGACGTTGAAGACGAAGACCATTGACTTGGTGCGAGTCATGTGGCAACAAGAGTCTCCGGGGGAGTCAACTTGGGAGCGAGAAGATGAGATACGCGAGAAGTACCCATACCTGTTTGAGCAATAACTGTCGGATCTCATATTATCAGTAGTTGTTGGTCGCTGTATGTAAATATCTGCTCTCCTAATTGTGCTGAATTTCCGAGAACGGAAATTTTTCTAAGGAGGGTAGGGTGTAACAACCCTAGTGAACAAATACTAAATTGGCCCTAGATTCCTTGTATGTATGCATGCTAGCCCATGGAATGGAGAAATTTTCATTTTGCCCCTAAATTTCTCATTTGTACCCAAATAAGGGTAGCATTGCAAAAGTGGGCCTAAAGGTAAATTTCACTAAGTCGAGGGGTTTTTGTGCAAAAAGAGAAGTGAGACATTTGTAATGGCAAACTTGTAATAAATTGGAGAGCCATGATAAAATTGGAGAGCCATGATAAAAAAAGAAAAGAATAATGGCACACTTGTAAATATTGAAAGTTTTAAGAGATAAGTCCTTAATTGAATGAACCCTCCACATCCTTCTACATTTCTCTTCCAATTTCTTCTCCCTTCTACATTCTTCAACTATTAACATCCCCATTTGACTTCAAGTGGCCGAAATTTTGAGAGCAAAAAAAAAAGAAAGAAGAAGAAGAAGAAGAGAAAAGAAACATAGGAGAAGAAGAAGAGGAAGAAGAAAAGGAGGAGGAGAAAGCTAATCTCCATTCAACCCTAGGGATTTCTTGGAGCTCTAAGAAGGTATGAACTCCTCATCTCACCCTCTAGTTATAGATGATGGAAAAAGCTTGAATGGTTAAGTTTTTGTTGAAATTTGGGAAGAGTATTGTAGAACTAGGATTCTTGTTGCATGCATGATAATTTGCTGAAACTTTGACTAAGTGCTGGGATAAAATGGCTATTAGAAATGCCTTGAAAATTTTATATGCTATGTAATCTGTAGTTATGAACAACTTTCATGTTCATAACCTTTTCTAATTCGAACTAGAATATGGGGTAAAAATTCGATTTGTGCAACATGCCAGAAATTCTGTCAAGCTGTACACAGTTCAGAAAAATGAGCACTACTACCTGCACATTCTATATATTTTGCTGATTTTGGTCTTGTTGAAAACTTAAGAAGTTTTTCTAAATGTTTACCACAGTGCTCATATGTCGAAATTCTGGCTCCAGCATGTTTAAAATTGTCCTTGAAGACAGATCCAGAAATCTGTCTGCAGATCAGATTTGACACACTTTACTAAATAATTCACTATAAATCATGTACTTCATATGTTTGCATGAAAGTTTATGGATGAACTCAGGACTATTATATCCCCAACTTTCATTCTTTGCGTTTTGTCAAATTCACAAGAGAAATGGGTAAAAAATGCTATATTTCTAGCTGTTCTTGCAATTTCAGTATGCTGGATGGTGTTGAGTGAAGTTGGAAATGTATGATATTGCTAATTTTGCACTCCAAATGCATGAATGATGTTGATGCATGTATGTAAGATTAGTTATGATATTGGTTACAAAAATTGGTGATATGATTCTCTTCATTTATGTGGCGCTTATTATGTGTTTGTTAAAATGACTGATGAACTTGAGATTGAAGAAACTGGGAAAATGTCATTTTTAATTGTGTGACATGTATTACCCATGACAAATCGTATATGATCAATGAGGTTATGATACATGGCTTATGGAGCATGCAAGTGTGTTGTGAACATCTCGATGAAAAGAATGAATTTGGACATCATTTACATACGTCATTTTACATGCTCAATACCCTAGGATTAATGATTAGCTAAAAGATAACCTAGGGATATCTTGTACCACTCGAAGTGGGTGAGGACCCTAGGAGGGTTGGGAGAAACCACGGTAACGAGTGGGTATGCGGGGATGGACTACTGGGTTGTGGACCACTCCTGACGGGCCCTCAGCGGCGGGAGTTGGTGTGGTCGTGGTTGAGTTGGTTGTGTTGGTGAACGACTTCTTTCGTAAGAGCTTGTATCGGGAAGTCTTAGCATTCCACCCACCTTACCGGGTGAGGTCCAGTCCCCGATGTCTGACCTGTTACTGAGGTTTCGAATTCATGCATGAAAACTAACCAATAAAGACACAAAAAAACAGTAACTCTGGAATGTGATGTCTTTTCCTTGTTGTATTTCTTTGTTGTGCAATATGATTAGAGTAGTAAAGTTGTGGAGTTCCTACTGGGCACGCTGTGACGTGTCCCTTCCCCCCAAAGGTACAGGTACTGGTTCTCAGGCGGCGGGTCCGGGAGTGGAGACCCCGGAGGGCAGCTCGTCTCAGCAGGGTCCGTAGTGTTCGTGGTTAGTGTGGGTCGCGTGGTGTAGTCTTGGGTTGTGTATGTGATGATAATAGTGTTGTGCCCCTGTTCCCTTTGTACCCCGTAGGGTTGAGTTGTACTTTTGTGGGAGTTTTTGTTGTTGGGGTTGTATAGTGGACTTGTACGGTACTAGTTGCATAGTTATGGTGCTCTGTGACGTCTGGGTGTTCTGATTGTACTACTTTACTTTGCTGCCTGTGTTGTGGCACCTTATACTTTCTTTTGTAATGGAGCTGTATTGTTCTGTTTTTTTTAGTTTGTACCTTACTACCTGTATTTCCTCAGCGGTTGCAGTGGCCTGCGAGTCATTTAGTATACATACTAGCGCTGGGTATTCATAATACCGCCGCTTGTCACGTCGATCCTCTCTATTTGGGGTGGCAACGGGGCGTGACAGGCTCTCTCCGACTTCATTGTCGAACTCACTTACGAAGACGGCCCAAAGGAAGAGGTATGTGTCACTAACACATTACCCGAAGCTGCCTCCTCACCCTCGACAGGTATCAATTCGCCAACTGATACGGTTGAAGACGAGGGAGCCTGGATTGTACAAGTTGACGGTTCGGCTACTCAAGCCAGGGCGGGGCTGGAATAATTGTCCAAATGTCAGCCGACAATATATTGGAGTATGCTCTCTGCTTTGATTTCCAAAGCACAAATAATGGTGCTGAGTATGAAGCGGCCATCAATGGACTCCGATTGGCTCGAGCCCTAGGAGCAAAAGTGGTGAAACTACTCAGCGATTCCAGCCTCGTAGTCCACCAACTAAAAGGAACCTTCGAGGCCTGCGAAGACTCAATGCAGAGTTACATGCAAGTTGCTAAATCGGAGCTCGCCAAGTTCAGACGCGTGGAAATCCATCGTGTACCAAGGTCGAAGAATCACCGAGCCGATGCCTTGTTGAAGCTCGCATCATCCTCCTCTATGGGGCTCCGTCGGACAGTGTATGTACAATGTCTACCACACCCCATCAGGCTGGAGCAGGAGTTACTAAGCCTCGACTGAGAAATCACTTGGATGGATCCCATAATCCATTACCGGAACACGGGGAGAAGCCGACCGACCCAGTGGAGGCATGAAAGCTAGAATAGAAGGCATACCAATTCGTTCTACTAGATGGTTCATTGTTCAAAAGGCTGTGGACTAGGTATGACATTTTCCCCTACCTCAAATGTTTACCCCCGCAGGAAGCGTACTATGTGATCCAAGAGATCCATGAGAATGATTACAGAAACCATTGCAGGGGAAAGCTGTAGCTTTGAAGGCCGTGAGACAAGGCTATTTTTGGCCAACGATGTTCAAGGATGCAATCGAGTACGTACGAAAGTGCCCGACTTGCCAAAAATTCTCAAAGATCAGTTCGGCCTAATTGATCTAATCCACATCATCAGCCCAGTACCTTTTGCCAAGTGGGGATTTGACCTCCTCGGTCCGTTCAAATAAGCGAGCGGGCAACGGAAGTTCCTAACAGTGGCGATCGACTACTTCACGAAGTGGATCGAGGCAGAGCTCCTGTCTCGAATCACCTGGAAGGAAGCTCGAAGATTCGTCTGGAAATCCATTGTCTGTCGTTTTGGCATCCCATAATCCATTGTGACAAACAATGGCACACAATTGATAGTGCCGGCTTCAGAGACTTCTGCTCCGAGCTGAAGATCAAGCTGCATTTTTCCTCTGTCACTCATCCCCAGACAAATGGATTGGCTGAGGCAGCCAACAAATGCATCCTCGGACCCCTTCTGATGAGAATAACTGGGCTCGAGGGGACCAGGCTAGAAGAAATCACTGGTATACTATGGTCGTACACCAGTAGAAGTTAATGAATGACCGCTTCATCTCCAATACTATGAACTTGGAAGGACACGAACTCAACCTATAACTGGTTGACGAGGTTCGCAAATGGGCTTTGGCGATACTCATTGAACAAAAGGGATGTATGGCCCGATATTTCAACTCAAGGGTTCACGAATGGAGCTTCCATGTATGCGACTTGGTGCTGCGTAAGGCAGCTTTCACTCCCGAGATTCTCAAGCAAGGAAAGCTCGCTACGAAGTGGGAAGGACCTTACACAGTGATCGATGTGTTCGGTTCTGCCACCTACCGACTCTCTACATTGGATGATAGAGAACTTCCTCACCGTTGGAACGCTGAGCATTTGTGGAAGTACTATCAATTATTTTACCAACGAGGGTAAATGCACCAATTGATCGAAACTTATCTTTGTCATTTATCTTATGCCTATTCAGAATAAATACAAAGTCGTTTTTTGATATCTGTCCAACGATTTTCTAACCATAGTCGTCAACCGTAAGCCAAGGAATCCCCCCTCGCCATTGAACGACCCATGACGCTCGTTGGCTGTAAGTCAAAGGGGCCTCGCCTCTCATCACCGAACGACCCTTGTCGTCAGCCGTAAGCCGAGGGATCTCCCTCACCACTGAACGACCCAAGATGCTTGTTGGCCGTAAGTCGAAGGGGCCTCGCCCCTCGCCACCGAACGACCCTTGTCGTCAGTCGTAAGCCGAGGATCCCCCCTCGCCATTGAACGACCTACGATGATCGTAGGCCATAAGTTAAAGGACCTCGTCCCTCGCCACTGAATGACTCGTGACATCAGCCGCAAGCCAAGGGATCCCCCCTCGCCACTGAACGACCCACCACAGTCGTGGGCTCTAAGCCGAAGGGGCTGGGCCCCTCGCTACCAAACGAAGCGTGATGTATGGTTTAAAAGGTTGCATTCATCGAATGAAGGCACCTAACTTATCAACGACAAAACTTACCTTCGATTCCTATGAAATTAGAAGTTTGGTCATTGAGGGGCCATACACACGCATATATTCAAGTAAAGAAAAATGCAAAAGTACGCCAAAGTTGCAAAAAGTTTTCATTTATTTTTATTTCAAATGGAAAAGTAATGAAAACAGAAAAATTGCAAGAAGCCTAAAATAGGCCTGATGGCCTAAGAGAAAGGAGGAGCGCCTCCGGGTGCAAAGACGTTGGGGAAAGCTTCCATCGCCTTTGTGAAATAATGGCCTCTGCCTTCTCCCTCGCAGCAGCCTCTACCTTGCAGGCCTCTACCCATCTCTCGGAGTCGAAAGCTTTGGCTTGGAGCTCGATCACTTCCTTCTTAAAAGCGTCGAGATCCGCCTCGAGCTAAGCCTGCTCCATCCTCCACTGGAGCTCGGCAGACTTGCGGAGGTTCGACATGGACGAGAGACTATTCTTAGCCTCTACAGCCGCCCACTTGGCATCCGGCTTAGCCGCGAGGGCTTTCTCCAGGTCCTCCTCTGCCTTCCTCGTCCGAGCCTCGAGCTCGAACGCCTTGCGGTCTACGTCTACCACCCGTCGACTTTCTTCGATCAAGTCGACAGCTTGACGACACAGCACGGCATCGAGAACGGACATCTGCAGAGAAGATTAGTCAGGGACGGCTAACTCGGACGTCAATAGACAGAAGGCAACTGCCTGTTTTCGTAGTGCACGTAAATCCGTAATAAAACGAAATCAAATGAGTTCGAATTGATTAAACAATTTTTTTAATTTTTCCATAGCTCAAAATCTGAAACAAGTACTATTTTCATCATCCTCGCGATGGTACGATTCCATTGTATTGTTTTCGTAATTTTTTGGACACGTTTAGTTCTAAGGGCAAAATGGTAATTTAATACCCGTAATACTAATTTCCCTTTTTCACTAATTACATGTTACTTAATTACTTTTAACCTAGCCCCACCCCGTTAATTAGCCGCATCAGTTTGGTGAGATCCGAATTTATCTGATCTCAATTCCCAAGTTATATTGCTATCATTGATACCACAAATATTATTATATTATTCTTATTTAAACACACACCTCAATTCCATCTCTCAGCACCAACACATAGACCCATTTATTTTCCATTTGATCTTAAAACTCCACATGACTTTCTCCTTCTCATTCAACACCTGAGGATCCCTTTCCCCTAGCATCGAAGCTCCACCTCAGCCTCTCCTTCGGCGAACCGCCAAGCTCTGGCAACCACCGCGGAAGCCTATCTCCATCTCCTCCACCTCACATGGCAACACCATGCAAACCGCAAGCCACACATCCAACATGACCCAAACCCATGCCCCCCCAGCCCACCACCGATCTCTGCCATTTACACCATCCTGCGAGCTCCCCTAAGACCTCCTCAATCACATTTCTCTTCCTCAGCCAATCCCCCTTCATCCAACAACCCATGGCTCCACATGACCAACCAAGGATCCCTGGCATCCTTCGCAAGCTCCTCTAACTCTACAAGCCCTCAACAGTCTCCGATCATCCAAGATCCCCAACAAACCCATCGACCTCTTCCTCGTCGAGCATCCCATGCTTTCGTCGAGCTCGTCAATGACCCCCTTCCTCCCCCTTCTTCGATGACTTCCGACGAGAACCCCGAGCTTGCCGTAGCCTCCATCTTCCTCGTGTAATCTTCCCCGAAGCCACTCTGTGGGCCACGTCGCCACGCACCACCGTGCACGCATCCTCGTCGAGAACCCATGCCTAAGACCACTGCCATTGCCCTGTCCCCTTGCCTTCCCCATGCTGAAGCATTCACACCTCCCCTGCAAGAAAAAAAGGCAAAAAAAGAGAGACATAGTAGTGAAATGGATAAGAAAGGAGGTGAGAGAGGGGGGAATAAAAAGAAAGAGATGAAAGGAAAAAAATGGGAGATTTAATCTCTCCCACTCCCGTAACTCTTTTTCCCCCATATTTTCTATTTAGCTCCTCCCTTTTTCTCATTTCCCTCTTCTCTTTTTCCCCCTCTCAAATTCTTTATTTACAGAGTACCCCTTCTCTCTTTTATTCTCTCCCTCCCTCTCACTCACGGCTCTCTCCTCGGAGATGAGATTTCACTAAGCTATTCCCGTGCCTTGCTTCCCAAGGACGTACCCTGAAGCCGATGTTAATATCGTCATGTTGTAAGAACCCGTTCTGGCATGCAAGCACCCTTGGAAGCTCTAGCTCTAGCCTAACCATATTACGACAATCCTCAAAACGGTTAGTCACTTTAATTCTAACTTTAGAAATTTAGATAGTGTACTCGTATGAACTTAGGACAACATATATAGCCTCAGAACGGCTATTGACTTGAACCAATGATTAGAGACCTAATTAACTAGAGAACTAATCAACTGCAGAACAAATTTGACTTGAAAATACGACATTGTCAACTTTCAACATTGGTAGTTGTAGCACGCAACCATCTACTTGGGTAAACTGTGTACTAACGGAAATACCACACGCTCACAGCATGGAATCATCTTTGTTGAACTTGTCTTTATCCTTAACTTTTTGGTTTTCAATAAGAAAGTAAACCAGCGGTCCTGGTTTAACTATCATATTAAATGATCAGGAAACTACTCTACCATTTTTAAAAATAATCGATGTAGTGGAACTCGATAATCGGCGTTCTTATTATTGATTTACCAAGTCGGTTGGTTTTGCTTAGAACCAAGTTTTAGATTACCATGCTTGCGGGGATAAGTGACCTGCTTGGCCAACTTTGACTAAGCCTGTTTGTATGGATCAACGCTAGAACTACAATTCTCAGTGGTTCGCCAACATCGATTTTAAATACCTTTAAAAGAGTTACTTCAAACTTTTCATCACCGTGATAACTCCTTGCCTTGTTCACCATCGTTTACCATGTTCTAATGCTTCTCACTTGTAAACTATGCATGGACTTTGAATACACTTATTGCATGATTGCTCACATTTAAATAATCTTATCATTTGCTGTGTGACATCTATATATGACTCATGAATTATCGAATGTAATATCTTGCGGTACATCTTGTGGAATATCTTGTGGTACATCTTATGGAACATCTTGTGGTACATCTTGTGGTACATCTTATGGTACATCTTATGGTACATCTTAATGTAATATCTTGTGGTACATCTTATGGAATATCTTGTGGAACATCTTGTGGAACATCTCTAATAAACATATACTTGATACACATCACAGACACCTAGGGTTTTGGGGTAACTTATTATAGCGCGAATACGGGAGCGACCAGTTCAGGCTTTGTTGTTGTTGTTCCGACCAAGTTCTAGCAACCCATTCAAAGTTGGTCGGTGACAAATTCACAGACTTGATCACAGATTCTTGAACAATATTACATGCTTGGCACAGTTTTGGTTTAACATAGGTACGTGCACCCGTGGTATGAGATGGACTCTTGGTTGCTCACTTTACTCCGCATTATAAGTCACTATCTAGGCCAGGCACAATTATACTTCCCTTAATATGGTCAACTCAATTATGTTTCATTATTGCTATTACCATGGTTGACATTGTTCGTTACTTATTGTACTTGCACAGTCACCTTTTACGTTACTTATTGCACTTGCATGCATGTCTGCTCTCACATTACTTGATGCACTTGCATGATCATCCTTAAATGTTTACCATATCCCAAGCATTTTCTGCAATGCTCTCTAGGTACACATGTCTCGTCTGGCTCTTTGTCAAAAAATCCATCGTCATACATCATTTCTATGAACTGCTTCATGTGAGCTTCTAATCCATCATAGAAGAACCCAATTATCATGCTCTTGTCGAAACCATGGTGAGGACTTGCCAAAAGTAACTCGTTAAGCTTCTCTCATGCTTGATAGAACATTTCATTGCGCTTTTGGACGAAGTTCATGATTTGTCTTTGAGGCCCTGTGTCATGTGAAGAGGAAAAAATTTCTTTATAAATTCAGCTTGTAGACCAAACCAAGTTGTAATAGAATACTGTGCCAAAGTATTTAACCAACTTTTGCTTTATCTTTAAGCAAGAATGGAAATAGTTTCAAATAAACCGTGTCCTCGCTAATTTTACCATCAAAGCATGTTAAGCAAACATCTTCAAATTCGTTAATATGAGTGTATGGGGACTCCCTCTCCAACCCATGAAATGTGGATAAGAGTTGGATTACCCCGGGTATAAAATTAAAGAATTTACGCCATTAGGCAAAATTATATAAGAAGCTGCACTAGACATAATGGCCCTTAAATGATCTTTAAGTGATCTCATTTAGTGTTGTGAATCGGTGTCGGTGTTATTTCCATTGTCACCATAATGATTAATGATATCCACCATTTCAATGTGTCTTACTAATCTATGTGACATAGATGTTCTATGCCACACAAACAATGCAAAGCACACAAGTGATTCTTTCCAAAACTATTATAATTTTTATGAGTTTTAGAAATACAACAATGCAAAATGAAATAATATGTATTAACAAATATATTCGCAAGAAAATGCAATGATCACACCAAAATTGTTCTTTATAAATCGAAGTTGTAATGGGCAAACCGTCTCCCTGGCAACGGTGTCAAAAACTTGCTTGTCTTAAAATGATGTTACTCATAAGTGCAGGAGGTCTGATAAGTAGTAATATCCGACGAGTTCAGAGACGTATTCCATGAGAAGAGTATGGCACAAATCACAACACCAAATTAATAAGAGCAAATGCTTTATGAGAGAATTACTACTTTCTAAGGGTGTTTGAATTATTTGAGAGAGTGACTAAACTAATGTAACTAATCTAAAGGTAATTGCATATGGAGAAAACAATGAAAAATCAGAAGCAGAGGTGTGAGTGTGATGTGGGTTCATTAGGGTGTGTTCCTAGCATGATCTGGTTTCAAAGCTATAACTCAATAGTAAACCTTATGAGCTAGCACTATCGAATAATTCCATTGTTTGGTTTAAGCACGGTTTCTAGTGGGATTATAGGTAGATGATGAATTTCATAATGATATTAAAGATCAATCCTTGTGGGATGATCCAACCCCCAATCTTAATCTTGTGGATCAAAACAAAAGAGAAGTTAAGTAAAGATTCATCATCCAATCGACAAACACATCAGATGCATCAAGAAATCACAATCAAAGCTAGGCATTGCCCTAATTTCACCACATCACACAACACAATGTTTTAGCCAAGCATAATAGAGAAGACAACCAAATTCATGAAGGAAACATCATCCAATCCAATTACAATAGCAAGAAGATCAAATAAACAAAGAGTGTTTAGGATTTTGTCACCAAACAATCAGATTACAAGCCTCTAGCTCAAATTTCCTGTTCTTCTTCTTCCTCACCAAGAGAAAAACCAAAACAGATTAACAATAATGAATTGAGAAAATCTTAGCTCTAATGATGAAGGGCTTTTATAATCCTAAACCCTAATTAATTTTCCAACCTTAGATCTAAGATCTAGGGTCAAAAGACTCAAGCTTTAAATCGGGTCTTGGGTCAAAACTGATACAAATCGGGTGATATTTGCTTCAGAATTCGACAGATTAATTGCACTAGACGTCTGGTGTTGATCGACCAAGCATCTGGTTGCTTGGAGATAACGGCTTGAAAATGATCTCCATTAGACATCTGAGTTGAGTTGTCAGACGTCTCGATGCTTGGCTCGAATGCTGCTTGAATGAGCTTCAATCAGTTGACTGGTGCATGTTGTCAGGTGTTTGGACATTCATTTGATGGTGGCTTGAAACGGTTGAAGCCAAACGTCCCATGTTGACTTGCTAGGTGTTTGGGGCTTATCCCAGATGTCAATGTCTTGAGCTTTAGACGTCTGTGGCAGTGTTTGGAAGTTGTCATCAACTCTCTATTTTTTGTGCCATCTTTGAGATGACTGTTCAATCATCTGAGTTTTCTTCCCAGACATATGAACATTGCTTCAGACGCCTGAGATGTGTCCTTTAGACATTTGACATATTATGGAATTTTTCCACTCTTTTAGTTGATACACCAGACGTCTGGAGGGAGCTGCATTTTCAGCCAGAATCAGCTATGTAAAACTTGACAGTTAAGCATTGTAAAATTCTTATTAAATTCCTTTTCATTCCCTATAATATGATGAACTCTAAGATATAGTGGATGTCTAGAAAAATCCTTATTTAGGGCTCATTTGATATGAAAGCACAATGTAAATCACATGTAATTAGGGGAAAAATATGTAAGATTATGCTCTAAACACATGGGAAAGGTAGATAAAACTTTATTTGTTAAACATCAAAATAAAGACTTACGTTTAGTGCAAATTTATGTTGATGGTATTGTTTTTGGTGCTAATAATGAATTGCTCTGTGAGGAGTTTGCTAAATATATGTCTAGGAAATTTGTGTTGATCTTGATTTGAGAACTCACATTTATGCTTAGATGGCAAATCAAATAATGTGAGGACAACATTTTCATTAATCAAGATAAGTATGCAATGGAGTTAATGAAAAAATTTGGCCTAGAGAATTGAAAGAGTGTGCAACCCTAATGGCGACAACAACAAAAGTGGATAAGGATGAGAAAGGAAAGAAAGTGGACAAGCGCATGTATAGAGGTATGATTGGTAGTCTTTTATACTTGACATCTCGGAGGTCGGATATTATGTTTAGTGTATGTCTTTGTGCTAGGTTTCAATCATGTCCTAAAGAGTCTTATCTTTTTAGTGAAACGAATCATACGATATGTTAATGGAACTTTGGACGTAGGTTTATGGTATCCAAATTGCTAATCTTTTGAGCTTATTGGTTTTTGTGATGCTGATTTTGCATGAAGTAGGACCGATCATAAGAGCACTACCGACACATGCCAACTACTTTATACGTCTCTAGCATCTTGGTTTTTCAATAAGCAAAAAACTTATATCATTGAGT
This sequence comes from Scilla litardierei, assembly GCA_030789695.1. Classification (NCBI taxonomy): domain Eukaryota; kingdom Viridiplantae; phylum Streptophyta; class Magnoliopsida; order Asparagales; family Asparagaceae; genus Scilla; species Scilla litardierei. Next base: position 797,740,610 of record CM061142.1, on the reverse strand, counting down.
ACAACAGAAGCTGAATATGTTTTAGCAGGTTATTGTTGTGCTCAAATTCTATGGATGAGACAAACCCTTAAAGATTACGGTCTTACTTTCCAACCAACAAAAATTTGGTGTGATAATTCGAGAGCTATAACTCTCGCTAAAAATCCCTTCCTACACTCTAGGACTAAGCATATTGATGTTCGTCATCGCTTTCTTAGAGATCATGTTGATAAGAAAGATATCTCTTTAGATTATGTTGATTCCAAGAAGCAATTAGAAGATATTTTGACCAACCACTTAAATGAAAAACAAATTTTGTTTTATTCGAAGGGAGGTGGGAACTATATAACAAATTGAGAACTAGCACGCTTATTTATGCACATACACATGCTTAATCGTAGTATCTAGCCCCTACACATTGTCATGATATCATAATTTCATAGGCTACTTCATCATTTGTATGATTGTTCACAATATCACGATTTCATATGCTACTTCATCCTTTGTATGTGCATGCTTGTTAATCATTGAAACCATTAAGATTGAGATATATGATATGAAATTAGTTATAAATCCTAGAAAAAATTAAATATGATTTTGATGATTATTTTTTGTGTCAACGAAGAATCCACATACTCAAATTGTGCATAATTAATTGTTCATCATTAGCATGCTTAATTATTTGAATTTAATGAGTTGATAAAGTTGTATAACTTATGAAAAATTGTGGGATAATGTTTAGGTTCTAAAATATTGAATTTTTGATTGTCTTTAGATCTATATATATATGATTCTCTTTGAAAAATTGAGTAGTAGGAGTCGAATAAGTAGATTCATTCATGCATCACACACCAACTTAGTTAAAAATAATAGAAAGAACAAGAAACAAAAAAAAAGAAAATTAGAAAAGAAAGCAAAAAATATATAATTTGAAGATTTTTCATACCGACGGCTAATAATCGGATTTGGGGGGTGTGTTGAGCAATGCGCATGTTTGTGGTAGATGAAGTAACCATTTAGCTCACATTAACTCCAAAGGACTCGAAATTTAACATCAATGTATACTATGTTGGTTGTCTCCCTACACTATGCTCGATGGTTTATTCCAAAGAGATGAATATTAAAAATTTGCATAAGACAATTTAAGGGTTTGATTTTTTGGTTTTCTAAGCATGTACCAATTATTCAAGTAAATTATTTAATATTATCCTCTTTTTTTTGAGCAATGACCGTATGGTTTTGATGTTCATGTCATTATGTATACTTTGAGTTTGTGGAAAATACACATTAATATGAATGACATTATCAATTTCTTGTTTCTTCGATATGCTAATGTTGATTCATGTCTATTGCTTAAAATTTTCAAAGAAGTTGATGATATTTTCTTGCTCAAGGTTTTCCTTTTCGATTGATGTCAAAAGGGGAAGGGGAATAGGAAAATTGAATTTTGAGTGATGCATGACTCTAGGGGAATGGGAATAGGAAAATTGATTTTTGAGTGATGCATGACTCTAAGGGAAGGAGAATAGGAAAAATTGAATTTTGAGTGATGCATGATTCTAAGGGGAGCATGAGATGAGAGAGATTGTTGTAGAAGTTCAAAAATGCATGTATTTAGGGAAAGCTTGCCACAAATTCATGAGAGCACATATATATGAGTATCACTGTATTATGTTTATGATCATGTGCATGTACTTTGACAAAGCTCTATATTTTATATCTCATTTTTGATACTTGTTTGCCATCATTAAAAGGGGAAGATTGTTGACCTAGTTAGCCTACTAACTAGGTCAAAACTTTAATTTTGACGATGCCAAACAAGTATTATGGCTACTAATATTTTTATTAAGTGTATTTCAGGTCAAAACAAAGCTAAACGAGGTTAAATTGACATACTTGGGTCAATAGTCGACTAGACACTGGAACTGGTCGACTAGCCAGCTCTGTGGAATGTGTCAATCATGATTAGTCGACTAATACATTCGCTGTAGTCGATGATTCGGGATATAAATTGCATATTTTTCTCCCCATTTTTGGGCAATATATGTGTATATCATGATTATTTTGGCTTTGATACGGACGTATTCGTAATATCGTGAATTATTAAAGCATATCCCTATTTTCTACATAAAATGTGTTTTTTATGGACTAATATTTACTTTCCTTATTTTTCAGGTACTCCTGGGATTTTTCTGGATTTTCTGAAATTTTTCCAAAATTTTTTGGAGCTCGGAGCTATTTTTTGGTAGTTTTGGAGCAAAGAAGCAATTCTGGAATTGTTAAAAAGAAAAAAAACCAAAAAAATAGAAACTAGCTCGTAGGCCTGCGGGTCGCTCATTGATCGGGCCGCTGGAAAAATTAACAAAAAAAGGAAGTCAAGCCTTGCCGGCCCGCTCCCGCATCAGGCGGGAGGGGGCACACGGCCCGTGCATGCCCCCATGACGCAGGCACCCCAGGAGCCCGCGGGTCGGGCGCCCCCCAACCCCCAATGCCAAACGGGGGAGTTTTGAGTGGTTTTTGCGGGTTCGCTATTTTTCAGCACTATCTTCTTTCTAATCTGATTTTTAGGGCATGGAGGCCATGGGGGTGTGGAAAGCTTGGAGGAGGAGCAAATGGATGGAATCAAGGGTTCATTTGGGAGAGTTCTTGGGTGAAATCCTTCCTCCCCCTTTTGTAATTTTGATATCTCTCATTTGTAATGAACTAGTGATGTTATTTTTGTATGAAGATTTCATCTCTCATTTTCATGATGATTGAGTAGTGTTAATTGCGTGGGTTGTGATTCATGAATGTTGGATGTTAATGTTAGTTCTATTTGCCTCTTGCCTATTTTCATGTTGATGTTGGATGTATCATTAGGGATACTTTTATTGGTTAAGACCCAAGTGGGCACACTTTGAGAAAAGTCCATGTTCCTATTTTGTTTAGTGCCATGATGATGCATCCATCCCTATTTCTAACTATCGTGTTCTTGAAAGCTAAATTTACCGATTAAGCTTGCCATAGCCGGAGGCCTAATTGAGTTATATGTGAGTAATTTAAGCTTGATTAACATTAGTGAACCTACAACCCATGCTCCTCTCCTAGCTATCCTAACTCCCCATTTGGTTCTCTAACCCTACCTACTTAGGATAGGATTGTTGATTCACGACACTTTTCCCACTACCATTCACTTAGCAAGGTGGTTGTATCACGCTTTATCTTTCTTTACCGATCGAATTTGCGAGTGTAGAATGACTTGTCCCTGTGATCTGACCCGGTACTTACCGGTTATAAATTTTATATTACATAGACACTCCTACACTTGGGAGTGAAAGGCGTGCTCCTTTGCGCGTTTTCCAGTTCAATCAATTGGCGTCGTTGCCGGGGACAACAGTTTCTACTATATGTATTTTTGATTGATTTTAAAAGTTTTAATGTGATATCTCTATCTCTTAGTGTTGTGTCTTTCCATTTTATTTATTTTACACTTATTGAGTCTTTTAGTTGTTTATTTTCATTTTCTTGAAAAAAATTTAAAACCAAAATGACATCATCTTCAGATTTTTTCGACATTGATTTGGAAGATATTCCACTCCCACCATACTTTCATGGTTCGGAGTGGAAGAACCCTCATTTACATATGAAAAAGTTTGAAGAGTGGATGTATGCTTGTCTTGGTGGGATAATTTGTGATGATTGCATATATTTTAGATTCTTCCCATATTCGATGCAAGATAATGCTAGATTATGGTTTTATTCATTATCTCTTGACTCACATTTTACTTAGTTGTCATTTCAGGCTGAATTTCTCCAAGTGTTTTTGCCTACTTTTCTGGAGCAGGTACATGGGTGGCAGGCCATGGAGCAGCATATAGCAAGCTTTACCCAATCTGATGAAAAGGCCTACCATCAGGCTTGGCAGAGGTTCAGTGATTTGATGCTTGCGTGCCCACACCATTGTTTCCACAAGGATCATCTCCTGCAGATATTTTATATAGGATTATCGACATCTGGGCGAGATTTCGTACAGATGAGCTGCGGTGGAGAATTCTTTGATTATTCGACCGAGGATTCATGGTGTTACCTGAGGGACCTTGCAGAGTATGAGGACGCTGTCCAACAAGTTTAGGTCCAGCCTGATGAGCCAGATGTGGGCTCATTCCAATGTGACCCTATGGAAGTCCAAGAAGAACATGATTATGGGGTGCATTGCAGCCAAGTAGAGGAATCTGATTGCCCACATCTTGAGGAGCCAGAGGAGATGGATGATGGGGTGCATGTCGACCATGTTGAGGAAACGATGCATTTTTATATTGGTGGTGATGTTGTGGTGGATGCATGTGAAGGCACGAGCGATATGGATGATATTGAAGAGCCTGAGTTTTATTTCCCATCTACTACATCCGTCCATTTTGAGGTATACAAGTGCATGGGACGGACTGCTGAGAGAGCTTTCTTTGATGATGATGAGGATGATTTGGGCGAGGGAGTGAGTTTACAGACCATGACGGAGCCCGGACCAGACATTCCTCCTACTTCAGTGCAGCAAGTCATATACCCTTCACCTCAGGATACGCACCATGCTATCATTCATGGAGATTTTCAGGATTCACTTCGTACTAGGGAGGTCTACAGAGCCTTCACTTTCTGATAGCGAAGACGATTGTAAGATGGTATACATTGAGCCTGAGCAGTCGTCGCCTCCAGATTCTCTTTTGCAGCCGCTTCCCCTTCCTCCTGAGGCAGAGTATCATGCCACACCTAGCGCCTTTATTCAGGAAAGTTCCCACCATCTCTTGCCTTGTATTTCTGAACCCAAATTTTCACTTCCATATACATTTCCTTCAGATTATTGCCAATTGCATTTACATTCTTTTATTTGTTTTGACGACCCGTTTTGGAATGCTTTTGCAGGGCATAAGGACATGGCTTGGATTGATGCAGCTCGTCTCCCACATGATACCTACTATCCAAAGGAGACGCTGGGAGTTGCATTACCAGAATCCAAGGAGGCCGGTGGAGGCCATGCTCCAAAGTAGCTGGCGGAGGAGCAAAAGGAGCTGATAGATCAACTTCCTCCACCGTTATACATTCGAGATCCGCCTTTTGCCACAGTGTGTTCTTTCCAATAGTGTAAATAAATAAATGTTTTATTTTAGTGCTTTCGTATGCTTTTCTTTTCTTGTCTAAGATCTTTTGTGAGATCTAATACTCTCCCAACATTGAGAACAATGGTTATTTTAAGTTGGAAATAGAGTGTTAGAATCTTAGGATTGTTAGGATTTTGATTTTAGCTTAATATTTTTTTTGAGATACCTCCATTTTGCCATCACCCATTATTGCATATCATATTTTTCCTCCTCGTCCCTACGCTGCTAGCTTTATGCGTAGTCCATACATGCTTAATGCCATGCAATTTTTTCCGGATTATTATTTTGGTATCAACTTCTTCGATGTTTGATTGGCATGTTTTAATTTCTTTTCCATTTTGGAGTCAAATGTGAATATGCCATGTATGAAACTATTTTATACGTCGTGATATCTCTTTGAAATAATTTGAGAATAGTTTGGTGTAAGTGATTGCATGAATTGGGATGAATGGCTTAATTTTTGATTGGAATGGGTATGGCCATTTGGTTATGTTTTGTTTTCCTCTTAAGGAGTAGGTGGATGAGTTGATAACTTGTGTTTAGAATAAGAAAGAGAGTTAATATAAGTGAATGTTTCTTTCTAATCAAATCGAGTAGCCGGTGCCCCACGAAACTTTGGGGAGGACGCCAAAGATGAGATTTAGGGGATCATTCCATCCCTTTGCCTATATAACGTCATTGCGTGTATGCAAAGGTGGCTGTGTTTGCATTTCATAGCATTATTGCGTGAATGCAAAACAAAAACATAAAACATTCAAAAACGAAAAGAATACAAAAAAGAGAGAAAAAGAAAAAAAATGGATGAATGAATGAAAGAATAAGCAACATGGGTGATGCAATCTCATCTCCCACAACTTAGAAGAAATTTCTTTTGTTTTGGCCATTTCCATGAAAATTAGAAACTTTGCCATTTGGGATATATCCCAAAGAATGTGATACTGTGCTTATTACTTCACTTTTCTTTGAATTGGATTGAGGAGAATGTCATTTGTTGTTTACTTTCAACATTGGGTATATTGGCTTTGAAATCACTTGGAAATAATATTTTTGGCATGCCATGATGATATCTTGAGTTTGGTGCATGTTTTCAATTTAATCCGAATTTATCGCATATTTTGCTAGAGACTAGAAAAAAGCCAGTTAGGGGTATGATTCAGGATATAGATTGCATATTCCCCCCATTTCTGATCATTTTATGTGTATATCATGATTATTTTGGCTTTGATACAGGCGTATTTGCGATATCGTGAATCATTAAAGCATATCACTATTTTATACATAAAATGTGTTTTATAGACTAATATTTGCTTCCCTTATTTTTAGGCACTCCTGGGATTTTTCTGGAATTTTTGGAATTTTTCCAGAATTTTTTGGAGCTCGGAGCTATTTTTTGGGATTTTTTGGAGCAAAGAAGCAATTCTGGAATTGTTAAAAAGAAAAAAACAAAAAAATAGAAAATAGCCCGTAGGCCTGTGGCCCGCTCATTGAGCAGGTTGCTTGAAAAAATTTAAAAAAAATGAAGTCAAGCCTCGCGGGCCGGCCCAGCGGCCGGCCCACTCACGCATCAGGCGGGAGGGGGCACGAGGCCCGCGTGTGCCCCCATGATGTGGGCGCCGCAGGCGCCTGCGGGTCGAGCGCCCCAAGCACCCGACCCGCAATGCCAAAGGGGGGAGTTTTTAGGGGGTTTTGCGGGTTCTGGGCGGATTTTTTCGACCCGCAATGCCCCCTGCAGACCCGAAAACACTGTGAATGCAATTTATCCCGCTTTTGGGGCTGTTTTTCAGCCCTATCTTCTTTCTAATCTGATTTTTTAGGGCATGGAGGCCATGTGGGATGTGGAAATCTTGGAGAAGGAGTAAATGGGTGGAAGCAAGGGTTCATTTGCGAGAGTTCTTGGATGAAATCCTTCCTCCCCTTTTTGTAATTTTGATATCTTTCATTTGTAATGAACTGGTGATGTTATTTTTGTATGAAGATTTCATCTTTCCTTTTCCTGATGATTGAGTAGTGTTAATTTCTTGGGTTGTGATTCATGAATGTTGGATGTTAAGTTTAGTTCTATTTGCCTCTTGCCTATTTTCATGTTGATGTTGGATGTATCGTTAGGGCTAATTTTATTGGTTAAGACCCAAGTGGGCACACTTTGAGAAAAGTCCATGTTCTTATTTTGTTTAGTACATGATGATGCATCCATCTCTATTGCTAATATTTTGTTCATGAAAGCTAAATTTATCGATTCAGCTTGCCATAGCCGGAGGCCTAATTGAGTTATATGTGGGTAATTTGAGCTTGATTAACACTAACATTAGTGAACCTACAACCCATGCTCCTCTCCTAGCTGTTCTAACTCCCCATTTGGTTCTCTAACCCTACATACTTAGGATATGATTGTTGATTCACGACACTTTTTCCCACTACCATTCATTTAGCGAGGTGGTTGTATCACGCTTTACCTTTCTTTATCGATCAAATTTACGGGTGTAGAACGACTTGCCCTTGTGATCCGACCCGGTACTCATCAGTTATAAATTTTATATTGCATTGACGCTCCTACACTTGGGAGTGGAAGGCGCGCTTCCTTTATGTGTTTTCTGGTTTAATCAGTCGACTAGCTAGTTCTATGGAATTGCGCTAGTCTCCAGTAGTCAACTACTACCTTGGAAGTAGTCGACTACTAGTTGATTAGTCGACTAGCTCCTAAGGCCTAGTTGAGTAATCCTTCCAGAATTGCCAGGCCGACCTAACTAAGGGTATTTTCATACTTTCTAAGGCTCTTACAACTCCAACATAAGCCTGGCATGTTCCCCCCTCTTAGAATGCTACAATAAGAAAGCTCTCTCTTCAACAATTGAATATTGGTTGATCTCTTCAAAAAGCCCTAGCAAGCCATCAAGTTAAACGAGCGCTTCTTCATCATGCAACCTTGTAGCCATCCATATCCTCATCAAAGCTTAGAAATAGGTCAGTAACACTCTCCTTTTCCTCAAAGATTTACGCGTTGATCCTAAAGGAGAAGGAGAAAAAGAAGAAGAAGACGCGACGTTGAAAAGGACGTAACTTTCTCTATATAGCTCAAAGTGACGTGCATTTTTGCCAACACGACCACAACTTCATGATCCACGTTACAATGATATTTTTCTAATTATTATCTATGTATTAGATCAGTTAAGAAAATTTTTAGTATGGGCCGTAATATTGTATGGTCCCATACAGAGACAATCATTGAGCATTGAATTCTTTGAACTATATCTTATAATGGTTCAATCAATGCCCGTAAGTATGATCAAATCCTCGAGGAGAGAACAAAGTAGAGGCGTGGATCCTATGCGGGGATCCATGGTTGGTGTGAAACTGGAATCTCCTTCGACCAAATGTGGGCATATTAGTGACAACCACAGTGCAGTCCAGTCCCTTCATCAAGACTATATCACTAAGGTGTCTATGGTACGAAAATTGTCGCATCCCATTACACCTTAAAGCCTTGAGTTACACGTGATCTTATAGTTAGTGGTTGGATGAAACTTATTACTCTTAACAAGTTTATCTGTAACGGCCGGTACTCATTATTCGTTATACGGCTGTGCGTTTAGCTATTTCGGGTACCTGATTGGTTTTGTTGCTTTGTATGTGATTCGTGTTGTTGAGTCGATAGGGCCATATCACCTTGGTTACATCCTTAGCAAGCCAACCCCGACGTGTGCCCAACTTGGATTTACTGTCGCCTTTGGACCCCGTAACCTGTATACGCTTTAAGTGCACGTAGTCTTGTTTGTGCACGTATTTATTTTTGAGTTTGTCTGTATCCGAACCCTATAGTGTGATATGTCGTTGTGACCCTCTCTGAGAGTATTAAATTGTGGATTTATTTTGGAACGTCATTTCACGGGTCGTTCTCCCACGATTTGACTTTGTTTGATGAGACGTCGTGATTTTCACTTCTGTCGTGAGGCCTTTTTATTTTTAATTTCTTTTCTCGTCGTCGAAATCATGATCTGTCTCCTTAGTTGCATTTCTCTCGTCGTCCCGGTCATCCCTGTATTTATTTCACAATTTTTGGGCTTCGTTTGACCTACTTGCACTTTTTGGCCCAACCTATTGTATTTTTTAACCCTAAGTTTCATTTTCACTTATATACCCTATCGTTCATTTTGGTAAACTTTGATACCCAAATCTAAATTTGATGTAGGATTGGAGGAGGAAATATCGTCTGAAGAGGCCTCCAAATACATGCATTCCATCAGTCTTCCTATGTCTGGGATGCACAGTGTTTTCAGCATGCTCTTCAGACAATATTTCCTCCTCCAATCCTACATCAAATTTAGATTTGGGTATCAAAGTTTACCAAAATGAACGATAGGGTATATAAGTGAAAATGGCCCAAACGTTAGGGTATTTTAATGTCATTTACCCATTTTTTAACCCTAAGTTTCATTGTATTTTTCCCTAAGGATTAATTAATAATAAATTACATCAGAATGTTGACTTAGCCCATTATTCCCCTCTCTTGGCCGCACCCAACCCAGGAGAGAGAGAGGGTGAGATATTGGGTTTACTTGTATCATTAAACAAATTTTACCCAAAAACAACAACTAGCCCTAGACCTAGTCCCCTCTATCCACGTGAGCATGAGCATACCTGTTGAATATTGGACTCCCCGGATTTGGTTTTGGATGATGAGCAAACATAAATAATTCATGAACTAACAATTTGTGAGCGCAGTATTAGAGATTGTCGCAAAAATCTTGAGAACATTCAAAGCGACATCTCAAGACTTCTCAAAGCACGTATTCATGCCTAAAGCTTCGTTGAAGCTCTTGCGTCGTTTTGGAAGTCATGAAGAATTAATCGAAGCTCTCAACGACCATTCTTTAAGGTTTTATTTATAGTCTTTTAGCTTCGATATATAGAATGTTAAGCCTTGAGTATATCTTACGATTCTAACTTCATAACGCTCATATCGTAGCTTTAGGATCTTAGTACAAGTTCATTCTAACTTCCTCGAAGCGTCGCGCTTCGATTTGGACTTGTTTGTGCATGTTAGTTGGTACAAGAAGACGTACTGACCGACTAGATGGTGATCTAGTCGGTCATCAACTCTTCTTGGACCGACTAGTTTGATTCCTTAATTTCTTGGGCTTTACTGTTTACAGTTAGTCAGTCTACGTTGACTCACCGACCGACTAGTTTGTGAACTAGTCGGTCAGTGATGCTTCTTTGACCGACTAGTTGTGACTTACTGTTCATGCTAAATTTCTCCTTAGCTACTGTTTATCGTTAGTCGGTCTAAGAACGTTTGGTGACCGACTAGTTGACAATCTAGTCGGTCAACTTTTGTTCTTGGACCGACTAAGTCAATTTGTATTCAGACTATTTCATTTTGCCTCTTAGTCGGTCTACGTTCACTGACTGACCGACTAGTTGTGAAACTAGTCGGTCAGAAAGTCTTCTTGGACCGACTAGATTTCTAGGTCTGAATTTCTATCTCTTCTCAGTTCCTCACTTAGTCGGTCCATGTTGTTTGACTGACCGACTAGTTGATGAACTAGTCGGTCAGTGGTTGTTCTTTGACCGACTAGTTTCCTCAGATTTCTATCCGTTGGGAATTGACCTAAGTTGTTTTTATGGGACCCTATAAATACGAACCTAGGTCATTTCTATCTAGGTTAGAGCTGCCATTAAGAGATTCATTGAGATAGAAAGAGATAGCCATTCTCACTCATTTCCAAAGCTCTCTTCCTCACAAGAAACCCATTCTCTCACATTCTAGATCTAGAATCCATCTTGAGAGAAGCTTGTTCTTGGTGAGCCCTTCAAGCTCTAGCTTGAATCAAGTCTCCAAATCTCTCCTAGGCACCTATTGCTGGTCATTTCCTTGGTGCTAGGACTTGGTGACTTCATCTTCCTCAAATCCTTCCTTTCACCTATTTGGTAAGAAAAAACTCAAGGTATAGGATTTTGTGGTAAGTTTGCTTATTTCAATATAAACTCATTTATATTGCTTGTTGATTCTCTCGGTTGTGAGAGAAGGTTGTGATCCCGGGTTGTGGGATTCACTATTACCATTGTTGTATGATTTGATCTTGTGAAGGTTTTTCACAAGATATTCATAGTGGAAATCTTGGGTTAGGGTTTCTAACCTAAGTATCCGGAGGGGATCCGGGTGGTTGGGACGTAGTATCACCGGGAACAAGTCGGGGAGACTTGGGTGGATCCGAACCCATTTACATCTTTTTTTAGCATTGTTAATTTTGTTGTTGTCATTCAATTTAAGCTTCCGCAAATTGATTTGGTAGTTGTTTACACTATAATTTGGAATTATACTCCTTGTTATTTTTAAAGTACTATTCACCCCCCCTCTAGTACTTGTGCAGTAGCTTGTAGGGCATTACATTTGGTATCGGAGCCAGATACTTAGTTATGTCTGCCAACGACAACAAGACCGTGCGTCCACCTTCCAACTATGACACCTTCAGGAACCGAGAAGGAGCATCTTCGGTGATGGAAGGACATTCCTCTACGAGGCCTCCATTCTTCAACGGTACCAACTATGGGTACTGGAAATGCCGGATGGAAACCTTCCTCCGGAGTGCATCCTTATGGAGGACTACAATGAAGGAATACATCGAGCCCGAAGAAGAAGACTTTGAGAAATGGACTACCGCGGAGATCGCCGCGGAGGTAAGCAATGCCAAGGCAATGAACGCCTTGCAATGCGCATTGGAGCCCGAGGACTTCAATAAGATATGCACATGTAAGAGTGCATATCAAATTTGGAACTCCCTCCTCATTCTTCATGAAGGGACGAGTAGGGTAAGGGACTCTAAACTCGTAGTCGTAAACAAAGATTACGAAATGTTTCATATGCAACAGGGCGAGAAGATGAATGAATATTACGCTCGCTTCGTTGACATAATAAACGAGTTAGAGGCCCTCGGCAAGTCCTACACTCAAAAGGAGAAGTGCTCAAAGCTTATCGAAGGACTTCCTTCTTCTTGGGAGAAACGTACCTTCGCCATCGAGGAAGGTAATGACATGAATAATTAAACAGTAGTTCAATTGATGGGTACTTTGATGTCATACGAGGTACGCAAAGATAGCAAGGTGAAGTTACAAGAAAAGATGAAGTCCTATTTGAACCAAGACGCGCCTAAGAAAAAGGCGATTGCATTCAAGGCGGCTTCATCCACCTCTACCGATGATGATGACTCGGAAGAAGAAATGGACATGGAATCCATTGCACTCATGGCAAAGAAGTTCAATCGCTTCTTCCGAAAGGGTAACTTCAAACAAAAATCTAAATTTACTTCTACTAACGCCTCTCCACCTTTGTGCTTTAAATGCAATAAGCCAGGACACATCAAAGCGGATTGTCCTCAAAACAAGCAAAAGGAGAAGTGGAAGGCGCCGAAGTTCGACAAGTCAAAGAAGTACAAAAAGGGGTACAAAAAGGGACTTGTCAGAGCAACATTCACCGACTCCGAGGATTCCTCAAGCGGAGAGTCGGACGATGAGAAAGTGGAGCAAGCGCACATGTGCTTCATGGCAAGAGAGGATCATGATCAAGGATCTTCCTCCTCCGATGATAGCGACGACGAAGGCGATGATGTAACTATGGATGATCTTAGGGATGCTAACTCTCATTTATGGTCTAAATACACTAAATTAGTAAATAGATATACTAAAGTAAAAGATGACCTAGCTAGCATTCAAACCTCGCCTAAGACTATCATCACCAACAACGACACCGTTGTTGAAGAGTTAGAAATGAGATTGTTAATCTCAAATCTAAACTTGAACATGTTAGCATTGATGATCCGGAAGAACATAGGATAGCGGATTTAACTTCTCAAAACTCGATTTTGAGTATTGAGAACGAGAATCTCAAATCTCGTGTTTATGTGCTCACACCGCAAGTATCCACTTTGGATACTTCTATGCGTTCTCTCAAAGAGAAATATGAGAACACATTAGGCCGAATTAATAAATTCAATAAGGGTAAGGACCATTTGGATAAAATCCTAAGTGACTTACTTCCGGCCAATCACCACATTGGTTTGGGGTATACGATGGGATGTCCATCCAAAGCGGCCATTACTTTTGTTAGGCCAACTTTCGGTGACTCTACGAGTGGTAGCAAACACTCTATTGGTAGTTCATCTACCAATGGTGCTTCCACCTCGTCCACACCCTCTTTTGGAAAGAAACCCACTTTGGGTGGATCTCCAAAGAAGGGGCATGCTTATATGTACACCAATACCATGCCACGTAGGAACACACGTCCTACTCCACCATCTCACACATATGATGATTTCTATGCAACACATTCTCGGGCACGTGCACACCATGTGAGACACCCTCACGCACGTATTCCCACACATGCATATGTTCACCCACCTCATCATATGAATAATTCTCGTCGTGCACCATTCCATCATGTTCCTTATGCCTATCCACGACATGCATCACGTAGAAACCAACAACGCATGCATGCACCCAATAGGATGATGGCTCCCAAAATTTTCACTATTTGGAGCCCAAAGGACACAAGCATGGATGAAAAACAAGTGTATATGAATGCTTATTTTTCGGATGTTGTTCATAGTAGAAATTATGTGGGGAAGTCTAAGTCCAATTGGACTTGGCTTCCAAAGGTCTAACTTTTGAGGACCCAATGACCTTGGGTACCATGATATGAAAGTTTCTATCTTTAGGTACTCAAGGAAAAGAAAAAGAAGAGGAGCAACAAATTTAAATTTAGCTCCAAAGGGAATTGGATACTCGATAGCGGGTGTTCAAAACACATGACGGGTGACGCTCAATTGCTCTCCGGAGTGGTTCCCATTGCAAATGGAAATCGCGTCGTATTTGGAGGCAACGAGAGCGGAACCATCGTCGGTGTTGGTAAAGTGGGTAACCCGTCTAAACCCTTAATTATTGATGTCTATCTAGTTAATGGTTTAAATCATAATCTTATTTCAATAAGCCAACTTTGTGACAAAGGTTACAAAGTTAGCTTTGCGAAAGGATTGTGTCATATTTCAAATGATAATAATAAATTATTATTTTCCGGCACACGCCATAAAGATATCTATATTTTGGATCTTCCTAAGTCATATGAACAATGTCTCGTTGCCAACACAAGTGAACAACACTTATGGCATCGACGCTTTGGACATGTGAACTTTGGAACACTTTATAAGCTTTCAAAATTAAATTCCATTAAAGGTTTTCCGAAACTCGTTTTTGAAAAGAAAAGTTTTTGTGATTTTTGTCAATGTGGCAAGCTTCCTAAATCTTCATTTAAACCTAAGAAAAGCATTTCTACGAAACGGCCACTAGAGCTATTACATCTAGATTTATTTGGGCCAACTGGAGTTGCTTCCTTAGGAAATGCAAGATATGGACTAGTCATCGTTGATGATTATTCAAGATTTACATGGGTATTTTTCTTATGTAATAAAAATGAAGCTTTTGAAAACTTCACAATATTTGTGAAGAAAGTACAAAATCTCATCGGAACCACCATTGTCACTATTCGTAGTGATCATGGGGTGAATTTGAGAATGAGTCTTTCTCAAATTTTTGTGATGATCTTGGAATTACTCACACGTTTTCTTTTCCTCGCGCACCTCCTCAAAATGGTGTTGTTGAGAGGAAGAATAGAACGCTTGTGGAGTGTGCTCGCACTATGCTCGAAGATAGTCAACTTGGTTATCAATTTTGGGCGGAAGCGGTACACACCGCTTGTTATGTGTTTAATAGAATACTTTTGAGGCCCGGCACCAAACAAACTTGCTATGAATTGTTGTTTGGTAGATTGCCTCAAGTTAAACATTTTCGTGTTTTCGGCGCAAAATGTTTTATTAAAAACACATATGATAATTTGGACAAGTTTGATCCGAGATCGGATGAGGGGATATTTATTGGGTATTCCTCACGTAGCAAAGCCTACCGGATATACAACAAAAGATCCTCTACGATCGAGGAATCACTTCATGTCTCTTTTAATGAGAATTTTACTAATTCTAGAATTTCAAATGATAATGATTCTATGGATGTTTTATGTGATTCGTTTGAAAATTCTAAGACTATTGATTCAATTGATCCTATTGAGACTAACCCGACTAATGAAGTTGTTGAGAATGTGCCTAGTGATCAAGGTATTCCCAAGCGGCTTCATACCGTTCGCGACCATCCCCATGAGCAAGTCATTGGCAATATTCATGATAGTGTCAAGATGAGATCGCAAGTCCACCACTTCGCCAATTGTGCCTTTGCCTCATCGATAGAGCCAAAGAATATAGTTGAAGCGTGCGAAGATAGTGCTTGGATCCTTGCCATGGAGGAGGAACTCATTCAATTCGAGAGGAATGAGGTATGTGAGCTTGTTCCTTTGCCATCAAAGAACCACACCGTCATAGGGACAAAGTGGATCTTCAAGAACAAAACGGACGAAAATCAAGTCGTCGTCCGGAACAAAGCTCGGTTAGTTGCTCAAGGCTATCGCCAAGAGGAAGGTATCGATTTCAAAGAATCCTTCGCTCCGGTAGCTAGATTAGAATCAATTAGACTTTTATTGTCTTATGCATGCCATAAAAATTTTAAGTTATTTCAAATGGATGTTAAAAGTGCATTTTTAAACGGAGATGTTGTTGAGGAAGTTTACGTTTCTCAACCTCCGGGCTTCATAAATGAAAAATTTCCAAATCATGTTTTTAAACTAAAGAAAGCTCTTTATGGTTTGAGACAAGCTCCTCGAGCTTGGTATGATCGCCTAAAGAATTTTCTTTTGGATTTGAATTTTAAAATGGGCGAAGCCGATTCTACACTTTTTGTTAAGCATGCGAATAATGATATTTTATTAGTTCAAATTTATGTTGATGATATCATTTTCGGTGCTACTAACTTCACTCTTTGCGAAGAGTTTTCTAATGTTATGAAGGAACAATTTGAGATGAGCCACATGGGCGAACTCAAATATTTCTTAGGTCTCCAAATTCGCCAATTGAACGATGCAATCTTCATCCACCAAACGAAGTATACGGTGGAGTTGCTTAAGCGATTTGGAATGGAGAGTGCTTCCGGGAAAAAGACTCCAATGAGCACGACTACGCATCTTGACAAGGATACGGGCGGTAAGGATGTAGACATTCGTCTATATCGAGGTATGATAGGTAGTTTACTTTATCTTACCGCAAGTAGGCCCGATATTATGTTTGCCGTATGCATATGTGCTCGTTATCAGTCTCAACCTAAGGAGTCTCACTTAGTAGCGGTTAAACGTATTTTTCGCTATCTAAGTTACACTTTAGATTTTGGATTACTTTATCCGAAATCTAGCACATATGAGTTAGTCTCATATAGTGATGCCGATTATGCGGGATGCAAATCCGACAGGAAAAGTACTAGTGGCACTTGCCTTTTTCTAGGAAATTCTCTTGTCTCTTGGTTTTCCAAGAAGCAAAATTCCGTATCACTTTCAACCACCGAGGCGGAATATATTGCCGCCGGTGCCGCTTGTGCCTAGGTTCTTTGGATGAGACACACACTGAAGGATTTTGGTATTCATTGTGATACTAGCCCTATCATGGTGGATAACCAAAGTGCTATTTGTCTTTCAAAGAATCCGGTGCACCATTCCCGATCAAAACACATAGATGTCCGACACCATTTTTTAGATGATCATGGTGCTAAAAAGGACATCATTTTAGTGTACGTTGAAACCCAAAAGCAAATCGCCGATATTTTCACGAAACCCCTAAAGGAGGACTCCTTTGTGCGGTTACGTCGAGAATTGGGGATTATGGGTGAATCCGAGATATAGGATTCATATTTCATTCAATTATCTTGCATGCTATTATAATTCGCGATATTTCGTTCATGCTAGATTTATTGAATTTTTGGGGATTTTATGTGATATGTTTGAATTTGTGTTCAAATTCGTATTTGTATGTCGTATTTAAGATTTCGACGTTTTATGGGGTAATTTAGATGACTAATGAGAGTGTTAAGATGTTTCATCCAAGTGGTTTGTGAACAGAACTCATTTTTCAATTTTTGGACTCTTCTAGTCGGTTTCAGTTCATTAGCCAACCGACTAGATGCTCATCTAGTCGGTCAGCTAGTGAACTCAGACCGACTAGATCAAGCTTTAATCTAACTCTTATCTTTTTCTTTCCTTAGTCGGTCACAGTACACTAACCGACCGACTAGATTGCAAACTAGTCGGTCAGTGTGTATACTGCGACCGACTAAATCTAGCCCTAAATATTCCTGTTTGCCTCTCTTTCGACTTAGTCGGTTCAAGCTCATTGACCGACCGACTAGATCGTTATCTAGTCGGTCAGTGTTTGAACTGTGACCGACTAAGTGTGTTAGGGCAAATGTGTATTTTCGCTTCCCAGACCGACTTATCTCAGTTTTATCTGACTAAAACTTGTTTTAGTCGGTATTCATTTCATCTCCAGCCCGAAAAATCCTCTCCCCTTTCGAAACCCCTTCGACTTCTGACGTCTCTCCGGCCATCTTTCCGACCATCCCCGCCGTCCGATCGCCGTCGCCCTCTCTCCTAGGTATAATCCCTCTCCTAGATCGTGTTTTATCTTTCTAGGGTTTGTTCTAGGCTTCATTTCATCATCTTGGTGTTCTAGGGTTTCGGATTTTTCACTCTTAGGGCTTGGTGCTTGCTTGATCTCGATTTTTAGGTTTGTGCTTAGGGTATTTGAACCTATCCCTTCGCTTGCTTGTTCTCGTCGTGCCACGATCATGGCAAAGACGAGGATTCCTATAACTTCATCTAGGGCTTCCCCAATGAGTGTAGAGCCTTCTAACCCTAGGAATCCATCTAAGCCCAAGCGTCGTGCTAAATCTACCCAAGCTTCTCCGTCTTCGCCTCCTCTGAAGAAGCAGAGGACGGCGACGGTCAAACCCCGAAAATCTAAGTCTAAAAAGCCCATACTCCACTCTCCCTCTACTCCTCCTGATTCCGATACTGAGTTTATCCCTGAGGATGAGTCTGGCCATAGAGAACCTACTCCTCCACTTCGTCCTAGGACTCGCCAGCCTAAGGGAAAGGGCCCAATTCCAGCGGGTGGTGTTGACATATCGTTGTGTCGCGACGACCCTATGTGTCTAGCGGCCTACAACCGTATTGAACACTGCCCGATGCTATTGGAGCACTATGTTCAGTTTTCAGATTTCCTTGGCTTAGCTGATCTTCTCTCCTATAGTGGCCTATTGGATTATCTTCGTTATGACCCCAAGGCGAATCCTAGACCATATCCTCGCCTGGTAAAATTGTTCTATGCCAATCGTGTCCGAGGCATGTACGATGAGAGTCACTCCATCGAGACTACTGTCTTGGGAACTTCTATAGTTCTCACGGCAGAAATCTTGGGGGAGATACTTGGTTGTTCGTCGTCCGGTCTCCTTCCGTCGGATATTTCTGTTGATGATATCTCTTCCTTGGATCAGTCTGTTCTTTCTAATATCTTCCATGTGATCCCTCCTGCCTTCATTGGAGTTCCTTCAAAGTCGTTCAAACCTAATGCATGGGTGCTGAATCTTATTCTGAAGTCGTGCTTGCTTCCCAAGTACGGCTCATCTTCTCTGCCATCCCAGCCGTTTTTGAAGCTAATTTACGCTCTTTTCTTGGGTTGCGAGATTAATTGGGCTCGCGTTATACTCGATAAGATGGACTCTTTCGAGTGTATTCGCAAGACCAATAAATCTGCGCATATCCCTTACCCGTGTCTGTTGACCCTGGTTTTCCGTCATTTTCGTGTCCCTCTCCCTCCTGACGATGAGCGTCCTTTGGGTCCTCCTCTGAACGCGACGGCCGTTAAGAAATCTCTTGCGGCGCTTCGTCACGTGCAGAGGTCGACCACATCTGCTTCCCAGGCTACTCCCTCAGCTGCTGCAGCCCCCACTCCTTCTGCTACATTAGATGATGTCGTACACCTTCTTCGTCGGCACGAGTCGCGTTTGGCTCGTACCGAGGAGGTCGTCTGCCGTATGGCTCAGATGATGGGCATTGATCTTCCTCCTTCCGTTTCTGAGGCCGAGGAGATGGACGATGAGGAGATTGACGATCTTGTCACTTCCTTGGCTCGTGGCGATGAGGCTACTGCTGCTGCTGCTGCTACCACTTCTGCTCCTGGAGTTGGCACCACTTCCGGTGCTCCAGAGACTTCTGCTTCAGTAGTTCAGACTTCTGAGGCTGCTGCTGTCCCTGTTGACGAGCCTGCTCCTGTCTTACCTGCTGTTGAGACCCCTGCTGTTGCGACCCCAGCTGTTGAGCCCGTCGTTTCCACACCTGCCCCGACGATCCCGTCTGTTGAGACGCCTCTCCTCCCTGCAGAGCCTGAGTCCACTCCGTCGACTGGACCCACGGAGACTGCAGATCCAGCCACTTCCTCGTGATCGTCAGTTCCGAGGACTCTCCACTACTCTTTGGATGATATATCTTATTGAGAGTATTTTGGGTTAGGATGGAGTTTGAGGGTTGTTTTGATGTATTTTTGAGTTTTCTGGATGTCGGTGTTAGGTATTTTGATGTACTTTGGATGATGTTGTTGTACTTTTTGATGTTTATATAGATGATGTGTCGTACTTGATATGATGTACTCCTTGTATTCGATATCTTTTTGGATGTACTCATGATGTTTTCATATATATATATACATCGTTGTTCTCTTTGTCTTAATTCGTCGTGCACATTTAATGTTCGTTCAACGCTTATGAAATGTGATTTCGTCGCTCGACGCTTAAATGCTTGGTTAAATAGATTATATTCCTATATTTGTATAGAATTGTTTTCCATGCACAAATTTAACCAAGAATATTGAATATTGAAGAGTATGTTTCTTTATTCAAGAAATGAATAATAATTTGGTATTTTTGATGATTTTAATTATCGCTTTTTGATAATGGACAATTTGGCACACCTTGATTTGATTTCATCACTTTTCACTTGGTGTCAATTAGTTCCATCGTCATTGTCTACGACTCCCGGTGTTGGATTTTCCATTTCCTAGTTGTTGTCATTGTGCGCCCCCCATTTTTGGGATAATGCCAAAGGGGGAGAGATAATGATAATAAATAGCGCAAATGAAAATTTAACTCAATTTCCAAGAATCTAGTTTGATATGTTAGATTCAGGGGGAGTTAAGATATATATAAGGATTTTCAAAATTAGATATTTCAAAAATCGATTCTCTTTATTTATCTTACTCGTCTGATTGATGCAATTCATATATATTCATTTTGGAATTAACGTGCCATCAATGCAGGGGGAGTAAGTATTTTACATTTGAATCATTATTTTTGATTATTATTTATGTTGGTTTGTCATCACCAAAAAGGGGGAGAATGTTGAAATTGGACTCCCCGGATTTGGTTTTGGATGATGAGCAAACATAAATAATTCATGAACTAACAATTTGTGAGCGCAGTATTGGAGATCGTCGCAAAAATCTTGAGAATATTCAAAGCGACATCTCAAGACTTCTCAAAGCACGTATTCATGCCTAAAGCTTCGTTGAAGCTCTTGCGTCGTTTTGGAAGTCATGAAGAATTAATCGATGCTCTCAACGACCATTCTTTAAGGTTTTATTTATAGTCTTTTAGCTTCGATATATAGAATGTTAAGCCTTGAGTATATCTTACGATTCTAACTTCATAACGCTCATATCGTAGCTCTAGGATCTTAGTACAAGTTCATTCTAACTTCCTCGAAGCGTCGCGCTTCGATTCGGACTTGTTTGTGCATGTTAGTTGGTACAAGAAGACGTACTGACCGACTAGATGGTGATCTAGTCGGTCAGCAACTCTTCTTGGACCGACTAGTTTGATTCCTTAATTTCTTGGACTTTACTGTTTACAGTTAGTCGGTCTACGTTGACTTACCGACCGACTAGTTTGTGAACTAGTCGGTCAGTGATGCTTCTTTGACCGACTAGTTGTGACTTACTGTTCATGCTAAATTTCTCCTTAGCTACTGTTTATCGTTAGTCGGTCTAAGAACGTTTGGTGACCGACTAGTTGACAATCTAGTCGGTCAACTTTTGTTCTTGGACCGACTAAGTCAATTTGTATTCAGACTATTTCATTTTGCCTCTTAGTCGGTCTACGTTCACTGACTGACCGACTAGTTGTGAAACTAGTCGGTCAGAAAGTCTTCTTGGACCGACTAGATTTCTAGGTCTGAATTTCTATCTCTTCTCAGTTCCTCACTTAGTCGGTCCATGTTGTTTGACTGACCGACTAGTTGATGAACTAGTCGGTCAGTGGTTGTTCTTTGACCGACTAGTTTCCTCAGATTTCTATCCGTTGGGAATTGACCTAAGTTGTTTTTATGGGACCCTATAAATACGAACCTAGGTCATTTCTATCTAGGTTAGAGCTGCCATTAAGAGATTCATTGAGATAGAAAGAGATAGCCATTCTCACTCATTTCCAAAGCTCTCTTCCTCACAAGAAACCCATTCTCTCACATTCTAGATCTAGAATCCATCTTGAGAGAAGCTTGTTCTTGGTGAGCCCTTCAAGCTCTAGCTTGAATCAAGTCTCCAAATCTCTCCTAGGCACCTATTGCTGGTCATTTCCTTGGTGCTAGGACTTGGTGACTTCATCTTCCTCAAATCCTTCCTTTCACCTATTTGGTAAGAAAAAACTCAAGGTATAGGATTTTGTGGTAAGTTTGCTTATTTCAATATAAACTCATTTATATTGCTTGTTGATTCTCTCGGTTGTGAGAGAAGGTTGTGATCCCGGGTTGTGGGATTCACTATTGCCATTGTTGTATGATTTGATCTTGTGAAGGTTTTTCACAAGATATTCATAGTGGAAATCTTGGGTTAGGGTTTCTAACCTAAGTATCCGGAGGGGATCCGGGTGGTTGGGACGTAGGATCACCGGGAACAAGTCGGGGAGACTTGGGTGGATCCGAACCCATTTACATCTTTTGTTAGCATTGTTAATTTTGTTGTTGTCATTCAATTTAAGCTTCCACAAATTGATTTGGTAGTTGTTTGCACTATAATTTGGAATTATACTCCTTGTTATTTTTAAAGTACTATTCACCCCCCCTCTAGTACTTGTGCAGTAGCTTGTAGGGCATTACAATACCCACGTTTTCTCAGCCCCTACCTATTATAATAACCTAGGTCTTCAACTATTTTTCACAACAAACATTTGAAACCGCCGCCCTCATACAATACCCCACGCAAACAACACACATCGACCCTTCTCTTGCGTTTTATGGCCTAACCCGCCGTCGACCGGCCCCCCCTCTCGATTTCCGACGTGCCTCCTCCCCTCAGGCCACCGGGGGACCCCGCTACACTGCCGTTGACCGCCGAAAATAGTCGTCGCGGCCGCTGTAATCGCAGCGGCAGCCGCAGCCCGCAGCCGCAGCCGCTGCGCCTCCGCCCGTGCCCCCTCTGCCTGTCTCCACCTCCTCGTGACATCTACGATGATGTGGTAGCCGTCTCAGGCTGCCATTGCCTGGAAACAGCGAGCCCCTCGCTGTTTTGTGTTCTCACGACGTATCTTCGCGTCGTTTCGGCTCCCCGTCACTCACTCTCGTTGTTGGGATCTTCCGACAGTCCCCCACCCCTCCTAGGGGTGTTTTCCGACGTTGCAATCGTCCCCTACGATGCTTAACGTCGTAGACTTCGTGTACGTCGAACCGTTCGTCTCGGTTCGTTGTTACGGCTTCCCAGGAGACTTCGTGTACGTCGAACCGTTCGTCTCAGTTTGTTGAGGCTAGGCACCTGCGTTGCAGGCACAATCCTATGCCAAATATACTTCCTGGCTCGTTATCCAAAAGCAGGCTACATGTGTTGGTCAAAAGCCAATGCCCGATTACACGTGGAGGGGTAGGGTTAAGCGACCACTCAGCGTAGAAGTGTGCCCGTACAGCCACTTCAGCTGTAAGGCGTAAACTCTGAGCACGACATGTTTACTTGACTTGTAAAATCCGTGTGAATGTTTTAGTAGCTTTACTACCCATGCCATGTCATACTTGTTGCAATGTTATACTTGATGTCATGTCATACTTATTGCATTGTCTCACATGTTGCATCCATGCATTAAACTACCATGTCATCACACATTTTAGAAATGCTAGGTTGCTTTCCTTCTTTTAGTTTCCTTGCACAAGTCACTTGTAGACTTGCTGACATGCGCCCTCGTCTCTTTTGGGTGTCACATGTTAGTTGCTGAGCCAGAGTCTGTTGCTGAGGACGAGGTGTTTGCTGACTTTGAGCATGGGTCCACCGTTGACGTGGAGTACGACGACACCGGTGACCAGTCGTAGAGACTTCTTTTGGTGTTACTTTCTGCTTAGTCTGTTGTTAGGTTGTCGATGCGTAGCACCTTTCTTTCTGTACGTTGATTATTTCTGTTGGCCATGCTTGGGCCTTTTAGACTCTTCTCTTTAGCCTGGTGGCTTTTCTGTGATGTTGGACTTTGTTGGTGGACGTTCTGAGATTGGAATAAATTTTATCTGTCTCTTTTCATTATTATTATTTTTATTCTGTATCGCATTTGCAAGGACCTATACATGGTTATTCCAGACGCTTTACAGATTGGAGCCTCACAGCTCCAAGTCTGAGTGGACTTCTCACGCCTCGCCTCCATTTTAGGGAAGCGGGTCGTGACAGGTTTTATTGGTGGCCCATGCAGGTCACTGCAACTGCGAATTATCGGAACAACGTTAATAATTATAGAATGTCCATTAAATAAATTAAAACATCCAAATCATAAGCCCCGAGTCTAAATTTTTATCGCTCCTATGTCTTTGGTGGCTGGTAGGTGTGTTGCCCGAACATCTGTCTCAGCTTAGTAGGGAATCCATTATATCAGGACTTTAGTAAGACTTAGTTAGACGTCTGTGCTTGCTAGTTAGAGGTCCCTGATTGTTAGCTAGACTCCAGGCTAGAAATTAATATAGTCGTCTTAGGAGTTACCTTAGTGGTTCTTGCCTAGCTCTGACCATATTAGACTTCTAGAAATTCTTTAGTCGTTCGCTTGGGTTCATCGATTTCGGGCCAAACCGGACGCAGTTCATTACAGTCTAGTTCCTTAGAAAGTCTTAGCGCCAAGTTTCTTAATCTTTAGTTGGTCAACCATAGGAGTTCCCCGTAGATTTTATGAGTCATACCTAGGCGTATTTTGTATAAGACCATGCAATCTTATTCTTGCCCTCGTTTCACGTGATCGCTTCATGGCGATTATCGTTAGTCTTTCGAATTTTCTCAGTTGCAAATCTTGAATCCTTCAAATTCAATTTCGATTTTTCCTTATTAAAAATTTTCGCTCGGTTTAATTGTTGTTTTAAAACCCTCTTCTTATGTATTTAATTCCTCACTATTCGATTGAGTTAAATCCTTTCGTAGATTTTGGAGTCTATTGGTTGAAATTTTTAATTACTATCTCGTAGCTATTTTCTAAGCTATATTTCTCGCATTTTGGTTTTTAAAACTTTATTACTACTTTGATAGTTCGATATATCATCTTTTTTCTAAACTCCGAAATTCATTTTAGCCATTTACCATCTACACTTTAGAATATCTTCCAAGATAAATAGAACTTCAATTATATACATATATACATACGTACATACATATATACATACGTACATACATATATACATACGTATGTACATATATACATACGTATATATACATATATACATACGTATATATATATATATACGCTTTAGAATATCTTCCAAGATAAATAGAACTTCAATTATATACATATATACATATATATATACATATATACATATATACATACATACGTATATACGTATATACGTACGTATATACGTATATATATATATAAGTTATGCAAGTGGAAGGCGATATTGGAGGTGACGGCGACTCTGGCGATCCTCAAGGTGGAGGGAGTCTTGCTGACGGTCCTAATCCTGTCCTTCCTCTGTCGCATAGGGGTGACGCTAGGGTGGTTCTTCCCGAGCGAGGTGGCAGTTCCCTTGGGATTGGGAGATCTCGTTCTCAACGAGATGCTAGTAGATCCCGTTTCCCTTCTAATGCGAGATCTGACTTTCGAGGTAAGCCAGGGGACCTCCATGCTGACGGGGGTTGGACTGAGGTCCAGAGGAGGAAGGGCCCTCTTGGCGGTCGAAATACTTCTGATGGGGGGTGGAAGGATCTCCGGCGTAGGGGAGATCTACATGTGGGATTCCGGTCTAGGGGGACTACCCTTCACATGGGGAGATTCTGCGAGCCCTCCGTTCTTCCCAGATTTGCAATTCCTGCTGCTCGGCCTGTGGGTGATGCACACAAGGTATTTGGTACTTTTCCTGAGAGACCAAAAATTCATTTCAATTCAAGTCCTGAAGCAACCAAACAATCTTGGTCCGATGTATGTGTGAATCGTAGAACTTACGATGCAGCACTTGGAATGTCTCATGTCCCCCCTATCCTGTGAAGATGGGTCTGTGTTTGCTAGATTCCCCTCTGATCTAGTTCTAAAAGGGGCTGAAAACTGGAAGAATAGTCTTGTGGGTTATGTTGTGGGAGATATTCCATTTTATGGTCATATGGTTGCTTGGATGGAGAGATTGTGGAAGCCGAAGAAGAAGGTACATGTTTATACTAAGGAGAATGGGTTCTTTTACTACCGGTTCGAAAATCCGGAGGAGTGTGACAGGGTTTTGGCAGGGGGCCCTGGCTATTCGAAGGACGACTAGTTGTTCTGAAGCGATGGTCCCTTCATATGAGGAATGATCGTGACATCTTAACATCTATTCCTGTTTGGGTTTAGCTACATGGGGTCCCCCTATTCATGTGGAATCTGGAGGGACTTAATATCATTGCCTCGGTCATTGGGAAACCTATGAGTCTGGACCGTGCCACTGCTTATTTTGAAAGGATCTCTTATGCCCGTTGTTTGATCGAAGTGGATGCTTCTACTCCTCTGTTGTCCTCTTTCGAAGTCGAGATGGAGGAGGGCTCTATAGTAATTATTACCACCAAATATGAAGGTTCCCCGCCCCGATGTAGCAAATGCGTCTCTTTTGGTCACACTGATGAGCAATGCACTGTCAGCATTAAGCTCCCTTCAATCCAAGTGGTTAATGGAGAGCAGGAGCAAGGGATGCGGTGCCCTCTCCTTCAGAAAGAAATGCCATCGGGTAATATTAATTGTAGTGCAAGCAATGATTCTAATGTTGGGGTGTCCGACCCTCAAATGCCTGTGCAACACCCTGAGCTATCCAACCCAATGCCGCCTGAGCAACTCCCTGAGCCACCCAATCGAACTTCACCTGAGCTCCACCAGGATCTGAAGATGGCCTCTCCTGGAGACCCGGCTACCTCTAGGGAATCAATTCCAATTACGGTTGAGGATACCTTGAGGAACAATGAGCACTCTCAGCTGCCCGAGCAAAGCGTGAACATAAGCACTTCCCAGCAACTAATGGCGGCTATAGCGCTACCCATTCCGGAGGATTCAAATCAGGTCGGGCTTTCAAAATCTCTGCCCCATAGAGTTACTTCTCCAGGTAAAATTCCTTCTCCCCAGGATAGCATTGAATTGCCTGTGAATCAGCAGGGTTGTTTCCCTTTGCCTTCTCTGATTGATGATGCAATAGTGGATGATGTTGATAAATTGCCTCACTGTATTGCTACTGATAATCCCGAATGGGATAAAGAAGTGGAAGAACAGGTCCAACATAAGCTAGACATTAAAAATGGCAAGAAAAAGGTTGTTCAGAGTGCTTCAGGATCCAACAGAAGAAGCACAAGATCTCATACCACTTGATTGGGCCAGAGCGCCATCACCCACATACTGACCAATGACTTTACTTTTCTGGAATATTAGAGGCCTCAATAATCTCGTTCGTAGGAGAGATTTGAGAAGTAGAATCTATTCAATAAAGCCTTCGGCCATCATACTTTTGGAGACAAAGCTCAAAAATCCTTCTGATCATAAGAAGTCGTGTGTTCCTTCAGACTGGCTATCTATAGACAATTCTTCCATGGCTCCTGGGGGACGAATTGTGATGTGGTTTAATCCCACAATCTGGAAGTTTGATGCTTTGTCCTGCTCTAATCAACACATCACGGTCCCCTGCTCTAACTTAGGCGGGTTCTCGTGTGTTATAACTAGTGTTTATGCCCGCAACACCATCCCTGAGAGAAAGGAGTTGTGGAAATGCTTGGAAGGTGATCTTGGTATGATAGGCAATTCGGCATGGCTTGTTGGCGGGGATTTCAACAGCGTGCTATACACTTCTGACAAGCTTGGAGGAAGGAGGTTAGAAGAGGCTATGGTCCAAGACTTCACTCACTGTATCACAAGGTGTTCGTTGCAGGAACTTAAGAGCACATGTAACAAGCTAAGCTGGTGCAACCATCGGGTGGGTAAGGATCGAATTAATGCCCAATTAGATAGGGTCTTTTGTAATTCATCTTGGATTAATTCCCTTTCGAATTCTTATTTGGAATATCTTGATCCTAGTACCAGTGATCACTCTCCCATGGTAGTTAATCTTCATATCACGCCTTCGCATGATCCCAAGCCATTTAAAATTTTCAACTATTGGATCAAGTGCCCTGGTTTTCAGGATGTTATTGCCAAGGGTTGGAGCGAGAATTTTCAGGGAACACCTATGTTTCGGCTCACACAAAAACTAAAACATTTGAAACCCCATCTCCGGAATTGGGCAGGTGCCTACCACGCGAAAAAGCTGGTTAGTAAATGCCAGCTGAGGTTGGAGGCAATCCGAAATAATCCTAGTATCATCTCTGATGCATCTCTGCAACATGAAGAACAGCTTATACTCAAGGAGTTAATGGTGGCTTTGAAATTGGAAGAAGAGATGTTTAGGCAAAAAAGTCGTCAGGACTGGCTGAAATTGGGCGACAGGAATACCAAATTCTTCTACAATGCTATGAATTCGAGGACCTGTCGTAATTCACTGAATCATTTAGTTGATGTGAATGGTCAACAAAACAGAGATCTGTATGTTCTGCAAAGGGAGGCTCCTGTTTTCTTTGAAAAACTTTATACGCAGAATCACTATCTGAGTAACTTCCCCAAGCTGGTGCCAAAACGTATCTTAACTATGGAGTCGTCCGAGTGGCTTGGTCGGAGGGTCTCTAATGATGAGATCAAACGGGCGGTTTTGGAGATTGGCCCCGATAAGGCCCCTGGACCTGATGGTTATAACGGTCTTTTCTTCCAACACAACTGGGGTATTATTGGAGATGAGGTAACTATTGCTGTTAAATCTTTCTTTAAATCAGGGTCGCTTCTCAAAAGTGTCAATCATACTTTTTTAACCCTGGTGCCTAAGAATTCTAATGCTTCCTCACTCAGTGATTATCGACCCATAGCCTGTTGTAATGTTCTCTACAAGATCATCAGCAAAATTATGTGCAACAGGTTAAAAGTTGTGATTCATGACTTGATCTCACCGAACCAATCTGCTTTTCTCAAAGGGAGGCTACTCTCTGATTCCACTCTGTTAGCCCATGAACAGATTAGAGATTTCAGCAATCAAATGGGAAGTAGAGCGTGCCTTAAATTGGACCTGAGGAAGGCTTTTGATAGTGTAAACTGGGATTTTATCTTGTTTTTCTTGCTTCAGCTGGGCTTCCCTCTTCTCTTCATCGAATGGATTAGAGAGTGCATTACCTCGCCTACTTTCTCTATATTAATAAATGGTGCTCCAGTGGGATATTTCAATGGTAATAGAGGTATTCGCCAAGGGGATCCGCTCTCCCCCTATTTATTTGTGATTGCTATGGAAGCATTCTTTGTTCTGATGGCCAAATATATTAATATGGGCAAAATCCAACCAATGAGGCATGGAAACTCTATTTCTCATCTTTTATTTGCAGATGACCTCCTTCTGTTCTGCAGGGCCAACAAAACCTCTTTTATGGGACTGAAAAATTTGCTGGGGGAGTTTTCTATTTTAACTGGACTTCAGGTTAACAGGGATAAGAGTGAGGGAATATTTAGTAAGGGGACCAAAAACAAGCAATCCTTATCTGAATTGTTGGGAATAAGGATTTCTACAACTATTAACACCTACTTGGGTCTGCCTCTCTCATCGAAATACCCCAAAACGGCTAATTATGGCAAATTGGTGGACAAATGCAAGAAGAGGATGATGGGCTGGAGCTCTTCTCTACTATCTATCTCTGGGCGGATTGAACTAGTTAGATCGGTCATTTACGGAATTGTTTTATTCTAGATGCAAGCTTTCAATGTTCATATCAAAATTCTGAAGATTATCTCCTCATCCTGTAGGCGTTTCATCTTGGGCTCGTCGAGAGCGTGGTCGTGGAAGGATATGTGTAAACCCAAGTCTGAAGGCGGTGTGGGGCTCAGATTGTTAGAAGAGTTAAATGAGGAGGCGAGGCTTAAGCTTATCTGGAGATACTTGTCATCCGGTTCCCTTTGGGCAAATCATATGGTAGGCCAATATGGTGATTCAGGTTGCTTCTTCACGGCCAAACGTTTGCTCCAACATTCGGGCACCTGGAAACATTTGTTGCAGTACAGGCCGATGTCCCTTGGCCTTATCAGACGGAAAATTCGTGATGGGAGCTCAACCTCTTTCTGGAATGATCATTGGTTGGAGTGTGGCCTGCTATCAAATACACTTGAAATCCCGCCTGGAGCTGAGAACCATTGCGTTCGGGAATACTGGACTGGCACGGGCTGGAAGGAGGATCCGGCCATTGCTCCTGTTAAACACTTGCTTCAGAAAATAAAAGTTTGTTCGGGAGCTGATGAATGGGAATGGGTCCCTGGTGGCCGGTTTTCTTTCAAGAAATGTTGGGAAGGTATTCGGAATAGAGGTGTGTGCTTCCCCTTTCACAAGTTAATTTGGTATAGTAATCATATTCCAAAAATGTCGCTAACTCTTCTCCGTGCATTTTGGGGTAAGTTGCTCACACGTGAGATGATTTCAAGATGGGGGTTCAATGTCCAACATCATTGCGTGCTGTGTGATGAAGATATGGAGGAAACAATAGACCATCTTTTCTTTAACTGTAGCTTCTCCAACTACATTCTACGCAGGGCTTTTCTTAAGTTGGGAATAACCACTATCATCACGCCAACCCTTAGCGAGATCGGGAAACACTACATATCACATTACGGAGGGAAGAATGCTTTGTGCTTACTTGCTAAAACTACACTCGCTGCTATGGTTTGGCACATATGGAAAGAGAGGAATAATCGAATTTTTGAGGGGGTTTCTAAAAAGAAGACCATTCTTTTTGAAGCAATAGCTACTGATATTAGAGTCGCTTTGCATGACCAAGACCCCTCTACGGAGGAGGAGTCTACTGCTTACGGCAACTGGGAATTCAGAGACATGGGATAAATTTTGATTAATTCTTTGTAGTGGGTTTACCTTTGTATAGTATTGTTATCCTCTTGGTATAGCTCCAATTGGGTCTTGTTTTTTATGGTGGTGAGTGACGGCGCTTGTGCCCTCTCCTCTCCCCATTGGATTCACTTCCCTTTTTGGGCTATTGTTGTATTTGTACATATCTCAATAAAATTAAGCTAACCTTCATATATATATATATATATATATCAGTTCTAGGCTCATTGTGTTCGTACCTTAAGATCTTTGTATAAATCAGTTTCGTTTGGCAAATTCGGATTTCTCTAAAAGTATTTTCAATATTATTTATTTGAAATTTCTCTCCAGTTTTAAGACTTAGAAAACATTTAGCATGTGCTTAAATTCTCTACACTAAAGTTGATATGATTTCATTCTTTGAATTTCGAAACTTTTGCCGAAATTATTAAATTACTTCCGCATAATATTTTCTAACCTATGTCCTTAATGTTCGTGTGAATGTTTTACTTCTTCCTTATAATAAATTTTCAATAAGCTAATAAACCATTCTTCTTATTATGTATATACGGCTCAAACTTATTTCGAACAACTCATTTTATCGACCGGTTTCGTACTCTTCGTTTTTAACTTATATCTTTTACACACTATTTTCCTGTATCCTATAAGAGCATCATTACATCTTTCTTTTCCCACCAAAACATTCACAATTATACCCTTGATTCACCTAACCAAGTTGTCTCCATATCTTCGTCCTATCTGAACTCATGCTTTTCGATCTTTCCTTCGTCACGCTTTGGCTTCGGTTTCTTTCCTATTGTTTAGCCATTAGTGCTTGTCGTTGCCTGTGTCAACCATAGTATAGCTTGGTGGGTCCATTAGTATAAGTTGTTATGTCGTGGAGGTGCATGCATATAGGTGGAGTGTGTGGACCCGTATGAGCGTGCTACCCTTAGGGTATTAATAATTGACTCTTGTATTATGTATGTATAATTAGTGTTATTCATGATGTATATGAAGTTGTGTATATGGTGGTGTTATTATATATGTGCGGATAGCTATACCACTTTAGGGATGTCTGTATAAATATTGGAAATTGTATTGGGGCATATACTAGTAGTGTAAGTAGCTTGAAGATACTTGTAGATGCTTGGTATATAATATAGTAGTAAGTCGTGAGTATGTTAGGTGTAATGATAATAGGTGTACTTATAGTTAAGTGAGTAAGCCTATTATATGACCTATATGTTAGTAAGTGTGAGTGTGTGCTTGTACGTAAATATTAGTGTGCTTAGACGTAAGTAGTTATGTATTTGCTGCATGAGTATATATGTGATATACGTATGGTAGTAGGATTATTATTTTGATTGATATCGCTTGCTCTTACGGGATTTTGTGTACGTGTATACCATGAGGTATACACAATTATTGCATACCTTAACTATGTATGTAAGTAGATGTATTGGTATACTAATTATAGGTAAATGGATATGGTGTGAATATATGCGTTACTTGTGTGTGACTATACGATGAATGTATGTTTTAGGGAGGGTATTATAATTATACGTGTGCTGATGTCTGTAATATTATTATGGTATATAAAGTGATTGAACTATGTGGGTGTTACCTGACTAGATATTAAGTGTGATTGACATTATGGTATGTATATAGTTATATTGGTAGATGTGTATACTTTGGAGCGGTATTGGTATATGTATAGATACCTGATCGGTCTATATTTTACACCTTTTTTCTGCATATTTGCATGCCATTTCGGTTGCTCATATTGCGATTTTCGCGATTATTCGATGATATTGTGTTACTTTTCACTATTTCTTGTTTTTGTCGGATTTCAGGAAATATGAGCAATTGGGAGAAAAAATGAGCTTAAAGGACTTGCACGCGTAACGGAGCATCGCTCATGGACTTATTGAGGACCTATCAGCGATAGAAGACGAGTGGAAGAAGAGAGAACGTCGTAATAGCGACGAGAAAGCGAAATGATGAAGATTGGGCATTTTCAGCATGCCACTCGGCCGAGTGAAGGAGTCACTCGGCCGAGCAAGGAAGCCCGCTCGGCCGGCCAGATCGGACACGCAATTACTTGAAGAGTAGCGTGCACTCGGCCGAGTGACGACATCCCACTCGGCCGAGTATGGAGACACCACTCGCCCGAGTGGCACACGAACGACGGCATCCAAAAGACCAGACTTACTGTAATCCGTCAGTCGATTACGAGCTCCGACTCGGCCGAGTACCAAAATCCCCTCGGCCGAGTGACATTCGCCGCTCGGCCGAGTGATGCCGAGGACACGCAGCGCCCAGATTTTCAGACAGCCTCCCACTCTTTTGAAATCTGCTATCATTCCAACAATCAAAGTATTTGTCTCATATTTTTTATGGATAGTAGACTTCATGACAGTTCCAACGCCACCAAGAACGTGCCAATCGGAGGTCGGATGAAATCTGGAGAATTTCTGCAAATTGACGTTACAGTGCTGGAATTTCCACTCGGCCGAGTCACATGTCCCACTCGGCCGAGTCAGCGGCGGGCCCAGATTTAAAGTTGCGGTTTGGGCTGTTTTGAGCACGAATTTGAGGGGTTTTCTAGGGTTATTTGCTAGGGGTTTGGAAGACTATATAAGGGGTTTGTAGCCACCATTAGAAAATGTTCCCATGATGTTTTCTTAGTGATTATTTTAGAGGTTAGGCCATGCCCTAGGCCCCCTCTTAGATCTAAAAGCTTGTATTTGGATTGAAGATCTTCATCAAAGCTAAGTATTTTGTTCTTATTATTTGAATCTTTGTTTTTTCTATCTTTTTGTATGCAAGCAATGATTTTTATTGATTCTCATATCGTTATTGCTATGCTTGAGTAGATTTGTTGTTCTAGGGTTTGGGGATGAACCCTATGGATCTAATTTCAGATTTGTGATGAATGAATTTCTAAATTGCTAGAATTGCTAGGAGGTTAGGTTGTGATCGATTTATTACGGATAGCTAGGAATTTCCATCGATTTGGGGTTTGCAAGAGACTGGATTCCTATCGATGGGAAGGCCTAGATATTCGATTTAGATTTATAATAGAGATTCGCTAGACTTGGTTTGCAAGAGATTGGACCAAAGCTAGCACTTTTATTATAGATCTATACACATATTCGTTTGCAAGAGATTGGACGAATACAAACTATCACAACCTAGATCGTAACTCGAGTTTG
The DNA here is from genome assembly GCA_030789695.1 of Scilla litardierei. Taxonomy (NCBI): domain Eukaryota; kingdom Viridiplantae; phylum Streptophyta; class Magnoliopsida; order Asparagales; family Asparagaceae; genus Scilla; species Scilla litardierei. The sequence continues at coordinate 797,706,921 of CM061142.1, read as the reverse complement.
CACGAGAGTGGGCTCGAGGGGCGATTGAACGATGATGTCGATCCTAATGCTAGCGTCTTAGGCTAGGGTTTGCAAGAGATTGGGCCCTATCCTAGGGTTGCTATAGACCGGCAATAGCACGAGAGCGTGAGCTTGGTTCTATATTTAGTTACGACTAGTTCACCCCAACGCAAGTCTAGTAATATTGAGATTCACTATTCACAATGATGAATGACGGTCCGTAGTGGGGATTCCCTAGCCCTAGACACTTTTATTGTATTTTATTTGAATCGATACTTTATCCGACTTCTTTATCACTGACACCGACATCCACTGCCATTTCCATTATATCATTCCATAACCATCTCCACCAATAAAACATTCGTAGTCAAACCAACCTAGGATAGATTGGAGCCAACACCACCTCCTCGTGTACGATACCCGCTCGCCACTTGACCGTGCGCTCGCGGTAAAACTACAATCGTTCTCCAGGTGTGTATCCAGGGCCGATCAAGTTTTTGGCGCCGTTACCGGGGATTTATCTCCGTGCATTTGCGACATACTAGGGTGTGCTCTTGGGTTGCATTTCGGAGCGATCAAGTTTTTGGCGCTGTAGCCGGGGAGGTGTTTCCCGTTGGATGCCAATTTGTCACAATTAGGTTGATTAGACTACCTAAAACAAAAAACAAAAAAAAACATTGAGAGAGATTTTTTTCCCCACCACCTGCTACTATTATCATCTTTATCTCTCTTTGTACCACTGACGTCTTTTCCAGGTTATTTACTTTGCTTGATCAGGTACAGTTGTTGCAGCGATGGTGCTTCCAAAGAAAATGCGAGCGGGCTCTATACAATCCTACATGTATCTCGCTACATTCTATCAGGCTGATGGAGAATCCTTCGGGGAAGCCTTGTCTAGGTTTGAAGGAAAGTTAGGAATGTTCCAGACGGAGTCAGACCATGAGTGGAATGCCTCCACGCTATTTGATATCTTCACTAGAAGGCTAAGGGGACCCTCATGTGAGTTTCTGAAGAGGATGCAAGTGGGAAAGTTCAGTGATTTGCAGTTGGTAGCAGCCTTGGAGCAAATGATAGATGATGCTCGATCTACCGGTTCACTAACCGTTACGGTAAGTAAACCATACGACCAAGTATTCATCGATTTTGTTATGGCTAATGTCTCTAGTGCAGGTACTATCATAGATGGAGTGTAGGCTTCACTTGAAGGTGATCATATCCACCTTTATACCATCAACACTCCACAAATAGAGACATCTGAGTTGCCAAAGGAGGACACGTACACTGACCTATTGAGAAACATTGTCGACATAGTTCGAAATTCCGGTCCATTGACAATAACGGCAGGTGATCCTTTTGAGCTTGAATTTCAAAACTTTATTACTCATTGTATCTCTTCCACAGGCACAATTGATGATGGAGTCTACGCTCTAATTGAGGGGTACAAGACCCATTTCTACACCATGGTCGAGATACATGAGCCTATAGAGCCACCTTATACCATCGTCTCCTCCCCCTGCCACCCACCTGAGTCAGAGCAGCCTATACCATCAGAGGACATTATTGTGGAGGTCATGCATACAGTAGTGGAGCCGACCATCGAGGAGGACGTGACTTTGGACGCTGACATCTGCACACAGATGGAGCCCGAATTGTACCCCCCTCCTTTCGAGCTACCGCATCCATCCCCACCTTCTACAGAGGCTGAGCATCCCTCAGAGGACCACGCTTCCACTGATGCTGAGGACAATCCCACAGAGCTTATGGCTTCCCTTCAGGGAGATCTTTTTACTCCCTCATCTCCTACATTTGATTCTCCTCCAGTGTATGATGTTTTTTATGATTCAGATTTTGATGACTCATCGTGCCTTTTGCAGGATTCATGTACATACGATCAAGAGGTACGATGGGACGTATACGAGGAGGAGAGCGAGGAGTTAGAACCCATGGATGCTATTGATTATGATCAGGAGGTGCAATGGGATAAGTCTGACGATGATGAGGAGTTACCTGATGAAACCCACGCTTATATGCCCAAGCTACCTGAACAACCTGAGGCGAACAACGAGGAGTTGATCGACATGGTATACGAGAGTAGAGATTTATTTCCAGAGAAGTGTTGTCAACCGTTTTTAATTTTAAATACTTATGTTGATGACCCTCTTTGGAATACATTTATTTTGGGGAAGAATTATCCACATCAGATTGATGTGGCTTATCTTTTGCAGGGTACAGGTGGAGTCCTTGGAGAGATGCTGGAAGCCGTATTGCTGGAATCTGATGGAGTGTGGACACACTCATCTGGCAGAGACACGAAAGGAGCAGTTGGAGCAGTTGCCTGCACCGGCAAAGATACTGGATCCGCCTTTTGCTATAGGTGATATTAATCCAGTAGTGTAGAAATTTTTATGCTTTCAATAAACCCGAATCCTCTCGACAGCGAGAGGACCGTACAGATTTTTTTGAATAAATATTACCTTATATGACGGCCACAATAATCATTTACACCCCAAACCCATTATATATATTGATTGCCCTCTTTATATCTTGATGTGTCATATCCTTTTTGCTCACCACCCATCGAGCATTTCTTTCAAGTGAATACTCACATTCTTATTCGTTTGACTCAATCTTGCTTAGCAAAGCCGTGACATTTTTGATCGAGTCATTTGAATAGGATTTTTGGTATAAGCTTGAGGGAAGGTGCTCTCATGCATCATTGTATATGCATGTAGTTGCATTAGGATTTCATGTCATTCATTTCATCATTTTTCATTCACCCCCCTATTATTATCGTTGTTCCTCATATTCTTCCACTATGATCACATTGAGGACAATGTGAAGTTTAAGCTTGGGGGAGTGCATTTCCATGCCATTAGATGCATTAGTTGCATTTTTACTTTATTTTAGGGTCTTTAAAATTTTTCGAAATTTTTGCATCATCTCGTTGATTTTTCCATCTTATTTTCCTTTTATGTGTGTTCATGCATCATGTTGTGTGCTTGTTCTTTTCTTTTCTTTCCTCTCTTTTATTTTATATCTTTATTTTCTTTTCCTCCTTTTGCTAGATTTGTTCCTTATGATGATATCTCTTATTGCTTTAGTAGCCATCCCGATACTTATTATTCCTTGCCATGCTATTTAGAGTATTCCATAGTCTTACTATTCACACGTGCTTGCAAATCTATTTCTCTTGATGACTCCTCTAAGTGAATGCATGATATTAATTGAAAATGAATGTATGGATTAGTGTTTAGTATGCTTTTGTTGGAAATGCACCAAGATTCACGCATCATTAATATATCTGAAGCATCAGTTTTATTGTCTTATTCACCTTCTGTTGCATGCCTGATATGATTGTAAACTTTACTGCTTGACTTCACTATTTATTGAAATGATTGAGAATATCCATGCTTACATATGAGTTTTAGTTGAAGTATTATTTTATTGAACCGTTCGTGCACATCTTAGAGTGAACCGAGTGTTACATTATTTCTTTCTACACATATATCTTTTTATTCTCTACATGTCACTTGAGTTCACCTCCTAAAGCTACTTATACCGCATCTATTTCTCAAAAATCCCAACAAAAGAAAAAGTTAGCTCCAAAAAGTCCAAAAAGCCAAAAAGGAGCCAAAATCCAAAAAATACAAATCGTATAGCCCCTACAAAAATCCAAAAAGAAAAATGAGAAACAAAGTCCAAAAGAAAAAATATATATTTCTCTATCTCATTATTGGAGCCACAAAATACTTGTGAAAACCAAGGCAAAAATCCCATTTTCACTATCATATTCCTTTAGATGTGATGCCTCAAGCTAAGCTTGGGGGGTGAATTCATTTGACCATATGAGTAAGTATGACATTAGAGTGGAGACGTGCATGAATGGGGATATTCGATAATGCTTAGACTACGTAAAATATATTAGATATGGAGATTTTTCATGATTTGAAATAAATATGTGAATGCCATGACTCTTATTCTATTCTCTATTACATGCTTGGTGTATATCTTATATGCTTCATTTATAACTTTTGATTGAAAAGTGCATCGCCAACATTTGTATATTAAATTCTATGAAATACGTGATGTGGATATGAATTGATTGTATGAATTTAGAGAGTCCCTTTTGTTGTTCTTAAAAGCTTGCAAGTATCATGTCTAAGTAAGATATGAAATCCTTATAACATGTGATTCGTATTTTCCAAGTTATCATGATGTGTAGCTTATGGCTTGAGATCTGAGAGAATAATCTAGCAACCCCTTCCACCTCGTTTTCTTTCTTTTTCATTTTCATTTCCTTTGTATTCATGTACCGAGTTCGTCTCTTTACTTATCTTCCTCGAGGACGAGTAAGAGGCAAGCTTGGGAGATTTTGATCGATCCATATTTTACACCTTTTTTCTGCATATTTGCATGCCATTTCGGTTGCTCATATTGCGATTTTCACGATTATTCGATGATATTGTATTAAATTTCACTATTTCTTATTTTTGTCAGATATCAGGAAATATGAGCAATTGGGAGAAAAAATGAGCTTAAAGGACTTGCACGTGTAACGGAGCATCGCTCATGGACTTATTGGGGACCTATCAGCGATAAAAGACGAGTGGAAGAAGAGAGAACGTCGTAGGAGCGACGAGGAAGCGAAATGATGAAAATTGGGCATTTTCAGCATGCCACTCGGCCGAGTGAAGGAGTCACTCGACCGAGCAAGGAAGCCCGCTCGGCCAACCAGATCGGACACGCAATTACTTGAAGATTAGCGTGCACTCGGCCGAGTGACGACATCCCACTCGGCCGAGTATGGAGACACCACTCGCCCGAGTGGCACACGAACGACGGCATCCAAAAGACCAGACTTACTGTAATCCGTCAGTCGACTACGAGCTCCGACTCGACCGAGTACTAAAAGCCCCTCGGCCGAGTGACATTTGCCGCTCGACCGAGTGATGCCGAGGACACGCAGCGCCCAGATTTTCAGACAGCCTCCCACTCTTTTGAAATCTTCTATCATTCCAGCAATCAAAGTATTTTTCTCATATTTTTTATGGATAGTAGACTTCATGACGGTTCCAACTCCGCCAGGAACGCGCCAATCGGAGGTCGGTTGAAATTTGGAGAATTTGTACAAGTTGACGCTGCAGTGCTGGAATTTCCACTCGGCCGAGTCACCTGTCCCACTCAGCCGAGTCGGCGGTGGGCCCAGATTTAAAGTTACGGTTTGGGCTGTTTTTGGGCACGAATTTGAGGGGTTTTCTAGGGTTATTTGCTAGGGTTTTGGGAGACTATATAAGGGGTTTGTAGCCACCATTAGAAAAGGTTCCCATGATGTTTTCTTAGTGATTATTTTAGAGGTTAGGCCATGCCCTAGGCCCCCTCTTAGATCTAAAAGCTTGTATTTGGATTGAAGATCTTCATCAAAGCTAAGTATTTTATTCTTGTTATTTGAATCTTTATTTTTTCTATCTTTTTGTATGCAAGCAATGATTTTTATTGATTCTCATATCGTTATTGCTATGCTTGAGTAGATTTGTTGTTCTAGGGTTTGGGGATAAACCATATGGATCTAATTTCAGATTTGTGATGAATGAATTTCTAAATTGCTAAAATTTCTAGGAGGTTAGGTTGTGATCGATTTATTACAGATAGCTAGGAATTTCCATCGATTTGGGGTTTGCAAGAGATTGGATTCATATCGATGGGAAGGCCTAGATATTCGATTTAGATTTATAATAGAGATTCGCTAGACTTGGTTTTCAAGAGATTGGACCAAAGCTAGCACTTTTATTATAGATCTATACACATATTCGTTTGCAAGAGATTGGACGAATACGAACTATCACAACCTAGATCGTAACTCGAGTTTGCACGAGAGTGGGCTCGAGGGGCGATCGAATGATGATGTCGATCCTAATGCTAGCGTCTTAGGCTAGGGTTTGCAAGAGATTGGGCCCTATCCTAGGGTTGATATAGACCGGCAATAGCGCGAGAGCGTGAGCTTGGTTCTATATTCAGTTACGACTAGTTCACCCCAACGCAAGTCTTGTAATATTGAGATTCACTATTCACAATGATGAATGATGGTCCGTAGTGGGGATTCCCTAGCCCTAGACACTTTTATTGTATTTTATTTGAATCGATACTTTATCCGACTTCTTTATCACCGACACCGACATCCACCGCCATTTCCATTATATCATTCCATAACCATCTCCACCAATAAAACATTCGTAGTCAAACCAACCTAGGATAGATTGGAGCCAACACCACCTCCTCGTGTTCGATACCCGCTCGCCACTTGACCATGCGCTTGCGGTAAAACTACAATCGTTCTCCGGGTGTGTATTCGGGCTCGACCAATACCGTGTTACATATGTAGAGTATTCTGTTATGTGTTTTGGGTCTCACTCAAGCTTGAGTGGGTATACTCTAAGTATATTGTTACATATGTCTGTGGTTTACGTGTAGTACCATGAATATAGCGATGGATGATGTATGTATAGTGATAGGATTGTTTGTGCCTGGTTGTGTTACGCACATGATTGTGGGTCGCTATACCAGTATATAGTTATAGGTGTTGGTCTTGTGGTACAGTTAATTACTAAGGACTTGCTTGTGTGAACGAATGTGTGCTAGCTAAACTAGGTGCGTAGATGTGCTGAGTATATAGTGGTATGATTGGTATATATGAATGAAATGTTAGCGTGTGTGGGTGTGCACCATGCATGGGTAAGTATGTGCTTAGTTATAGGTATTGGTGACTATGGTATGAGTGGCGTGTCGCGAATATAGTTATAGGCCCGTATGTGATGTGAATATATGGTGAAATATTTGCATACATTTGAATGGCTATATAATTGTGAAATTATAGTAGTGGTGAATGTATATTAGATATAGTAAACTTTGTTTAATAATGGTATGGTGTGACTACATGTGTTGATGTGTTTGGTATTGGATGTACACTATGAGATATAGGGAGTAGTGTATCCTTATTGTTTTGTTCATAGGTAGTTATCTGAACATGGAGTATTACGATGGTATCTGCTGGTGTGAACTATTTAATTGGTTGTAAGTATGTGCACCATGGTATAGTTATATAGGTATGTACGTGACTATATGAATGATTGAAATACGTGTATGAATTTGACTGACTATGATAGGTATAAGTGTATAATGTGCGTGAATATATATATATATACATGTTAGTAGTGTTAACGTTTGACTACCTAGTGTATATATAAGCTCTTGTAATGACCATATCTGGTTGAATTATAGTGTGATGTGATTGGGATAGCTACTAGTCTGGCTAGAGTTATATTTATAGTTAGAAAATCCGAGGACGGACTTTATTCTAAGGTGGGTAGGATGTAACGGCCGGTACTCACTATTCGTTATACGGCTGTGCGTATAGCAATTTCGGATACCTGATTGGTTTTGTTGCTTTGTATGTGAGTCGTGTCGTTGAGTCGATAGGGCCGTAGCACCTTGGTTGCATCCTTAGTAAGCCAACCCCGACATGTGCCCAACTTGGATTTACTGTCGCCTTTGGACCCCGTAACCTTTATAAGCTTTACGTGCACGTAGTCTTGTTTGTGCACGTATTTATTTTAGACTTTGTCTGTATCCAAACCATATAGTGTGATATGCTGTTGTAACCCTCTCTGAGAGTATTAAATTGGGGATTTATTTTGGAACGTCATTTCACGGGTCGTTCTCCCACGATTTGACTTTGTTTAATGAAACGTCGCGATTTTCACTTCTGTCGTGAGGCCTTTTTATTTTTAATTTCGTTTCTCGTCTTCGAAATCATGATCCGTCTCCTTAGTCGTGTTTCTCTCGTCGTCTCGGTCACCACTGTATTTATTTCACAATTTCTGGGCTTCGTTTGACCTACTTGCACTTTTTGGCCAACCTATTGTATTTTTTAACCCTAAGTTTCATTGTATTTTTCTCTAATGATTAATTAATAATAAATTACATCAGAATGTTGACTTAGCCCATTATTCCCCTCTCTTGGCCGCACCCAACCCAGGGAGAGAGAGAGGGTGAGATATTGGGTTTACTTGTATCATTAAACAAATTTTACCCAAAAAACAACTAGCCCTTGACCTAGTCCCATCTACCCACGTGAGCATGAGCATACCCACGTTTTCTCAGCCCCCTACCTATTAAAATAACCTAGGTCTTCAACTATTTTTCACAGTAAACATTTGAAACCGCCGCTCTCATACAATACCCCACGCAAACAACACACCCCGACCCTTCTCTTGCGTTTTCCGTCCTAACCCGCCGTCGACCGGCCCCCCCTCTCCGATCCCCGACATGCCTCCTCCCCTCAAGCCATCGTGGGACCCTGCTACGATGCTGTTGACCGCCGGAAATAGCCTCCGCAGCCGCTGTAATCGCAACAGCAGCCGCAGCCCACAGCAACCGCCGCTGCGCCGCCGCCCGCGCCCCCTCCGTCGTGTCTCCACCTCCCCGTGACATCTACGATGCCGTGGCAGCCATCTCGGGCTGCCATTGCCTGTAAATAGCGAGGCCCTCGCTGTTTTGTGTTCTCACGACGTATCATCGCATCGTTTCGGCTCCCCGTTGCTCACTCTCGATGTTGGGATCTTTCGATAGTCCCCCACCCCTCCTAGGGGTGTTTCTCGACGTTGCAATCGTTCCCTACGATGCTCAACATCATAGACTTCGTGTACATCGAACCGTTCGTCTCGGTTCGTTGTTACGGCTTCCCGGGAGCCATGAAAACGCCTACGGACCTATTACTCGCTATTTGGAATCTTGCTCGCTGATCTGTTTGCTGCCTAAGAATTGGCGATCATGGAATCTTATTTGGAATCTGGATTAGGAGCACGTTCTATTATTTCAACCCCTGGCGTCGTTAGCCGACGCCAGTGTTGCTCTCGCTTCGTGTAAGGGTAAATTTCTGAACACTTAGGACCCCCAACCCATCCATGTTAAACAAGATAAAAATCGGTATTTTAGTTGTCTGATAATTCACTAATAAAGATAATTTAATTTGGGATTGTAGGCTGGTGGATCTGAGCACATAGGTAGACTGGACTGTTTGGACGGTGTAGTCAGAACGATTAATTGCAGGCAAGTGAAACTTGCCAGTTCTTTGTTTAGGCCGTGCTTTAGGCTATTTCTTGTTGTAGGCGTAAAAGAGACTAGGCGATGAAATGATACCCACCTAGATGCAATTTTAAGATCTAGCTTGACAACGAAGCTAGATCTGTCACCCTGCCATGTCATTCATGCATTGCTACCTGTCACGTTTAATTTTCATAACTGTATGCTCTTTACTTGCGTACTGTCATGCCTGTCACGTTTAAATTCCTTATCCGTACGCACTTAAATTATAACTTGACATGCCATGTCATCCATGCTTGAGTGTTGCATTAGTAGCACACGCTATGTACTTGTTGATGCCAGACACCTGCGTTGCAGGTACAACCCTATGCCAAATACACTTCCTGGCTCGTGATCCAGCAGCGGGCTACATGTGTTGGTCAAAAGCCAATGCCCGACTTGTTGAGGCTAGGCACCTGCGTTGCATGCACAACCCTATGCCAAATACACTTCCAGGCTCGTGATCCAGAAGCCGGCTACATGTGTTGGTCAAAAGACAATGCCCGATTACACGTGGAGGGGTAGGGTTAAGCGACCACTCAGCGTAGAGTATGCCCGTACAGCCACTTCAGCTGTAAGGCGTAAACTCTAAGCACGACATGTTTACTTGACTTGTAAAATCCGTGTGAATGTTTTAGTAGCTTTGCTACCCATGCCATGTCATACTTGTTACCATGTTATACTTGATGCCATGTCATACTTACTGCATTGTCTCACTTGTTGCATCCATGCATTAAACTGCCATGTCATCGCACATTTTAGAACTGCTAGGTTGCTTTCCTTCTTTTAGTTTCCTTGCACAAGTCTCTTATAGACTTGCTGACATGCACCCTCGTCTCTTTTGGGTGTCGCATGTTAGTTGCTGAGCCAGAGTCCGTTGCTGAGGACGAGGTGTTTGCTGACTTTGAGCCTGGGTCCACCGTTGACGTGGAGTACGAGGACACCGGCGACCAGTCGTAGAGACTTCTTTTGGTGTTACTTTCTGCTTAGTCTGTTGTTAGGTTGTCGGTGCATAGCACCTTTCTTTCTGTACGTTGATTATTTCTGTTGGCCATGCTTGGGCCTTTTAGACTCTTCTCTTTAGCCTGGTGGCTTTTCTGTGATGTTGGACTTTGTTGGTGGACGTTCTGAGATTGGAATAAATTTTATCTGTCTCTTTTCATTATTATTATTTTTGTTCTGTATCGTATTTGCAAGGACCTATACTTGGTTATTCCAGACGCTTTACATACTGGAGCCTCACAGCTCCAAGTCTGAGCGGACTTCTCACGCCTCTCCTCCATTTTAGGGAAGCAGGTCGTGACATTATCCCTTTCAACCTGGCCAAGAATTTACTATGGATCCATTGACTCCTTGTGACACTAACCTCCTATACTAGGGAGACGCATCCTGTCTAGAAGGCCAATCCCTTCGCATGCTTCGGACTATACCCATTGAGCACCTACATAGGTGGCCTAACGCCGATGTTTGGTAAGAGTCAAAGTATAGCCTTTCACGTGTAAGGTTCTTTAGCACATCTCTGGTTATAAGGATTACTTTGTACCAACTGCCACTTTAGATCTTCTACTGATAGTCAGAGTATGGTTACCATATAAGAGCATCTCGGAGGAATCATTCTATGAAGTTGTTATCTAACAAGCACATGTGTATTGTTTCATGATGTCCCCACATCGGGTGCCTATGAGACCAGTTAATACCATCACTATGGTAGAGATCAACATACACTTAGTCTATCCAAAATATGAATGTCTCATCTTGATATTCTTATGACCAGGAACATTTAGGATATGTGCTTATGCAGATCCATTGGGCCTCATTATCATGATCATATCATGATTCCAATGTCCCTCACATATACAAGGGCTTTGTTTATGCAATTATATAATGACAACCATACACACTTAAAATGTATTAAAGATGTTTTTACAATTTCAATTACGATAATCATCTGAAGGGCATACATTCTCCCAACAATAAGTTCCATGTTCGATTAGTAATAAAATCTAGAGTAGAGCATATACATGATATCGAACGATTGACTTAGAGCCCTTTACGGCCTTGGATTTCGCGCCCCACTTACCAATATGAGGAAAATGACACGAGACAAACCCAGTGCATTTTGACCCCAAAGGAAAACCTGAATTTTTTTCTTTAAGATTAATATGCAGTAAGTGAACACAAGTCATGTTTTGCAAGTCACTAGAGAATGTTACATATATACACAAGATATATCGATGCTTAAATGCACTTGATAACAACTCCATCAGGATGCATTATAATATCTGAAATACAAGGAACTATAAATACATACTTGGGGCAATGGCCTTATAATTTTTTTAAGAACTATAAAAACCTGAATAAAAACTAGTCATCTAGGAATTTGGATGGTGCTAAGTACATTGGATCCACAAGGTCTGGACTATATCCGTAGTTAGCTTTAGTATCTAACTAAAGCAGAAACTGCAGCTGTCATGTTAGTCGTAGATCCCAAAAAAATACAAAATAAGGCATGTTAGACCTACATAAAAGACATGGTAGATAGAGCATGGTAGAAAAGCAATATCGTGGTAACTAACACTGTAAAAATAGAGGAGCTATCAATAGTAATTAGTATGAATATAATGTGGCGTGATATAAAATGTGATCTACATGATTATGTTGGTGGACAATGAATTATATACTAATGTTATGACTTATGTTGGAGGGCACACTATGTAACATACGAGATTACCTATGCCACGTGGGTGCTCCCCCAGGCCTAGTTCAAATAAATACAGTAGTGAAACTCATAATCCAAATAGATACAGTAGTGGCAGCTAATCCGATACAATAGATGGATCCCAATGGTTATGGGACCCAATCGGATTCATACAAATGTCCATTCAATACTATAAAGAGATCCCAACAGTGTGGGCTCAATCAGGCTCAATCAAATACAATAAATATGGCTCTAATCGCTCTCGCATCCTCTCTAACATGAATTACCACATCCCCAAATGATCCTAGAAAATCATATGTTGTGTATGTCGGTTGTAATATCCTGTGTATGGTGATAGTATCAGATATGTGGCACTTGTATGTATGAAAAATCAACAGTTTAAAATTTAGTTTCTTTTCATGTGTCATTGTGAGAAATTACTCGGTGCACATATATGTATAGGAGACTAAGTCTCAGAAAGAAGCCCAAAGGTGATATTTAAAGACAATCCACAAAGCCAAGTATATGCCATTTATAGTCATGCGCAATATCTGTATCATGACAATAAAATATGCACATAAGCAAGATCAATTAAATCAGGTTTATAATCATCGTATGGCTTTTGACTTGACTTTAGATATTGATGGAAAATCCAATCTAGTCTATGATCATTTATGCTGTTGATACATGGGTATGGCTCACATAACAAGGGAAAGGTATTCAAGCCCAGTTAAGGACTTAAACCTCATCCTAGCAACCCAAGAGCCTGCCAGCGAAGGGAAGTTATTACTCGATCAATGCCACAGCTCATCGGACCGTTTAAGCCTCGCTGGTTACGTGGGGTGGTTAATGGAGACCGAGTAAATGGGCAGCCGTTATCAATGATCCCGGAGAAGATCTCTCCACAATTAAAGAAGATCCGTTATGCACTATTGACAGACGCCCTAAACTATAAATAGATGAAAAGACAATGTAAGAAGGGTTCAGACTCCCAATGTACGAGAGACCTAATACTCTAAATTATTCTACCACTTTATATTTCTTCCTCCAAATAGCTTGCGGTAATTGACTCGAGGTGAACCTCCTGTTGGATCCTGTGGATGGCAAGCAACACTAGAAGGGGGGGTTGAATAGTGTTGTTCAAATAATAAAACTTTTTCGCTCAACGATATTAACACAAATAAACTCCTTCTAACGTTGCCTAAGAAACCAAGTAGAGTGATCTACGCTTGGTTCTTAATCAACAATATAATTTTAAAGTGCACAAAGAAATTTCACAGCAGGTAGTCGACTCCTTATGAGCAGTAGTCGACTCCCAGAGAATGTGTGAGAACAAATAAGATCACAAGTATGAATTTCAGCGAATAGATATAAAATTGATCTTTGCTGTAGATAGAAGATATAAATGTAAAGATAATCAAACACAGATCAACAATCACAAACAAAAGGATTTTATCCTGGTTCCCCGCAACCCGGGTACGTCCAGTCCCCGACCAATCCGGTACGAGATTTCCACTATCTGCCTTGGCAAATACAAGCACCTAACTTCACTCGTTAGGATTTCCAACGACCTAGCCTTGACCAGGATTTTCGATCACAACACCTAGACTTGTCTAGGGTTTACCCTTGCCTCACAAACCGAGGACTTTCCAACTGGCAACAACTAGACTTGTCTAGTGTTCCAACAATTAACACAATAGGAGATTTATCCAATACTCTACAATAAGTGATAGAGATTGGTTAATACATCCGATTCTATAGCCAATCAAAAGATAGACAATTTGTTTAGTGGCTTAATAGAATGATAGTCTAGATCACACAAAGATACGAGATAAGTTCTTTGTGATCTAGAGCTTTTTCAAAAAAATCCTTCAAATAAAATTAGAGAGAATAATAGTAAGGATTTTGAAAAAACAATTTAGCCAATAAAAAATAATAGTATGATCTTCAAAAAAAGGAATGAGAAAATATTGCAAGATCAAAATAGAAATTAAACTGGCTAGAGAGAAAATTAGAGAGCTTTCACGAATTTTGATTTTCAATGTTGTTATTTTTACAAAATATTTCAGCTCTATTTATAGGGAAAAACTGAGATTTGAATTTCAAATTTCGTTTGACTTTTGTCCCAAAAATTTCGAAGTAAATTGCTCAAAGGATTTCAAAATTTGAATTTCAAAACGTCTGAAAATTTACAGCTGGTAGTCGACTCCCTCATATAGGTAGTCGACTCCCAGAGGGATCTAGGAGATTTTCATCCCTGACAGGTAGCCAACTCCCTACTTTTGGTAGTCGACTCCCAGAGGAGTTTTTCCTGTTGTTCTTCTAGTCAGACATGTAGTTCGCTCCAGGGTGCGTGGAGTTTCACTACGAAAATTATGAAGTGACTAGAAAAGCTCTTGAAAACTATTTTGAAGATAGTTAAAATTATTTTCGAAATCATTTGTGTGTGTGTGTTTTGTCTATTTGATATGGCTTTGACAAATACCCTAAAAGACACGACACACTCACTCTAGACTCAGAACATGTCTTCGGAAGTTTGGTCAACTTGATGAAGTGAAAGCGAGCTTCTCTTTGTGCTTCTTGTTCTGTTTGAGCTTGAGCTTCATCAATTGAGTTTAGTTATGTTCGTCTTTGTCTTGGAGCGTTGAAGTGTGCTTCTTTGAGTATGAGTAGAGCTTCACGAAATCTGCATACTTAAAGTGTAGTGTAGTTAGTACACTAAGCTTTGGTGTGCTCATCATCAAAATTACTTGGGGTGGAATTCAATTTCCATCACTCTCCCCCTTTTTGATGATGACACCCAAACATGAGAAAGAAATGAAGTAAGTAAAAAATAAAATATATGGTATACTTACTCCCCCTGCTTTGATGCGGTTCTCCCCCTACATCGAAGCAATACGCAAAACAGTATACATATGATTTTATTTTACATTTCATGTCACATGAATTTTCTCCCCCTTGTCATCAACAAAAACAAAAAAAAATTATAACTGAGCATTATTCAATTCCTTTTCTCCAACAATACCCAATTCTCGTCGAAGTCTGGAGAATGTATCTTTTTGTAAGGGTTTTGTTAGAATATCTGCAACTTGAAATTCAGAGGAGACAAATTTAAGTTCAACATCCTTTTTGGCACAATGATCATCAATAAATCTGTGTCTAATATCAATATGTTTTGTTCTAGGATGAAGAACTGAGTTTTTAGTGATATTTATGGTGATTTTATTATCACAATAAATCACACATGTAGATGCATTAACACCATAATCGACGAGGACTTGTTTCATCCAAAGTATTTGAGCACAGGCAAGTCCGGCAGCTATGTACTCTGCCTCAGTGGTGGATAGTGAGACGGAACTTTGCTTTTTGCTAAACCACGAGACAAGGGAATGTCCAAGGAAATGACATGTTCCACTTGTGCTTTTTCTTGTGGCTTTACAACCAGCATAGTCTGCGTCACTAAATGAGGTTAAATCGAATGTGCTTCCTTTGGGATAGAAAAGTCCAAAGTCAGATGTGGTTTTAAGATATCTAAATATGTATTTTACTGTTTTAAGGTGTGATTCCCTAGGATCACATTGAAATCTAGCACATGCACAAACACTAAACATGATGTCAGGTCTGCTGGCGGTTAAGTAGAGTAAGGAACCGACCATACCTCGATATGTTTTCTGATCAACCTTTTTACCTGCTTCGTCTTTGTCTAAGGATGTGGATGTTGCCATTGGTATGTTCTTTCCGGATGCGGTTTCCATTCCGAACCTTTTGATCAAGTCTCTTGCATACTTTGTTTGATGAATGAAGGTTCCTTCTTTTCCTTGTTTGATTTGCAATCCGAGAAAATATGTTAGCTCCCCCATATGGCTCATTTCGAATTCTTCCTGCATTAACTTGGCAAACTCTTGGCAATGATGAAGGATCCTGCCAAAACAGAGTTAGGATCGATAAATAAAGTTGAGACTTACGCTAGCGTATGCGGCACGGTAGTATCGGAACTTTGCCTTCGGATTCGCCACGACGGATCGAGTCTTCTCACGAACGGAGTAAGGCTACTAAATCCACAATCTAAATCTCTACTTTAGATTAAGAACTTGGATAGAGGGAGAGGAAGTATTTCGGCAGAGCTTCGCTAGAATGAAGATGCATGCATGAATGCCATGCAAAAGTATAAAGAAATGGCTTACCCTTGGGTCTTATTTATAGCCCCCAAGGTAGTTATTTTAGGGTAAGTTGTTCCTTTGGAACAACTTAATTAAGGTGTACCATGATACATGGCACATTATAAGCTTAAGTTGTACCATATGCATGGTGCAACATAAGCTTAAGATATTCCCCCTTTATTAGCCATATGTCGCATGCACTTATGCATATATAATGCGACTTTCCCACTCATCTAGTGATCCTCTCCGCAAGGGAACATATTCCCTTTGCGCACGACTTCGTGTACGCGACGTTCGAGGTCCGTATTCCCTCGTACATCCCCTACAAGGGTGTACTAACGTCTTCCATATCCAACATCTCCCACTCACACTTGAGGGGATTGTAAGAGAACGTCTTTCTCTTAGTTCTTTCATCTATCATACCGAGAAATAGACCGTGCGACCGTCATGCGCGTAGAGTCTGTTGTTGTGCACTTGTTAGAGATACACAACGACCTCGAAGGTGCAAAGTTGAGTAGTTCAACGCATGCTTTACCCTAGATTATTTCTTCACATTTCTTATAATTTATATTCAACAATTGAATCCCATCTGGATTACAATTGGCTGGCAAGCTTTGAATCATTAAAGTCCAAATGCGAATATGAAATCAATCTTCCTCTTCTTGCGAACCTTCTGATCTTGACTTGATTCACTTTTCTAACGTGCCCCGCCGAGCCGAATTATCATAGCCCATTAGCAACACGCTAAGATAGCGATCATCTCGTCAAATCTAAAGGGACCAATTGGAGTCCTTGAGGGTAAGAGTTAAGACCCGTATGGCCTTTGAGTCTCACATAATAGCAAACACTATTGCTACTAACTCAGTGGTCGAAATGCATACGTGGTATGAACACGTATTACAACATCACTCCTTTCCCAGGGAGAGTATGTCTTAATGATGTTGTACGGATGAAAGATCAGACACCACAGTGCCTATCTTTTTGAGTCCCCTTACTACTCGTGAAATATTCACGGACTCTTATCCTGCATAAGACAGATAGGATTAAAAAATCATATGAGATCTCTTTCAAATATCCTTGTGATACAGATCTCAGATCTTTTGTAAGCATCCATATGATGCATATCTTTTATTTGACTATCTTGTTTAAGTCACGACTCTAAATCATTTGTCTAATGATTTTGACTTTAAACTAGTCTCATCTCTATCTTATCCATCTGATAAGATAAGGCGGTTGCTCATGTGAGAGAGCCAACCTTAATCTGTCCGACATACACACAATAAAATAGCCGAGACTTAAACAAATGTATATAAAATCATTTGTAAGAAACTTGTATGCAAATTAAATTTTGATCTTCTATAGACATGGGAAATATTACATGATACAGCTCAGCACCTACGCATTCCCATAGATGATAAGTGTTTGAAAAACACATCTCTGGGGATCGCCTTAGTAAGGGGATCCGCTATCATCTCATGCGTGGATATGTATCCTATGTCTACTTCCTTCCGTTTGTCATAGTCCTTCGCAAACTTGAATCGAATGTCAATGTGTTTGGTCTTACAATGAAATTTAGGATCTTTGACATAGGCAATCGAAGCTTGACTATCACTGTATATAGGAACAGTGCTCGAGTCAGTGGCATTCGTCAGCCTGTCTAAGAATTTCCTAAGCCAAACAGCTTCTTGGACCTCCATGCTGAATGCTACCAATTCGGCTTCCATGGTTGATAGGGCGATGCAGGTTTGCTTCTTGCTGCTCCAGGATATTGCACCATTCCCGAGCAAGTAAACAAAGCATGAGGTAGATCTTCGCTCGTCGAGATCACCCGCCCAATCAGCATCGGTATAGCCTTCGAGTCTCAAGGTATTGCCTTGATAGCATAACGCATAGTCCGCAGTCCCTTTGAGGTATCTTAATATCCTCTTCACCGCTTTCCAGTGTGCATGTCCTGGGTTTGATTGGTAACGGCTTACCATACCAACAGCATAGCAAATGTCCGGTCTGGTACACATCATGGCGTACATCAGACTCCCGACAGCACTGGAGTATGGAACTTTTTCCATAGCTTTCTTTTCTTTTGGATCTTTGGGACACATTTCCAAACATAGACCCTCGCCTTTGCTTATTGGAGAATCAATTGGCTTGCAGTCCTGCATATTAAACCGTTCTAAGACTTTCTTTATATATGTCTCTTGAGAGAGAGAAAGAAATTTCTTGGAACGATTTCTTGAGATCTTAACCCCAAGGATATATGCAGCTTCACCCATATCTTTCATCTCAAAGACGGATGAAAGCCAAGCTTTGATATCCATGATAAGACGCTTATCATTTCCGGCTATAAGTATGTCATCTACATAAAGAGACATAATTACATACTTGTTTTTAATCCTCTTAATATATACGCAGTTGTCTTCGTCGAGCATGGAGAAACCATACGACAAAACGACTTCTTGAAAGCGCATATATCACTGCCTTGAGGATTGTTTAAGACCATATATGGATTTACGAAGTTTACAAACCTTATGTTTGTTTTCTTCTTGTACGAACCCGTTTGGTTGTTCCATGTAGATCTCCTCATCTAGTTCTCCGTTAAGAAAAGCAGTCTTTACATCCATCTGATGTAACTCGAGGTCCAAACAAGCCACCATTGCCAGAATTAAGCGAATGGAGGTAAAACGCACGACAGGAGAGAAAGTCTCTTCGTAGTCTATTCCTTCCTGTTGCGTGAAACCTTTCGCAACAAGGCGAGCTTTATATTTCTCGATGGAGCCATCAGCCTTATGCTTGATTTTGAGAACCCACTTGTTCCCAATGGCTCTACGTCCCTTAGGTAAATCAACCAAGTCTCAGACTTGGTTTGTTTTCATGGATTGAAGTTCTTCTTCCATAGCCGCTATCCATTTATCTTTAGCAGGGCATGTGACGGCCTGTTTGAAATTTGCAGGTTCGTCATCATCTTGTAGTAATGTCATGAATGTTTGAGGAAATTCATCCTCAAATCTCAGAGGTGTTAGCCTCGTTCGATTACTACGTCTTGTTTGAGTTTGATCACTCCCACTTGGAATGACATCACTCCCACTTGGAATAATATCACTCCCACTCGGAATAGGATTGGTATCGTTCGTATCATCCATTGGTGAAGTTTGAAACGTATTTTCTTCTTCACCAAGAATTCTCCCACTCGAACGTTCCGATCCTTCTTGATCCCAAGTCTCAAACAAGGATAAGTCTTGACTTATCTCACCCTGTCTTGGAAACTCGTTTTCCAAGAAGACAACATCCCTCGATTCGAATTCTATTAGACCCCCATTGTCCTCTTGACCGACGAAAACATATCCTTTGGAGTTTTCAGCGTATCGGATAAAGATACACTTCCTCCCACGTGGCCCAAGTTTGCCATATTTGTGAGAGGATAAATGTGCGTAAGATGCACAACCCCAAGGTTTTAGAATGCTTAAGTCTGGAGTTCTATTGTTCCACAACTCATAAGGAGTAGAACTTACCGACTTCGAGGGTACACGGTTTAAGATGAATGCTGCCGTCAATAATGCGTCACCCCAAAAGGTGATGGGCAAATTTGCCTGAGACATCATTGATCGGACCATTTCCATCAATGTCCTATTTCTTCTTTCCGCAACACCGTTTTGTTGCGGAGTATAAGGCATAGTTATTTGATGAACTATGCCTTTTTCATCACAGAGTTCCTTAAAACTCGTTGATTGATATTCTCCACCCCGATCGGTTCGCAAGACCTTTATCTTGCGATCTAGTTGATTTTCCACTAAACTCATATAGTTTTTGAAGCAAGTTAAAGCTTCATGTTTGTGGGAAATCAAATAAATATGACCGAAACGAGTGAAGTCATCAATGAAGGTGATGAAATAGGACTTCCCGCGTCTTGTCTTAACATTCATTGGACCGCAAATGTCCGAATGGATAAGCTGTAATGGAACTTCGGCCCTTGTGCCAGTTCCAAACGGCTTGCGACAAGTTTTCCCTACAAGACAATGTGCACAAGTTGACATTTCAACTTTTGAAACATTAGATAGCAAGCCACTTTTGGCAAGTCTATCCATTCTAGTTGGTCCAATATGACCAAGTCTTGCATGCCAACAAATGATCTCAGAATCAGAGTTAGAAGCATTTGTCAAATGAAAACTTTCATTAATGGAAGAAGAATCATCATACATTGTATTTAAAACAATTAATCCATTACAAACATTACCCGAACCAATTAAAGAACTATTACAAACAAGGTCAACATTCTGTTTATAGAACCTCCATTCATAATCTAAAGACATTAACATGACCACGGATACGATATTTCTTCTAATATCTGGAGCAAAGAGGACGTCGTGCAATAATAAAGTCCGGCCGTTGTCGAGAACTAGCTTGCATGTTCCGACGCCTTTGACTTCAACACGTGTGTTGTTGCCGACGTATATCCACTTTGTTCCTTGAGTTATCTTTCGATACTCTACGAAGAACCTTCTGTCCTTCGCTACGTGGTCTGTGGCCCCTGAATCAATCAACCAAAAATAGGTAGATTCAGCAAGAAATATGGAACTAGAAACACATATGTAACTAGCCCTACAAGTTACCTTATCACTTCCATCCGTACATGTACGGGCGAAGTGACCGTACTTGTTGCACTTAAAGCACTTGATCTTCTTCAAGTTTTTCTTCTTTGAGTGCACATTCTTTTGCCACCTTTTGTTCTTAGTCTTCTTTGAGGTTTCCGGTTCTTGCTTCCGTTCGTTCACAAACCTTAAGCGTTTATTCTTCCGCTTATTTCCTCCATGTGAGGAACTAGCGGCCACGTGCACTTCTGTACTAGGTTTTGCAGCTTGAATCCGCTCTTCCTCGAGTTCGAGGTGTTTCGATACATCGCTTAAAGTTTTAATGCACTCATTATGAGTGAGGTGCATTTTCATGTTATCCCAGCTATCTGGGAGTGAACAAATGACTGCTTGGATCTGCTGTTCATCAGACAGCGTAACACCCGCATCCTTCAATTCAGATATGAGATTCGCCATGTGGCGGAGATGCTTTTTCATAGAATGATCTCGCCGCATCTTGTACGAATCAAATTGATTATTTAAGGAGCGGAGTTTGGTAACCGAAGTTCCACCAAACTTTATTTCTAGCTCAGACCATATGTCTTTGGCTAGATCGAATTCCCGAAATAGACGCATTATGTCATTGTCCATTGCGGACAGTAACGTAATACGTGCTATTTTGTTCTTTCGAGTCCAAGTATCATAAGCTTCCCGGTCCCTCTTGTGTTGGGCCGTATTGCCCAACTCAGGTTCTTCCATTATGTTTTGGAGTGTTTCAAGCACATCTTGCTCCTCCAAAACATATTGGATTTTTATTGACCAAAGTTTATAATTGTCGCCGTTGAGCTTTTCACCTTTATTAAGCTCTGCGACAATGTTCTTAGAAGCGGTAGACATATTCGATTCAAAAAACTACAAAGAGAATGAAAAACATGACAAAATGCTATGCATAAAGTTTCGATTCTTTAAACACTTGATAAGTTCCTTGGATGCGTTGAAATGTTACTCTAGAATCGAGAAGTTCACTACGTTCCCAACTACCATCTAGGAGTAACTTTCAAAGTATCCCTCTTACTTATCTCAAGTAAAAAAAAATCAGAAATAATACCCGTATGGTATTAGCAGCGGAATAATACTTTGAAAAAACATATCTTTCAAAATGGAATAGGTGAGAGTTTGCGCAAAGAATTTTAGCGCAACAATTGCCAAGCCACGAGACCTGTTCTACACACCCATGGGTTAGATAACCATGGCCGGATCGTGGTAGGACTTGGAATTCTAAATTGCGCTATCCCGATTAAGGACGGGACATAACCTATTTTAAAAAACATCTTTTTCAAAAAATTTGAAAAATACATTGGCTAATCTCCGTAGAGTAGAGCACAATGTTATGTGTACATTGGCTAATCTCCGTAGAGTAGAGCACAATGACATGGCTAATCTCGCATGAAGTAGAGCACTATGGCTAATCTTCAAGGAGTAGAGCCCAATGAAAAACTTCATTAAAACGTTAGCCCCGTATGGGCTAGTCGGCACTGTGGTTAGTCCCGTATGGGCTAATCGGCACAATCGAGTTTGGCCAAGGCCTTTTGTCACCCCGTATGGGTCAGTTGGCAAGTTTGCAATCGACCCAGACCTTCTGTCGGATTGGTCGACCAAAAACACCAAATTGGTCGACCAATTTTGGTCTGCAACTTCTTCCCGGCCAGGGCCTCTGCCCTGGCCGGCCAGGGGCCCTGGCCCCTCGGCCAGGGCCTCTGCCCTGGCCGAGGCCGGCCAGGGCCTCTGCCCTGGCCGAGGCCGGCCAGGGCCGGCCATGCCCTGGCCGAGGCCAGGGCATTGGCCCTGGCCTCTGCCAGGGCCGGCAGGCCGGCCCTAGCCACTGCCCGGGCCGGCCAGGCCTTGGCCGGCCACTGCCAGCCTGGCCATGGCCGGCCATGGCTTGGCCATGGCTGGTCATGGCCAAGGCCATTTGGCATTGGCCGGCCATGGCCCCTTTGGCCATGGCCGGCCACCCCCTTTGAATGGGGTTGCCGCACACCCCGCCGGAGGGGTGGCCGTGGTGGTTATTGGTCGTAGCCAACCCCCTCCGCATGTGGAGGGGGGTGCATAGCCTTCATAGCCCATTTGGCGATGGCACACATGTACTAATATTCCTCTTCTTCGATGGAGATAACTACCTTCATCTTCCTCGATGAAGCACCCGTTCGTCGATGAAGCACCCGTTCGCCGAGAAATTAGTTATTTCCTAATGGCCGTGTGCCAAAAATGAAAAATAACATACTACGTGAACGGTCGGTTCTTCCCGTCACGGAGAGTTCCTACCATATCCGTAATGATAGGAGACCCTAACGTGAAAAGAACAACCGCTGCGTTCTCTCCGTCACGAAGCGTTCCTACCATATCCGTAATGGTAGGATACCCATTCGTGAAAAAGACAACGACTCGTTCATAGTTTCGACGGGGCGACGGTTTGACCGGGGCGAACCCGTATGGCTCCGATACCAATGAAGGATCCTGCCAAAACAGAGTTAGGATCGATAAATAAAGTTGAGACTTACGCTAGCGTATGCGGCACGGTAGTCTCGGAACTTTGCCTTCGGATTCGCCACGACGGATTGAGTCTTCTCACGAACGGAGTAAGGCTACTAAATCCACAATCTAAATCTCTACTTTAGATTAAGAACTTGGATAGAGGGAGAGGAAGTATTTCGGCAGAGCTTCGCTAGAATGAAGATGCATGCATGAATGCCATGCAAAAGTGTAAAGAAATGGCTTACCCTTGGGTCTTATTTATAGCCCCCAAGGTAGTTATTTTAGGGTAAGTTGTTCCTTTGGAACAACTTAATTAAGGTGTACCATGATACATGGCACATTATAAGCTTAAGTTGTACCATATGCATGGTGCAACATAAGCTTAAGATATTCCCCCTTTATTAGCCATATGTCGCATGCACTTATGCATATATAATGCGACTTTCCCACTCATCTAGTGATCCTCTCCGCAAGGGAACATATTTCCTTTGCGCACGACTTCGTGTACGCGACGTTCGAGGTCCGTATTCCCTCGTACATCCCCTACAAGGGTGTACTAACGTCTTCCATATCCAACAAATGATCATCATTAGTAGATCCAAAAATGATGTCATTTACGTATATTTGGATAAGAATGATATCATTATGAACTTTCTTAACGAATAAGGTTGAATCTATTTTTCCAACAGTGTACCTTGAGTCACTTAAGAATTTTCTTAGTCTTTCATACCAAGCTCTTGGAGCTTGCTTTAGCCCATATAAGGCTTTGTTTAACTTGTAAACAAATCCTGTTTTCTTATCATGTTCAAATCCTGGAGGTTGTTCAACGTAGACTTCCTCCTTTATGAATCCGTTTAGGAAAGCGCTTTTTACATCCATCTGATAAAGTTTAAAGTTCTTATATGATGCAAATTCGAGTAACATCCTAATAGATTCTAGTCTAGCAACAGGAGCAAAGGTTTCATCAAAGTCTATACCTTCCTCTTGAGAGTAACCCTGTGCTACTAAACTTGCCTTATTCCTTATCTAATTTCCATCTTCATCTAGTTTGTTCCGGTATACCCATTTGGTACCGATAACGGGACGATCTTCCGGTCTAGGCACTAACTCCCATACTTGATTGCGTTCAAATTGTAGAAGTTCTTCTTGCATGGCCTCGATCCATGCTTCATCTGTAAAAGCTTCTTCTACCTTTTTCGGCTCAGTGTTAGAAACAAATGCAACATGTGTTAAGTGTTCTATTTGAGATCTAGTTCTAATTCCTGCATCAATGTCACCTAAGACTTGTGTGTGTGGGTGATGTGTAAGTTCAGGAAATGATTTAGGCAAAGAACTAGGGATATCATTGATAGATTCATTATTAGGAGTGGGTGCAAAGAGCATGCTTTCATCATCATCATTATGAGTAATGTTATGAGGTACAGATTCATCAAATGTTACATGTAGAGTTTCAACAATAGTTTCGAAACTTTTATTGTAAATTCTATATGCCTTACTACGTAAAGAGTAACCGATAAATATGCCTTCATCCGCTTTGGAGTCAAACTTATCTAAGTTATCTTTAGTATTCAGAATATAGCATTTACAACCAAAAACTCTGAAGTAAGATACTTTTGGAATTCGTTGGAGCAATAACTCATAAGGGGTCTTTTCAAAAGGTTTTCTAATTAAAACTTTATTTTGAATATAGCACGCGGTTGCTACAGCTTCCGCCCAAAAATTCTTTGGAAGGTTGCTTTCACACAACATTGTTCGTGCACACTCTTGGAGTGTTCTGTTTTTCCTTTCAACTACCCCATTTTGAGGAGCAGCTCTGGGAAAAGGAAAAGTATGAGAAATGCCTCGTTCTTCACAAAAAGATTTAAAATGTTTATTTTCGAATTCACCACCGTGGTCACTTCTTAAAGAAATAATTTTCATGGAATATAAACGTTCAATCCTTTTGAAAAATATTTCGAATTCACGGAAGGCATCATTCTTATGAGTTAAGAATAAAACCCACGTATATCGAGTAAAATCATCGATTATGACAAATACGTATCTAGAGTTGCATAATGATGGAGTTTTAGTTGGGCCAAACAAGTCCATATGAAGTAGTTCAAGTGGTCCATTAGAACTAAGTGCTCCAATATTTTTAAATGAGCTCTTATGCATTTTGCCAAATTGACATGAGTCACATATTTTATCTAATTTAAAACTTATCTTCGGAAGTCCTTGCACCAACTCTTTCCTAGAAATCTTATCCATGTTTTTGATGTTCACATGGCCAAAGCGTCTATGCCAAAGCAGTGGATCGTTTGTTGAAACAATTAAACATACATTTGATTCATACTCATTTAGTCTAAGTACATAGATATTTTCTATTCGCTTACCTTTAACAAGGATATTTTTCATATCTTTGTCATATACTAAGCATGAGTCAAGAGTAAATATAACTTTCATACCTTTGTCGCATAGTTGACTTATGCTCAATAAGTTATGCTTTAATCCTTTCACCAAGCTTACATCTTTGATGAGCAATTTTGAGTGATTGCCGATATTGCCAATTCCGACAATTTTACCTTTCTTGTTGTCACCAAATGTCACGGTTCCGCCATCATACATTTTTAGATTGCTAAGTAATTTCGTGTTCCATGTCATGTGTGCGGAGCATCCACTATCCATTATCCAAATGTCCTGAAATAAAATAATCTCTACACGTTTGGTACCCACTTCTAATTGGGTCCGATATGTTAGAAAAAAAAAACAAAGTTTTATTTACATATCATTTTAAGCGTTTTGGTATCAGAATAATATACATGAAGCATGTGGATACCCTAATGTTTGAAAAAAATAGAGTTACTTATTTGGAACCCAAATTCGATGTGAATTTGATTTCCTATGAACAAATGAATCTTTATAGAATCCATGCATACTTTTGGTCAAATTTTGAACATAAATATTTTTATCATGTACGCCTAAGTGTTTAGGCACACATATCATGTTATTCCTAGCATTGTGTACTTTGTGTACAAAGTGTAATCTTTGATGTGCATTGTGTACAACATTTTTGTGTACCGTGTTGTGGGATATAACATGAGGTTTATTGTGTATATTATGTATAACATGTGGATCATATGAAATATGAGGTGCATTATTGTGTCTAGCATTTTTACCATACATAAAAGCGTACTTTTTAACATTAGCATGCGCGACATTTACATTTCTACTCATATCTTTAGAAGTAGAAGCTTTAGCATGAGTATACCTATTAACAATATTTTTAGGAGAAGAGATAGAGTTATTCTTGATACAATCAAGTTTTGCAACTAATTCTTCATGCTTTATACGACTAGAAGCCATAGTATTTGCAAGTGATTCTATTTTATCATTTAAACAAGAGACATACAACGCATGTTCATTTTTCAATAAATAGTGATCACTCGATAAAGCATCAAACTTGTCCTTCAAGCACTTATGATCATGTGGTGAAACGTTTGAACTAGTAAAGTTATTTTTCAAATCATCATAATCATCTAATAAGTTATCATGCTTGCTAGATAAATTATCATAGTCATTAAGCAAGACTTTA